>CAVNZK010000357.1:0-645374 GCA_963693345.1 Pieris melete | reverse complement strand
CTAAATGAAGTCAAACTCTTTCCGCTTTCCAAAATATTTTCTCACACCAACTGTTGTAGTAGGTAAAACCTGAAACATTAACGCAGATAATTTTGTTCGTACAAGACACTGTTTATTTAACGTGCCTGTCACACGCTATCGATCCTCACGATGTTTTCATTCACATAGGAAGTCCATTGGTGCATAGCCGGGGACTGAACCTACAACTTGAAGGATTCACACAGCATTCACATGGTTCTGTAGCCTGTTTATGCGAGCTAAAGCAAACCGTTTCGCTGTACTTAGGACTGTATCCACATTACGATCCTTGTACTTTCATTTTTAATATACCATGGAGCATAGACAATATTCCGAAGTATTTCGTTTCCAGTTGTATTATTTCTAAAATGCTCTCCGCTGTACAGCCCCAAAGCTGAATGCCACATGGAACCTCTAGTCACCTGTAACCTGTTGAAGAAAAAACAACTTAATATGTAAAAAGCAAAGCCATGAATATATTTGAAACGGAATTTTGAATTATAATTTTCTGAAAGCTAGATAATTAAACACTTGATCAAGCTTGGCACTCACCCATACGAGCTGGGTTACCACTTTGGAATATTGCATATTAACAGCGTTCTAGTGCTTTATGAGAACAACGGCTTTGTGATATTTAGTAGAAAATAGATCTAGATTATGGCAACAAAAATTGTATTAAACGGTCGCCGTAAATTGTGCTTTAGGAAATATATTAAGGATGCAAATACAGGGGTCTAGGCTCCAAATATGATTTTGTCCCATTCGGCGTCGAGACCCGTTCCGTGGGGTCCTAGCGCTATAGCCTATAAAGCTTTTTAAGGAAATCGCAAAAAGGTTAGTCGACATCACAGGAGACCGAAGAGCTGGCAGGTACCTCGGACAAAGAATTAGTCTAGCGATTTAAAGGGGGAACGCTGCCAGTATCTTCGGAACCTTGCCTAAAGGGACTCCTTTTAATAATATATTTTAGTTATTATATTTTAAGATTAGTTAATGTTTTTTGTTTTAGATTTTTTTATTGAAGTCTCATATTAATGAAACATTGTAATGTGCTTCTTGTATTATTGTGGTTAACATGATTTTTTTCCTTGATAGAGTTATGTAACCTAACATTAGCTCATGTTTTAAACAATTAAAGCCAGTTGTTACTCAGCTTCAAACAAAGTGTTCATTTAACATATATTTATATATCCATACAAAAAACGCAACCGAACTTAACTTTAATTTGAATTTTTTATGTTCTAATATAATTGAAGTCATATTTTCTTGTATATTTCAAGCATATATATGTTGTTTTAGGACTTATAAATAAAACAACATAATGACATGAGCTACATATATTCCATGCGTACATTCAAAGCGTCGAACGTAAGCTCGTTATTCATATGGATTATATCAGCTTAAAGAGTAATGAAAAAATAGATTTATCCTCATATCTTCAGAGGCACGGCAACAATATATTATTTCAGAGTACAAAAGATTGTACAAACATATTACCAAGGTTATTAAAGGATATACAATTATACACACCAACTATATCAGTAGAGATAGAACCTTTTTAGGCCTGGGCCTCAGTTTCCGTATCTATTTCATAATAATTTGTCAATCTAATTGGCAAGTGGGTGATCAGCCTTCTGTGCCTTACATACGCCATCAAATTTATAGTAACGCAATCCAGTTTCTTCACGATATGATAGTTAACCGTTTGAGCGAATGTTAAATGCGCACATAGAAATAGGCACTTTGGTACAAACTGCCAACACTGCTCACACACATATGTTTTTTTACTTAATGCAACATTGGGATAGGGATAATTAAATTATATAATACACTGGTATTCATTTTATATGAGTTTTGTGTACGTGGTCATATCGGATACTTTAAGTCATCCTGGTCCATAGGAATTTAGTAAGTAGAGAGCCTAGTAGGAACACATCGGAATAATGAAAACAAACTTCCACGTGTCCTTATGTTTAAAAAACTGTAGCCGTACTGTGGAGCTGGAGATTTATAGAACGTCTGGTTAAGAAAACAAAGGTCTGTTTCAATGTAAAGTAAGGTAAAAAGTAAAAAATCATTTAATCATATTATAGGTAACATAATGTACACTTATGACTCGTCAGTAAAGAAATACATATTAATGCTTCTAATTTTACATTTACTGCCAGTTCTCAAATCAAGGGCGTAGAACGGGAGAGAAGAACTGGCAATAAACTCTCCGTCACTCTTTTTAATTGCTATTTTTTTTTACATTCTCGTGGGAACACCACGCAAACACATAGTCGAAATAACCAACATCACCGCATACTCGAATTCATAGCAATATTCAATATATTTTCAGAATCCCTATGAAATGCGGAAAGGTTGATATACAGGGTCACTTTTCGGTAGAGTTATTTTTTTTTCACAGTGGGGTCGGAAGTAAACTAAAAGTTATGATCTGAAAAAAAATTATATCGTATAGCTTAATATTATCTTCAATACACTCAATAAACAACTATAAATTGTATTTCGAACGCAAGAACTCATCAGTACCAATGTGGATATTATGAAAAAGATACAGGATGTAGATTTTCTTCGAATTCGAGTCAATTTTCTTATAAAACGCAAAATAAATTATACCTCTGCAGGGGTTGAGCTTAAAGACCTCCCGTAATATAATTTTTTGCAGCTGATGACCTCATCTATCCCCTATTTGCGTTTGATCCACGACTTTTTGGCCACCCTGTATACAAAATATTTTACATTTTACAGTAGGTACATATAATTTTGCTATAGTTGAGTAAGCAATTATAATAAAATCAGACACGTGTGCCTTATCTTCATACAAACTACGTAAAAGGTTATATTTACGACAACGGACTATAATAACTATAAAATTAACGAACTGAAATAATTTGAATTCCTATCCAGTTCGTTTCATTTTTTAGTGCTTACTGGATTATTTCTTCAATTGGACAGTGGACAACAATTCAAAAATATAAAAAAACTTTAGAGGTGTCAAGGGACACCCGGATGGAACGAAATTCCTTTCGATTAATTTATATGTTAATTGGTATCATAACAGTATGATAGATTTTCTCGACACCAATCTTACGACGAAAAAAAAACCAACATCACGAGGTGTTCCCAGGCGGTCACCCATCCAAGTACTGACCTCGCCCGACGTTGCTTAACTTCGGTGATCGGACGAGAACCGGTGTATTACAATAGCAAATAGCAAAAAAGTGTCGTGACAACTTTTCGTAATTTTTTCCGTCTAGCCCCCTTTCACAACGCGCGATAAGGAACTTCGTTCCAACAATTGTTTGGATCGCAATACAAACAGACTAAAATGTTGACATGAATAAAAAATAAATATAATTATGACAAAAATGGCGTTAGTGTCAATATAGTTACTCCTGATATTATTTATTTCAAAGTCTCAATTATTATGGCTGGCTGTTAAATATAAAATCGAACTAAATTTTATTCGGCTTAAAACCCGTCTTACCTTTCCTAAGAGCCCTCGACTCAGGTACGTGTTGGTCGATAAAAGATACTCACAGGAAAATACACTTTGATAATACATTGTGATATAAATCAAAAGTGAACAGTAATTTTTGATGCTTTAATACGAAAAGTACCATAATCTCGGTAACACTGAAAATTTTTAGAAAATGAAAAACGGCTACTTAAACCACTGAGAAAAGCAGTAGCCTTCTTTCGTACTCTTTCACCGCATCGTCAGGTCTTGTGCAGTGAATACCTCGAATTTTATCTTTAGTTCTTGGGATTAAATGAAAGTAGCAGGGCACCAGGTGAGGACTGTATGGCGGATGCTTCATTATCTCGACACCTACCATAGTCAAATATTCAACAGTACGTTTTGCGAAGTGCGTTGAAGCATTGTCGTGGTGAAGGAGTATGATCCTGCTTCGAGGGCGCTGCTGTTGAATTTTTTCCAAAACAACAGGCAAACAGTGATTGAAATACCAGTCTCCAGTAACTGTCCTTCCATCTTCTAGCACAACTTATGAAATGAACTTTCCGACCTACGAAGGAGGCAATCATCTTTTTTCCATGAATTTTTCCTTTCTTTACCTTAGTTGGCCGTTTCTTTGTCATTTGTCAGTTGTTATTGTGAATTGGCGGCAAATCTAAAACTCATATTACACGTGAAAATGATCTTGACGCGAGAAAATTTTCGGTCAATGATTTTTATGAATTTTGTTGTGGGCTTACTCAACAACAAAGCTATGATAGGTTGCGATTAGTATTTTTTAATGAAGCCCCATCTTGATTTACGTTATTTAGTTGTGATAATTTTATCAACAATTGTATGATGTTAAAAATATGCCATTATAGAAACTTTGACCTTTGGATTTGTTTTTTAGTAACAGATATTAGATAAAGAATATTACGCAATGACAGTGAAGACGAAGAGGGTATTAAAATGTAGTAGTAATAATCCGAACAGCGGTTGAGTTGAGAACCTTTCTAAGAATGTCATTTATCCGAACTCCACAGGCTAAGAATTTAATAAACAAAGAACTGACAACAATTTCTTGAACTTGGACAGTTTTAAACATTAATTTTGTCGACAACCTCTAGATGACATTTTGTTATAAACGACTTTCTAAGTAACGCGGTTTAAATGTAGTTCTTGATTTATTAGTTCTTGTCTACTTTCTCGTTAAATTTCATTATTAGATATTTAATAAATAAAAAACAAATCTATGGAAAAGCGTTATATTTGTTCATAATGTTCTATGCATTTCTGTGAATCCATGAATTAGTCTTTGAAACAAGGCCTCAAATTTCCATCCTAGTTCACCATAAAAAGTACTACTTACATAAATTTTAATTAGAAAATTGGAATATAGTAGAGAAGATAGGAGACAGGTGGAAGAATTAAGAGGAGACCTTCAATCGTTCGGAGGTCGTGTACTATTTAATATAATAATAATAACCTTATGTAATTGTTCCCTTTGGAGTTGAGACTCTTGGGCCGTGGGGTTCAAGGGCACAGGCGCTAATTAAAGGTTTACGAATCACTCTACGAATAATCGCAATAAAGCGATGAAATGCCTGCATTAAAGTTTTTTAATTGAAGTATTAATATTATTATTATTACTATTTACGTTAACAGGTTCACTGTCTAAACATGAAAGTGGAAATACCTCTCACGTCCAGTTGTGCTTTTATGTAAAATACTGACCAATTATGACACATTGTTTCATGTCACCTCACTAGTTAAAAAGTTTTGCCGTATATCCCGGCACTTTTTAAGGTCTCATTGATTTGTCCGCGCCATATACGCCACTATCCCCGTACGTCCACAACTCCAAAAAGCCTAGAAGTTGTACCAGCAAGCAGACCACATGTGGGCTGAACGTGTACAGACCTAATATGGTCTATGGCCAGTGAACCTGTATTAATAATAGTACTTGAATACATACTACGTATTATTCCCTTTATTCAATTACACAAGGTTCTAACTACAAGTTACGTACTACAGAATAACAAACAGTTTATGATGTGATAATATTGAGATAATAAAATACGTTTAGAAATGTAATAACATTCGATGTAAACAAAACGATTTCCTTTGGGCGTACAATGATTTATTAAGGGCGATACACATTGGTCCCAAATCGAATAACACTACTTACTTATGGTGACTGGTCGGACTTGAATTCGTGTATGCGGTAATGTTAGTTATTTCGATTATGTATTTGCGTGTTATTCTCACGAGAATGTAAGTGCGTGATCCTATTTCACCATGCCTCCTGCTGATAGAGAACAAATCTTTGTTTTTAATTTATGTTATTATTATTAATTACTTAAGATGTCATGTGGAACATGGTGTAATGGTTGTAGCTCCTTACAAACATTGTGTAAATAAAAAACTTGGCGATTAAAAAGAGTGGCGGAGAGTTTATTGCCAGTTCGTCTCTTCCATTCTACGCCCTTGATTTGAGAACTGGCACTAAATGTAAAATTAGAAGCATTTAATATACATTTCTTTTTTGACGTTTCTGTCCAGCATCTCTTATTACAGTGTACAGTTTTGAGGACGATGAGTCTTTCTCTGCCTTCATTTACATGTATAAACGGATTATATGAATACATACATATTACATTCGAGAGCGATTCAAGGATTATAGCGGTCATACAATTTTTCGATACCATTTTTATAGTATTGTGTCCTTTAGTGTTATTTAAATGTGTATTAATCTCGTAAACGAGAACAATATCATGTTGACTCGATTAATGGCGGACGTTATACACAAATTAAATACATACATTAAAATAAAATATTCTAATTTTATGTTGACCTCCTTTATTGAAACAGAGATTTTAGATACACATACGGATGTGATACGTCGTTAAAAGGATTAAAGTCCTCTTTATCAAAGTAGAGTGGAAATAGGTATCACACTTTAAATACTAGCACGATTTGTCAAAACTATCTGCTAAATGATGGCGCGTATATAAAGAAATGATTGTACTGTATTGATGAGCAGTGTTGCCTAGTGGCTTCAGTGTTCGACTTCCATCCCTGAGGGCGTTTCGATCTCCTTTGCATTAATGACTTTCTTTCTATATTGCGTATTTAACATTCGAACGGTGAAGCAAATCGTGAGAAAACCGGCTTGATTAAGACTCAAGCAAGTCGACAGCGTGTGTATACACTGGCTGATCACCAACTTGCCTATTTGACAATTATCATAAAACAGATACAGAAATCTACGGGCCAGACTTCAAAGGTTGTAGCGCCACTGATTTATTTATATATACTTGTACTTATGTGAATATATGCGGCGATGACGTATAACAACAGTTACTCTTTCTAGCTTTCTACCTTTAAGAAGTATTTCCTTCTAATAACTGACCTTGAACTGACAATGACCAGCGCTGTGGAACATCTCGTCTACTCCTTAGCATAATGCTGAGCCACGGCTAGTTACAGGCACCACACACACACATTACACACTTAAAATATACCTTATTCCTTTTTTTCTATTCATAATTTTTTGTTATGTTTCTTTTTTGATTATTATTATTATTACTATTGTGGTCTCTGGCAGAATGACCAGCGCTGTAGAACACGTCTGCTCCACAATGCTGAGCCAGGGCCAGTTACAACCACACACACACATTACACACTTAAAATGTACTTAAAGTAATTCCTTTTTCCTTTCCGAATTTTTTTGTTATCTTTATTTTTTGATTATTGTTTTGTGTGTCTGTGTTTCGTTAGAAACTATGCCGTACGTTACGTTACGTTATAAATGAAGAAAGGTCGAGCCCAATGTGTTCCACCTTTAAGTATAAAACGATTGATCCAGTAGAAATACAGAAGCGGAAACAATAAAGCTGGAGTGTTAAACTTTATGTATTTCACAAGATAAACACTTGTGGCATAGCTACTAGACTGCTTTTATTGTGTGGCGTCATTACAAACTTAACGTTCTATTTTCAAAAATTGTGTTTAAGTGTTCCTTTTTCTCGACGATGACACTGAACTTCGTTTTACCTACATCAAAACTTAATTTAATTAATATTTTTTTAAAGGGGTTAACGAGATAGGCCTCATACATAATAGGCCTCATAGGCTATGAAACACCAATTTGTGAAGGCATCTATTAATATACGACAAAAAAGTGAATTTTTTTTTATAAAAAAATAAAAGATATTTCTCAATAACTCATCAGTACCAATCTAGTGGATATTATGATACAGAATGTAGATTTTTCGAATTTTAATAAGAATTAGTAATAAAAGTCAAGTTTCTTATAAAAACGCAAAATAAATTTTAACTCTGCATGGGTTGAGCATAGAGACCTCGCGTAGAACAATTTTTTGGAGCTGATGACCTCATCTATCCCCTATTTGCGTTTGATCCTCGACTTTTTGGCCTGTATAGACCTACAGCTGTACGCCATCGTGATATATAATAATATGTTCTGGACAAAATCAAATTGGTTGTTTGTGTACATATTTGTGTTATTTTTTTTTAAATTTATAATGCTACAAATGTAATTATTTTATTGTATCTCACACACTGTTTTGTTGTGTTTTTTTAATATTTTTATTACTCTTTAATGTTAATATTCTACGGTTTCGATATTTGTAAATATGTGAGGAACATGTATACTAACTTTTTTAGTATAGTAGTTTATTCTAAGAGTACATTGTCTTCACATATAATTATTTAACAAATGTAACAAATATTGTAAACCTATTTTAAAAGAGTAAGTGTGGAGTTTCTTGCCCATTCTTCTCCACACGAAACTACCTTTTGGAAGGGGCAACTAGAATCTTCTTTGTATTTTTTTTTGACGTTCAAAAGTGCCATTTTAGATGGTCTAATTGAAATAAATGATTTGACTTTGACTTGACTTCTTTCTATAGGTATGGTTCTGTTAAAAGTTAATTTTCTAGTTTTCAATGCTATTTAACCCGAATCAATTGTCCATACCTACCAGTGCCCAACAGAGATAAAGAAATGTACGTAAGGTTAAATTAAGCACACAAATGTTTAGTCCCATATAACATTGTAGTACTGAAAACTAATAAAGCTATTGTTATTCGAACAGTATGTTGGTAAGTGTCATGAAATGACGTCATACGAAGAGAAGCAATTCAGCACATCTGCGCTCATAAACTCGACAATTTCAGAAACTTGTCTGATTCATGAGATTATATTGAAACGTGGTTTATGATTTATACGTGACTACTTTCTCGTGGTTTGACCGTCACAGATTATTGGTTAACGTTCTATAGAATTCGTTAGGTAAAAATAATATTATTTTAGGTATAAATATATTAATACAATCAGCTCACTAATAATTATAAGAACAATGAACCTAAAAACCTTAAAATACAGGATGGTCCAACGAGTGACGTATAGTGAAGTGAAGTGAATATTTTTTTTTAGATTCCTCACACCTGGGGCTGTACGAAAATACCCCACGTATGATCCGCGATTTTTTGTAGTTTTCAAGTTAGATTTTTTTGGGTTTTCTGCCAGCGAGGTTTCAAAACTAGATATCTTTTTTTTCTGTTTGATGATCATGATTATGATTGTCTTAAATGTTGTTCAAATAAAAAAAAAAATCAGCTTCCTAAAATTAGTTAAAGCCACTCAAAAAAGGTTGACCACATGTTGATTTATGCCCGCATGATGCGGCATACTTTTTGCATATGTGCAAACGGGACCCTGATACAGGTATTTTTTATTTAAAAGGGTTCCCAAATCATACACACTGTTACATCAACACTAACTATGCAAAAAGCCAGTTTTGTATCGCGCAGCCCGGATAAACAACAACCAATATTTAAGCCTTGACTCGTTTTAGCTATCTCGGAATATACTTAAAATGAGAATTAAGAATATCCATAGCGCTAAATCATCTGCATCTTGAGCATACCCCACATACACACCTTCACATACTTACCCTCACTTTTACACCATCACACATCACAGCCAAATTAGGTATCACTTAGTTCAATGTATTGATATTTTTTTATTGTTTCTTCCCTTTTGTAAATGTTTGAACTTTTTTGTAAGTATTATTTATTCCATATCTGTATATAATTTTTATTAGCTGTAGGATTATGAAATAAATAATGAATAATTACATTTTCAAAACACATCTACACTACGCCCCTTGACGGTGTTAAAATATAGCAAATATATTATAATTTTCTTTGTTATAAAACTATATTTAGTTCAAAAACTAATGAGGTGAATAATAAGGTTCCGTTCGATCGGCTACGCCACCGCTACACGATTAGCTTTGCTACGATGAAAAATTATTACGCGCTACGAAACAATCTTCTACGAGGTACTTAAGTATGACTTTATAAAACATATTCTTGAAGGTTTATTGAAATACATATAAATAAGCTCCAATTTGTTTATATTAAATTATTATTTCTTTATTTATAACCTCACTAACAACGCCACACATAAGAAAAAAACAAAGGAAAGACAATTTATACAACCACAGAGTATCCTCGATAATAAGTGCAAAAGGCGTGCTCAAAGAAAATGCTTATATATAATTCAAGTTTATCACATCATACATAATACTATATCTACGGTATATGTTACAAACTCTTTTATATAGAGTATTTATTTACAATTAAGGTAAACATAAATGGGTGATTCTCTTATAAGAGGTAACTATGGTGGCAATCTATTTAAAAGTGGTTTTTTAATCTATACGTTGCTATTTTGTGCAATGAATCACATCACTTTAATGTCCTTTATTAAATAACATTATAATTAAATGTCTCATTAAAGCATATTTTTGTAAAACTCGTTATATAGTCTAAAAAAGTCTCTACCCTGGCCTGTCCCCTTACCGGTTTTAGCTTAACTAGCATACAATACATACAATATTTGTATTATTTGCTGAACCAAACTATGTTTACCACAAACTTAATTAAATATACTTAAATATTATTAAAGAAAAATTGAAAAATAGTTGCTTATTTTCAATAATTTTTTAAATTTAATTGTTGTCCCGCTTTTTTTGTGTATCTACCCTGGCAATATTCGCACCCCTGCTACAGTATAAAATATAAGATGGCCACATTCCCGAACTAGCTCATTGACATTTAACAACGTGAAGTTAGCAATACTATGCACAGAAGCGGTTAGATCGACGCCATTTGCCAGTTGTTGTGACGTGAACGTGCGATGCAATGGTTTCGCAAGGTCATTGTGTCTCTCCACTGGTAAGTAATAAAAGTTATAATTATCATTTTATTTATTTGCAATTCCTGTCCTAATTTAGTAATACTGTAATAGTCAAAGCTTGCTTTATTATAAGTTGAAAACTTTCTTGGATAAACCAAAATAATGTATTATGTTATGAAAACGTCTTTCCCCTGGCGTCTTTCCCCTGGTAAGATTACTATAGTAATTGTGCCACCTATTTATTGTCTGTGTGTTACACACGCCAATATGGATCTGATTCTTACGGTACTATTCCAAGCCAAAGTTACATCAATTTTAAACCATGAAAATCTTCTTCGTATATTTTATAAAAATAAAGGACTTCAATACAAAGAATTTGATATTAGTAATCAAACTTTTTGCAGAAAGTGGCAATCCAAGACTACCAATATAACTGATCCTAAAACGAATAAGACCAGAAAGGTGACTAAATATTTGAAAAAGGTTATTCAGATTTATCTACGTGAATTGATTATGCAGTTAGAAGACAACTTGGAGTATTTTCTTTACCATGAACTGAATATAGTCCACCAACATTCTGCTTTTAAAATTAATAAGACAAATTTGATAGTAAGAAAAGCTGTGATTCACGTAGACCTTAGTGACTATAAACAAAATACGCAGAAGAAACTCAAGCATTCCATTTTGGAGGTGCACGTCAACAGATGTCTGCACACAGTTGTAACTTACACGATAGAAGAGGCATCAGGTGAAGTACAGACAACATGCTATTGTTCGATGTCACAATATTTGTTACATTCGCCTCCAGCTATGTGGACATACTTACAGCCAATTTTGAACAGCTTGCCACCAGAAGTAGAGATCCTTATTTTTTGGACCGATGGACCCGTAACACAACATCGCAACAAATACATGTTTTATTTTCTTGTCACTCATTTAATAAAATATTACCCAGCTCTTAGAGACTTTACCAGGAATTACCATGAAGCTGGACACGGTAAAGGTGTTCCAGATGGTGTCGGTGCTGTTTGCAAAAGATCAGCCGACCTATTAGTAGCTAGTGGCAAAGATAGTAAAAATATAGCCTGTCTGAGGGATTTGTCAGATGCTGTTCAGAAAAACTGTCCTAGCTTTAATGTTTTCGTTATAAATGACAAAGATATTTCAGACAAAGACGCTTTGCTTGCTAGTGGTAAAACACACATAAAGACTTTTGCTGGTACTTTGCGCGTCCATCAGGTGTCATGGAACATTGAAGATCCGACAACATTGAAAATGAAGTCTTTAAGCTGCTTTTGCAATGAAGATATACATTGCGATCATTTTAAGCTTGGTACCTAGACATAGTCGTCTAATAAAAAATCTCGTCTCCGAGTCGAGGATGTTTACGGCCCCGATTCAGAGTCCGAAAACGAGACTCCATTTGACATTGAACAAATAATAACTTCATAAGATCACAAGAATACCCAAGACCAAATAAAGAATATTCAACAACCGTCGACATCCAAAGAAACGCCTAAAAACGGCGCATTTAGTCTGATTTATAATAAATATGATAAAAAATGTTGCCTGATTATAAATTTCAAGAACAATCTTTGATAAAAGTTGATTATTTCAATTGTATTCTTTGTTTTATTGCTTCTAATTATCTCCCCTGGTCAAATACGTATCTACCCTGATCTTCATGTCTCTACCCTGTCTGATGTATTTACCCTGGCCCTCTAAAAAGTGACAAAATATATTTTAAGTAACTTGCCCTTACGTGAGTAGTTACATAAACGGGCCAAAAGTCATAATATATATATATAATGGAAAAACTCCAACTTTTCTCCTTGGCCGTCTCCTCCATAGACGAAAAACCTCTTATATAAGAACTACCCAAATATTACAAAAAAAATAAAAAATACAAATAAAATATATACATTATACAAGATAAAATAAAAATATCAGAATTTTTGTTAAGCAGAAAAATAATTACCAGCAAAACAGCGGATCAGGTACGAGATAGGCAATTAACAATTCTTACAAATTGATAAGCCCACTAACGAATATAATTATAACTATCTCCGGTTAAATTTCATCCTATAAAGGATTAAAAGATTTAATCCTATAAAGGATTAAAAGATTTAATCCTATAAAGGATTAAATCGCGAAGAATTAAAAAGAGAGGTGCCTGAACTCCTAGGTTGGTTTTTCCAGCTGGAATTTGGAGAATTTTGCTAATATTAGGCCTTGGGAATGAGTAAGGGTTATGTTAATGACCTGTAAGAGGTCACTGCTCTGTAGGTTTTTTAGCAATTTATACAAGAATGTAGCACCAGCTAAAGATCTCCAATCGTACGGTGATATCATATTTAATTTCTTAAGTCGCTGATGGTACGGGTACTATTACGGGATTCTATGAGAAAATCCTGTACTAATGAAAACTATTTAATAAGTTTACAAAGATAAATATTACAAAAGGATTACGAAGCCAAACCTTAATTACAAGACATAGACAATCTTTCGTACAACGCTCATCTAGAAGCACGTTGAAGTTTCCCCCCGCTATTGAAATACCCAGGTGCCGCACTGCACGATTTGGTTCGTCGTTTCTCGTTAAAACAGCTGGAAGTGGAACTCCCCCTATCCTTTTTTAGACAGTATAATATGTGTTCTTTTAAGCGGTGGTTAAATAGGCATCTTCTGGACAAGCCAGATTGTAGCCAAACATCTGTCTAGTTCTGTATGAAGAAAGTTAAGAGAGTGACTACAGAACTCCTGTAATCGGCCGATCAATCCGAAAAAATATCAAGATTGTTCGGGCCTTGCACGGGGCACATTCAAAAAAAAATCAAAAATCTTAATTCAATAACAAGTTACATTTTTAACAGATATTGGAGCCCCTGATTTAACTCTAGGGAGACCTGTACATCAGGGTACTCCGCTCTTCCAATGGTATAACGAAATAGTAACTTAACAATTTTTGAAACTAAATACTATATTATAAAGAAAAACAGAAATCTAAGACTAATTACAAAACTAAAGAAGGTTTACATTGTTGAGATTTACAGGTTTACATTCGAACGAACCAGAATGATAATCTTAAGGAAGGGGTGTAAATAGTGCAACGAATAAATATAGAATGGTAAAATTATACTTGAACTAGCAATTCTGTTTAGTGGAGCGTCTTCACACAACAGATCTTAGTGGAGATAAAAAATATATGCGGTTTTTTTCAACGTCTCAATTTCTAGGAACAATGTTCAATTTAAACAAGGTATAAGGTGAGTCCATCGTATTGCTGCACGGTTAATAAAGAAACATAGCAACCAGCAAATCCCTACGCCAATATTGTGGCTTTAATTTGTAGTGCTGTAGACTATGTGAGAGAGTTTTTACTATATACGCTACATGTGTTTCGAAGACATAGACATAGACATAACATTTATTACAAACAAAAAACCCACACACATAAACACACAAAATAACAATACTTAAAGAAAACAAAAAAATAAAATAAGACATCACAAACAATAAAAATTAGAAATTAAAATTAAGAAATTTTCTTTTGCCATTCGGTTCGCTTCCAGTGTGCAATGTGTGTGTACTGTGGTTGTAATTGGCCCTGGCTCAACATTATGCTGAGGAGCAAAAAGCAGCGCTTGTGCAGAGTGCAGAGCGCAATTTGTACAATAATAATAAAAAACTTAATTTGAATATTTTTTAATAGATAATTGGTAAAATAATATGCGATTTCATCTGTTTTAATTATTGCTTGGCTTGGGCCTAACAAATGTGAAATGTGCTTCAAGATAAACATTTACCGTATAAATTTGACGATTAAAATAATGATCCTAATCCTTGGGATTGATTTGCTCCAGTCCAAATATTTATAGCTCTGCCTTACAAACAATTTGTATGACTCAAAACTTGGCTGAAAAGTGGCGGAGAGTTTCTTGCTAGTCCTTCTTGCCCGCTTTACGCTCTTGACTTCCGAACTGGTAGTAAATGTAAATTTAGATTTAATTTAACATCTTTTCTGTTGACGTTCATAAGTGTACTTGGTTACCTATGTGGATAAAGTATTTTGAGTTTGTGTTAACGTGTTGGACTCATAGTAAGACATCTTCAATGTTCAAAATCACACAGTTATGTACTAGGCAGACATAGATTATATGGTGTTGGGGTGATACTTACATATTAAAACAAAGTACCTCGGGTGGAAGATGATTTTAAAACTTAATAGGAATATATGGATATACTAGCAGACCGGCCAAGCGTTGCTGTGGCTAAGGTTTTTGTTATATTACATGTAGTAAACTATTCAAGGGAAACGGTAGGACAACTTACGTGAAAGGTAGATAGTTTATGTGAAACGTTGGTACTTTCAACACAGCGCCATCTGTTAGAATTGTGACTATCAAATAATTAACAAATATGTTGCAATAAAATAAAATTGCAGGTATAAATTGAGATGTAAGCTATCCTTTTTTTTAAGTAAGATCAAACTGCACACGGTGTGCAAATATGATTGAAATCGGTTCAGTAGTTTAGGAGTCCATAGCGGACAAACAACGTGACGCGTAATTTATATATATATTTATAAGAACAGTAACCTCTTACAGAATATTAACATTGTCGTCCCTTATTCATTCCCAAGGTATATCACCAGAATTTTCCAAACTCCGTCTGCAAAAACCAACCTAAGAGTTCAGGCACCTCTCATTCAAATTCTTCCCGAATACAACAGAAGAATAAACACCACTTATCTAAGGCTTGATATATTAGCGTTAAGCAAGTCTATCTGGTACCTACCGCATTGTTAAGCAAAAAATTACTAGTAAAAAATTGGAAGAGTAATATTTTTATATTTTTTTTTGTAAAATTTATCACGATAATTGTCATGTATTTTAGAATAGATAACAATAACTATATATGATGGGGTGTACTTTAATAAATAACTTACGAAAATCCGAATAAAGGCAGAAATCGCATATTCTTCTATCACATTTATACAAGCACAAAATAGAATTTAACAGTCGCAATAAATATTAGTTATTACCACAATTGTTTTACAATACAACACGTATTCACTGGCGACAAAAAATCGGCAAAAAATGTATGGAACAGACAAAATCTGGCCGATTGTTATCTCCTAGTCGTGAATTTCACCGTCACGCTTAATGTGTGGAATAAAAAATTTAACTGCCAGTTAATATAACTGTATTGTTAGTATCAGTTAACCAAACTCATTCGATTTTGATGATGATTCGAACACCGACTGCTTTCTGATTGGTTAACTACAGATTTATTAAATAATGTTAAGCACATTATTCAATTTAAATATTAAATACATTAGAATTTAAATATTTTAACCATGTTTATGACTAGATCAAGGGTATGAAATTAAACACTCCAATAATTACTTGTTTCACTATAATTCACTTCTTTCACTTCATTGATTTTTCATAAACTGTACCTACCACTAAAGTTAAACGAAGAATGCCCATGCGCATTTGTTCTTTTATATTCTATTCCCTACTCCGACTCGACCAACCCATATCGGTCGGATGTTCGACGTGAATTTGTAAACAACTATAGCAGATGCGCGGTTATGGCCAGATTCTTAAGAATATGTTTATATATTTCATGAAAATGTTTAGAATTTAATTAAATCAATATTAAAAGCTATTAGGTATGTATTTGCGTATTGTTTCCACGAGAATATAAGTGCGTGCTCCCATTTCACCATGCCTCCTGCTGATAGAGGACAAGTCTTTGTTTTTAATTTATGTTATTATTATTAATTAAGATGTCATGTGGAACATGGTGTAATGGTTGCAGCTCCTTACAAACGTTGTGTAAAACAAAAAACTTAGCGATTAAAAAGAGTGGCGGAGAGTTTATTGCCAGTTCTTCTCTTCCGTTCTACGCCCATGGTTTGAGAACTGGCAGTAAATATAAAATTAGAAGCATTTAATGTATATTTCTTTTCTGATGTTCATAAGAGTACATTGTGTTACATAAATGAATAAATGATTTTGACTTGACTTGATTTACCATCATACTAAAGATGACCGTAAAATCATCTGAACAAATTCTCAAACTCATTTATATTCAGCTGATAATCTTCGTTTTTGTGTCGAAGATTTGCCAGTTTTCGGATTTAGGTTTGCTTGGCTCATTTTATTATAAATTCAACTTAAAATGGCATCCCGCTGGGGAAAAGCGCTAGCGAACCAACTGGCATTAATTATTCAGTTTGCTACTTAACCTTTATTTGGCCCAACTTTTCCGGCAACCATTAATTGGTACATTTACCCAGTCCGCTGAATTTTGCTCACTTTTTAAACTGAAAAAGTATTTTAGTTTTATCTAACTTTTAAAACGAACCAACTTTGTACATTGCGCGTACTGTATCAGTATATAACCCTGACAGCGTAATAGGAAATCACGTTGTAGTAGTATTCTTGTAAAACATTTTTTTTAAGCCATTAAAAACTACGTATAGGTACATGAATTAAATGAAGCTATTTATTTACATTTTATAAGACAATTGAAGCAAAGGTACTAATTATGGATTTGACAAATAATTATAAATTTCACACTGCTAAAATCTTCGCCTTATAGGGGTGACGGAAATCGCGTTATACGAAAATACGTTATAGGCTTACCGCGTTATAGGGAACTGTACCTGGAATTGAGTGGCTAACGTCGACATTTTGTAAATCTATGTATTCCATCTGTGGTTATATCTTTAGTATATTTTTTAAATATATAATTTATGTTAGGTGTGGGATTACATTTTTTTTTTAATTTCAACCATCTTCAATTAGCCTGTTGGGTTTTAACATATTTATGACATGATTTTGAGGCATGAGGAATGCAAATCCATAATTTGTTTTCCCTCCGTAACTCGCAAACTATCAAACTGCATAAATAAATTACATTTACTTATTATACATACTATTATTAAAACCTGTATTTTATACGTTCAAGTCACGACCTATTTTTTCCAAATGCTAGTCGATTGAATAAACTGCATTGCGTATTTTGTTTCTGGTTTTCCGTTTGACACTAATTTAATAATTGATTTAACTTATTAAACGTATACTGTAATCAAATGTATTTTATTTCGTGTATATTCATGGTAAAAATTGTGTCTCCACTTTTCATAGGACGTGGCGAAAAGGCATCATGCGCTTCCTGCACAGCCCTGCGATTCTGTAACTCACTTTTCGAACTCACACAGCGGTTTTCGCATCGGCGGTCGCTCTCAAATCAGTCGTGAAGCAGTCATTTTACGATTTGGCATTCTGATAAGGTCCCTCCTTGTAGTTTATTGTTTATCAGAATGCCAAATCGTAAAATGACTAAGTGAGTTACAGAATCGCAGGGCTGAAGGTTACAAATGTGTTTCCGGCCTTTGTGATGTGTAAGATGCGAGTAATTTAATTACTTAATATAAACTTTTTGAAGCTTTTGTTGTTGTACTAAGGATAATCTGGTATGCTATGAAATATTTTGTTTCTTTGTGTATGCCAAACCGTCGAAAATAGGCAAATCTCGAAATATAGTAGACAAAACTGGTTTTGTTTCTACCACTTGCTACTAGAAGAAGCCTTTTTCTTACGACGAACTCTTCAAATATTACAATACCAATATTGTTCTTCACTTGCCAATTGACCATTAAGCTTTCTTCAAAGTGTCCACCATACCCACAACCTCTGAAACTAATGAATGACAGCACTGAGCCAGATAAGAAAAAAAGCCTGTATTTGAGTACTACATAAGTCCATGTTTAACATTAGTACACCACCTCTGACGGAGTGAAGGGTACCTCCTCTTCCACTTGTCTCTCATCCCCACCACCATTTTCCAATCCTACCCCGCTACCCTTTTCCATTTTCCCAGGTTTCTGATGGGCGTCCTCTCTTTGTTCTCCCTATCTACTATTATTTGTTATGTAATATTTACAAGAAGTAGGAATAGACTTGCTATTACAGCTACTTCATAAAACTGATCACTCATTTATGGGGAAATATATACAGATATACAACAAAATTCTAGATCATGTTACCAAGCTTCCGTAACATAAGTTTAAGCTTTACATTAAGGAAACCCTAATGACTGCCACTGGACTTTGTATCCGGCTAATAAAATTAAAAAAAAGAAAAAAAAAAGAAAACCTAATGAAAAAAGCATATACATATTACATAGTTCAGGAATATATAGATGATAAGAATGTGTGAGAATGCCGCTATAAGATGCCGCGAAAATTTGACATGCATAACTTTACAAATTGTACCTAAATGAATAAATGACTTTTGAATTTTTGAATAGAAAAAGGTTTACATGAACCCAATACACGCATATTCAATTCACTCGATTGCATCGTAAACAAAAGAACCAACTATTTATTGCATTGTTGCTTTACGCGAATATATGAGAGCTACGTGCTTTGGCCTTAATTCCAAAACGCCGGGAATTTATAACTTTCGTCAGCCATTTGGAATCCACTATTACTAAAGTGTATAAATGAAGTGTTACGATTAATTTTTATGGAAATGTTAGATATGTGAATTATGTAATTGGTTCGGTTATTTCGTATCGAAGCTTTTTAAAAGCTTTATTATTTAATTTAAGTTTCCTCTTTACATTGGTTATTTTTATTGGTATTTTGACGTGACAACGTCGATCTCATTGTCAGGATTCACTCCTTTGTATCCAAACCATACAAAATAGTGATAATTCAATTGAATTGATTGAATTTTATTCATAAAAGTCTGCAATCATTTCATCAATGTTTTGTTATGACGTTTTCACGACTATCGTCCATAAACCGACTTTACAGATAAGCATTTTTTTTAATACCAATGTCTTTAAAACAATCTATCACGTCAATGAAATGTATCTAGCCTAACTTAAGACTAATTAGTAATTTAAGTCCCTAATTTACTAATAAGGATATTTAACATAATAAATTGTCCAATAACACTACTTACAGTCTCTAATAGATGGAAGACACTCCGTTCTTGGTTTCTATTTGTTCACTTAGCGACGTTTAGCACTTAAGATCGTAGAGTAAGACAAAAATGGATCATAAATCGCAAATGGACAAAGATTTTGATTAAGTACTCTTTTCGATTTGTTATTGTTTTATATATTTCTGGGCCAAAACCGAAATTTTTAAGTTATAGTTTTCGTTATTCATAATATTTTCTCCTCTTTTGTGTTATTGTGATGTTATGTGTAGCCCTAGTGATACTACGTATAAGAACCTGGTGGTTCTACGGTATAAAATTGTCCATAATCGGCGTTATGGAGACCGTGGGACACTTTAAGTTACATAAAATTCAGATATAATCTAGACTTGTAAGATACCAAACCGGTGCATGTCTTCCCATACGACCTCCAACTAATCAAAGTTAGAGTGTACTCCTCCTTTGAAGGCCGGCAACGCAGCCACTAAAAATGAGTTTCCATGGGCTGCGATAACTCTCCGGAAGGCTCATTTATATAAAAAATAGGCATTTTACAACTTAAGTGCGAATTTCAACCCTGAAGTTTTGCTAACACATCTCGGTTTTACACAAATATATTATTTCTATTGACGCATTTTTGCTCCTAATGTGAAAGAATGCTACAGGCTGCTTTTAAAATCATGATCAAAAATATACACAAATAGTGTTAGCGCCATTGAACTATCATAATATGCTATCTTGCTCGAATATCGATATTTATCTGCAATAAATCTTAAAACATCTCGTTAAATTACTATATTATATACAAATTGCCGACCGATATTGGTAAAGTTACCAAAACTGTCGAAACAACACTATATTGTCCAATGTAATTGTTATTGAATCCCTTTTATGTCCCATAAAATTGTTACGGCACAAAACATTAAGAGAAATATTGTCATCGGAGTAATTTGCTCGTTAAATTTCATACTGTTTTCACGCTCTAACGACACTTTTAATTATTTTCGCTACAACAGCACTAATTAATAACTAATTGTCTTTTGCAGTATTTTGTTACGCTTCAATTGAATGGGTTCAATCTGGATTTTACGCATAATAATTATTTAGCTTGTACCTAATTATCTGTAAAACATCTGTCCATCTCAAGCTGTCGGAGGAGAAACGAAACAACTTATTACTTATTGTAAAAATAACATTTAAAGAAAACAGTTTTTTAACGGATTGAATCTATGTATTATTATAAACTTATAATTATTTTACATAATTTAATTTTTTTCCGACGTTTCGCGTGCTTTACAGCGTGCGTGGTCACGGTGACTGAAGACAAAAGGTGTTGAATGTCAAAAAGTATCACAGCTGTAGAAAAAGTTGTATTATCTGTATTTATTTCCCCGGAATTGTATCGACTAAAAGATAAAACAATTATAAGTTTATAATAATTCATAGCTTCAATCCTTGAAAAAAGTGTTTTCTTTAAATATTTTAAAGTTATGTTAGTAAAAGACAATACTAAACATAAAATCTTAAGTTCTACAACGATAGAATTAGTAGAATCAAAGCGAACACATTTTGTAACTAATTTTATGTATTATTTTAATAATTATGTATTTTACTGTATGTTTTTACTTATCACTATCGCTGGTATCACATAACATCAGATGAGCTGTGCCTAACGGGCAATAGGCTCGGCTCATTATCTTCGGCATATTACATAAAAAAATTTAACCATGCCTTTAATTAATTTTAATGATTTTTTCATTTTATGTCACAAGAATTAGTATGATTTCCAAATAAATTAAATGAAAAGTCTGAAGTAGTAACAATTGTTGTCTAACAATGACCAGTATAACACGAATATAGACGCAGTTACCTATTTTGCGAAATTCAAGATGGCGTTCAATTGCAGCTCCAAATAGCCGAATTACATTTAAATGTGCCAGTCCGGGCCCAATTCGAGTTCAATTAACCCGTACCACATACCAGTTCAAATAGGAATATATTTTCGAGGACATTTGATCAATGTAATATATTTTAGAAGGGAATAATCATATCTGCTACTTTTATGGTCCAGTGATGGGCTATCTAGCTCTTACAACTTAGTTACTAACATTGACTTTGTTATTTTGAAGTGAAACTTCTTTAGGCGCATGAGGCTAATTTTTTTACGAAACGTCACGAAGATGTGCAGCGTTTTTGTCGAAGAAAAGGGAGAGAGCGATTGAGACCGATACATATTGTTGCTCGGCGGCGGGAGAGTGACGTGTCTTTCGCGTGATTGGTAAATCAGTTGACGTTTGTGTCTCACCATGCGCAAACTTTCCCCCACTCCTTTGTTTCATGCTCAAGAAGCTTGTCGGTACCTGTACGCGAAATTTAAATTCAATTTAAAGTTTGGGGCAATCGAACTGATTTTTAAATAGCTCAAACACAAAGGATATATCAATCTACTATTCTTCAATGTCAACATCTTAAAGTGCCTGGTTTCGTATTTTGGCAACTCTTTTTTCGAGAAAAGTTAAAACAAAAAAGAAGTTGCCACATATAAAACAACATTTACTAAGTAACTGATACAATATAATTGATAAACACTTCACGACATTCAAAATAAATACACAAAAAAATATATGCATAGAATGTTAGGACCTTAAAGTGGCCAGTGTAAGATGATGTAAGCTTGATGGGAAGTTAGAAAATACATTTTCGGTTTCGCCAGAGGGGTTTATGTTATAAAGAGGAAATATTTGTATGTTAGTAGCTATTAAACTGACCAAACTTTACGATTTCTAAAGTTCTTTTACTATGTGCTATATTTATTTCTAAAGTAATTATTCATAAAATTATGCGTCCCGCATTGTAGTGGTCGCGCTCTCTCTGTCTTCAGACCACAGTTCATGTCTGAACGTCGTGATCAGCAAGGAAGCATCAACGGACTATCTGCTTCCACCAGTTTCTGTGTGTGTGCTTTGATAAAATTGTGTGTTAATCTGTCGTCTACAATCACAGGTTATATATGAGATTTTTGAAGTTATACTTCTTTAGGCGCGTTATGAAAAATTGATGAGAGTGAAATTTTACGATGCGCGCGCACCGTGACACAAAATTAACAGAATGAAGTTGCCAACGGAAGATGCTATGGCATTGGACATAATTTAAAAACAACATTCGAATAATTTTTCAAATGTAAACTGAACTTTATTGACTATAACGACTCCTTTTCCTGTCTTTGATTATTTCATTCTAATTAATTATTTGCATGCAATCAAAAACTATTTTTAATAACGCCAAAGAAGTATAACTTCTTACGCGCGTACATAAGTTCACGCACCCTTTTTTTGTCTGGTCTGTTAGATTATATGTGTTGAATTTCTTTGTAATATGAATATACTTTATTTTCAGGTGATGAGTTCGTGTACCGCGACCCGTGGGGCGGTATCAGCCTCATGTTTGCTGCGAATCAGACGTCCAAAACCTTGATGCCAAACACGACATATGTAAGTATGAAATTCACAATTTCAATCCACGCTATACACGCCCGGGTTCTATCAAAGAAATTAATCATTTATATGATGTCAGATAAATAAAAGCGACTTTATTTCTCTCACCTTAGACCTCTCTTAAATTCTCTCATCTCAAAGATTGGGTAATAAGTAGTTTTAGTAATTTGAACAAACAAAAACACATTACAATGAGGCGTAATAAAATAAAATACGTACGCAAATATGTTATAAAAAGAATATAGATATGTGAAAAGATATGAGAACTTGTGAAGGCGCAGTGCTAACCAGGTCTATGGAACTTCCGTACAATCCAGTAGCAATTTCGATAGATGGTGCTTATAGTAATAAATCAATACGTATTTTAGTTAGCTCTAACTTTCAGAAGACACATGTTTATATTTGACAATTGTCTTACTATTAGTAAGCAGTGGAGTAACAATAGAGTGGCAGGGCTGGCAAAATGCCACGGGACCCCGACCCAAGAGGGATCCCCAAGAAATATTATGTTCTATGAATGAATGTGAAGTCTCCAATACGCATTGGGCTAGCGTGAGGACTACAGACCATTCCCTCTCGTCTAAGAGAGGAGGCCCATGCCCATTAGTGGGACACATACAACGTGCAATTGAGTGCACTGATAATCTCGAAGTTTATTAAAATGAAACTGAATAGGGACAATTTTTACTGATAGGGCCCCATCAAAAGAAATGCCACGAAAGAAGATTTGCCACGGGCCCCAGGTGGTATAGTTACGCCACTGAATGTAAGGTTGCTAAAACTACTAGGCGAAAGGTAATAAAAATACTACTATATCTTAAGCGTTTATGGTCATTTATTTGCATTGGAGTGTAGCCATATCGAATGATTGATAGCTGTTTCAACAGGTGAGAAGTTTTGCCGTTGAGTCTACAACTTTGCATTAAAACTTTCTACTTGTTAAAAGCTTTTAGAAGCTTTACAACGTATATAGCTATAAAATAGAACGCGTTTTCTTACTGCTGAGTTATATTTGTATACAATTTATTATTATTTCTATGTAAGATAAGAATATTGTAAATACTCTTTACTTGTGTGTTAATATATTATGTCCAGAATAAGAAAACATGTCCGTTAATAAATTTTTTTTTTACTGGATTGAAGTTATGTATTTACAATTATTTTTCATAATTTTAAATTTAACCGCCGTTTCGCGTGCTTTACAGCGTGCGTGGTAGACAATACTATGTCCGATTGTGACTGAATTTCTCTCTGATGATATTTTAAATTGAGGTTCGTAGCATTTAGGTAATATATATGGTTTTAATACTGAGTCTTTACTGAGACATAGTGGAACATTTCGATCTACCCTAACTTAAGACTAATAAGTAATTTAAGTCTAGTCTTTACTAAAAAGGATATTTAACATAAGAAAGTGTCTAAACACTACTTACAGTCTCTATTAAAGGAATGTGGTCTCATTTTTTTTTCAGTTACCAAATTTAGCACTTAAGTAAGACTAATTCACTGAATCAAATGTTTTTGTCCTTTTCAATCTTCTCAAGCCCGTGGTATCAAAAACTTGAATTGCGTCGACATTCACGTGACGGTGACGTCATTTCGTTAGCTCCAGCAGTCTTTTTTATTATTGTGGTGACGTCCTACACATACGTGAATAAAAAAGACTGTCCTGAAAAAACAAAACCAAACTGGTCCCGATGGAGGGCGTTTTCGCTATATCATTTACATTGACTATTCCAGTGAGCACTTTGTTTTGGAATTGTTGGATTACTCGGATGTGGTTATTACTGGTATAGCCCCACATCTGGATGGCAACCATACGTCCGTACAGGTATCAGGACTTGTTTGTAGATCAATAATTTATTTTGTACTGATAAAATGGAATGCCTTCGGAACAGCCAATACTATTTACTGTAACGAAGATCCAACTCTTCGCGCTTCTTCTTAACATGGACCTTCCATGAGAGTTTGCTATCCAGCGTCATACCTTGTACAGTGCCACATAAATTTCTTGGCCGACGGCTTAAATTGGTACTACCGTCGCCATTATGAAATGTTTGTGTTAATTTTCTGTAATTACTTGGTATATAATTTGTAATTTGTTTTTATTTTTATGCCTTGCATTACTAATTACAATGGCAAAGTTTTAATTATCGAACGGTTCTGATTGCTAGGTATCTTAAAAGATATAATATAAATAGTACAGGTAACAAAACCTAACATATCAGTTGTTCCTAAGTTTGTGTCCATTTATTAAGGCCTAGCACTGTATTCTCTAGATACTAGTATACATTTATTAAGACATTTCAATAAATTATTAAGTTAGCCTGCATGACTTCATATTATTCCCCTTATAATGATTACTTTTTATTTACTGGCAATACTGATATCCATGACAGCGAAGCTCTTACCGGCCAAGAAAAGTATGTGGTGTACTTAGCTCATTAAGAGTCACTTACTCTTCGCCGTTTTTGGTCCACAAGCACACGACTATTCAAGGCTTTTTGTAGTTTTACTACTTTTTGCTTATTTCCAAAATGGCGCTTCCTGTCTGAATATCTGAAATATTGCATCATATTATTCAAATGTTAAAAACTATTTCTAATCACTTCAGAGAAGGAAAATAATAAATAATCTTAAATTTAGATCATCTGATACGGAGGGAGCTTGTAGTTTACAGTTTATCAGAATGCCAAATCGTAAAATAACTGCTTCACGACTGATTTGGGTGCGACTGCCGCTGTGAAAACCGCAATGAGAGTTCGAAAAGTGAGTTACAGAATCGCAAGGCTGCGATCACCGGTACTATGTACCAGATGGCAACTGAAATCTTTAATTAGCGCCTGTGCCCTTGAACACCACGGCCCAAGAGTCTCTACTACAAAGGGAAATACGAAGTTTTGACTTACAAGAGGAATTCTGGACGAAAACTAGTTTACATAATTCGTTACCCGACCCAAAGATAACATCATGTTATAATCCCTCAGCAGAATGTAATGTAATTGCACGACTTGACGAGAACCCCCGACCCTTATCACTAGATGTACTTTAGTGAAATTAAACTTACTAAACGTTTCGGCAAATGTTCGCAAATTTGTTCGCAACAAAGACTGTTAAAACACAATTATGTGTGTATGAATTGTTCTATAATTTCCTTTATACCTTCGTAAATATAGCGACGGACGACGAGGTTATACAGATGGTATTTTGTATTCTGCCGCGACGTCCGATGATGATACTTAGCTTCTCCTTAATCCGAACAACTCCTCTGAACACTATCCATGGTAAATGCTCAGAGGTGAGAACAGTAACTAAAGATCATTATTTGAAATGGCCGAGTGGGAAGAAAAAAGAGAGGTTGCCTAGAAACTTAGAATAAGTCATAGCGTGGAAGGATTGGAAAATTGTGGTGAGGATGGGAGACAAGAGGAGAGAATTAATGGTTAACATAATGACATGGACGTAATGTAAGATAATGTAGTATTCGAATACGGGATATTTTTATTCTTTTATTTTTTTAAGTATCTCACTTTGCTTCAAGGAAAATGAAAAAAAAAATGATTTTAAGTAAGAGATTTGATTGAACTCACGCTACAACAGAACGCTATAACGTTATCGGCCATAGTGTGAAATAATATAAATTAAATCAATGAAGTCAGTTTTTTCAATTTCTAGTCTTTTTACAAGGCTATAAAAACCGTTTCTTATTAAGGTCACTGATGGTTTCCTGATTACGGTTCCAACTAACGACCCTTTTCAAAGGTTCTATTACTCTAAGCAAGTCTCTAAGAAAAATGTATTCAATCTTATAATATTACTATATAGGAGATTGAATGAAATTAATAATATTTTAAATTTTAGTTCATAAAATTCTCGTGTCATAAGTAATTAATCTCCTCCGAAATGGCTTGACGGATTTTCGTGAAATTTTGTATTCATATCTGTTAGTTCTGCGAATCGGACATCTATTTTTCATCCCCCTAAATGGATGACTTCCTAATTTTTTTATTCATTTTTAGACAAAAAAAAATTGTTTTTATTTTTAAATGACACAACATATAAAAATACATACAACCCTTAATTTTCACCCCCCTACGATCCCTATTTTTTATTAGAGATAGTTATTTTTATTGAACTAAAAAGTTTCCTAGACATAATATACGTAGGAAAACAAATTTCCGAGGCACTAATTATATATAGGTTTGCATAAAAGCTAATCGAATTGGTAGATCAATATTTATTTCATTTTCCCTCATAATTGCTAATAACTTGTTTGCGTGCGTACAGTCACGCAAGCTATGTTTATTTGATACTAAACGATTTTATTGTTTCTACTTATTCGCGTAACAACCGAATTAAAGTACTTTATTTTTATAAGACACGCCTGATCCCCAAGGGGTTTGATAACACAGACCTATACAGAGGTTTTTACATACCACTTCTTTAAATACCATGGAATGCAAAAAGAGCCAAGAAGTTCTTTCTCAACCAACTAAAAATCACCACAAGATTGTCGACTATAATTTATAAATGGGCCACTCCTTTGGCCATATTGCCTGGACAGAACCGAATATTCTCGACAAGTTGGTAATGGTAAGTGGGACTGATGGCAGGAGAAGTCGGGGTCGATCGCCTACCCGTTGGTCTGACCAGGTACAGACAATTAGGGGTCTCAACATCTCTAATGCACTGAGAGAAGCTGATGATAGAGTAGTGTGGAGGCAGCAAGTCGATGAATCGCTTAGGTTCAAGAAAAGCACGCCCTTCAGTAATGAATTTTGCGAAGAAGAAGATCCTTTTTCTAGTACATTCTAATTCCAAAGTAAAAGCAGGTCTAACAGCTCCACCTCCAACTCTCACTGTGTAAGTACGAAGGTTTTATGTATTAATAGAAATGAATAAAAACGTTTAATGAATAGAAAGAAACGTTATACACTTTGAGCATAATATTTTTGAGAAACAATTATTGAACAATCGGTGTATCATTTCAGTATTTGAAGTCGGAGGTATAATTGTGAAATCTAATTCACCTACAGAGGATTTTGGTGGGCGTAACATATAGGAGACAGATATTAGACATCGTTAATTTAGTCATTTATTTTGTAATTATCACATGTAAGCGGCATTATATGCATGTATTTGAATTTAAAATGAATTCACTTATACTTGAGTTTCCTGACAGAGCAGCCTTACGATTCTGTAAGTCACTTTTCGAACTCTCACAGCGGTTTTCGCAGCGGCGGTCGCGCTCAAATCAGTCGTGAAGCAGTCATTTTACGATTTGGCATTCTGATAAACAATAAACTACAAGCTCCCTCCACAGGAGTATATTTACCGCTACCTCAACAAAATAATAAAAAAAGAAATCAAAGCGCCAGTATGATTAAAAATACTTCTTGGTTATTAATAATACTGGTTCTCATTTAAAATTCTACTTAACATTCTTCTAGAATTTAGTACGTGTGTAACCCTGAGGTCCTTTGGTAGTTTCAGCGAATCTCTAATTGTTTCCAGTAGGCATAGCATGACTCAGGTATAAATTTTCATTGCTTGTGGAATATCCACTTACCAGAATAAGAGTGTTACGATTATTTGGTTAACAAGCTCATGTAAGAGGTATTATTAGTCACGTCACGCAAGTAGTAGTAATTGTTATGGATTGGTTGTGACTGGCTTGTTACCTGCTCCTGTGCTTGACGAGCTAGTTTGGCAAACTTACAATAGAGGAGATTTTTTTATACAAAGGGGGAAAATGCCGCAGCTGAGGCTCAAAGTGTTAAGTGATAATGGCCCATAGATAATGTTAATGCCACGGTGCTCGCGCGTGCGCTGCCGCCGTTTTAAGAATTGGCTCGCTCTTTTCTTGAAGGACCCTAAGTTGAATTGTATATTCGATATAAACGCTTCTAAGAAGTGTAACTTTGTGTTTCAGCGGGCAATTGCCAAACTTTAAGTCGTGCGTTCAAACTCTGCTGTGACCTAATAATACTTATGATCATGTAATAGATACAGAAATCTAGGGCCCTGAGTTTGTAGCGCCAGTGTTAAAAAAATAGTGAAGAACTTTCTTAGACACAAGGATCGGTGTGTTAGGGCAGGTCAAGTCCTATGAAAAAAGATGAACATTAAAACAGACGCAAAATATACAGTATGCACCATGAAAGAGTCCCCCACAAACTTCTGTGGATATGTATGAAGATAGATAATTATCATTTGAGTTTATCTTTGGTTATCTAAATTTGTCTTGACATAAATGGCTAAGAAGCACAAAGAACGGTTTTAGGCCGTTCGTAAACAATAAATATTAGGTACATACCTCTACCTTTGATTTAACCCATATATATGGATAGAAAAAAGGCAGACAATTAATTGTAGGGATTGTCAAATAATAAAACAATGTTAAACTGATTATGTAAAATATTTGAATACAAGTACGAAAAGTAAACACGAAATGTTCTACTTACTACGTAATTAATCATAAAAATAGATATATATCAAAACAATAATAATAACAACCTGGATTTGGTTCAATGACTCAGTAATTAAATGATTGCGTAAAAAATATTTAAATCAAAATATTTACCGTAATTTTGTGTATTAAGTTCTTAGTGGGTTAAAGTCTCTATTTAGTTTAAGTTTTTTTTGCTGTTTGCTTGTGGTAAATTCTCCATGTTAATTTGAAATTTTTATGATCTAATGTCATTGATGTATGTGTGTAATATTTGTGAATTCATATTTTCTTGTATATTTTAAGAATAAATACAAGGGAGTCTAACCAAGATAATGTGAAATCAAACGTTGTGATTGGCCGTATCAAATATCCATTATCTTCAACTTAATAAAAAAGTATCTATTCCGAACAGATAAAGCAAAACAAAATCAAAATATCATTAATTATTTATAAATGTACACTTATGGACGACAGTAGAAAAATGAATGGTTCTAAATTTACTGCCAAGGGTAAGGGTATAGGGTGCCAACGTATCAGAACTCTCCGCCACTTTTAAATCGCCAAGAACTAATCTATATATATAAAAATGAAACCCGTTTTCCGTTGTCACGACATAACATGAAAACGGCTTGACCGATTTGTCTGATTTTTCTTTTATAATATTCCTTGAACTACGAGGATGGTTCTTACGGAGAGAAAAAAATTGGGTAAAAAGGTTTAAAACAACACTTTTCTATATTCCCATACAAAACATTCGTAATAATAGTTAAAGGCAATTTGAACTTTAATACCATATCATAAAGTTCCAGTGTTAGTGGAGGGGTTCCGGGAAGGTAATTTTTTATTTTTTGACATAATGTACGAGTAGCAGAATAAGTATTTAAAAAAAATAAAGAATCGACTGTTAGGCGGTACGATATTCGCCAGGCCAGCTAGTTATTTATAAATCTTTGGTTCTTTGATCGAACTTTGCCCCACGAAACGTAAATAAAAATATTTTCAGCTGACAACCCTATTCCTACAAAGAAATAGGGACAAACTTAAAGTTTACAATTTATGACTCTCGTTTCTTTATTGAATTTATTGCTGTTTGCGTGTATTAATGTTATGAACTATTACGTAATATATACCTCATTGAAATTTTATTAATGAGGTCGCAGATTGGATCCCGGCTGTGCACCAATGGATTTTATTTCTATGTTAATTTAAAATTCGCTCGAACGGTGAAGGACAACATCGCGAGGAAATGTTGCCTTAGACCCAAAAAGTCAACGGCGTGTGTCAGGCACAGGAGGCTGATCACCTACTTGCCTATTAGATTGATAATTATGAAACCGATACACAAATCTGAGGCCCAGACCTAAAAAGGTTACGCAACTTATTTATCTTATTTTTTACGATAGATTCTTCAATTGCTAAATGCTTCTTCTTCTTGAAGTGCCTCTCCACTACTGGAGGTTGGCGGTCATACTCCTTCTTATTTACTTCTTATTTTTTATTTGCTAAATGCTACTTGACTATATTTAATTACGTTAAACGCAATAATTGTAGTTCATATTTAAAAGAGCGTACCAATTTATAAAAGACCGGCAACGCACGAGCTCTCTGGCATTGAGAGTGTCCATGGGCGGCGGTATCACTTAACATCAGATGAGCCTGCCCGTGTGCCCCCTGTTCTATAAAAAGAACTCCATAGCGTAAAAGCTTCCAATTCTGGCAGCTTTTTCATGCTGTATTCGCTAAAGAAAAGCGCAAAGCTCTGACGCCTATAACACCTCCGAACCGGCGATTTATGGCCTACACAATTCTTGATCCTCGTAAAATACAAACCCCTTAAAATTTTATAGATTGTCTATTAAATAATTAAAATAACATTATAAGTATATTATTTATCTATTAAGGAATAAATATTGTTTTGTTAAAATGGACATAAATACGATATATAATTATTCATCGCAAGAGTCCAGTGGGTGAAAGATTATGGTCTAATAACGGTTAAATAGCCACTACCAACTCATCTTTCTCGTCTTCATAGAACAGGGGACAATAGGGAAGGAACCTTACCCGATGCTTATGTTATGATGCCATGGGGCTCGCGAATGCTCTTTTCTTGAAGGACCCTAAGTCTAATTGATTTTGAAATACTTCAATAAGCAGCTGCTTTCCCATAGTGGCAGTGCGCGGCAAAAACTGCTCAGTTCTGGAACGACGGACGTCGAGATGATACGGGTGGAATTTTTTATTCTGTCTCGACGTCCGATGATGAAGAGTATGAGGTGATGTACCCTCGTCTCTTTCAGTGATTGGACTTTGCTGGATGTTATTCTTAAAAGCTTTACATATTATGTAAATTGGTTGTAATATAATAATTATCTCTTGTTCATTTTCAGAGGGTCCTAGAGCCAACATCGTTCTCTTTGTCCGCCGATCGACGGTTTCTTCTACTCGCCCAATCACCACGGAAGCTGCATCGCTATTCATTCCTGGCCAGATATACTGTCTACGATATACTTACTACGTAAGTTGCTACTACACAATACTTAAAACAAATATAGCTAATCTATATATATATAATGAAAATGGTCTTCGTTTGAGGCTCAATCACTGATCGTATCGACATGAAACTACCACCATTCGATGCGAAATTTTTCCTAGATGGTTTATGGCTATTTTTATTAAATTCCAACGTTCCTTCATTTTTTTATTGCTGTTTTACTTTTATGAAAACTTATCATACGTACTTCACCGCGGAAACATTCGGGGAGGCTTCCTAGAACCTCTAAACGTCAACATCTGTTAAAAACTCGATTTTCGAAATATTTCAATTTTCTTAGCGGGAAGTTAAAAAGAAGAATAATAAAAATATGAAAAAAAATAAAATAATGAAACATAAAATTTATTTTAATTCGTCCAGCAAAGCGGGCGCGAAACGGCTAGTCTATATATATAAGAAAAATGGTGTTCGTTTGAGGCTCCTTCACGCCTAAACCACTGATCGTATCGACATGGAACTACTGCCATTCGATGTGAAATTTTTCCTAGATGGTTAGTACGAGTTAGAGGGCTAGTATTAATATATAAGTTAATAGTTCCGATAGAATTTGATGTGCATTTAGGAGCAGCCCCTGCCTTAATAAAATCACCCGATCTATGGAATCTGAGATAGTCAAACTATCCAGATATAAACGCACAAAGCGTTGACAACGATGAAAGAATTGATTATGCAAAAAACTTTACAAACACATCGCTATTGTATAATGATGTTAACATAAAATAAATCATTTACAAATACAGTGTTAAAAAAAACTTTTTTGTAATTTATTTTTATTGTATTGTTCAAAATACCAACAGAGTTGAAAGTTGACCTGGCAAACTAATTATAAAGCGTAATTAGAACATCACGTGGCATCCAATATTGCAGTTTTAACCAACTTCCTGCACAGTGTTCAAATGTCGTTCATTTGGGGTTGGCAATGGCTGAATAAAAAAATCTCTCACAATACCAGAAAAGATTAAAGGTTATTGTTTGTTGGTCAACAGTGTACTATTTCACCAATCTATTTGAATTTTTGCCCTAGTCCTTACATGATGTCCGAAACTTCTTTTGTCGTAATTATAATAATAAATTGTTTATTGAAAAGAAAGTGGTACATTCAGATTGAGTAATCAGCACATAAAATAGTCATTTACATGTCATATCATGATGTCAAAATAAAAGGAATAGTTAATTTAAAAAAAAAAAAAACTATAACACGGTATAAAGGCTAGAGTTATGGTACTCTACCTAATACGCAATCATTATAGTTTTCAAAGAGCATCATCATATACTATTGTATATAAAATAACTTAATCAATTTTTTAATATAAAAATAACTTTTTTATATAAAAAACAAACAAAACTAGGTTTTTTTCTAGCAGAAATCCTTTAAACTCATTGAAAATAGCTAACATTGCTATTAGGGATTGGAGGAGATGGTTTTTAATTCTAAACCACAAAAAATTGTCCAAAAAATATTATTTTTAGGTGGATCAATTAGTATAAAATAGAGTGTAATCTATTCTCAGACCTACCGAATATACAAGCAATCGGTCAAGTCGTTTTGAAGGAGGTTATAAACACGAGATTTTTTAAATATAGTTTGAATGAATACTACATTTGAATAAATAAAAAATATTCAGAGAAACCCACTTACAAATATTGGCAGTTGAAACAGTGAAATGTGTCAACCCTACACGTTCTAATTGCCGAATTCGTGGTACTCGGGAATTAAGTTTTAATTAACGTTTAGGAATGAATCTGTCAATTTGTACTTTGAAATCACTTCTAATTAGACAAATCAAAATTGTATATTGCATATAGTGTTTAATCAATGGTACTTCGTCATTTTGTGAGTCTTTATAACGCTCTCGGTATACGCACTTTCGCTGATAAAAAAACTTAAAACTGTTGACAAAATGGCGACCATCACAGTGATACCATTAAACTTAAGCCATAGGCGAGTGTATATATATCAATATGCCGATTTATTTAATAGTAGTAGACTGAATAGTCTATAATCCAATATATGTAATCCAAATAAATAAATATATATACTATATTCTTTCTGCTATTTTATAGTGTTTATTGAGAAAGTTCTACCTTTCTCCTCCTCTTCTTATTTCTTATCTTAGAAATATCAAGAAAAAGGTTCCAGTCTTAGATTTTGTCTTCGTTGAATGTAAAAATACGGAAAAACCCAGATTGAATATAGCAACCCGGGGCGGCGCCTACGGAAGTCGAATGAAATTTTAAAATTTATTTTCAAGCTTCCGCTTCAACTGAAACTAATCTTGAATTTTATATGTCCGGTAAAATTTTGCGGTTTCTCTATTTTAAATTTAGAATGCACTCCGTTCGAAAATGGGAAAACCTTCAGACTAAAATGTTAGACAAAATTTTCTGTTTCAAATTTACATACGAAAATAAATTAAATTAAATACTGTCAATGCAATGTCTTATGATTTATTAAACATTAAGAGAACAGCGTATTCTTTTCTTAAAGGCCGGCAACGCACTCGCAAACCCCGCGCCGATGCCGGTGTGCCTAACTAGCAATTTTTGTAAAATAATAATATTATTAATTAAATAAAATGATTTATTGCAGGAATATGGTACAAAAAAATATTGGTTGTTTGTAAAGTAGGTTTACGATCGAGATGCTTACGTGATAACGTCTTATTGGTGATATAAGTTTTTGGGAAGTAAGGAATTAATGATGAGATAACAATTTTTTCAAATTTTAAATTACATCTATCGTTTTATTCACACTTTTGATGATAAATTTCGGGTGTAAAATGACAAGTTTACTTATTCGACTATGATATACATTTTTCTTACAAAACTTAACCGCACGAGAAAATCTCCATTCGTTTGTATGCCGCTAGAGTGAGATGAGACGGGAGATCGGTCCGTCTCTCTCTCGTTATACCTGCGATCGCGCTCGTGAGGTTTTGGTGTGACACAAGTTTCTGAACATGTCACCCGACTAAAACGATTTTAAAGACGTTATCACGTCAAAAAATGTATTTCTATAAAATTTAAATTTTTAGTACAGAAACAGAAAACATATTGATTATATACATAAAGTTATTACAAACTAAACAACATTTGTAAACCTGAAGTCCAATTACATCTGTACACAGCATTTTAGTGGCATCTTCAGTGCTGGTTTACTAAATATTAACTATTACATACAGTATGTAACATAATATATTCAATTTAATGACGAAAAATGAAGTTACTCAGGTTGCATGTCTTCACCGCGAATAATTTACTCTTGCATTATAATATTTACTATTGTGAAAAATATTAACACAAGAACACACAGAATTATGGTGAGAGTTATGGTGGTATAATCGAAAGTTCGCATATTCTGGCACACATAATGTCGTGCAAATTTATCTTAAAAGTTAGAATAGAAGTAACAATTACATTATGAGTCATAATAGTCAATTCTTATATTACTGATCACTGAATCATTACATTATTAAAATATATTATATATATATATATATATTATTAGGTTATCAAATTAATATTAATTTTAATGTTTCACGCAAATAATCAATTATATTCAACGTTATTTTTCCAAAAATAGGACTCACATAAGTGAGAGTACAAAACATAAGCGCATTATACACCATTGATCTCTCATTTTCCACTAACTAAACCTTCAAATATATTTAGCGAACAATTTGGGCGATCATTCGGACCAGTGAGCTGGCATAATATGTATCGCGCCTAAATTTGAGCCATTGTTATGTGCATTGGATAGGAACTCGATAAACAACGAATTATAATCGATATATACCCCATATTTATTAGGAATGCTTGTAATGGAAAACATTGTGAGGAAAGCGGAATTATACCTAAAAATCAATTTGTGACAGAAATAATAACTTATCACCTACTTGAAATTTTAAAATAACACCCGAAAATTGTAAGGGTACAGATACCGGCAAACTTCTTGAGCACTAAACAAGGGAGTGGGGGAAAGTTTGCGCAACGCGGGACACAAACGTCAACTGATTTACCAATCACGCGATCGACATGTCACTCTCTCGTCCAGTGATACCTAAAAACTGCTTCAGCGCAGGCGAGGACATTTGTTCAAGATGTTTGCCGGAATCTGTAATAAAGGTATTTAGGTAAAAAAAATTGTATTAATAGTCTGTTTTTAACTCTTTAGTTTATTAGGAATAAAAATTTCGCACCATCCTTTTTTGGTGTTTCTGTACTTTTAGTTTATATATACGTATATGATGAATGAAACTCAAATGTGAGTTGTTATTTTACTTAAAAACACTCATCAAACAATCACTTTTATCGTATTTCTTTTATAATGCAAAATGGTCTAACAAAAAAATCGAATTATAATTTAAATGACAGTCCAAAACTAGCGTCTTTTCCACAGACTAACAAACAAATTAAGTTAACCATAGACTTGGCGTATACGCCAGTATATACTAAGTCTATGAAGTTAACACATAATCATTAATAATCTAAAGAGGTAATATAAGACATAATTATTTCTTTACATTGTAAAAATACATAATATGTAACTCTGTAGACGGTATGTATGCTAACTTCCGTGAATTAAAAGTGATTATAACATCTCATGGTATGATACCATGGTATGATACCATAGCCTGTAAAATTACAAAGAAAAAACGAATCTAGAACAGTAATTAATAACACGAAGATGATCCTATTAGAATTAAAGTTAGAGGCGAGCACTAAAATATTACAAAATCTTTATTCAATTTGCTACGATTCTGTGGAAACTGAAATTTGCTTGAAATCCCACGAATCTTAAGCGCTTTATCGCGCTGTAATGACGCTTTAAAAATGAACTTTCAATCTGATTTTAAAACTTTATGCATTATAATTGCACGCTAGTTTTATCGTTCTGGAATGATCGTTATGTAGCGTGGTCTCTTAAGGTTGCATTAATGGTCCTTTTAATGTGCGCAATTAAAACTTGGGCGTATGAGAAGAAAACACATACTGACGATATCAAATGTGAAAACAAAATCCGATCACTGTCTGTTTATTCACACTTAATTGCATGATTTACTAAATAAATAAAACGTATATTACATTATGCGCCTTATTGCTCGATCTTTTCTAGGACATCGTGAGGAAACCAGCGAAAATCAAAATAAAATGGAAATCTATATATTATATAAAAATTAATCTCTATTTCCCTTGGTCACGCGTGAACGGCTGGACCGATTTCGCTAATTATTTTTTGTGGTGTTTGTTATTGTCAGGAGAAAGTGCTTATGAAATAAAAAATTAAGAAAATTGCGCGGATAATTAGAAAATTTAAGAATACTTAACCACCATACAATTCAAACTAAAATAATTAAAGTTTGAAACTCAAAGAAACGATAAAGCGACAGTAAAAGAGACAGACATGTAAATTCATAAGATTTAACGTGGGAGAAACGGACCACTGTCGGTATCGCTACTAGAAGTTACAAAGGGCCGGAGACTCACCTGATGTTAAGTCACTGCCACCCATGGACACTCAAAGACAGAAGGCTCGCGGCCTTTTAATAATTGGTATGCTCTTTTCTTGAAGGAACCTATGTCCAATGAACCAAATCATGTTGAAATCTTTCAACTGTTTAAGACCACATTCAAATCTTAATTATTCGTATTATTTGTTAAGTAATCTTATCCCAAATCTGGTGAAACACGAAGGTGCTGGCATATACGTGCCTCCAACTAATTTATTAAATATTCGTTTTCTTTGCTGTTTACCTAATGAAACGCTAAGTCACGTAGATTTGTAATCTTTAAGCGGTCAATGAACTCCCAGTGTCACATGTTTATCTCATAGACTGCGTTATGTAAAATAGTTATAATTATTTAATAGCTAGTTAGCTGTTAAAAGGCATATATTCTTGTAATAATATTGTAGTCAGTACAGTTTTATCTTTAACTACTTACTTTTACTATTAATTTTGTATATTTTTCTAGTTCCTACACAATTTATGCACATTTATTTATTAAAGTTCACCACATATACTCGTATATAGATATCTGTAGTATATTATGTTACAAGATATCTTTTCCAAAATACATGACAATTATGGCAAACGTAAATAGTACAAAAAATTTTTTTTAGATTTTAATTTTATTTTTTATAAAAATTACTAGTAAAACATAACATTAAGTATCAGATAGGCACTTAACAATGTTGTTTTTTAAATTGATAGTAAGTAGTCTTTATTCTTTACTCATAAAAAGCATCTCACGTGACCAATTACAATACATACGTTCGTCACCTTACATTTTTCAAAAATCATATCTTAGCTGGTTTACCTCGCAGTTGGCCACAAAATAAAAAAAAAGACTATAATATATTAAACTTCACACGGCACGTTTTGAAGGATTGTGATTGGTCCACATCTCACGAGACCAATTACAATCAAATACATACTTTCGCCATTTTACATTCTCACTCTGTTCTCTAAAAAGTTTTATTGAAGTTATACTTCTTCAGTCGCGTTATGAAAAATTGAATTGAATTTTCTTGATGCGCGCGCACCGTGACCAAAAATTAACAGAATGAAGTTGCCCACGGAAAATGCTACGGCATTGGACATAATTTAAAAACAACATTCGAATAATAATAGAATTTATGTTACAATTAATGTAAGAGAATAATAATTAATATTTATTTATTTAATTTTTCAAATGTAAACTGTATTTTATTGACTATAATGACTCCTTTTCCAGTCTTTGATTATTTAATTGTAATTAAAAAAAATATTTTTAATAATGCCAAAGAAGCGAGCGTACATAAGTACACGCACCTTTTTTTTATTCAAGATATAGAAGGCTGCACTCACACACTAAAACCTTCTTTTAGTTTACCAACAAGGCCACAATATCAAAGAATACCTCTTTTCATATTTAATGTACAAATTCTCTACAACAAATATAGGTACATTTTCAATATAAGTCTTGAGGGTCGTTATTCATCGCTTAAAGAATATACGTAGATGTGCAGTTTACCTCTGCTATGTTATGGTTGTCTTTGAGCAGTTTATGAATTGAAAATTTTATAAACGGGATCTTTTGGCAATACTGGTGGAGGGAATATTTCTAAATACGGAAGTTGAATCATTGCTAACTGATATTAAACTTTAGGGTTTTGTGTCCAAAATAAAAGTCTTATAAATAATTATGCCAAAGCCTAGTTTGCACAATCAAGCTTCCAAAAAATTATATACCTATGTGTTTAAAACAACCACTTTTTTAAATTAATTTGTGTGTAGGTAAATTAATATTTTAAATTAATTGTTGGGCTACTGTAGTGAATGAACAAGTTATTATATTATAGTTAGCGTTTAGACCAGATACAACACGTGATTCTGTATCACCTTGTCTAGTATGTCACGACTGCGCGGTAACAAGGCATTTTTTACAGAGGCCTTCCGATGTTTTTGTACTAGTTTTGACTAGAAGTTGGCTGGCGTTAATTCTCGAATCCACATGAATACACATAAAACATTTAGGTTTTAAATCACAAACACATATATATATACTGTGGACGTAATACACGTTAAAACCTTAACTCCTTATACGGTTTTAGTATTATAAAATTTCTATAAATTATTTGTGCCAGCCCTAACGTTAGGAAATAATGTCGCCGCAGTACTGCACTGTGTATTTTAAGTAAGCATACCTTATCTTTGATATGCCGAGGTTGTATTTCTTTCAAGGCAGTGTAGGAGTTCATTTCACTTCATTTGTTATAAAATGTCCATTTCGAAATTGTCAACTGTTAGAAGTTAAAAATGGAATGCTTTGTTTAACTATTCAGTTGCTTTACTTTTGATATTTATTTGAATATTTTTATTTTATGGTAATTTCTAAAATTGATTATAGAATTATTTAGAGTTAAAATGATAAGTCAGGAATAATTATATATTTAAAATTCTAGATGTAGGCTAATATTTATATATAAAACTATTATTAAAATATTTTAATTTTAGTAAACTAATATTAAAACATTTTATTTGCTTTGCCATTTGTTTTAAGATGATAAAATGAAAAGATAAACTACACATTGATAGAAATTAATAATAATATCATGTGTATATGATGTGAGAGGCTTGAAGGACCAATATATAGCTTGCTAGCAAGTGGACTGCGAAATGTGTGGTTAAATTTATATGTATTAAATGTCAGGAATATCTGTATAGTATATGTAGTGTTTGTATGCAAGCTGCACTAGATACTAAGACACTGAATGTTAACTGAGGGGGTGGGATGTAAGACCCTAACAACCCTACGGATCTCAAACACCTACAGACGGACCCTAACACATCAATAGTGAATATATAATTAAGCACGGGATGTCTGCAACAAGAGGCCTAAGGCAACAGACGGAGCTAGGATCAAGGGTTCAAGGTGGGATTATCTCAAAGCTATCGGGCAGGCTCACCACGATAATTTATTTTATTTCATAGCCTTCTATCTGACACACATCGTCGATCTTTGGATTTAAGACATGTCGGTTTCCTCACGAATATTTCCTTCACCGTATGAACGGGTGTTAGATGTAAAGACAGCCTTGCGATTCTGTAACTCACTTTTCGAACTCACACAGCGGTTTTCGCATCGGCGGTCGCTCTCAAATCAGTCGTGAAGCAGTCATTTTATGATTTGGCATTCTGATAAACAATAAACTACAAGCTCCCACCTTTTCAGAATGCCAAATCATAAAATGACTGCTTCACGACTGATTTGAGAGCGACCGCCGATGCGAAAACCGCTGTGTGAGTTCGAAAAGTGAGTTACAGAATTGCAGGGCAGAAAGTGAATTAGAGAATGGGTGGGAATCGAACCAACGACTTCAGGGATGAGAGTCGTAGTAAATACTTCTTTAAAAAACGTAATATTATATATTTATCCAAGCAAAAATCACAAAAGAATCACTCCTTACTTCTACTCCTACTTTTTGTCCTCCCATACAAAACGCTAATTTCATATGTAAGAACCTAATATATATTACACTAAATAAGATTTATATTAAGACACGCGCGTTGTATTATACATTTTAAGTGAAATGACTTTAAATCAAATCATCAAACTGGGGCCCTCCATGTGGCAGCCAATTGCTGAAGAGCAGTCGAACTCTTTACCCTCTAAATAAAAATTAGTTAATGTTGTTTAAATGGATTGCAGAAGTTTATTAAAAAAAAAAAAAAAAAGTTTGGTTAAAAAGTACTTAAATACTGTTATTATTAGTAAGAAACATTTTTCTATTTTTTTTACTTTAATTGTTCACAGAGAATCGTATCCTCTAACACCTCTGCCAGATGAAGTTGGTGGCGGTGTGATCTCCGAGGGTCCCCTTCTCATCCTCGCAATGTGGACCCCAAAGGGACACGGCCTGATTACGGTCAAGGACTACGATATCTATTATAGACCTGCCCCGCGGTCCTCAACGGGGTATCGGGTAACAGAAACCGGTATTCCGGGGACCATACATAATGGAGTACCAGACTGGCTGTATGAAGGTAAGAAATTAAATAAAGGCTTATGAAAATACACACACCTAGACACATGCACATGCGCACATGTATTTTGTTGAATTCACAATTTATTTTTCGTTGTTGTTTATTTAGAATAAAGGACATTTGTTTATTAAAATAAATTAACTATTTGGTTTATTTAAATATCACAGTCACATATTTACAATTTTCTTAACCTTAATTGTACGAACCATGGCTGTACATTCTGCTCACTCAGGCTTCTATAGTTTCATAAGCGTGACGATTTCCTAAATCGTCGTAGTTACGCCCGAGAGTAAAGCCAGACATGCACTCTCTTCGACTGTTAGATTGCATTAATTCGATACATAGAAATTAACAGTTCAGTATTTAGCTTATATGCTATTGGGTAATATATAGTAAAACTAAAAGCCTCTATTATTTAAAGCACTCCGATGATCCAGGAATCGTACATTTTGGTCCTCCGATTTACAATATAAATTGACGATATATAATATAATAGGCGCAAGAGTCTCTACTCCAAAGGGAACAATATCGAAGTTGGAGAAAAGGCTTGAATATTATTGCTTGTTCGAATTAGAAGAGAAAATTAATTAGTTGTTCAATTAAAATAATGATTTTATTCATCCAGTTTTAATTATTATTATTACTAGATACGTAGGTTATATTGTAAATACTTTTTGACAATAAATCGTTATACGTTTAGAATTGTCTTTTTATGGAAGCTGTCGGAAAGCAAGAAAAATACATTATAACATAGTATTTTTTTTATAAAATAGGGGGGCAAACGAACTTGCGGGACGACCAAAAAGCGGCTCGCGGGACACCATGCCACCACCATGATCAATGTAAAATTCTATTTATCGATGTTGGCATCATCATGTACATTTCATATTTTTTATTTATTGAATGTTTAATTTATCAACAATACATAACAATAACAAAAGTCACACAATTACACGACTAGCAGTCTTATTCCTAGTAAAAAAAGAAAACTGCACCAGAAAACTCAAACAACATTTGAAAATATTATTGGATAATAAAATTACAAAAACATATTTATAAAAGTCCCATTATATTTTTGTTAATAAAAAACCACGTTTCACAAACGTTCACGAGAATTAAATGTTCAAGCTTTGTAGAAATTGTGTGAAGTGATCATTCGGTATCACGCTATCGTTTTCTGTAGGGCGTTGTAAATGAGAGACTCAACCTGGTCTTATCTTAATGACAACACTTTCCGCTGCAATGGCAATTCATATAGAGAGCGTTTTTGTTAAAAACTTACGTAGAAGTCTGTGGATATAACTACAAAATCCTAAACTTGGGCTAGCATAAAACTTAAAACTATAGCCAAAAAAAACTTGGGCTATAGATGATGTTTCCTTTCCATCGCGGACAGAAAAATAAAAAGATGACTTTATACTATGACTAAACTTAAGTAACAAACAAACTAACTAGAGCATGAGTGGTTGTGGGTGTGTTAATATGTGTAAGTGTGTGTGAATTAATCGTGTGTGAATGAATTCAATTTAAAGTATTTAAATGGCTATGGATGACAAATTTTCTGTTCCTTGTTATCAATCTTTTTAAATTTCAAAACAGTCGAATCTTCAGTTTTATTGTTTAAATATTCTGAAAACGTTTCTTTGATATCATTAATTTCCTGCTAAAACGATCGTCTGAAACGTCCTTTCTTCTGGTCGTTTCTCACGTTTTTTACTTTTAAAATATTGTCGAGGAACTTAAGAATTATTATTTCAATCTTCTATGATTACAATGTTTATACAGGTATAAAAATATAAAATATTTTCTTATTTGGTGATTGCGTCAACAGTAATTATTAAATTTTACACATTTTATCCACACTTTGTCTATGCTTGAAAACGCAATGCATATTCGAAAATTCCTAGTATGCCTCGACATGTTTAAGCTATCGCGGAATATATGTACATAAAATGAGTATTAAGAATATCCATAGCGCCAATTCACCTGCACCTGATACACACCCTCTTACTCTCACACCACACACAACACAGCCGAATCAGGTATTACTTAATTAAATGTATTTAATAATTTTTGTGATTTTTTCCTTTCCTAAATGTTTGAACCTTTTGGTATATATTATGTATTCTATCTTTGGCTATATATTTAATAATTGTTTTTTGTTATATGCAATTTATGTTACCAGTAGGATTACGAATTAGTTACGCAAGCGAAGTCACGAGCCAAAACTACGCTAAATCACTGCACGTAATATTGACCTTACCTCCGACCTAGATTGGGTCTTTGTACTGAGATGAATCGTTTGACACCTCATACATCAAGCACCCTCTATGTTGCTGGCAAACAAACAAGTACAGTCAGCAACACAAGCGGATAATAATTAAAATCCAACGCTTAGCCATTGCCGAATTATTTTTAACCTGGCTAATGTAAACATGTCATATCTTGCTTTGTTGCGAATGTGACGAAGGAACCTAACAAACAGTGGGTCATTTGCTTGTTGTCCGACTTTTGAAAGAGCCAGGTGCTCTGGAGCTCGAGACTAGTATGAGGGTATCCCGGGATGGGCTATCTGATTGTTGTTTGAGGACGGATAGCAGCTGGAAAAATTCAGCCGCAAGATTGTCAAATATGTCACTAAGATAAAAAGCACAAGACCTAACGCTGGCCATCGGGTACCGACACGCCTATAAATATCATGAGGATTTTTCCCGGTCTAGTTGTCAGCCGGGCCCGGTGGGATAAAACAAACCAAACCTTTTTAGTAAATTAAATCCTTTTTTTGGGAAGAGGTGATTTTGACACACGCTTTCTGCCTAGCTTCTCAGCCACAGCCTCCAGGGGGGGTCCTGTAAGGGTCCTACCCCTACAGGACCCCCCCTGGTAACATCAGGTATGCGATAATTAATAAGTAAGTGCATTAACGGTTAAAAAAATCAAATAACCAAAACTGTGGTCCATTACAAATTACCATTAAATAGGAATGTAAAAACAAGTTAGTTCTTTTTTATAGAAGGCTCACCTGATGTAAGGTGATATCGCCCATGGACACTCTCAATGCCTGAGGGCTCGCGAGTGCGCTGCCGGCCTTTTAAGAATTGGTTTGGAAATACTTTAGTAGGCAGCTGGTTCCAAATATTGGTGGTGTGTGGCAAAAACTGCCTTAAGAAACGCTCAGTTGTGGAACGGTGAAATTTCGTATTCAGTTTCGTTAGCAGGTATTAATCCGAACAACTCCTCTGAACACTCTCCATGGTAAAAAAGTTAGGTTAGGCTTAACAGTTGCTATTTTGCACTTTTATTGGCGACTGTACCATCGTGAAGTAGGCCGTTATTTCCTTGGAAAAATAAACTTAAACATTCTGGTCTGAAATCATAACTTATTTATTATTAGCTTTAATAAATGTCACCCTTTCGTTATTTTGCCACGAATCTAGTTCTTCTCACCTGACACGATCTATCATTATGTGTGACCAGTGTTTTTAATTGACGTTCATGGGTGTATGAATTAAGGTTTTGATTTGTTTAGTCAATTCGGAATCTTGAGATTTGGAACGTCTCCGCGCTAATTAATCTTTGTTTCTATGTGCGCAATTAACTGTCTAAACGGTGAAGGCAGTATCATTGTCAATATCAAACAAAAGTACCTTCACTGAAAATACTATATCTCACAAAGTAAACGCTGTTGTTAAATTTATGCACGTATCTTTTAAGGGTTAGGGCCAACTAAAAATTATAGAAATTTAATAGTAGATGCGCCATTTATGTGTCAGCCTACGAACTTTTTAGCTCACAGCGGTTTTCACAGCGGCCGCGGCGGTCGCGCTCAAATCAGTCGTGAAGCAATTATTTTATGATTTGGCATTCTGATAAACAATAAACTACAAGCTCCCTGCTTATCAGAATGCCAAATCATGTATATCTTAATATATTTAAAAAAAAAAGTTTTTCACCTAAAAACTTTTTCTTTATACGCGATTACTCTAATCTTGTATAATGTTATTAAGATTGTATGTATACTTGATGCCTTTCAAAAGTAAGTTCTATTCAAGAAGAATCACGTATAAAGATATAAAGATTTACATTAGCTAAATGAAAGGAAATGTCTTGTTTGTTCACGTTCAATCTTTCAAATGGAGAGCGGCTTTCTATTATTGTAATGGATTGTGATCCACAGACTAATATAAAATAAAAACACATCAAAATTGTCGGGTAAGTCTATAATGATAATTAGCGCTAAGTCTGACTCTCAAATGCCAAACATATATTGGATTTTGACATAATATTGGGGTCGCTTGAGGGTTGTACTTCGTTTTCGAATATCACGCTACATATTGTTAATAAATTTTGGCTAATTAATTCCTTTTAATAATAATCGAAAATTTACCAAACAATTCCCGCATACATTTGCTTTATTTAGATTTTTTAAAGATAACTGTGTAAATGCAAGTGTTCTGTGTCTGATTTTGGTTCACACATAGACAAACCCATCACAGCATAGACAAGGAACTCACGCTTAGATACGTGGATAAGGCAATTTCTGCCGCGCACCACCACTATGTGAAACTAGCTGCCCACTGAAGTATATCCTAACAAATTTTAGTTAGTTTCCTTCAAGAAAATAGCCTACCAATTCTTAAAGGGCTGACAGCGCACTTGCGAGCCTTCTGGCAATGCGAGTGTCCATGTGCGGTATCACTTATCATCAGGTGAGCCTCCTGCCCGTTTGCCTCCTATTACAAAAAACAAATCTATACGAAAAGGGCTAAGTTAGCAATAATTTTAATAGTATAGTTGTCGATATATTTAATACTAGTTATAAGTTTTAAAGAAATTCGAAGTACTCGACTCCGCCAATTAGATTTAAAAGTTTTTATAAATGAAAATAATATTCATTCAGATTTAAAAGGCGATTGAAAAATTGTTCAGGCGATTCAGGAATTGCATTGAGAGCAAATTAAAACGAACATAGTTGGAATGTCTGACCTTTGGTATTTTTAGCTTTGTTTTCTCTTATTGTAAGCTATATTTAAAATGGGTAGGTTATATTTGTAACAACCATTACACGATATGTTTATCATTTAGAGGTTCTTTATAGCGTGGGCGAGTATTTGGACAATAAATTTGACAGTTTTTAATTATAAATAGTTTAACTTATTACTATGACATTGTGTTGATGTTCTTATTATATGACTTAATTAAAATAAATATGACATTTGCATGCCCTTTTTTTATATGGCTGATTGTGCCGTAAAAATTACAATTGATCGATCTAAATGTACAACTTTCTTGCAAATAAATGATTTATTATAATTATTATTTTATAAATAGGTAAAACTGTGCTTTGTTTATGTTTGAATGTGTATTCCCTTTTTGGCTTTTGTGTACAATGTAATTGTTTGGATATTATTTAGTGAATAGCTGTAGGAATTCTATTAAGCAAATAAATAAATCATCATAAACATCTTAATACAAAATTTCAAATTTAAAAAAAAAACGAAAAACATAAATTTGTTAATATAAATCTAAACTATTCTCGAATCCACTTAAACTCTCATCAAAATCGGTCCATCCATTTATTGTATTGTAATAACTATAACTTTTTAATAAGAAATAAAGTTTAAATGTTAAACGTTCTTTTTTATAAGGGTATGTATAAAAAAAAATATTTTGGCATAAAGCACGAACTGCCTAGGCGCTCCTTTAGGCTATTAGTTGAAAATGCTCAGATTCATGATATCAAATACAACAAAGAATTCATTTCACTGGCAATAATGTTGGCAGACAACGCACGTTAATCACCGCGTGATAACGTGATGTATAGGTTTGTCGTTTAAAGATATTTGCTATTTTTAACAGTTATTCGTATGCGCTAACATGTTATACACATTCATTCAAATTACATACAAACGTGACGAAATTAACAACACTGTATATGTATGTATATAATAAGGCAGTTCATAACCTGACCAGTCAATTTCCGAGCGTCTTGATCCCTTGGCGTTGCGTAGAGATGTGGGATCTCTCTGCATCTTCTGCTGCATTTACCACAAATAAGCGATTCTTAAGGCAATTTCTTCCGCGCACCACGCGAACCAGCTGCCCACTGAAGTATTTCCGAACCAATTCGTCTTAGGGTCCTTCAAGAAAAGAGCCTATTCTTAAAAGGAGGACAGCGCGCTTACGAGCCTTCTGGCAGTGCGAGTGTCCATGGGCGGCGGTATCACTTCACATCAGATGAGCCGCCTGCCCGTCTGCCTCCTGTAAAAAAAATCCTGACTCTGGTGTTTACAATTGTCTCGAACTCCCTTCCTTACATGGCAACCCAGCCAGTTTTGAATCAATAAAATGTCATCGAAGAGATTCAAAATGGAAAAAACAATTTAAGGAAAAGGAATAGAATGGAAAACTCCGCGACTACCGCCAGAATACCCCGGCAATGTATCATCACGCAATTGGGGCAAACAAACAGTGTCACACAATACAACGAGCACACTTTTGTGAACTACATAGCCGCCACAACCCAATATTTTTATTGGTTCTTGATAATTATAGCCCTGTTAGTGCTATTTTTCGTAGCGCGTTACTAAAGGACCTCCGGTCCGGACCATCCGGTCGCCAAACTCCAAAAATGTACATTGTTTCTAGAAGTAGGGCGAATTGAAAAAATATATGGTGGAGTTTAGTAGTTTATGTATCCATTTTGAAAGGTCGATACACAACTTCGATAACTTCGCTCGATAGAAAAAAAATCCAAACATAGCCAATTTTTGACACTATATATTCATTTTATGGCGAAAATGTATGTAGAACATGATTTTGAAATTTACACGATATATTTTACCGCAAGCCAAGTAGGTAATCCATGTCAGAAAAAAATTGTAAAAATTACATTAATTTTACATAACTTATTGTTATTACGGGTAGGCGTGCCCAGGCGAATAATTATTTTTGGTTCTATGTAAATTGGCTAATATATAACGATTATGGTTTATGAGGTCGGAAGAAATATTGACAAAATACACGAATTCGACAGGGAAAATGTGCAGGCGGCTAGTCAATAAATAAATTTAAAATTATATTTATATTTTTTTATATACGTGTCTTTACTAAAACATCAAAGAACATTACAATCTAGCCTAACTTAAGACTAATAATAAAACTAATTTACTAATAAGGATTCAGATATATAAAAAAAAAATAGCTTTTATTCGAGTACTACACTAAACTAAACTAGACATTATGTTTTACACTAGTACTCGACCTCCAATGGAGTGAATGCCTCCTTATATATCAGAGTTATATCTTATATATATTATTTATTTACATCGGGTTGGGTTTTAAATATCACTTCCCTTTTTTGACGATACTAATTATCTAGGAGTGTCCGGGGGACCTTCATTGGAACACCTCCAAGTGAGTTTTGCTCCGGATACGCGTCTAAATATTTTTATAAAAAATTTAAAGTTTTGTGTAATGTATTAAAATTTGTAAACAATCCGCCATTTTCTACTTTTCTATTGGTTATAAGTGATGTGACGTTCACTTAAAAAAATCGTGTTTTTAATTTATCGATTGTTAATAATCGTTTTATTTATTTATCGATTATTTCCTCATTTTGGAAATTTAAAGTTATAGAATAATCAACATTGAAATTAACCTAATTTCGTGTTGATAGATTATAGGGTTCCGAAATTTTTTGAAATTATCGATACCTACTCGTCTGTATTTTTTAATTAGTACTTGTATTTCATTGTTTGCAACTTTCTATATTATTTAATTTTTACTAGAATAAAGTGTTTACTTTAATATCCAAAAAGTACCCAAAACCGAATCAGAGCACCCCACTATCCACGTGGTCTTGTCTGTCTTACCCCTAGAGTGTATATAAATAATCGGAGGCGCGGAGGAAGAGCAGCCCCCACAGGGCATTATGAAAGCTGTAGCGGCTGAGGCTGGTCGCCGAAGGCGACCAAAAAGCCGAGGTTGCGGAGGCTTGAATAAAATGCCTGTGCTTTGGTACGCAAGGGTGGAGGGGCTGCATTTCCCGTAGCGCCGGAGCTGTCCACAAAAAAAAATATTATTTAGATTGGTTAGGTTAGAGTTAGTATATGAATATTTGGTCGCCGAAGGCGACCAGGACGCCGAGAAACCGAGGCTTGAATAAACAATTACTATTTAGATCGGAGCTGTCCACAAAAACAAATATTATTTAGATTGGTTAGGTTAGAGTTAGTATATGAATATTTGGTCGCCGAGAAACTGAGGCTTGAATAAACAATTACTATTTAGATCGGAGCTGTCCACAAAAACAAATATTATTTAGATTGGTTAGGTTAGAGTTAGTATATGAATATTTGGTCGCCGAAGGCGACCAGGACGCCGAGAAACTGAGGCTTGAATAAACAATTACTATTTAGATCGGAGCTGTCCACAAAAACAAATATTATTTAGATTGGTTAGGTTAGAGTTAGTATATGAATATTTGGTCGCCGAAGGCGACCAGGACGCCGAGAAGCCGAGGCTTGAATAAATAATTACTATTTAGATCGAAGCTGTCCACAAAAACAAATATTATTTAGATTGGTTAGGTTAGAGTTAGTATATGAATATTTGGTCGCCGAAGGCGACCAGGACGCCGAGAAACTGAGGCTTGAATAAACAATTACTATTTAGATCGGAGCTGTCCACAAAAACAAATATTATTTAGATTGGTTAGGTTAGAGTTAGTATATGAATATTTGGTCGCCGAAGGCGACCAGGACGCCGAGAAACCGAGGCTTGAATAAACAATTACTATTTAGATCGGAGCTGTCCACAAAAACAAATATTATTTAGATTGGTTAGGTTAGAGTTAGTATATGAATATTTGGTCGCCGAAGGCGACCAGGACGCCGAGAAGCCGAGGCTTGAATAAATAATTACTATTTAGATCGAAGCTGTCCACAAAAACAAATATTATTTAGATTGGTTAGGTTAGAGTTAGTATATGAATATTTGGTCGCCGAAGGCGACCAGGACGCCGAGAAACTGAGGCTTGAATAAACAATTACTATTTAGATCGGAGCTGTCCACAAAAACAAATATTATTTAGATTGGTTAGGTTAGAGTTAGTATATGAATATTTGGTCGCCGAAGGCGACCAGGACGCCGAGAAGCCGAGGCTTGAATAAACAATTACTATTTAGATCGGAGCTGTCCACAAAAACAAATATTATTTAGATTGGTTAGGTTAGAGTTAGTATATGAATATTTGGTCGCCGAATTTTCAATTATTTTTAATATTAAAATCGAATACAAAAATCGATTTTCACTTTAAAAAAATCGATTATTTTTCACATCCCTATTAATTTTATAAACTTAATCGGCCATTTTGAATGTGGTTTATGCTAGACTAGCGGTAATTAGTTTTACAGTGCAGTTTACTTTATAAATCCGTTTCTTTTTTATTTTCACGTGAAAGTGCGGTTCTGGAGCAAAACTCACTTGGAGGTGTTCCAATGAAGGTCCTCCGAGACTCCTAAATAATTAGTATCGTCAAAAAAGGGAAGTGATATTTAAAACCCAACCCGGGTAACAGTTTTAAATACCATCGCACTTCGTAAAAGCCTCAAATCAAAGCCTTTCGCTCAAGAGCATGCAATCATTGGACCCACGCTGGGGAACGGACAGGATCTCAATCATGAATTTGTAATTGAAATACAAAATAGCTTTTGTCAGTTGGTATTTAAAGATTTTGTATAAAAACCCAAATTGATAACTTTACTAGTAATATGTAAAATACACAAAAAATAGCGGCGCTATAACCTTCCACATCCCTAGATTTCTGTATCTGTTTCGTGATCATTTCTTTTTTTATAATAGGCAAGGTCTGCTTATGATCTGCCTTATATGCCTGACACACGCCGTCGACTTTCTGAGTCTAAAACATGCCGGTTTCCTTCACGGTATACAATACGGTACACAACCCGGATTACCTACCACCTACCTCAGAGATTGAAAGCCGCACGCTGAGTCGACTAGACCAACTTCCCTTTTTGTAGTAAAAAAAACGTGTGTGTTAGAAGTTATACTTCTTTGACGAAATAATTTTCTTCGAGCACTTTAGAGGGACGTTTCACTCTTCGAATTGCATTTTTCTGGACCATTTTAATGGTCACTTCCAATTGAAACGATATAATATGTACTAATCATAAAATTTTACAATAAACACTATGTTTTTTATTACATTGGAACGGGTTATCTCGTATAGAATTAATTATTTTGATTTAAATAAAAACGACTCTGAATAACACTACGCCATGACAGACAATGCAACTTGTCGATAAAACAGAGCAAGAGCCAACTAGCAGCCCAAACTGTTTTACCGACGTTTGAACATATATTCAGGGTATCGGTTTTTTGTCACGGTGTGCGTGCGTCGGTAATTTGTGACGGTGTGGGCGCGCATCGTAAAAATTTACTCTTATCATTTTCCCCTAACGCGCCAAAAGAAGTATAACTTCAATAAATAATAATGATTATCCTTTTGATATAACGACTCGTATTTCTCGTCACATCGAAATACAGATATAAATTATAACAGGTCATTAAATTCGGAGCATTACAGAAACGTGACATGCATCATTTGCCACACAATTAATCACAGTAATAACTTAAACCATCCGAATTACTGCATTTCTCTATATAATTGGAAATAATCATTGCATTGCCTTATTATTATTTTAACAATTTTGTGAAAGATTTAGATATTTATACAAACGAGTGAACGGATATTTTCTTATCAATTTTTATGGCACGTCAATGTGTTTGTTTTTGTTTTGGTAAGAAAACATCTTGGCGTGAATTATCTATCCTACCTCATATAGGTATATATATATATATATATATCTCAGAGAAATAGCGTCATTCTATCGATATGGACATCGTCATGAGCGGGCTTATTGGGAGTAATGTGGGTAAAGTGCAAGCTCAAAAAAAAAGAGTGCGTGTACTTATGTACGCGCGTAAGAAGTTATACTTCTTTGGCTATCTTTATTTTTTTTAAATATTAAATAATTAATAATAAATATTTAACGTTAATAATTTAATAATATTTAGTATATTATTCAATTATAAATTAATATTAATAATAATAATTACTATTATTTTCTTATATTATTCATTATTATTTGTTTAAAAGGTACTACAATGGTCATTCTGATAATTTTGTGTCACGGTGCGCGCGCATCGTAAAATTTCACTCTCATAAATTTTTCATAACGCGCCTAAAGAAGTATAACTTCAAAAACAAATCAAATGAAATTATGATTCTTAAAAGTAATAGGAGAAATCTCAATAACCAAAGCAACAATAAAAGTCAACGTTCAAATCTCGATCAAAACATTTCCTGAAAATACGGGTATTCGATATATATAAAATGTTTTAGTATCTACTAAAATCATCAAAATATTTAAACGTTATAACATCGTAATATATAACGTTTTCTGTAAATAATACAACAGTAAAGTTTACAAAGAAGACACAAGGGCTAATATAGGACAAAAACACAGCAAACATTTATAGCAATGTTTTATTTTAATATATATATATTTTTGAGGTGCATGAAAGAATATGGACGCTTGATCGGTGTCAGTGACCGATACGACATGACTCTGGCAGAGGTACAGAAGATATATCACTATTTATACAGGTTGTTTCTTTATCTGCCTCGACGTCCGATGATGAAACTCTAGTTTAATTAAAAGTGAAAGAGTATAAGGGATATGAAATTTGCTACGCCTGTTATCTGTCTATCTAATATTTAATATTTTTTCTCTGTATAGGAATATAAAATACATGAATTAATTCCCTGTGGTAGAACAGCATTTCTTCGCTGTATGACTGTGCTTATAGGCTGTACGCCAGGCGTAGACTTAAATATTTATTGGTGCCTGTGTATTTGTACCCCATTGACCAAACCTAACTAGATGGAGAATCAAATTTAGAAAAAGGTATTTTTGCCGTATTTTCTAAAAAAATTAGCTAAAAATTAGGCTTCTATCTTTATAACTTGTACATAAATAAACTAATCAACACTTCATGCTCTCTTCTAGTACACAACCCCAATTAAAACAAAACAGAAATCTTCTAATATATAAAATTCTCGTGTCGCGGTGTTTGTGGTTAAACTCCTCCGAAACGGCTTGACTGATTCTCATGAAATTTTGTGAGCATATTAGGTATAACTGACAATCGGACAACATCTATTTTTCATCCCTCTAAATGTTAAAGGTAGTCCACCCCTAAATTATGTTTTTTTAATTTTACATAAAAAAAATTTTCACTATTTTTTTTTGATACAACACTAAAAAATACATGCAACCCCTAATTTTCACCCCTCTACGATCAACCCCTATTTGTGTTATAAATGATATACATGGCAAAACGACGTTTGCCGGATCAGCTAGTATTATTATAATTCTTTTTAGTAAATTTTGAGTTGGTTTTTATACTTGAAATATTTTCAAACGACCCTGTATATCGAATCAGATGACGTCACCCGCGCGTGCACATCGTGACGTCAATCCACTGACCCGGATAATATGGTTAATGTTAATTTATAAATAGATCGTCTAAATACAACCACTTTGCAGACTCTTGAATCATCAAAACGAAACAGTCGGGAATTAAATATTTGGGGCATGTTTTCATAAATAATAATAGGTCAAATTAAGAGACTTTTGTTATATTCTCTGTTCTACGTTTACGAAGGACGAGGTCCCATCTGAATTCTATTGTATTTGGTACTTAATAACAACGTTATCTGCTGTTACGTGTATGTGGAATATGGTGTAATGGTTGCAACTCCTTACAAACGTTGTGTAAAACAAAAATTAAAAAGAGTGGCGGAGAGTTTATTGCCAGTTCTTCTCTTCCGTTCTACGCCCTTGATTTGAGAACTGGCAGTAAATGTACAATTAGAAGCATTTAATGTATAATTCTTTTTTGACGTTCATAAATGTACATTGTGTTACCTATATGAATAAATGATTTTTGACTTTGACTTTACGACTATCGGTTTTTACGAGCAAATATGGGTAGTCCCTTCGATGTCGTTATAAACAGATTTTGACTGTATTTAAATTGAGCTTCAAAACGAGCTTTTACTTTACAAACTGACTTAAGAATGTTTACACAATAAAAAAATAAGACGTAAATTTTAACGTATCTAGAGAATCTAATCTTCCTTAACAAAGAAAAAGTTTACGAATCACATAAACAATGTTACAAACAAAAACAGACGCATTGTCGAAATTTTAACTCAATGGAGGAATTTTCCAATAGAAAATAAAATGGCTCACATTAAAGAACTCCTTTGTTGACAGGGAACAATGGGCTCATTTTGAATGGACAGGGTAAAAGTATCTTTTCGGTTCAACGGAGATTAATTATTAAATTGAATACATATATTGTGACGAAACCTGCTAACTTATACAATCCTAGTAGTTTGGCTTATGAACAAACCTTACACAGAGTTGGAGATGCTCCTGAGACCGAAGTAGTTAGTTACATTACACTCACTCACTCACACACGTATATATTCACGCGTGTTGTAAACAGTTTAAGTTAAAAAAATGTTATGGAATCTACTATTAAGTTTGTTATGGAAGAGCTGGGAACCCTGGTATTTCACTAAAAAAGGGTTCCCAAATCTAAGGTCGCAGCAAAGTTTTGTACAGAACAAGCTTGCTATTCTTGCTGAGAAGTACATAAGTTATTTAGGAGTGCGTAAAAATCCATGGATTCGTCAATACAAAAAAACGTGTAATCAAATTCTACTATTCGTTTATACTACAGGACTTGAATACTTTTTCAGTAAGAATTATTATTTTACTAACATCTTATATTTTCTTATTCTTTATAATAATAGTGGTAATGCGACATAATTTTTACTATGAAATTATGCGACACAAAAGCGAAAGGAAAAAAATAAATAATGAAGAGCGAACATAAATAGCAATAGGTACTTTAATATCCCTGATTCACTTTAAGCGTGTTTTGAAGGTTCAAAGTAATATCGTGAGGAAATAGTAGAGAAGGAATCTTCTATGTTTTGTCCAAATAGAGTACAGACCAGTCTACGCTATGGCATAGGCTGTTACCTGTCGCAGGCATTTTACGTTGTTTTTGTCAAAAATGCATTGATACAAGCAAGCCAGGCCGGAAACGATTAATTTTCCCAAACCAAACCCAGGCTCAACAGCCTCATCACATCAGTGATGATGTTATCAGCTTGACAAGAGCCACAGAGGCAACATGGAGGCATCATAACTACTAACTAGTACAAGCAAAAGTCAAGAAATCCCCACGGACTAAGTTTATATGTACGGTATCGATTTTTGATATAAACATCAAATGTTATTTTTCTAATTTTGAAGCGAGAAAATCTGTCCTAAACAAAATTCGTCATATATTATACAGCACATGCCACTGACACAAACATGACGATGCAATTTTAAAACAGTCCTGCGATTCTGTAACTCACTTTTCGCGAAATGATGCGAAAACCGCTGTGTGAGTTCGAAAAGTGAGTTACAGAATCGCAGGGCTGTACTAAATAAAATGTTGTACAGTTTTGGGGGGCTATATTTTCAACTTGTAAATGTCATATCAAGTTTCTGAAGGAATAAAAATCTGATAAGAAATTTCACAAACGGTTTATTAGTTCCAGATACTTCACAACGAACTCAATTGACGGGTAAACATGGTAAGACAGACAAAGTGTATGTAGAACGAGAACTAGGCACAATAACATGAAAGCACGACCTGAATTTTAACAAAAATAGAATCTGCAGATAACGTCAAAAGTTTGTTGGAATCAGCCGTTTAATTTCAACATTAGGGATATCTGCTTTTAAATGGGTCTGCTTGGTTCGACCGCTGAACTAAAGGCATTAAAGGCACTAACCAGTGTCTGTATTTTTTTTTTTCAATTTTAATTAATCCGAATTAACGATAGACAAGTCTAGTGACATTTCATGCACGTATGTACATTTACTAGGGAGTCAAACCGCAGTTCTAGAAACGAGTGTTAAATTATTCAAAATTCAAAAATACTTTAATCATATAGGTAACACATTGTAGACTTATGACTTGTCAGTAAAGAAATACATATTAATGCTTCTAATTTTACATATAGTGCCAGTTCTCAAATCAAGGGCGTAGAACGGAAGAGCAGAACTAGCAATAAACTCTCCGCCACTAGTTTTAATCGCCATGTTTTATTTATTACTGTTGTAGGGCGGTTAAAGACCGCTTCACATATATCAGTGAAGCCACAGTACCGTCAACGTGTGCGCTCAGTTCAGTATTAGTGATACAGTATTGCGTCAGTCATTCAATTCACACATGTCAGTACTCAGTTAAGTTTCAGTCAGAGCTTCAGTGAACACGTGTCCGTGGTCAAGTAACGTGATTAGGGCTCTGTTCAATACTACAAAGATTAGTAAAAGATGAAAGAAAATATTTTGAATAATTTAAAATGTCGAAAGCTACTTCAATATTCTTCTGCAATAAACAAAATGTAACAAATAATACCGCAGCGTCAGTGATCCGACAAAAAATGTCGTTGTCAACGAATCCGTCCGTGATTGCCGGTTTACTGACACTGAGAGCACTGTGTCGTCACTGAAACTGACAAGTGGGGATGCATTCATAGAGAATGGATGAAAGAATATTTCGCACTGTGCCGGTACTGTGGCTTCACTGATTTATGTGAATCGGGCTTAAGACCAGCGTATTTTTCTGCGCGTATACGGTCGTTTCAGCATACACGCGCGCTACAATACGCGCTTCAAAATACCGGACGCGCGTAAACTGGCATATTTCGGCGTGTTCGCTCGAACCGGTAGTGACGTCGCGGTCGTGTCAGTAACAACGGTTGTCGCGCTAATACAAGCTTGGAAGAAATGCTAGTCTTGAACCGCCCTAATATTTATTAACTTTAATTTTAAAAGCTCTAAAGTTAGGACAAATTACTTTTAATAATAATAATGAGTATGGAGTCTCTATTAATAGTCGTTAATTTATATATATAGAAACATTGACAAATCAAATAAACATATGTATAGTTATACCTTGGTTGATTGTTATATATAATAACTACATTAATGAAAATATATTAACAGAAAACTAACAGTAAAATTTGGGATTCGTAATAATCATAATAATTTGTCAATGTTTCACAAACACGACGTTATTTTTTTTTTGTTTATTGTTAATATAACTATCTATTGGGTATCCATAGTTTTCAAAATCTCTTCCAAATGTGTCCTTTGAATAGTCACAATACATAGGAACCTTAACAAAAAAATTGTAATTACAAGAATATTTTTTATTTAAAAAAGAAATTTATTTAATTCAAAAAAGAGTTTTTACTTTTTCTTGGAGCGATACAGATTAAAATAGTCCTTTACATCCACAGACAATTTAAAAGAATCTTACTTAGTTCTTCATTTAAAAGTTTCATTGACAACGTTTCTTTTGTATTCTGGGACGATACAGTTTATATTGCTGATTCAATTTCTTTACCAATTTTAATCTATTCTAAGTATAAACACTTATAATTGATTGCCAAATATTTGCGCACTTAATTTATTTTCTGCTGCTTTGCACAGCCGTTTACGCATGATTTATGTCTGATCTTTATAGATCTTCGTTTGCTGTTTAAAAAGAGTTTTTAGAAGCTGGTGTTAATAGATTGATTCTCTCTATTAACGATTATTATTACGCGTTCGTTACTTCCTCTTGACTTGTATTTACTCCATAAAGACAGACAAAAGTTAAAACATATTATTTTTGAAATCCATCATCTGTCATCAGGTTGATAGGGTATTTGTTTTATTTAAAGACTAAGTTAATTACTAGAAATAAGTAAGACTTATAGGAGAATATCATAAATTTCATAGAATTCAGCATAGCACATATGTTATGTGTTTGCCCCTTTTTTTTATATTTACATCCGAGGTTGAAATTTGCCATTTGCCCTCGAAAGTTGCAGACGTATGTAAGGCTCAACCCACACCAGAATCTACTAAGACTGGGTGAGCAATACCCACTAAGAGCACCTCAAGTAGTACCTACAAAGCCGCGTTACAAAAGCTTTGGTGTCACTCTCGCATTCACCTGAACGGCATGTTACCCTCCGGGTGTAGTACACCCTACATAGGAGTTGAAATGTGTCTGCCGCAAGAATAATATTTTTTGTAAAAGTAAATTTCTTTAGTTATTTTTAAATGGAAATTTCAGAAGAAATCCTGAAATCCCGTCAAGCACTTTGGATGTCAGCCGATGGTCACATGATGCTGTACGCCACATTCAATGATACACTGGTTCACGAGCAGAAGTACCCCTGGTATGGAACCGCTTTGGACACAGATGACCCTTCAAAGGCAGGTTTTTATTCCTCTATATTATAAAAAAGACTAAATGTTTCCGAATGGGCCTAAACTTACTGGAAAGTGAGGTGGAATCGATATTGCTTTAATTCTTCAGACATTTTTGAATTATTATAGATTAGCATTTTGATAGCTTCTAATTTTACAGACCTACCCGGAGATCAGATCAGTGCGGTACCCGAAGCCGGGAACGACAAACCCAACGGTGAAACTAACGGTTGCGGACATAGCAGACCCGAAACATATCAGAACAAGGCATTTGACACCACCCAAAGTTATCATGGAAGAAGGGTAAGTAGCACGCGACAAGGAATAATAATGCTCCGTTTCTTTTTTTTTTCTTTTTTTTTATTGTTTAACACTGTGCTAAAGTCGATCTGGGTTCAACGAAAATTTATTCAGTACGCAGTTGTCAAAATTTCACTTTTAGCGTAAGATTTAAGCCGGAATTACATTACGAAATTGCATTGCATGCATGTGAAGTCAGTTTCACGAAAGTAGTTTCGATATGTGCGAAAGTCAGTCTCTGAATTAGCATATGAAGTTCCTGAGAGCTACAAAAACTATTTTCGAATCAGAAAAGATGATGAGATGTAGTGGCATCAAAATGCACAGCAGCGCACAGCACAGGTGCTTTCGCGACACTAGTTTCGTCGCATCTCCATCATGAAATCAGTTGCATGAAACAAATTTCACCAAAAAATCGCGCAGCGCACGCAACTCATTTGCATTCATAAATTTATGCATGCATTACGAAAATATAAAATTACACGTGAAACTAGTGGTAAAACTAATGTCACGAAATTAATTTCATGCCACTAATTCCTAATGTAATTCCGGCTTCAGAGTAACTACATACTATACGGGTGTCATACCTGTATGTCAAAAACGATTTTAACTTTCGGGAGTAATAGTTGGAACCTGTTCTAAACTGAAATTTACCCTAAAAGCTTCACAGGTGTTACTTTTGTTTGTCTTGCTTCTAATTGTGTAATACACTATCTAGATACTTCGGGATATTTTGATTCGAACCGGTGTTAAAGATACTCCTTCCAGAATGCTTTGTAAAACTGTAATTTGAAACCTCAATTAGAACGTATATTTATTACCAGCTGACTGAACTAATAAAGGCATATTATAAATGCTTTTGTAGTGAAAGTTGTATTATAAAGTTGTAAACTAAAGCTGTCGATGTCAGGAGCGGTTAATGTAAACTGTACATGAAAATATACTTGTCTACCCAGGGGTCAGTCTACCCGCATTGTTCTAAGCTAGCTAACGTTGATAATATGGAAACGTTTGCTTGCATACGTATACATATTAAATGGCAGCCGTTTAGAAGCGCCCAAACTACAATGGATATGGAATTCTATCGGGAATATATCCCCTCTCTTTGAAGACACTCTCTTACATATCTCATCATAGTTGACATGTCGAATGACGTTCAGTTTCGCGGCAAACAAGCTTGGTGTGCTCAGCAAGGCGAGACGGTACTCCGGGCTCCGGCCATCGCTTGCAACTCTATAAAGCGCAAATTCGGCCCCACATAGAGTACTGTTCTCACCTCTGGGCGGGAGCTCCCCAGTACCTCTCCACAGTAGTATTTGAATCGTCAACGACCAGTTACTTTCCGTGAGGAATGCGTGCGTTGATGCCTTGGCGTTGCGAAGAGATGTGGGCTCTCTGCATCTTCTACAGCATTTACCATTCAGAGTGTTCAAAGGAGTGTTTCGGACTAATACCTGCAGCTGAGTTTTCATTGGACATCAAGGCAGAATACAAAATACCACCCGATTCTCCTCGACGTTCGTCGTTCTACAACAGAGCGTTTCTTAAGGCAATATTTGCAGGGCACCACCACCATGTGGAACGCATTTGTGAGCCTTCTGGCAATGTGAGTGTCCATTGAATGAAATTAAAATGCTCAAGTTTTTATTATCGAAGAAATAAATTAAATGTATTATTTGTATTGATTTTCGACACTTTTAATATTTTAATGACAATTAAATTCATTAAATTCCTAACATATCTTCCTTTTTCCCTCTCTCTAAGTCTCGTAAATCTAATGTTTTAGATTTGTATAAATATGAACAAGACTTAAAAATTAGTTTGCCATAGAAGATTCCCTTCTGACATGTGTGTTTTGTACGCACGCACTTTTTGAAGTTATACTTCTTTAGGCGCGTTATGAAAAATTTATGAGAGTGAAATTTTACGATGCGCGCGCACCGTGACACAAAATTCAGTATGGGCGCCGAGCGTGCGCGAGCGAGATGGGATTATAAGACAATCTACAAGTAAAAAGAAATAGAATATGCGTGACGTATGACCATAATGACATTTGTAGTACCTTTTAAACAAATAAAGCAGTTTTAAATATTTTTTCAAAGAAATGTAGCAATGCTTTTTCACAAAGACCTATTGTTACTTAGTTAAAAGGTTATGAAACATACCTAGTTATTAAATTAAATTATTAATAAATAATAATTGTTATTAATATTAATTCACAATTGAATAATATACTAAATATTGTTAAATTATTAACGCTAAATATCTATTATCAATTATTTAATATTTTAAAAAAATAAAGAAAGCCAAAGAAGTATAACTTCTTACGCGCGTACATAAGTACACGCACCATTTTTTTTTTAAATACAAATTGTCTGCACATAGATATCATTTAAAATTAACCTTAAACACAGAAAGTATAACTCCATAGGTCCACTAACTAAGTGTTGACAGTCGCACTCCGGTATATCAAAGTAGAAGTATTACTTTAATAAAAAAGGCAAAAAGATGAAAATCAATTCTGCCATTTCCACATGACAAGCTATGATAAATATACTCTCGATTTACCTTAAATAGCTTCGCCGAGGGTTCAGCCTTGAATAGGACGCGCTCCATAGATTTCCCTTCATAAAATACAAGGGATAACAGAAAAATGTTTTTTGCTTTGATAGTGGAGTTCTTTGTTTATTGATACTGGGTATTGACGCGTGAATCTCGGATAGTAGTCGCTCATTTTAATGTAAAGAACTAATCAATCTTCGGAGATTTAATCATTAGCGTGTAATGAATCATTTGGGAATTTTGTTTATTATTCATTACTAAAACTAATTACCATTTTTTTTTTAAATCAGTGGTGCTACAACCTCTTTAAGTCTTGGCCTCAGATTTCTGAATCTGTTTATTGATTATTTTTAAATGTAATAGGCAAGTAGGTGATCAGCCTCCAGTGCCTGACACACGCCGTCGATTTTTTTGGGTCTAAGACATGTCGGTTTCCTCACGATGTTTTCCTTCATCTTTCGAGAGAACGTTAAATACGCACATAGAAGGCTATTGGTGCAGTCGGGGATCGAACCTACGACCTCAGGGATGATAATCAACGCTGAAGCCACTAGGCCAACTCAATTTCCAATTTTACGGGAATAAAATCCACGTAAAAGATATATATTATTGGTCAATATATAAGTTTTAAATCTGTTAGACCTGGTGTACAGAAAAACTGTGTCCAGTCTGTGTTTCCCCTGCACTATTGTACACTTATTTTTTTTGATTGATACAATAAATTTAAAAAATTATCACCACATTTATTAATGAACTGACTTAGTTTCATAATTTGTATTGTATTATTTTGGTGTTTTGTTGGGTATACGTAACAAAAGAGCATTGTTGGCCTAATCACTAGTGGCTTCACCGTGCGACTCTTATCTGAGAGATCGTAGGTTCGATCCCCGGCTGCGCAAGAACTTTTTGTCTATGTGCGCATTTAACTCTCAACGGTGAATGAAAACATCGTGAGGAAACCGGCTTGCCTTAGACTCTGACGGCATGTGTCATTCATAGGAGGATCATACTTGCCAAATGATCATGAAACAGATGCAGATTTCTGATGCCCACACATAAAAAGGTTGTAGCGCCACTTATTTTTTAAATCGATATACCTACAGGTTTTCGCATCCTAAAACTGATATTAAACCGTTATATATTTGTAATGTTGGTAATTGTATTGAAGAAAAAAATAATAAATTCCTTACAGATTATATTTAAAGATAATATAATTTAGACTGTGGTAGTAACTTACTAATATTATATGATTTATTAATGAATTAATTGATACAACAATTTACATTTGTTAATATTAGTAGTTATGTATAAATTCTAAAGAAAATAAGCCAGTTTTTTTCTGCTTTGGTGGTAGTTTTTGTATGGCCTCTTATAGGGTCAACTCTCTCTTTTTAATTAGCATCTCATGAGCGTCGGGGTCAGCAAGAAAGCGGACTATCTGTTTCTACCGGTTGCGGTCCAGGTCTCTTATCGTACAGTTTTGAGGATTTTGAGGACGACTTTCTTTCTTGAGTCTTTCATTTAGGGTAATAGCCTCCTCCATATTTTTTCATTTCTTTTGTCTTCAGCAACATTCATCCAGGTCTTCCCTGCTATATAACGTATACTAACAATTCCATTACAGTGACTACTACATCACAAGTACTCAGTGGGTGTCACTCACTGAAGTGTGCGTCGTGTGGCTGACAAGGGTTCAGAATTTATCAATTGTGTCTGTCTGCAAGAGTCCCATGTGGTACTGTCAAGAGGTAAGACCCTTTAGTTTCTTAATATTAAATACTACGCTATGTTAGAAACTAGGTATGTTATTTTTGTCCTTCAATTCCCGTATCACCTCGACTAACCTGCGACCAACAAACTACAGTCTACTGCAAGCTTTTATAAAAAAGCGAAGAACTGGGATCACTGTGAAATACATACATTAAGATGATCCAGAGAGATTCACACTAACTGTGTTAAAATAATATTGATTTAATTTAAATACTTTTGATACTTACGTTGCGTAGAGATAAAAACCCAATCGTTAACTCTAGCTTGGACCGAAATACTAAGGGTGTGTTTCACAATGTACGGATAAGTTCTACATAAGTTCCAAATTAGCTATTTATTACTTATTGGTAGGATAAACACTCTTGTTGGGTTTCACGACTGCCAGATAGCGTTTTTCGTCACATAAAGTCCATCATAAGATATGAGTCCGATGAAGTGTCAAATAGCACAATTTATCTTCCAAATAATTTATATGTTGCATAGCTATTTGGTACATTGTGAAACAGACCCTAAGTCTCTAATAAAACAATTGCATATTTCCTAATTGCATACAGGTCTACCGAATAGCATCAGGCACAGAAGGTTGGGTGGAATCAGCGCCAACTCCTCTCTGGTCGGCTGGTGGTGGGGCTCTAGTCACATTGGCTCCCATAAGAGACGGACCAGCTGGTCTGTTTCGCCACGTGGTGCGGTCTGAACACAATTCGCACGGGCCTAGGGCTTTGCCCCTTACGCATGGGAGCTTCGATGTGGTCCGGCTGCTTGCGTGGGACCATGTTAATCAGCATGTGTATGTATCTTAATATTTAATTACACATATTGAGTATTTTATAAATGGCCATTATTACGCCGTCAGCGCTTTCTTGGAAATACCTGTTCGCCAGAGATCGATCAGGATCTCCAGTTGCGTTTATCAAGTTACGGAGGTGTTTTCTATAATTAGTCTGCGTCATACATATTTATTGATCTATTTCCCTTTACACCAACAAAAATCTCGAACAAACACAATATCAACTTAATACAAAAAGTGTATTTATTTAGGAACAGTATACGGTAAATAAAGGATAATATTTGTTGTGATAGTCTATGTTGTCAATGTACACACTATCAACAATGGTCAACTCAAACGAACTTTTGTATAAATAAAAATATACTGTAACTGTACTATTATAACCACCACTATGTGAGCCAGTGAGATATTGAACGAAGAAGTGAAAAAAAAACAAAATTTGAGATCCACAGAGAATCAGACTAATTATGTTAAAATAATATTAATTAAATTTAAATATTTACGTTGCGTAGACCTCTCTGCATCTTCTACCGCATTTACCAAGGTTCAGAGTTGTTCGCATTAACACATACAGCTGAGTTTCATCACCTCGACATCCGTCGTTCCACAATCGAGTGCTTTTTAGGGAAGATTTTGCCGTGCATCACCACTATCTGGAACCAGCTCCCACTGAAGTATTTCGACTTAGGGTCCTTCAAGAAAAGAGCGTACCAATTCTTAAAAGCCCAGCAACACACTTCTGGGAATGTGAGTGTCCATGGGCGTCGGTATCACCTAACATTAGGTGAACCTCCTGCCCACATAAAAATCTGCTGCGCAAGCAGATAAGTCCGCTATATATGTAGTACTAGTACTAAGATAAGTTGGTAGAGAAGTGTTACCCTGGCAAACAAGTTCGAGCCTTAGCAGTGTACATGGCGAGGCATTGGTGTCAAAGACCCAGGTCAAAAGGTTCACATGACTTGCCAAATAATTGACGATCGATAAACCAGTTGATTTTTGTAGGTTGAATTTGTTTTCGGTATGAAGAAATTCGTTTCGACAATTTGTTATCAAATTCCTATGAATCGTATAAGATCTGCTGAGAGGAACCAAGTACGCGACCAGATGCTGCAGAGACGGGCTCACTATATTATATATTGTTACAGTTATTACCTGGGTATACCAGAGGGTAAGCCCGGGCAACGGCACTTATACCGGGTGTCGTCAGAGCCACCTCGTCCGGGAACGCCGCACAAGCTACCATATTGCGTCACTTGTTTATCTCATGTACGTAGATATGACTTGCTAACTTATAATTGTTTTTTTTCGTAATCCTACAGCTAACATAAATTAATATAACGAAATACCTTAAAATAAATAAAATATATTATTAAAAGGAGTCCCTTTAGGCAAGGTTCTGAAGATACTGGCAGCGTTCCCACTTTGAATGGCTAGACTAAATCTTTGTCCGACGTAGCTGCCAGCTCTTCGGTCTCCTGTGATTCCTTAAAAAGCCTTTTGGCGCTAGGACCCCACGGACCAAGGAATGAGACAAATGCATGCTTTAGCTTTTTCACACAAGCCGCACCAGCTCTGTTGTTGGTTCCATGTAGATGGTAAGGGGCCAGTGTCTGAACGGGTTGCATCCCCATATGCGAAGACCATGCACCCAGAACAAAAAAACTACTATACTAAAATGAAATAGTCACATGGTGTTATAAAAACCAATACAACAGTATGTGTTTATGTATCTACATAATAACTAAATTTTTATGTAGATACATAAACAGTTGGTATTTTTTTAAACTAGTTATTCCTTTCTAGCCTCTACCATCGATAAACCTGGACTATTATGGAAACCTAGCTTCGTATCTATACAGCTCCTGGGACAGCGACTCCGATGAGGATCTGCCTACATCACCGGCTCCAAGTAAGAAGAAAAAGAAAAAAGTAGTTGGTAAGACATCTTAGATTATTATAAAACGCTTAGCTTAGTAACATTCTTTAAGATCTCTTTTTGTTTTCAGAAAACAAACCCCGCAACTTGCCGTGTCTGTATCACGATGCTCACTTCAGTCCGTCATCAGCGTACTTTGTGCTGGAGTGTCTTGGGCCTGGTGTACCCACTTCAGGTCTCTACAAAACTGCTCTGCCTGAACCAAGACTCATCATGCATTTGGAGAATAATACATCAGTTAAGGTAAAAATATTCAACATTCTCTAAATAACTGTATCCTATAGTTTAAAATCGATTCAGTTTTTCCAGAGAATAGTGCCTAGAAACAAAACACACAAGTTTTTCGTATTACTAGAAAATAATGAAATATTTTTTTGCTACAAATTAATTAATATTTATATGTATTAATAATGTGGTTTTATCTCTCATCATTAACGTTTTTATTTCAAAGTGTGTTACGCTTAATAATTATTGTCTTCCCGGGGATCGAAACCGCAGGACAAAGAGAGATATATTATATTATGTGGGGTATATAATATATTATAATTTAATAACATCAAAGTCAAATTAGTTAAAAACCGTGAGGATATGGTTGATTAAGTATGATTTACCAATATTAATAGATCTACAAATTAACGATTATTTGATAAAAATAAAAAATAAAATAAAATAAAATATGTTTATTTTGGAACATAAGATACATGTATCACTTATTCCACGTCATTAAATTTATAGTCTATAGTTATTTAATAGTCAATAATATATTGAAGTAATGGTGTTAGTGTCAGCTGTCATTGTCATTATTATTTAATAACGTCAAAGTCTAATTGATTCAAAACCGTTAATACGAATGGTTTATTTAATTTGTCAATGTTGCTATACCTATAATTATCGAACATTGAATAGTCGTTAATTTATAGATCTGGCAACATCCGACATATATATACAGTATAGATGTGCATATGTATAATTTTTAATGTATTATTTTATTACAGGAACGACTTTCAGGCATAGCTTTACCAACGCCTAGAACGTTCTCAGTTCAGCTTTCAAGTGGTCACGCAGCGCGGGTGAGGCTGTTACTGCCTCCGGGGCTAAGAGAAGATGAGGTCACGAAGTATCCTCTGGTGCTTAAAGTGTAAGTACTTAGTATTTCTATCTGTAGACCATAGATTTGCTAGTCAAATTATAAAAAAATATTTTTTATTTCAAGTAAATTTTTATGTCACGTAGGAGCAGTATTGGCCTAGTGGCATCAGCGTGCGACTCTCATCCCTGAGGTCGTAGGTTCGATCCCTGTGCACCAATGGACCTACTTTCTATGTGCGCATTTAACATTTGCTCGAACGGTGAAGGAAAACATCGAGAGGAATCCGACATGTTTTAGACCCAAAAAGTCGGACCGCGTGTGTCATGCACTGGGGGCTGATCACCTACCTGCGTATTAGATTTAAAAAAATGATCATGAAACAGATTCAGAAATCTGAGGCTAAGACCTAAAGAGGTTCTAGCGCCACTGATTTATTTAATTTTTTAAATTAAAATGTAACACAAGAATAAAGTGTCCATTTAGAGGCCGTTCAAGTATTACGTGGGCACCATAAGGGTGAGGGGGAGGGGGGGGTCTTTCATTTTCTTATTTGGTGATTACTTCAACAGTAATTATTTACTTTTTTACACATATTACCCACACATTGTCTATGCTTGAAAACGAAATGCATTATTACGTTTATGTACTATTATTTTTGAGAGCTTTTGCTTACTTTTGCTGACAATAGGAGAGGGGGGGTATAAATTGCAGTACATTTGCTTACGTAATACTAGAACGGCCCTTTGTTAGAGACTGTAAGTAGTGTTTAGACACTTTCTTATGTTAAATATCCTTATTAGTACATAGGTTAAACTTAAATTACTTATTACTCTTAAGTAAGGCTAGATCGTAATTTTCCATGATGTCGTCTTGAATCTTTTATATAATTAAAGCTCCCAAAATACCTATTTTCTGATTTTATCTTGTATCGAAACAAATGTAAATTTATAGAAAATAATTTTATTTTTGTATCCATTTGTTCAGATTTGAATATTTACTTTACTTGGCTCCAAAAAGAAGTATGTATTTGTTTTAATTCAGGCACGGAGTACCAGGCACACAGCTAGTAACAGAAGAGTGGAAATTAGATTGGGGCTCTTTAGCCTCCAGCGGAGGTGCTATATTAGCAATGGTGGACGCTAGAGGTGCTGGCGGAAGAGGTCTTGCGGCTCACCATGCCTTACACAGACGTCTAGGGACTGTCGAACTGGCTGATCAGCTAGAAGTATCAGAGTGAGTTAAAATAATGATATAACTAGATATTGTATCATAAATTCAGAATAATATAATTGTTGTTACTGCGTCTTCATAGTTCGTAGCTATTATTGTTAGTGATTTTTTATAGAATAGGGGGCAAACGGGCAGGAGGCTCATCTGATGTTAAGTGATACCGCCGCCCATGGATACTCAATGCAAGTGGGCTCGCGAGTGTGTTAGCGGCCTTTTAAGAATTGGTAGGCTCTATTCTAGAAGGATAAGTGGAATTGGGTGGAAAAAAAAGCTGGTTCCACATAGTGGTGGTACGCAGCAGAAACTGCCTATAAGAACCTCAGTTGTGGAACGGCGGACGTCGAGGTGATACGGGTGAAATTTTGGAGGTGGCTTAAGCTCTAGTTAAACAAACAGTACTTATCAAAACAGTTAATTAATTTAACATACCTACATAAAATGTCGATAGTTTTTACATATTATATAGATTAAAAAAAATCATATTTATACAAATCTAAAACTTTAGATTTCCGAGACTTAGAGGGCGGGAAAAAGGAAGATATGTTAGGAATTTAATGAATTTATTTATCATTAAAATATTAAAAGTGTCGAAAATTAATACAAATTATATATATTTTTTTGTAAATATATATATAGTTTTTTATTTCTCCATGGCTATTTGCTTCATGCTACGTCCGCCCTTTCTCACTCTCTCTCAATCGCCCTCTCCCTTTTCTTCGAAAAAAACGCTGCACATCTTCGTGACGCTAATATTATTATTGCGTTTCATACATAAAAACTTTACCCTCATGCGCCTAAAGAAGTTTCACTTCAAAAATAAAACTTCAATACCCTCTTTTAGATACCTCCGTGAATCCCTTCACTTCGTAGACGGGCGTCGAGTAGCCGTCTGGGGCGAAGGCCACGGGGGTTTTCTCGCTGCGCTGGCACTGGCCAGCACGCTGAATGTCTTCCACTGCGCAATTGCTATTAGTCCTATTGTACGCTGGCGGTATTACGGTAAGTGATAAGTAGTTGCTGTTAATTGTATATTAAATATTCTTATCAAAAAGTTATTTATAAAGGGTTTTTCAACAAGAACTTTGTTTTCTAAAACAAAATAAAACAAAGAATTTAGAGGAAAATGAATAAAATTTTTATTGTATTACAAAGAGAAAAGTTTGGCAATTATGAATGAAAAATGATATCTGGCAAATGTCCACCACGACCACGCTGACAGATGTTGATTCTTTCATCAAAATTTTTAATCACTTTTTGGCAAAATGGAGGGTCTATTTCGTTAATGACATCACGGATTTTGAGTTTTAAGGCTGCAATCGATTCGATTGGCTCCGTATAGACTCTGTCTTTAACATAGCCCCACAAAAAATAATCCAGTGGTGTTAAATCACACGATCTGGCTGGCCACTTAACAGCTGAATTTCGCGAAATTATGCGCTCGGGAAATTTGGTTTGCAATAAATTGATCGTTTCATTGGCTGTGTGACATGTGGCACCGTCCTGTTGAAACCACATTTCAGTGATATCCATGTCATCAATAATAGGCCAAAATTTAGTGGTTAACATCTCGCGATACCGTGATCCATTGACTGTTACCGCATTTCCAGCCTCATCTTCGAAAAAAAACGGCCCAATCACGCCTCCAGACCACATAGTGCACCACACAGTAACACGTTGAGTATGCAAAGCCTTCTCAATAATTGCTTTAGGATTTTCAGAAGCCCAAATGCGACAATTTTGCTTGTTGACGTACCCTGACAAATGAAAATGGGCTTCGTCTGAAAAAATGTTTTTTTTCAGAAAAACCAGCAGGTTGTTCCTGAATGAACTGAGCGAATCTGCGGCGATTTGAATGGTCGATCAGCTTTAATTCCTGCACCAGTTGAATCTTGTAAGGCTTCAAAGCCAAATCCTTTCGCAAAATTCGCCATGTTGTGCTTTTGGATAACCCCAATTGTTGAGAACGTCGTGATATTGACAAATTTTGATCTTCTTCAACACTGTGGCTCACGGCGGCGATGTTTTCTGTTGAACGACCCGGTCGAACACGTGTTGGTGTTGGCACATTTTGTACCGAGCCTGTCGACTCAAATTTCGCGACCAAATTCTTAACAGCGGTCTCAGAAGGACGATTATGCTGGCCGAAAATATCACGAATTTTACGAAATGTAACTTTAACAGAACCACCATTTTTATAGTGGATTTGAATTATTTTAATGCGATTTTCGAGCGAAATTGAATTCATTGTAATAATTGCCAAAGCACCTGCTACGAATACCGCCAAAAACTAAATGTCAAAACTATCACGTTCTCGGTGTTGCCACAATTGAAAAACAAACTTCTTGTTGAAATACCCTTTATAATGTGCTAGCTGGCCTGGCGAACATCGTACCGCCTAACAGTCGATTCTTTATTTTTTTTAATACTTATTCTGCTATTCGGGACACCGGTCTAACTAAAAAGAAAGTTGATAATACAACAAATACATTATGCCAAAAAATAAAAATTTACCTTTCCGGAACCCCTCCACTAACACTTGAACTTTATGATATGGTATTAAAGTTCAAATTGCCTTTTAATATTATTACGAATATTTTGTATGGGAATATAGAAAAGTGTTGTTTTTAGACGTTTTCACTCAATTTTTTTTATTTTTCTCTCCGTAAGAACCATCCTCGTACTTCAAGGAATATTATAAAAAAAGAATCAGACAAATCGGTCAAGCCGTTTTCATGTTATGTCGTGACAACGGAAAACGGGTTTCATTTTTATATATAGATATAATAACTAAGATACTATTTTTTCCGTTTAAGATGTGAAGTCTTGTACTCCTAAATACAACTCGCCTGTCTTGTGAACGTAAATGTACAGAATAACCAACCACAAACTATTAAAACCTCTTTATAATTAACTTAAGAGAGGGTCAGTTATATTACATTGAGCAATACAGAAATAATAATTAGATTTCTACAATTTAAGTCGAACTTAGTTATCAAATACCAAACACTAGGTATAACAAGCTAGAAAGAATCCAACAGCCACTTCTTCCTTGTGTCTTTATCCTTCCATGTGACATAATTGTTTAGCTTATAATCTTATCCAAGACACAATCAAACAAAGACTATATATACTCATGCAAAACGCAATGTTGACTAAATAAATGAATATACACAAGAAACATTACAATACATTATTCTATTATTAGTATGTTATATTTACTTAGTTGTTTTGAATATAGCTTCAGCATACGCGGAGCGGTATATGGGTTTCCCCAACGCAACAGGCAACTACCGTGGGTATGCCGATGCAGATGTGACCAAACAAGCCCTCGCTTTAAGAGACAAGATGCTGCTACTGGTACATGGTACCGCTGATGATACTGTACACTTGCAGCAGAGTATGGCGCTGGCTAGAGCGTTGGCTGAGCAGGGATCTATGTTTAGACAGCAGGTATGGTGCAGTACGAGTATATAAAGCCTATATTCGCAGCTATTATTCCGTATTCAAAATTGTTATATTTTAAAATTCAATGACTTAACATCATAAACAGTTTTTTCTTCTTTATGGCTTTGAAAAAAAAGGAAGAAAGAATAAAGAAGAAAAAAAATTATAAATTTATTTATTTAGCAAAACCGACAAATCCAAACAGATAGATGTATTTTTGAATAATAAACTTCCTAACTGGGATGACCTCTGTGACGAACACTAACAAATAATAAACCACAAACAATTCTTACAGATCTACCCAGACGAAGGACACACCTTAGACGGAGTCAGGCGTCACTTATACCGTACAATGTCCACATTTCTGGACGAATGCTTTAGGAAGCAGGTGCCTCCTGAGACCAAGGCTGGTCTTCGGAATGGTGGAAATCTTGACTGAGGAACGTGGGGCGAGGAGGAGCTGTACTCTTGGTAAGATATAAAAAGCCCACCACTGTTTTAAGAATTACTCAGATTGGATAATATGAATGTCTAAAATCGCTATACATCATGGTTTACGTACATATATTATTCATTATATTTTTTTTTATTAGTTACTAGCCCAAATGGTGTGTTCTATTCCCAGCGAAGCAATAATGTGGTTGACTAATCGACTATTTATTTTCCGTAAAAAAATAAGATTATTTCCCGCGACAGCGCGGGAAATAATTATGACAGTTGACTTTTGTTAATTCAAACAAAAGTCAACTGTCTCATTCAACAGCTTTAGAAACGTTTGAAGTTACTGTTTCAGTTACAAGCTATATTGGCTCTTTTATACATTTTCAGGTAACCTGAATAGGACTTCTTGTTATTTAAAAACCTGTAGTACAATTGTATCCATATCCTCGTGTGGTTCAACTTTGATTTGGGACTTTCTACTTCTTAAGATTGTTTAGTGCTATTTAAAAATATCTGACTATTAAGATAAATTTGCTTAGGTATAGCCCGATCAATAAAATTAAAAACCTGCTGTTAGGGCGCTAATTCTCTATGATTGCAACACTAAGTAACTAGTGTACACATATTTTAATATAATTATTTATTTTAGAAAAATAAAGTTTAATTTACAAGAGTTTATATGTTTTAAATGACACTGACAACCAATAATGACATCTTTAAGATTGTTGCCATTTGATAGTTCATAGTTCCGATTCCACAACATGATAAGGTTTTTTATTTTATTGGTCAGGCTTAGTTATTTGGGATTTGACGAAGAATCACGAAATCACGTCAAAAATGTATAATTAGGAAAGGGTATTAAGCGACATTTTGTGAGAGTGTTTAAACAATCATGCACAGATTTTGCATCTGTGGACTTAAATGGTGGTAGTCTCTGGTCCTAGAACAAAATCCGTAAACCCTTTCTTCATTTATATATTCCGACATTTCTATCTTTATGAAAAAAAAAGATGTGGATTTGGAACTGTTTTTTATTTCCAAAGAAATGCAGAGAATGAATGATGTTGAGTGAAAATAATCCTTTAAATTAAATAATTAGAATAAATTAGAATTGATCTATCGTCAATGATTTGTGATCTTAGTAAATATTTAGCGTTAGTAGTTGTTTTGCTTTGCCTTGTATGGACCAAGATGTACAAGTAGCGGCACGAAACTCTAGCGCTGACCGTCATTGCGCAGAAGTAAAAATTCGGTTCCTGAGGGGGGCTAGTCGAATTCCGCGCGACAGTACACATGCGCAGCAATCCCCTCCACGTATCGGCCAGCGCTAGACTTACGTGCCGCTGCCTATAAGAGAATGTATTGAGAAGAAAGATTCCCAGTCTCATTATTTAATACCAATAAGTTATTAAGCTTAGAGCTAATATAATTTTAGTATAAAGACCCTCTTTGATAAAACTTCCTGGAAAAGCTTCCAAAAAAATCATGATTTCCTTTATATTGTTATGGCAATTAACAATATGTTGTTATTTAAGTGTATAATATGTTGCAATCCCATTTGAAGTATGTTTATTAGCGCCATTAAAACGATTTCACATTGATATATCAAACCGAGGAACCAAACAGTCTGGAAAGATAATTCCATTTAAATGCGTCGCCCAAAAGGAAATTTATACTAAACTTTAACAAATAATTTAAGAATAGATTGATTTTATATTTTGATTGTTTGAACTGACAATGTATTTAAAGAGACTTTTTCATTGTAATTATGTGTGTTGCATTCATAAGATGGTTCGATTGAAGAAATAGGCATTGGCCTTGTGTTAATTTAAATGCGAATTTAGATTAAGTATGTAAATAAAGTGTAAGATAAAAGTCATTTCAGGTAGATAGTCTGTCTTTTTACAATTGAAAGTTCTAATAAAATTAGTATTTTAAACTTGCTGTAGAAGCGAAATAAATTTAATACCAAATTTGTTGTTATCAACCGATTTCTTTACTTATATAGGTTATTTTTTTTTAAAGATTCATAGTCGACACTATCGAATTATGACTCGCTTTCTTGTCAAAATCCAATACGTTTATGACATTTGGAAGTCTGTGGTAAGTCTCGACTCTGACGATACCATTAGCAATTCAAATTGTTATCGCTTTGGAAAATGATTTCTAAAGTTACCAGTGTTATTTGTTTGTGTATTTAGTTAGCGGGACATAATTTGTCGATACGCAGAATTTTGTTGTTATTAATTCATGGTTTTAGTCCGAACTATGACCCCCCTTTCTTCAATAAACCACTTTATTACACGGTAGGTATAACGCATTTTCATATTTTAGTTACTCGTATAATACGGGTATTCACCAATATAACGCGGAGATTGCTTTAACGATAAAAGTTAAACGTGAATCATTTGTACATAACGCGCTATGGAATCATAATAGCGCGTTATGCGAGAATACTCCGTTTCCTATAACGCGGAACCAATCTTCTTTGTTATAAGAGGGATTACAGTATATCCAAAATGTTTTTAGTTCAGAAACAAGACTTAGCGTGAGTTGCAGAAAAGGGACTAACCGATTCTGAATGTTACCATTATTTCTAAGTCTGACTTCATTACGTCAAAAATGTATTTTGACATAAGGGAGTCATAGTTACGGTCTTAAATATCCCCCTACGAATACATGCGTTAACGTTTTTCCACCAAAAGTTCGTTATGTAAGTATTTTGGGATAAATTTATTTGTTTCATATTGTAATTTCGTAAATTTATTTAAATTTAGACACTGATCAAATTATTTACATAAAGGATTTTAAATTGTAGATATTAAAATTAGTAACGACCAATAGTGATTTAATATATCTTAAAGTTTTTGACTAATTAGTACATTTAAATAGACCTTAATAGTGCTTTAATAATTCTAGATTAAGCTAAATAGCAATAAATAGTTGATACATTTTTAAATCATTCTTCCATTGGCACATTTTAACTATATGCAATTATCTTAATAGAAATTAATTAAGTTTTCAACGATAATTTAATAGAGATAATAGTAGATACTTCTTGCAGTAGCTTGACGGTTTAACAAAGCATTTAAATACAAAATAAATCTGATTTAAATATTTGTATGAAATATAAATGCTGCCAGTAATGCGCAAAAACTAAAACTTTAAAAAAATGCACGCCAAAGTATTTTCGCTTATATTTAATCTTTTTACTAAAAAATTAAAATGTTTTTATTGAAAACAATCACTAATCATATTTTATCGTGACGGAAAGTTTACATGTTTTTCAATTCATTCTGGATGTCCAAAATCTGTGGTAGATGCCTTAAATGGCTGTTCTGTAGGCGCGGTTGTCCCATTATTAAACAATGTTGGATTTAAAGAAAGTCAAAATTGTATATTTATGTAATTATTATTCTCAATCACTAGCGCAAAATAGCTAATATTTTCAGATCGAATGCCTAAATTTAAAAAACGAATCGTGCGACCCTACTCTCTCATCTGTCAAACGACGAAGGCAATTTGCTAGAGTGGGTAAGTCAGTATATATAGACAAATGAAATATCAAGTATAATCTGTGTACGACTGATAAAACAGCATAAAACAAAAGTCCAGGATGGTTCTCTGTATAAATCATGAAGCTATTGCTCAATAAATTACTGAGAATAATTTCTCTAATTTAAAATTTTAAATAATTAAATTAACTTAATTATAAATATTGCACAAGTGAGACATAACCTAAGTGCCAAACATTGTGTTTCCTAGGTGAAGATGCATGTAGAGATTATATTAGAGATTTACTTACACGTTTTAGAATGGGTGAAATATTGGTTCCTATAAATATAATATCCGAAATCCTGTTGCTTGTATAAGTCTGTTATTTTAAGGCTTTGTAGAAAATTAGTTTCACATTTTTTTAGAACACACATATTAAAAGGTTAACCTCCATAACCAAGAAACAAAATTGTTAAAATCATTTAAGCTTGTCTATTATTTTATAACCACGAGTTATTGTATAGATTCTTTTGACCAGAAATTCAGCTTTAATCAACGAGCAAACAGGACATATTATAGCGGATAAGAGTAATTACCCTTATTAGTTCACTTCGAAAGTTGCTATTTTTAATTTAATACAAACTAAGCGCACATTGATATTTCTTAATGCTCAAAGCCACTCAGTCAGTATTATAAAAAAACTTATGTTATACTAACTTAAGATATGTCATAGGATCGTTTTAATAATTCGTTATTTAATTGTTTATCGTTGACTTGGCCTTGACAAATCACTTTTGACAGGTGTCAACCAGTAAAGCTAAATGAATTTGTATGGGATTGACATTAGCTCACGTTTTGTCACGTGACCATTTTCATAAAATGTCGTTTGGCTTTTGAAATGTTTTTGTCTCAAGCCCCTGTAACGAGACAATATGCTATAATAAAAATCTTCTCGAAGTACCTGGGCGTAAATGTCTATTATATAATAGATATTAATATATTACGATTACGGTAAAACAATCTCCATTTAGATTCCTGAGAATATATCGCGTTTCCGTTTTATAATATGATCCTGTGACATAAATATTCAATCCTCTATTTCAATTGTTAAATATTTGTTATGTATTTAGAATTCGGAGTTATAAGACTCCAGATCTTCTCTTGTTATAAATTATGTACTTAAGTCAATCGTTATTGCTTCAAATTTTATTTACTTACTGTTAACACTTCATTCATATTTTCATGAAGTTATTCTATCGTAATGTGAATTTCAATAAACACGAAACCATAAAAGCATTTTTATTTAATATCTATGTCCTGCAGTTTTTCTTCATTATACAAGCTATCCAAGGATCTGGCCAGCCAGTAGACCGGTTGAAGTAAGTACAGAGGATGACAAAAGTATGAGTTGAATGGAGTGAAAACTTCAACGTGGTCTTGACTAGGCAATAAGAATAAGTTTTAACTAATTATCTATTAGAAAAAATGGCTTTTTTATTCTCTAGATGAGGCCAGTTGCCACTTGTCTTGAAATTAACCAACACAAAAGAATATTTCGATTTTAACCTTTTTTTTATAAAGATAAATCTGTCAAATTGCAGCGTGTCAACAAAAGTACCTACTGATTCCTTTGACAGCTTTAATAATACAATACGGAGAAAAACAAAATAGCACTAGGTTAATCGGTGTAATAACAATATTTTTTACTATGATGAAGTTTACGGTGCAGCTAAGTTACAAGGTATATGAAACCTACTACTACAATAAGGAATATGTCTAAATTCTTCGGTCCTTGTTATATTACGCTCTGATGCATTTAGGAAATTCCATCTCGCAGCTCATCCTTTTTAGGCAATTATTTTAGCATCTCCGCCATTAGCTTATGAAGTACCTACGCTCCCCAATTCTGTAAGATGGCTACCTCTCTTAGGTCTTCTACATAAATATAACCGTTCCATGTTTAATCGTGACATTTGTAAAAAATACAACTTTTTTGTAATTGAAAATATATTGTATAATTAATTATGATTAACGACTCTTAAGATTAGCTTTTACTTTTTTATTTTATTTTCAAAAATAAATTATTATTCACATCTTTTATATTAATTAACTGTTTTCAACAAGGGTAGTGCATGTTCGTGATCTTTGTGGAGAACTCTTGGGGAGGCCTATGCTGAAAAGCAAGACGATCAAGAAACCGGTGCCTAATAGGAAATAATATGATAATATTTCCATTTACTTTAATTAAATTTCGTTAATAACTAAGTAGACATAAGATAAAATGTAACTTTCAAGATTGTCAATTTGCATATTGAGTTTGGCGAACTCAGTCCTCAAGGTCGGACCTACGATATCCCTATTTCGATTTAGGAACAGCCTGCTATACTGTGTGCTTTTAAAATTACACTTAGGACATACAGCTTTTATTTTAGATGTTTGTTTCTTATTCTATAAGTCTACATTGACGATACTCCGCTGGCACTACAACCACTAAATTGGGTGTCTATAAAAAATAAATAAAATATGTTTATTATGGAACATAAGATACATGTATCACTTATTCCACGTCATTAAATTTGAATTTGTAGGCATCCCTACTCATCGGCAAAGAAGACAGAGGGTGTAGGCCGAGAGAAAAAGCCGGCGTAAGAAACTCTCGGTACTCTTTTAAAATAGCAAATCATCAAACATCATTTATTTTAAAACAAATATCGCAAATATAGGCTGCGATGACTGCCGTTTTTGATCATCCCCAACTCCGTATGCTCATTTACCTATAAAATAAAAACCGTTAGGTCGTTCGTTGCCTTTTTAATTATTTATTTTATCTCATCGTATATGTATCTACTATTAATGCCACAAAGATTTAATAATAATAAATATTTAAATAATCTATTTCAGACAAAATTGTATAACAACTCAATGATAATAATTCTACGCCTAATAATTTACACGCATTAAAGTAAAACTGATTCAATCTCTAATTTCGATGTACATCTTATATATAAAATTCTCGTGTCGCGGTGTTTGTGGTTAAACACCTCCGAAACGGCTCGACCGATTCTCATGAAATTTTGTGTGCATATTGGGTATGTCTGAGAATCGGAAAACGTCTATTTTTCATCACCTAAATGTTAAGGGTAGTCCACCCCCAATTTTTTTTTAATTTTAGATAATTTTTTTATTCTTTATTTTTTTATGAAACAGCATTCAAAAATACATACAACCCCTAATTTTCACCCCTCTACGATCAACCCCTATTTTTTTATTATAAATGATATACATAGCAAAACAACGTTTGCCGGATCAGCTAGTAATTAGGTATATAGGTTTTGTTCCAATTCTGGCCCAGGCTTGGCTTTGACGTTCAGACAACCTTGAACTATTAGCACTCGAGACATGTACTATAAATATTTATTCTAAGCCGAATCGTTAAAACGGTATTATATTTTGGGAAGTCTTAATTATATTTAGAATACTTACTTTATGTAATTCTGTTTCTGAGTAGTTAGTATAAGATCCCGATATACAACGACCTTCACCGAGATGCTTATTTAATGAAACGTATTTTATATTTAATTTAATATGTCAATAAATATAATCCATATGGGTTGCCTAGCAAATTTCAGTCCAGAGTATGTTTAATTAATATTTAAAAAAAACATATTTTTTTATAATTTGCATGTAGTAAATTTTTTTAATTTCTTTCAATCAATATTTTTAATCAGGGTAGTATTATATATGTATAACTATAACTTTCTTTTTTACTAAAGATGTATATATACTTTAGTGTCACATAAAAAATATACACATAAATAATTAATTGATTAAAAACAACCTAACGTTTGCATATTCTATGGGCTTCATACTTTCGATTGGTATAGAATTTATCTAATAATCATACCGGTGAAATGTTTAAAAAAATATTTTTTTTTAATTATTAATTGAACATACTCCGGACTGAAATTTGCTAGGCAACCCATATGAATTATATTTATTGACATATTAAATTAAATATAAAATACGTTTCATTAAATAAGCATCTCGGTGAAGGTCGTTGTATATCGGGATCTTAGACCAAGTGTAGTGTGTATTTTAGCGGTTTTAAAACGATGGTTTCAGAGCTGTGGCATTCTGATAAACTACAAGATCCCTCCTTATCAGAATGCCAAATCGTAAAATGACTGCTTCACGACTGATTTGAGCGCGTCCGCCGCTGTGAAAACCGGTGTGAGTTCGAAAAGTGAGTTACAGAATCGCAAGGCTGGTGTTTAACTTTGCGTGAAGGAAAGTATGTGTAGTTTTAGAAGATATCCTATTACTCATGCGCTCTAATGACTTAGACCAAATTCAGCGAAGGACTTGTCGAATTGTCTATCTGAAATAACGTACTGATCGGCTTGAACTTTCTCTACGCAGAAACATTCGATTTCTATGCGTATTTTACAAAGTGAGTGTACTGAAAAGTTCTTTGGGTTGATGGCTCTTTCCTCGTTTCATCATCGAGCCGCTTTATCTCCAAGCTAACGTCTTTCACAGTCTGCTTCAATTCATTCGTGAACTAGCGAACTGTGGGAATGACCTCCAATTGTTTAAAAAAAGAACATACTCCTCTCTCAAAGGCCGGCAACGCACCCACTAAATGGGTGTCCAGGGCATGCGATAACTGCCCATTATGGGCTCGTTTATTTCCTATCCCATTAAAAAAATTGGCGGAAACTGTAGCGACCTAACATATACACTAAATAGCGCTAACAAAAGCACTCCTGCTAAGGATAAATACATCTTCTTGATCTTAGTCACTGGGACCAATCGCCCAGTCAGAGGTGACTGGTCGAAGACCCTTTAATAAGTTTGAGGAGCAGTACAACGTGTACTGCGTCTCTTCAAAACTGTACTATGGGACAATTTGTCTTGGAATTTTCTTTTACACTCACTAGAACTGACAATACCTTTCAAGTAAGGGCGCTGTTGCGTTACGATCTACCTCTCCGAAAATACAGCTAGAGACTATGGTTGAATCAATCAATTATTGTAAGAGCTACATTTAAATTCTAAAATAAAATATTGAATAATGCAAGATGTTAATTTATCAATAGCAATAGACAATCCTTGTTCAATAATGAGTTATACGATAGCCTGTTTCAGAGTAGACTAAGAACTAATTACGACCGTAGTACACAGCCATACAGGTGTGTAATAGTCCAATCCTTTTTGAAGTTATACTTCTTTAGTTATCAAAAGTTGATGAAAGTGAAATTTTAAGATGCGCGCGCACCGCCTCTGTTCACTGTGTATTTATATTTATAATATTTATCTACATGCTTTGAGTTTCTACATTTAAAACACGTTTTCATGATACAAGTGTGAATTTTATAAGTGCGTCTGAATTATAATCAGAAGTGATTTAAATACATACTAATTAATATTAGAAAATAATAATACAAACATGATGTTAATAAATATTTATTTATTTAATTTTTCAAGTGTAAACTGAACTTTATTGACTATAATTACTCCTTTTCCAGTCTTTGATTATTTAAATGTAATTAATTATTTGCATGCAATCAAAAACTATTTTTAATAATGTCAAAGAAGTATAACTTCTTACGCGCGTACATAAGTACACGCACCCTTTTTTTAAAACTAAAATAGTAATGCATTGTGCATACCGCGGCGCAAATGCTTAGTGCATACTAAAACTCCAAGGACTCAAAAATCGCCTTAGGCGGGATGTGGTAACAGCAGAGCTTTAAACGCTTGTTGTGTCCGCCTCTCCAAGACCCACCTTTCCCTACCCCAACTTTGAAATACTAGCAGATATTAAAAGAACTAGATTGGTATAAATCATTACAAAACAAATCTCACTCGCTATTTGATATTGCAGAGAACAGACGCTGAACGGAGCTGTATATTGTTTTGACATATAATGAAAAATTCTTGAAGGAAATACTGATGAATGAAATAAAACAGACCAAATATTATGTCATTTAATAATGTTAAGACAATTGATAATTTCATAATCCAAATATTCGACAATTAAAAAAAGTTGTACTCGTATAAAAATAATCTATGTGAGGACATTTTCCGCCATCTTAAGATTTACCTGAAAAAGAGATTAAATTTTAATACATTACAATAATGTACAGTGCTATATACATTTCTTGGCCGGCTGCTGAAATTGGTACTAACGTCACCATTTTGAAATGTCAGATTGACATTGTCAGTTAGCTCTCAAATACAGTAATTTCTTGATGCATACAATAAACAATAAACAATTTTACTATCTACCAACATCAATAAAAATCCAACTAAAATGTTACATCCCTTGCATTATTAATTACAATGGCAAAGTAATATCATAAAAGATATTATTTTAATAGTACAGGTAACAAAACCTATCACATCAGTTGTTCCTAAGTTTGTGTCACATTTAAGCCTAGAACTATATTTTCTTGATACTAGTATACATTTTTTTATTGAGACATTTCAATAAATTATTTAGTCTGCATGACATCAAATAATTCCCCTTATAATGGTTAATTTTAATTTACTGGCAATACTAATATCCATGACAGCGACGCTCTTACCGGCCAAGCATAAATATGTGGCACTGTATACATAATGACAGCTATACTTTTTGACAGCTCTTGAAACTTGACAATATCATAACCCTTAATTGATTTATCAATCATATTTATATTCTCTTTTTAACCGAAAGATACTCATGGAGGATGTTATCAATTCTAATTTTTTTTCCAATAAAATTTTTGTTATACAGAAAAGGCAGCAAACGGGCAAGAGGCTCATATTATGTTATACCGTCGCCCCTGGATACTCACATTGCCAGAAGGCTCGCCAATGCGTTGCCAGCCTTTTAAAAATCGGTACCAACTGTTCTTGAAGGACCCCAAGCACAATTGGTTAGGGAATTGTAGTGGTGCGCGGCAAAAAAACTTCCTTAAATAACGTTCAGTTGTGAAACGACGGACGTCGATGTCAAGAGCACCAAAAAATTTATTTTTCAGGAAATTGTATGTAAAACACACCAGTATCATCTCTAACACAAAAATTTGCGAGTTGAAACTCTTAATAACAGCACAAATAACTCACGTAGAAGCATTAGAAGAACTCTTGGTCATGAGTTTGGCGACCATCTCTTGCACTCGCTTCATCTCTTCCAACTGATTCGTCACTTGGTACAGTCTGTTCTCTCTCTCTACCACTGTCTTCTCTAGTTGCTTTATCATCTGGGGATAAATTTACACGCCTTTACACCCATTGCACATTTACAGAAACATCTCAACTAGTACAAAATGTCTTTGTTATTAAAAAATATTGGTCGTATGGTGTAATCCGTTTTGGCTATATTTTATATTATATAAAAAATATCTTTAAAAAAAAACATTTAATCATATAGGTAACACATTCTACACTTATGACTTGTCAGTAAAAAAATACATATTAATGCTTCTAATTTTACATTTAGTGCCAGTTCTCAAATCAAGGGCGTAGAACGGAAGAGAAGAACTGGCAATATACTCTGCGCCACTCTTTTTAATCGCCATGTTTTTTTACACAACGTTTGTAAGGAGCTGCAACCATTTCACCATGTTCCACATGACATCTTAAGTAATTAATAATAATAAATTAAATTAAAAACAAAGATTTTCCTCTATCAGCAGGAGGCATGGTGAAATAGGAGCACGCATATTTTCGTGGGAACATCACGCAAATAACGTATGGTCTTAATATTAATTATTTAATCCAGTCAGTCGTGACAATGCTATCTCAATCATCATTGTGAAGGCAATCACAGCGTTATATACTAATTTTCATTATATACTAGCAAACTCTGCGAACTCCGTTTCGCCACCAGATGGCTTCGTTTTATGTAACATTTCGTTTGGTGATCCCGCTTTTCTGTTGAAATTTTTCCTGAATTTTCTTTGCTATAAACCTCATGGAGCCAGAGCCCTTTCCAACGAATGCAAAACCGTGAAAATCGGTTCGTGCGTTCTGGAGTTATAGCGTCAGGAAGGAAAACCCGACTTATTTTTATATTATATATAAATCACCTTCCTAGAAGTTATATGCCATGTAATGCTGTCAAACGGTAAGTGATTAAATGCTTAAAGAAAAAGTGCCTTTATAGGGACAGTATTTAGAACATAAGTTCCATAACCTAACTTATTATATGACATAAAAATTAATATAGCATTTGCATGCCTATTATATGGCTTGTGCGGTGATTGTTATAATTAATCAATATGAATGCACCACTTTGCGAATAAACGATTTATTATTATTTCCTTTATTTGTGTATTCACTATTTATTGTGAAGATCAGCTGGCCCTGTGTGGCTACGTAAAGCTACAAACAGAGAAGAGTTGAAACTCTATGTCCTAGGAAAAGCTAAATAACAGAAATCAACCGGCTTGCCGATTAATTATTAGTATTTATTTTTTATTTTTAATGTTAATACAGTCAAAACCGGTTATAACGACATTGAAGGGACCGTAGTTGCCGACGTTATATCCGATAGTCGTTATAAGCAATGTCATAAATACACAAGTACAGTACATATGTATGTACATAGCTGTTATCGATCTAGAATAGGTAGGTAAGGGTTATAATATGGTATGTTAATATTATAATATTCAAACGAGTCAAAAAAGAAACAAAAATATTTATTACGAAATAATTAGGTACAAAAGTAATCAGTCATTTAGCCCAGTCTCAAATATTTTTTGCATTTTACGTTTCATACTCCTCAAGGTATGAGTTTCACCAGTATGAAACTGTTCGTTAAAGGCAACAAATTTTTGCAAAATCGTTACAGCGTTAAAAGCCTCGGAAATCGTTGTTGGCTGAAACAGTTCGTTGGGAGAAAGTGCGTAGGTAATAATATTCTTAAATATTCATTCAATGCTTATAAATAGGATTTAAAATCGTTTGTATTGTTTTGTTTTGCTGAGACAAGAAGCGGTTGGTGGTTATAGCCGATGAATATCGATAAACTTTCGTCGTTATAAGCGATATGTCGCTGTATCCGATGTTGTTATAAGCGGTTTCTTTACTGAATAGTTTACTAGGGATTCGGACGGGACCATACAATCTGGTTGTAATAACCGATAGGTCGTTGTAAACGATGTCGTTATAAACGGTTTTGACTGTATTTTTGTATTTCACATTTTTAGGTACTAGTATAACTAATCACAGAAATAAAGGCTTTTATTTATTTATTGCATATAATTTACACCATTAAAAACCTCGTAATAGTTACCGCTAAGCGATATCTTCCAGGCAACCCTTATATAAAACATATTGACATGAAGTGCAAGAGTGCGAGACAGTGATGAATTATAGAAACAAAAAAGTTGGTAACCATGGTAACCAACAAATTGTTATATATATATAGTCCACGATTTAAAAGGCCGTTTATAAACAATTGTATGAAATACTTACGTTGTCCCGCATCTCGATCTCCCTTCTTAAAGAGTTCTCTCCGTTCGCCGCCTCTTCGAGTTTCTTGTCCCGTTGCTTGACTCGCTCTTCAAACTTTATGAGTACACCAGCTAATTCACTGTTTTTGCTGGTCTGAAAATAATTTATGACAATAACTTTTGTGATCTACAGCATTCTCTGTAACTTCTAATATTTTTTATATTTTTTTAATTAAGCTATTATACATATTAGAGTTGAGATTGAGATCTACCTTTATTTATTAAAAACAAAATATTCACTGACGTTGCAAAACGTTTCACTAAAAATCTTTAACAACATCTTGTCAACCTGTCCTATTCTGAAGAGACTGGCTACTCACAACACAGGGAATCCTAGTGTAGGGACCAGTACACTTTCTATTTTAACAAACATCGTTATTTATTATGTGTAATGAAGTTTTTTTTTCTTTTCTTTCCTTCTTTCCTAGTAAGTCAAAGACCTGTAATAGCTTCGCTCTTTTTTACGTGAATACACGAATCGAGAATAGAAATTGCAAGTGCGATTCATCAGCTATTTATTATATGGAGTAATCATTATCGTAAAATAAACAACATGTCTTTTATTTCATATTTTTTTTATAATTCATTCATTCATTTCTTCATCATTATTCATTCATTCATTTATTCATCATCATTCATTAAATCATTTCTTCAACATCACTCATTCAATCATTTCTTCATCATCACTCATTCAATCATTTTTCAACATCATTTATTCAATTATTAGATGAAATCGCCTTTCTTTTGTATGATTCATTCACTTCTCCATCATCAATCACATCTTTATCATCATTAATTCATTACTTCATCATCATACTTGTCCTTACTATGATAAATGTATTTGTGTGCAACATAATAATCTACTATACCTATTCTTAAAGCAAAAGTATTTTATAAAAAAACATTTGATTTATACCATACCTGTTGTTCAAGTTTCTTTTGAAGTGCTTTATACTCTATCTCCGCTTGCTTGAACCTCTCCTCGGACTCGCGATCACGGGCTTTCATTTCGTTTTCGATATTCTGAAAATATTGACCACGTTTATAAACTATAAACTCCTATTAGTTTAAAAAAATTGATGAGTACGGGGTTTATACCTACTATATATTTTATTATATATAGAAACACTCCAAAAAAATATAATTCTACACAATTTTAAGTAGTTGTGTGTCTCTCTTATTACAGCGTAACATTTGACAGAAAGAGACGGAAGAGTACGTCAAGTAAAAGAGAGCAATTAAGCTTAAGGTTTTTTGAGTAAGTCGTTTTCATGATAAAATAAGTCCCACTAATTTAAATATAAATATAAACTATAATATACAATTAAGAAACACTTCTATGATTGTTCAAGCTTTCGGATTTTTAAAAAACATAAAATAAAATGAAGCAAAGAACAGAACAATAAAAAAAAAACGACTTTGTCAGCTGAAGGATAAAAAAAAACGTGATCCGCAGAGATGGGCGCTTAAAAGTACAAAACCGATTTTGATGAAACTTTGAAGAGTTCCTCGCGTTATAATATAGATAATTGAAAAAAAATAACCAATCCTAAGACAGGCTTAAGAAATTTGTAAGTTAAAAATAAAAACTTTAAGAGGTGTCAAGGGACACCCGGATGGAACGAAATTCCTTTCGATTAATTTATATGTTAATTGGTATCATAACAGTATGATAGATTTTCTCGACACCAATCTTACGACGAAAAAAAAAGCCAACATCACGAGGTGTTCTCAGGCGGTCACCCATCCAAGTACTGACCTCGCCCGACGTTGCTTAACTTCGGTGATCGGACGAGAACCGGTGTATTACAATAGCAAATAGCAAAAAAGTGTCGTGACAACTTTTCGTAAGAATTTTTTCCGTCTAGCCCCCCTTCACAACGCGCGATAAGGAACTTCGTTCCAAAAATATAAATAATACTAACAGTTAATTGTTGCCTGAACTCCTTTTGCGCGTTCTCCCTCTGTTTATCCTTATCAAGCCGTTCGGCTGCTAACTTCGCTCGGAAACCACGCAGCGTTGTTTCAGCATCCTCTAATTGTTTATGTAATTCTTCTATTGTCTTTTTATGTCTGGAATCGTTAAATAATGCTTGGATTATAAAACCTTTCTTGAGCGCAAGCTTGGCCGGTGAAAGACCAGTAGGTCGGCCTAGGTACTTCTGGATCTACAGAGTGGAAGACCTGCTGCAGCTGAAAGCCAGCAATTGGCGGGAGGTAGCAATGAATAGGTGTAGGAAACACTGACTCATGCAAGCCCCACTTCATTCGGAACAATATCCTAACTCTACCTGGCATATATATACTGGAAGCATGTAAATTTATTCGCAAATATCCTAATATGTATAAAAAAAGGGAAGATACAAAAACTCTTTACTCATTAAGACCTTCTCAAAAAAAAACCAACTTATTCCACCTACATCCAGACTAAAGTTACACCAATTAGGACCATTGACCTCCTCCATAAAAATATATAACAAATTACCAGACAAATTGAAAAATGAAACAAATAATCTGAGGTTTACCAAATTTCTAAAGGAATTATTATATAGGAAGTGTTATTACACTGTAACAGAGTATCTGACAGATAGATTTTAATTTCTTTATAAAAGTTAAGTTTATAAATAAAGTTAAGTACCTTTTCGCAACGTGAAACCAAAGTAAATATACCAAATAAATAATGTATATTATAAGAATAGGATTAATGAACTAATTCAAGCATGCCCTCTCATAACATTGCTGTGCCTAGCCAAGGTCCTTATTCATTATTGTCATTATCAGTGGAGTAAGTATAAAATATTTTAATCTACTGGTTTAGAGTGCGTCTTCGTAGAATCAACAAGTCTATTCTCAACCACAGATTACCACAAGACACAACTATTACAAACAATTCAATTCTGCCATTCAAAAAAAGATAGAGACATTTGAGATGTGGTGTTGGAGATTATTGTGGATACCATGGACTGCAAAGAGAACCAATTAGTCCATTTAAGAACCTAAAGATCACCACATAACTGTCAACTGTCATTTACAAATGTATGTTTAGATACTATATAGTCATATTGCCAGGAGATAATCGGTTAGGTCTGACTATCTGGTTATGGTAGGAGTGACAGCAGGAGAAGTCGAGGTCGACAAATTATTGGTCTTAATAACCATAGAGAGTAGAGCAGTGTTCGTAGGTTCCCGGCTGTGCACCAATGGACTCTCTTTCAACGTGCGTATTTAACGGAAACGTTAGACCCAAAAAGTCCACGGCGGTCGTCAGGTACAGAAGGCTGATCACCTACTTGCCCTTTACATTAACAAATGACCATGAAACAGAAATTGAAATCTGAGGCCCAGACCTAACAAGGTTGTAGCGCCATTCATTTATTTATTAATAACCCTATAGAGGGAGGAAGATAGAGCAGTGGAGGCAGCAAGTCAATGTATTGGTTAGGGTATATAGACAGGAACGACCTTCAGTTATTAAGACTACAAATTGAGCGATTCTCAAGGCTTAGGACGTGCGTTTGAGCCAGAACAGGGGTTTGAACACAGAACAAGGGTTTGAACACAGAACAGGGGTTTTAACACAGAACAGGGGTTTCAACACAACAGGGGTTTGAACACAGAACAGGGGTTTGAACACAGAACAAGGGTTTGAACATAGAACAAGGGTTTGAACACAGAACAAGGGTTTGAACACAGAACAGGGGTTTTAACACAGAACAGGGGTTTCAACACAACAGGGGTTTGAACACAGAACAGGGGTTTGAACACAGAACAAGGGTTTGAACACAGAACAAGGGTTTGAACACAGAACAAGGGTTTGAACACAGTACAGGGGTTTGAACGCAAAAAGAGAAATACTATTATCACATAAGCATTCCAAAAAAATTATAACAAATACAATTATTAACTTTTAGAAGTTTTTATGCACATTGCGTTATCTGGTTAAATTTTACCTCTCAGTCTGCATCTGTGTGGTATAAAGAACGTCTTGTTGCGTGCTGTTTGTTGCTTGAAGTAATGCGAGCGCGTGCTGCAACGACGCCATATGGTCTGTGGCACCCTGCAATAGTATTACTATCTTATGAAAATCTAAATTAATGTTTTGATTGTTTAATTATACATTTTAGAAGCGTAGAGAATTAATAATTATATCATATCGATGTGTGGCAACATTTAAATGACAAAACATTTTTGCATTTAAATACTTTAAACTTCATTAGGCGCGTTAGGGAAAAAATATGAAAGTAAATTTTTATGATGAGCGCGCACACCGTCACAAAAAACCGACACCCTGAAGTTAGCATAGTCAACATTTTAAAATAAAATGTGTATTTCTTTAATTATGTAGAAATATTTTTTTGTGATATTTAAATCAGCTTTATTTACCTTGATAATGCGGTATAATAAAAAAAATTATGTATTAAATACCTTTTTTTCTATTTTTAGTGTCGTTTTGTCTACAAACGTACAAACGAATAAGGCGAAGGAATAAATTTTATTTTTAAATTTGCGTGTGCATGAGTACACATGTTTTGTTTAATGCTAATATTAGTTTGTAAGTAGGATTTTGTTCATCCAAATATTTGAGGAAATTTATCGTTTAATTTGTCTTGTAGAAGATCTTTTCTACTATTCGAAACTTTTTAGTTACAAGCGATACGGAAAAACATACTGTGATAACAAAATCTTAGAAATCAATATTGTGTTGTAGTTTGAATTAAATAGGCTGCTCAACATCTACCCACCCATCGTCCACAATTTTAAAATAAACTGTTTTGGACTGGCTTCTGAATACACCTTGAGCAGAGTTGGAAATGATACACATCACACTCTCGCATCGCGTTTTTTTGCAAAAAAAATAAAGATAGTGAAACATTTTCAAAATTATATTAAAAAATAATTTATATTAATTAAATTTTTATATACATCTGGAGCTGCGTCAGGGACACAGTATTTTTTACTTAAAAGAGTTCTCAAATATTACACATTATAAGGGGGCGTCCATAAATTACGTGAGGTGTTTAAAGGGCGGAGGGGGTCGAGTCAATTAATCTTACGTTGGAGAGAGGGGGGGTCTCGGCAAATATCACGCAATTTTTTTTCTGATTAAAAAAAAAATAGGAAAACGGTTGACCCTAAACGCCATCTCTGCAACTTCCCGCTAACTCCATACCTAAACGCTCAACATTTCACTTATTTTGTTTTAGTCGTAAATAAAAGCACGAAGCAATTTTTTTTCTTTTTACAACAACAATCCAACGCGTAGACGACGAATTACATAAGAAACCCACATTTTGAAAAATCTCACGTGAGATTGGAGGATGGGGGAGGGGGGTTGAATAAAATCTCACGACATCTCAACAGGGGGGGAGGGAGTCACAGAAGATTTAAAAAAAACCTCACGTAATTTATGGACACCCCCTTAAATGCATAAATATAAAACACATTTAAATAAAATAATAACACATTTATATTTTTATTAATAAGGTAGATTTTAGATTTTATTATTTGATTCAAAACCAAAAATATATAATCGTATACCTGTAAGGCCACGGAATGCGAATGCAGCCTTTGCTCCAAGCACGTGATCTTGTACCCGTACAACTCCATTACACTCGACGTAGCAATATCTGTAATCTGAAATATGTAAACGGTTTTAAATCATAAATTTGTATTAATTAGCCCTGACGTCCAAATGGCTTGGGCGTGGGACTCTCAACCAACTGTTACCTCACCAAAAATGAGTAGTCAAATTTAACGCTGTAATTAAAACTTACGTATAACGTAACTACTTACACACGCATTACACGCTTGAAACGAACCGAAAGACGTTATCACGTCAAAATGTATATCATAGTCGAATAAGTAAACTTGTCATTTTACACCCGAAATTTATCATCAAAAGTGTGAATAAAACGATAGATGTAATTTAAAATTTGAAAAAATTGTTATCTTCATTAATTCCTTACTTCCCAAAAACTTATATCACCAATAAGACGTTATCACGTAAACATCTCGATCGTAAACCTACTTTACAAACAACCAATATTTTTTTTTCTTACAAAACTTAACCGCACGAGAAAATCTCCATTCGTTTGTATGCCGCTAGAGTGAGATGAGACGGGAGATCGGTCCGTCTCTCTCTCGTTATACCTGCGATCGCGCTCGTGAGGTTTTGGTGTGACACAAGTTTCTGAACATGTCACCCGACTAAAACGATTTTAAAGACGTTATCACGTCAAAAACTTGGTCAGTCAACCAAGCGAAACACGGATGTTAGAATTTGATTTTTTACTAGATGTGGCATTGATGGCATAGTCTGATATAACAAGTTTATATTGATTATTTTATTATTTTTCATAACACTATTTTATTTTTGTTATTTTGTGTGTTTATGTGTGTGTGTTTTTGTTTGTAATAAATGTCTATGTCTTATCAATGATAGGTACGGTAGCAAAAACATATCTGTTAGTTGTGTTAACTAGCTTAAAAATAAGACATCGCTAAATGTATAAGTCCTAAAAAATATATATATATTCTTAGAAGATACAAGAAAATATGACGTTACAAATGTGTGCGTGTGTGCTGTGTGTGTGTGCTGTGTGACACACTAATATTCAAAGTACTCACTTTCCCTGAATCCAATTCCTTATTAAGTCTAGTGACGAGGTCATCCACAGCAGTCTGTTGCGAAGGACCAAAAGTAACCATCTCACTTTCCATGTCCATTCGAGGCGATACACTCTCCACGCTTAAGTCTGATACACTATTCACATTTTCACCAAAAACCTGCAATATTTAACCGTTTATTCTGTAGTTCTTTTCTTCCGTTCTACGCCCTTGATTTGAGAATTGGCAGTTAATGTAAAATTAAAAGCATTTAATGTATATTTCTTTTTTGATGTTCATAAGTGTAAATTGTGTTACCATTATGAATAAATGATTTGGACTTCTGACTTAATAAAGATTTTAAACCTTTTTCATAAAGAGTTTTGTTATAAATGAATGAAATTTTTGGTAAAAATCCGGGAACTAAATAAAAGTGGTTGTTTATTTAAAGAAAAAATGGTGTCAAAATGGAGTTATAGTTTGCTAGAATAAATATAATTTATTTAAACAATCCGTGTGCGAGTTCGTAATTCAAACGGCTGGACCGAATTTGATGAAAATTTTTGTGTGTTCAAGTGGACACGAAAATAGTTCAGATTTACAACTAGATAATCTTATTTAATTTTTTTTAGTCAAATGTTTGTATTTGAGACTTGTGGTGTACAGAACGTCTGTCATGTCCGCTAGTATTATTATAGACATCCTAAGAACCTTTTTTGCAAACACACTTTTTTAATAAATATCACTTTATTTGACGCAAAAACAATTACATTTCGTACTTACATTCTAAAGGTTGTAAACATACAACCAGTAATTAATCGTTGAGATACACTATTCATTTTTAAAGAAAAAACCGTGACCACGCACGCTGTAAAGCACGCGAAACGTCGGATAAATTTGAAATTATGTTAAATAATTGTAAATTTATAATAATACATAACTTTAATCCGGTAAAAAAAAGTTTTTTCTTTAAATTTGTTAAGGTTATGTCAATCAAAGACAATATTACTATTCATTTTGTTTAACCTTGTACATAATATAATTCTAAGGGTATGTTTCACAATGTATGGATAAAGTACCAAATAGCTTAGCAACACATAAATTATTTGGAAGATAAATTGTACTATTTGACACTTCATCGGACTCATAACTTATGATGGCCTTTATGTGACGAATAGCGCTATCTGACAGTCGTGAAACGCAACAACAGTGTTTATCCTAACAATAAGTAATAAATAGCTAATTTGGAACTTATGTAGAACTTATCCGTACATTCTGAAACAGACTCTAAGAGCACAAACGTTTCAACTAGACTTAGTCTATATCTGAAACGCTAGTTCCTTCCAGTGTCATTAGTCCAGTCAGTCAAGACAATTAATTCATTATAATTCCAAAAGTTTTCAAATTTTGATGTACAATGAAATAAAACAATGTTCCGGACTGCGGACAAGGTTGCAAAATGAGATTTATTGTCGTCCCAATGTACCATTCACTTTTTAGTTTGAAAACTTTTGGAATTATTATCAAATTTTCGATTTCGAATGTCTATGACTGGTGTACATTATCAAAAGCGTTTGACAAATCATGATTCAAAATGTCAATTTTAGGTGACTTTTTAAATCACAATAAATTAACAATACCTGATTCATTTGGTCTGAAGGGAAGTAGTGATGTTTGATCAACTGTAAGATTTGTCTCCTGCGCGACGAGTTATTGCCAGATAGACCGGAACACAACAATTTTCGAACCTGAAAAATATAATTCATATATTATTTTTATACATACAGCATATCACGGAATAATTAAAATATTTTTGAAGTGAAACTTCTTTATCGGGGTTGGAAAAAAATTTAGTGTAACATTTTTTCGTTACGCGTCACATTTTTCGGTTACGCGTCACATGTTTCGGTTACGCGTCACATTTGACCGTTACGCGCGTCTTTTTCTTGTCCCTACCACGGTTGATTCAAAGAGATTCTAAACCATTAATAACAAAAATGTATAATAACGATAACAATGATACTAAAAATTCTATTACAATTTATGAAATTCTGTAATAATCTTAGTGGTAATAAGGTAAAATGATATAATTGTATTATTTGTATTCAAGTATGTGATATTAAAAGCCTTTTGTTAAACTTTATCTAATTTAACTTTATTTAACCAATTTCTGTAAAGTTGCATATAGATAATTTTTGGAAAAATAAGGTCATAAAGAAGTTTCACTTCTTACGTGTGTACACTAGTACACGCACTATATTTTTATTTATGTGTAGAATCTACGGTGCACCTTAAAAATACCGTATGTATAGGGGGAGCTTTTAAATACGAGTACCAAAACAACAACAAAACCCTTGTGCTAATACTATACATGGTGAGAACAAAAACAATTGTATTTTTATTACCTATGATTATTACAAATATGTATATTTAAAGGGTATACTACCAAAGACCGCTCAGCTTTTATTGCTGTCTTGAAGGTTTAACACTATTATACGGTCCTTAATGCCCGCACCGAAAACATAATTACACCTCGAATTCAATTAGCACATTTAAAAGCAACAATAAGATATTAAAAAAAATATAAACATCAAAGTTTAGAACAAATAAAAATAAATCAGTGACGCTTCAATCTTTTTAGGTCTGGGTCTCAGATTTCTGTATCTATTTCATGATTGACAACCTAATAGGAAGTAGGTGATCAGACTCCTGTGCCTGACACACCGTCGACTTTTTAGGTCTAAGGCAAGCCGGTTTCTTCACGATATTTTCCTTCACCGTTCAAGCGAATGTTAAATGCGCACATAGACAGCTAGTCCATTCGTGCACAGCTGAGGATCGAACCTACGACGTCAGTGATGAGTTCAAACAAAAGATAAAGTTAAAAACAATTATTTTAAAAATTTAGATGTTGTTTATTAACTTCAGTGACATAGACGCATTGTTGTATTATACAGGGTTATAACGCCTATTAATACCTGGTGATGGGCCAGCATTCTATTAAGTGCAGCCTCCCAGTTTCGATCCAAAGGTGCCAAATTCAACCCAGTACGACACGACACTATCACGGCTTGTTGGGACACTTCACTCCCCACTGCGCCATTCTGAAACCAAAGTTGATTGGATTTAATGTAAGATTGACAAACGTGCGTGACTACTATACATTTAATTTAAAAAACTAAAGAAAATGTTAGAGTTCATACACATATTAGACATACAGCTGACGTTTTAAGCATACGACTATCAAACCTGAAGTCGTGCGTTAAAATCTTTCGCCGTATAACTAGCGGCACGTAAGTCTAGCGCTGGCCGATACGTGGAGGGGATTGCTGCGCATGTGTACTGTCGCGCGGGGGACAAAATGCGACTGGAGAGCCAATCGACGCTCTTCATTCCGCTAGCCCCCCTCAGGTACCTTATTTTTTACTTCTGCGCAATAACGGTCAGCGCTAGAGTTTCGTGCCGCTACTTATACAAGTGATTGTTAAATACGAAAGAAAAACCAAAGATCCTTGGTGGGGGCCTCATAGCCTAGCGGTCTTATTAGGTGGCAGCTAGGTGAGGGGTACCGGGTTCGATTCCCGGTTCGAGGGCAAGTTTTAATTTAATTTAAATTTGTTCTCGGCCTTTGGGAGGGTTGTGCGGTACCGGGCGAGTGCCTAAACCGTACATGGAGAACATGATTGAATTTCTAAGGCAAAAAGCACGAATGATAAAAAATCTCATACTTGACGCTGGCTAATGCACAAACCGTGCCAGAGCCATAAAAAAAAAAAAAAGAAAAAAAAAAGATCCTTGGTACTCAGGCGGAGACCGAACTTCCGATGTCAGGGATTAGAGTCGCATGCTGAAGGTACTAAGTCACTGGCCACTGCCTTGACACAATTATAATATTTAAATTCATTAAGTCCATAATAATAGAAATTTCGAACTTGTCTTATATTTTATATTTGTGAATATGTGAGCACCATGTATCTATATAATAATATAGTTATCAGCTACATAGTTTTTTATGCGCCTATTTTATTTTAGTATAGTAGTTTTTTTTATTATTTTTCGTCTTCACAAATATTTATCAAATCAATATTGTAAAAACTATTTTAAAAGAGTAAGTATCGAGTTTCTTGCCAATTCTTAAATATTTTTAACTTGTAATTTTGACGTTTAAAAGTGCCTTTTAATAGGCCTAATTGTAATAAATGATTTGACTTTGAAAAGAATAATCATAAAAGCAAATTAATTTTGAGACCCCACCTGAAATATGACCCCGAGAGCCGAGTTCCGGTCGAACTTGAATCATTAGTCCAATGAGGCAAGTATTACCAAAAAAAGGGTGCGTGTACTTATGTACGCGCGTAAGAAGTTATACTTCTTTGGCATTATTAAAAATAGTTTTTGATTGCATGCAAATAATTAATTACATTTAAATAATCAAAGACTGGAAAAGGAGTCATTATAGTCAATAAAGTTCAGTTTACATTTGAAAAAATTAAATAATAAATAAATATTTATTATTATTCTCTTACATTAAGTGTAACATAAATTCTATTATTATTCGAATGTTGTTTTTAAATTATGTCCAATGCCGTAGCATCTCCCGTGGGCAACTTCATTCTGTTAATTTTGTGTAACGGTGCGCGCGCATCGTAAAATTTCACTCTCATCAATTTTTCATAACGCGCCTAAAGAAGTATAACTTTAAAAATAAAATGATCTCACCTGCGACGTATATTGCAATACTCCATACAATGTGTCTTCGAAGGAATCGGGTGTGACTTCTTGTAAGACCCTTTCTTGAGTTTCACTTGACTCGCACAACGCGCCCACTACTTGTAACTGTAAAATATACCTAAATTAATCTACGTTTTTTATTAACTTTAACTAATTTTTAAACTAAATTTTTAACTGAATTGTTAACAAAATTTCTAACGTTTTTAACAAAATGTTTAACTTTATTCTAATTAAAGCTTTAAACTAAATGTTTTACTTAAATGTTAACTAAATTTTTAACTTATTTCTTAACTAATTTTTTAACTTTATTCTAATTAAAGCTTTAAACTAAATTTTTTACTTAAATGTTAACTAATTTTTTAACTAAATTTTTAACTAATTTTTTAACTACATTTCTAATTTTTTCTTAACTAAATTTTTAACTTTTTTCTTATCAAAATGTTAAACTACATTTTTAACATTTTTTTTTAACTAATTTTATTTAATAAACGCGTTGATTTCTCTAAGAAAGCTACATAAACTATAAGACATATTTGTATAGCATTACCCATTGTAAGCCAGCTTTGCCCGGTTCCATAGATGGTGGCACCAGTAAAGCCGGCAACCCATCACTTAGCACCGATATTAGTTCCTTCGGCAGTCTACCTTCCTCTAAAAAATTACAAGATTTTTAGGTCAATTCTGACTTTTACGTTAATAATATTTATTCAGAATAGAACAAATATATTTATTTAAGAAGAAGATGCAACAGAGGACATCACTAGAGCAGGTAGGGTCAGCATAGAAAATTGGGCTGAATTAAGTTGGGGTCAAGAACATCGCCAGGTATGCAGGCTACCTTTTTTATAGAACTGGGGCCTAACAGGCAGGAGACTCATCTGGTGTCAAGTGATACCTCCACCCATGGGCACACAATACCAGAGGGCGCGTGTGTGTTTCTGGCCCTTCCAGAATTGACTTAATTAAGGATTTTTTAAAAAATCGTTTTGTCAAATTTTTTAAAGCTATTGCATAGATTTTATCGCGGGCTTTGAGCGCGGCGACCGAAACAAGACATCCCGTAACGAAAATAAAAACCTAAAACACGATGACGTAATATAGGTGCGTCCAATACGCGTTAGAGCGGGACAAAACGCATACTGCGTCTCACATCGGTCTGGCGTGATCGGTGACGTAGCACAGGTGCGTTAGAGCGGGACAGAACGCATACAGCGTATTCACATCTCTCTGACGAGATCGGTGACGTAGCGTAAGCTCGGCCGGTGCAGCCGGTACGCGTTAGAGTGAGACAGAGAGAGGCGTGTTAGTCTAAGTCTGGTAGAGTGGAAGATTGAATTAATATTAAAGAAAAAAATACTGCATAAATAAATAATTATAATTTCATTAGTTGATAATAAATGCTTACCGCGGCAGTCCACGTGCCACGCGTTGTTTTCCTAATTTCATCGTATTCGTCACTATGGTTACATGTTTTTTTAGTACAATCAAGACCAGTATATACAACATACAACTCATACTTTTCCTATACTCTTCTTTTACTGGCCCCCTTCACACTCCCCCTTGACAATGGAAAGTCAAATCCCTTATAATATAGCTAAGCCATAATAAAATGAAATACCTCGATACTGTGTGATGATGGCAGCGAACAACTCCAAGGATTCAGCCAAACACACGCGACTCGCTTTCATACACAGACATACAACATCAATGTGATGACTTCGCAGGGAATATAGATCTACAACACAACATAGACATATTATATGAAGAGAACTTCGTACAGACCTTTATCGTCCGTTGAGTGAACTGACCAAGAACTATTTGGCAGTCCTAAGGGCGATAACAGACTAGCGTATTTTTCTGCGCCTATACGGTCGTTTTCAAGACGCGCTTCAAAAAACCGGACGCGCGTAAACTGACATATTTCGGCGTGTTCGTTCGAAGTGGTAGTGGCGTCGTGTCAGTATTAACATGGATTCTGATGAAACACATTGCTATTTCCGTAACTTATTCGCCGTCGACTGAGAAGACGAAACAGATGCTGGGTGTCATCGATCGTTGCATCAAGATAGAGAACTGGTCACTTTAATACACTCTACCCAAAACTGCGAACTGATATGAGCTGAGAAGCGCGTCAACGCTCGTACGAGTTGCACGTAAGTCAAAAAGCGCGCGAAAACGTGCCTACATGCGCTTCCAAAGAGCTTATAAGAGCTTATACGCGAGTAAAAAACGCTAGTCTGAAATCTAATAGTAATAGTATTGTGTATAAGTTTTTTATATATTTTATTTTAGCTTGAATTCCTATCTAATTTTGAAATTTTAATAAATAAATAAAATGATAAGCAATGCATATTTAAAAGAGCAGGAGCTTGAGACAAAATCACATTTTGTCACGTGACAATTACTATAGAAATTCGTTTCACCTGTGACGTCACGTCTGCCAACACTGCTGTTTAAAATCAATTACCCATAAGACTGCCAAATATCTTCAGACAATATAGTACATATGTACTGTATTCAGTTTCCTTAGCAATTGTATAATAAAATAAATAATTACCCAAACTGACTAGAACAGTAAGAAATTTGAGAACATTTTGCAAACACCCTGCGGTACTTTCGGGCTCCATTGTATCCCCTTGATTCACCTTGCAGAGACTGTCAGCATCCTGAAACAAATGATTATTTTATAATATAGAGCTCAGTGGTGGATTTACCAGCAGGCTGAATAGGCTGGAGCCTAGGGCGGCAGATTTGGAGAGCGAATTTTTTTTTGCTACCTCTTAGGAAACCCCTCTTAGGGAGCGTTCAAGTATTACGTAACGAATTTGGAGGGGGGGGCGCGCTTTTGAAAAACGTTACAATGCGGGGCGGGGATTGAAATACGCGTTATTGTTAATATTATTTTCCAAACTCTAGAGTTAAACAGCTAGTTTGCCGCCTCAAACCAGTAATCCACCTCTGGGCCTTCAGCTCTCACTTTGGATAAGAGAAAAGAGCGAAATTGCAGAATATGTATTTTCTTCTTCCCTTATCAACTTATACATGTCAGTCCTACTAATGGTTGGAGGCTGCGAACTGGATGGTATAACTTTGTACTCAAAATTTTGAAAATCCTTTACTCATTTAAATTATCTAGCAGAAGACTTGGTGACCTCCATAACAACTACACATACTTGAATTAATACCCGTTAATTAAAGATATCCGTCATGTAAGACGTTGCGCCTACTGAATGCTGTCTCCGCAGCTATCGACATATTTATATGTTCACAGAGTGATTCACAGTAGGTATAACATAATTAATTGCGTTCAGTAAGTTGCTGCTTATACTACGCAAGGGTCATAAGCTCTGCTGGAAGTCTGACATGTACGGTTCTACTTGCTTTACGATGCAAATTGAAATTCAATAATCATTTATTCATATAGGTAACACAATGTACATTTATGAACGTCAAAAAATAAATATGTGTAATTCTAATTTTACATTTACTGCCAGTTCTCAAATCAAGGGCGTAGAACGGAAGAGTAGAACTTGCAATAAACCGCCAATCCGCCAATTTTTTCCGATGCTTTTGTGCAGAGCTCCTTTGAATATTTCAGCGGGATTCGATATTATAGCAACCCGTCTATATGCTTCCATAGAGTCTATATATCGCTTTTGATTATATAAAAGTCACTGAACCATGAATATGAAATTATTTAATTGAAATCGCTCAAATGTTTCTACTAGTCACAGTTTATACTTATTGCAAAAAATATTAAACTATTTTTTAACTAATACATGCTTAACAGTGCAGATAATATTTAAATGTTATATTAAACACAAAAATTTAAATCTTATGGCAATAGTAATAGTGTTTTTTTAAATACCTACCTTCAATGCATCCTTGAGTGAATTATTAAAATGTGGGTACGTGAGTACGTAGTTACGTAGATTCTCATCTGAACACAAATCGTTGATAAACGTATACGCGTGGAGTAGTTGAGTTTCGTCAGTTTCCCTGTAATCAACATAAGTATTATAAATCATTATTATACAGATTTCTTATTTTTAAAGATAATTTAATAATGACGGCAAGTACAGTTTATTTTTTTTTTAAGTACTAAGTTATGTTTTAAGTCATATTACTTCATAGTTCTTTAAAACTACTACCACTCAACATAACACAAATTCCCTAAAGAACTTTCTCCCAAACCGAGTAGAATAAGCTTCCGGAAAGAGTCATGAGTGCACCTCTCTGAACTCCATTAAAAATAGATTGAATAGTTTCTCCAAATCTTAAAATACACTCGCATCAGCTTATTAATCTGCTAGTGTCTTTATATACATAATGATAATAATAATAGTTGTATACGAACTGAGTCAACCAAAATTAATTTATATAGTTAACTTTTAGTTAGTTATGTACTCTTAAAAAACATCAACAGTAAAAACAATTGAAGGTTCTAAGGATTTACAAAAGTTCCCAAATCATGTACATAAAGCGCAACGTTTTTAGTTTAGCAGAACTGCAGATGTTGGTATACATACACAATGGCCTTATTGAATGTCTTCATCGTACAACACAAGTAACTATGCACATCTGCTTGGCGTGTGGTAGAAGCACTACGAGTTGCACTTGACAGGCAAAGTAATAGTCTACATACTTCGACGCCACCGTAACCACCATCCTGGAAATGAAGGAAATATATAAATGGGATGTCCTTAATTTATTGTGACACAGCAAACTTCTTTTCGCTGATTGTATTTGTGAATTTTTGCAGTTTGGTAGATTTCCTACTGATTATTTAGTACGGTAATCTATAAGTTAGTTTAGCGTATTGCTGCATACCAAATACTTTTAGTCATGATAAAACATTGGCAAGTAATACTTCTGTACATATAAAAATACCATTCTTTCCATAATATTAAAGAAATCAACTATCTGCAAAGATTTAGATATTTTTTTAAATCATGTATATACAATAAAATTGGCAATATATCATTATTTTTTTTGGATTTTGGTACATTTCAGTAATCTGCTACAGAGTTCTTAATAATTTTTTTTCAACATCTAACCTTTAAGCTTATTAAGTGAACCACAAACTCCTTTGTATCCACAGTCCTCATTAAAGCATATATTGCGGGTAAATTTCCATAGCACAGATTTATCAGCACAGTAAGAGACTTATGACCAATTGTTCTATGCTGTGGCTCAAGCATCGGTTGCACTATCCAACTTGTTAACGTCTTCATTAATTCAGCTAAATATGACTCTTGCCAATTAATATTTATTCCATATGAAATGTCCTAAAATAATATAATAAATTATATTATTATTATTAATTATTATGTAAATACATAACTAATCAAATAAAAAAACTAAATAACGAAACCTTACCTGCATTACAGATAGTAATTTTATTTTCTTGTCATTTGATACAGTGTCAGAGAGAAGTCTTGCAAGGATAGGCATAAATCTAAAAAAAAAAACAATTAAAATATATTATACTCAAAAATTAAGATCTTACATTACTTATCTAACAGTGTGAGTCACTAGGTTATGCAGTTAATATCAAACCCCAAGGTAATTTAAACCCTGACTATAGACTAATGGGTATTCTCTTAATTGTTAAAATGATTGAATTAATATGCTTGTTATTTTTATTATAAGCTTATTTTTTTGTAATAAAATTTTGTAGTTATTAAAGCTACAATAAACAGTTGTTCAACCAAGACTATTGAGTCTTATGCTTCCCCTGTACCACACATGATTCTAAGATAAGAGTGAAACCTCACTTGTATGTATGGGTGAGTGCATGTCTTGCACTGGGTTCCATAGATGCTCTTGCCAGAACTGCAACACCAGCCCAATGTGGACCTCTAGCATCTGACATCGCTCTCCATAGTGAATTGAAGAAGGCACACACTTCTGATCTACCAGGTGAGAATATTGATAGGTCACAAGATGATGCTATAAGCTGTAATCGAGTGAAATATTTATTAATTTCGGTTTCTTATTAATTCACTTCCCAATTTGTTTACATTTCATAAAAATAATAAAACACTAACGCCTAAGTATCTTGTTAATGAGTTTATGGCAGTTTCACTATGTGTAGCTTCGAACTCCCTTGTCGCATTCACAAAAGCCTTTAAATGTGCAAATTTACTCCCATCCGAAGGATTCACGTTCCAATTATCACCATCAACTTCCATAACTTGACCACTTTATATTAAACAAAAAAGATTAAGACGATTACTGATTACACAATTTGTAAATAAAGGTCAATAGCCAGAACTTTACTGGAGTAAAAATATTAAAAAAACATTTATTTTCATGAATATATTACAAAATTTACTACAAAAGATGAAAATTCAAACGTCTTGAAGTTTGAACATCAACACCTCTTTCATATTAATACTTTCAAGTTTCAATTTTCAAACATCTAATTTTCAACTGTTTTTTTTTTTTAATTTTATGACCTGGTAACAAAGACTTTTAAGTCATTTTTCAACTGTTTTTGTAGTTTTGTCACAGACAAATAAAATGTTTGTGTCATTTTTCAAGCACAGAATGTCTTTTACTATAGAGATATATATCTATAGAGATAGTGAACGTTTATGGCTGGTGGCTGATGTTATACAGTTATTTGTATATTTACAATTTCTATGTGTATTTCTTTACTGACAGTTGTGTATTTTGTGTTACTTAATTAATTTTAATTTGATGAAAATTTTGGAATCCTATTACTAAAAATAAAATTGATAGGTAATGTGAATTGTCATAACAACAATAATAATAAATGACATTTCCAATCAGTTGTGAGTTGTCATTTCATTCGTCAAGTATACACTATACAGAAACAGATTACAGAATACAGTCACCAAAATATAAAAATATTGATTTTCGTTATTAGTGTATGAAATTTACTTAATGAAAATATTTTATTAAAATCTTTCATATAGTGGTGATAAAAATATAATACTAGTGTTTAAAGAGAGAACGAATAGATTGTTAAGATGTGGTGTTAAAATTAAATTTATAAACTCGTTTATTATTTCCATATAAGGTATATTTTTCCTTAATAAATTTGGCGATGTCTTGTAATGTTATAGATTTTATCGGGGGAACTTTTCGTATAAAATATAATAACAACCTCATCGAAGGCCCATAAGCGATAATGACGTGAAAAATCATGTGCTAATGATTTTGGCAAAAACGAGTGCAACTCGTGACGCTATGTACATAAAATTACTCATTATTGTTTAATTTTGTTGATACTAACAAATATGTCAAGATAACGTCCAATTTATTAATTGTAGTTTTAGAAAACTGATCCTTAATATTTATTAATACTATTTAATAATTTCAGAATGGGCAATACAAGTAAGAAATTAGCAGCTAAATGTACTTTACTGACTAAAGAGGAACAGAAGTATGTAGCAGCAACTTTTCGAGCAGCAAGTAAAAATTCTGAGAGAATTCGTGAGGAGGATCTCATCGTGAGTGGAAAAGTAGATGCAGTCCTGTTAGAAGTGTGTTCATTTTTCATTTATTTTTGGTTTTAATGCACAGATTTTGGCAAGCCTTACTGACTGACTGAAGTTAGCTTATATTAAATATTATATAATAATACATTAAAAAGTCTTAAGTTCAAATTTGGAAACAAATTTCTTTTAGATTATTGTAGTATTATACTATTTATTAACTACTTAATGAATAGCTTTTAATACTATACTTACAAATGTAATTAATATTTTACCAGTTACAATATCTTTAAATATAAAAGTAAATGATCAACTCGTTTTGAGTAAATAAGGCTTTGTCATTAATCTGTGTTAATTATATACAAGCTGTAAGTTAAATTCATTTCATTTTGTGTTTTTATATCTTTAGTCTTATCTTTGTAAATAATTGGCCTATTTAAATAACTAACTTGTATATAATAATGTTTGTGATTATTGAAGTGGATTTCTATAGATTATTATGCATAACTTAAAGGAAAATAATATTAATACTGATTTAAACACAAAAATGGATTTCTAAACAAAACCCTATACAGTCAAAACCGGTTATAACGACATTGAAGGAACCGTATAGTTGCCGACGTTATATCCGATAGTCGTTATAAGCAATGTCATATACACAAGTACAGTACATATGTACATAGTTATCGATCTAGAATAGGTAGGTATGGGTTATAATATGGTTTGTTAATATTATAATATATAAACGAGTCAAAAAAGAAACAAAAATATTTATTACAAAATAATTAGGTACAAAAGAAATCAGTCAGTCTGATTTTTTTAGCCCAGTCTCAAATATTTTTTGCATTTTACGTTTCATACTCCTCAAGGTATGAGTATCACCAGTATCAAACTGTTGGTTAAAGACAACAAATTTTTGCAAAATTGTTACAGCGTTAAGAACCTCGGAAATCGTTGTTGACTGAAACTGTTCGTTGGGAGAAAGTGCGTAGGTAATAATATGCCTAAATATTCATTCAATGCTTTTAAATAAGATTTAAAATCGTTTGTATTGTTTTGTTTTGCTGAGAAAAGAAGCGGTTGGTCGTTATAGCCGATGAATATCGATAAACTTTCGCCGTTGTAAGCGATATGTCGCTGTATCCGATGTTGTTATAAGCGGTTTGTTTACTGAATAGTTTACTAGGGATTCGGACGGGACCATACAATCTGGTTGTGATAACCGATAGGTCGTTGTAAACGATGTCGTTATAACCGGTTTTGACTGTATTTTGATCTCTAAATTGTTGTTAACTGTAATAGAAGCATTAAACATTGTTAAAAGAAACCAAAAAGGGTGTGGCTGACTTAGGCCTAACTGTAATAATAAATAATATATGAACATGTTATGCCAAATAATCATAGAAGCCCTTTCTTATATGTATGTGTTACTTTAGTCCTTGTTTTAATATTTGTTCTGAAGTACCTATTTCTTTCGTTTCTATTTTTTGGGCACCCTAAGTGACATTTTATTAAATTCTTATAGTCACTTTGTACAGTGTATTTATTAGATTTCATTATTTGTTTTAGATTGAATTTGAAAAGGAAGTTTTAAGATCTTTATAATATTTGGATGTCTGATATTTTAGGTCAAGTTGCTATACTTAGATTGTAAATAATCTAGACTAAATGAAACGCGCAGAAAGTCACAAAATATGTATAATGATTATATAATTTTTTTCTGGTTATTTTAGAAACAATTTATAAAATAGGTAATAATTTAAAATTGAAGAATTTCTAAATAACACTTAAATTACAATAAATTTAGATATAGGTATTTTGGGTGACAGAAAAGTGTAGTGGAATATTTTCCCTTGTTTTCAAAGCATCTCAGAATTATTTCTCGGTATGAAACAGTAATAATGTCTGGAATGTTTTCATATTTTGATTTATTGCCCGGTAAATTGACGTACCAGCGTAAATTTCGTTAAAATAGATCGTAAAATTGAGGATTACGTGAGTTGCTTTTGTACTAAGAAATGAAATAAATTAATATTTCGCTGCCATGGTGAGTTACCCTGTACTCAGAGTTGAAGATCCTTCAACAGTCTTATATATTTGCGGTTAACATTTGCTTGTATCGATTATTTCTCATAGAATCTTTACTAGTAATCACAGAGCTTTGAAGTCTGTAGAATAGAAGTCATTTATTCAAACTGTAGTTCTACGCCGCAAGGTGGCCGTTGTTTAAGAACCACTTTCTACACTACGAATTAGAAAGCAAGCAAAAGCATTTCCTCCCAATTGTCAGCAAAAGTAAGGAAAGCTCTCAAAAATAATAGTACATAAACGTATTAATTGTGTGAAAATGATTTCGTTTTCAAGCATAGACAATGTGTGGGTAATATGTGTAAAAAAGTAAATAATTACTGTGGACGTAATCACCAATTTAAAAAATCAAAGATCTTCCCCCCCCCCCCCATAGTGCTTACACAATACTTGAACGGCCCCTTAGCACTAAGTATCGGTTTGGTACCTAACCCTTAAAGCATAGGCGACACATGTTTGATGTATATATAACGCCAATAACAATAACAGCAATTAAGATACGAATCGAACCCAAGTATGTACACATCATTAGCGCTAGAAGGCCGAGGAGTGCCTAACCATTTGCCCCACCTGTTGATCGTTACAATACCGTATACACCAGTGTTTCCCAATCTTTGTGCCATGCCCCACCTTAGGCTACCTATAATTATAATGCCCCCTTATATAAGATAAATATTTTATATATTCAAAAATTGAATTGTTCACTTAGAGAATTTAAATGATAGGTTTTATGAAGAAATCACTAGGAATTGTTCACTTATGAACGTCAACAGAAATGATGTTAAATTAATTCTAAATTTACATTTACTACCAGTTCGCAAGTCGTAGTTGTGGGCGTAGAGCGGAAGAACTGTTAACGAGACAATAAGTAAATTTTGAAAACATAATGAACAATTAAAATTCTAAATACATAATTTTAATTAATAATTTTCTAAATTAATTTTTTGAGATCTTTGCTGCACAGAAATTATATATTGGGTTCCAATTTGGTTAGCTTCAGTCTCAAGTCTCTAGGATGTGTTTTATTCAGCTGATTTCGATTGCCCCTCTTAATAATCAAATTGCCCCCCTGTAGGGCGTGGGCCCCACTTTGGGAAACACTGGTATACACAGACTATAAAGACATAAAATAAAAATTAATATTGATAGTCGTAGGTATGTTATATGTGTCTAATTCGGATAATATTTAGAGTCGAGATAATAATGATAGTCGAAATGTGGCGCTAAGTATGTCGTAAAGGAATTGTATTTTGTTATTTTTTTCGAAATACGTCATAGTTTCGACTATGAAACAAACTCGCAGTATGTAAGTCATGATGTTTTACTATGTTTATACTATATAAATTAGGAATAGTTTTAATGTGAAACAGTTGCATATACAATAATTAATTTTATTTCTTAAAGGAATCTTACATTGTTGTTGAGTTACGCGTTTATCAGTGTTATAATTATTTATTTCGGTCGCGCGCATGATTACCACATGAACCGCCTATTTATATTTTTATATTTAATTATTAACACGTTTAGTTCTAAAAGAAATATTTTCTTGATGTGTATTCGCGAACTTATTGTATTAACACTAGGAATGCATTCGGCTAACGAAAAAAGAAAAGATTTACCAATGACCAAATAAATTTAAATTAATAACGATAGCGATCCCCATTTTAATTATTATGTTATTTTTATGTATTTATACTTCGTGACATTAAACTTTTCCAAAAATATTTCTAATATTCATGGGCGAGTGGAAGCGCGCCGTCTCGATTCCCGTCCTTAAGTTTTTCAGAGTGCGAAACGTGTTTTACAAGATACGACGCTCTTCCATATTTAGTGTGTTTAGCAGTTACCTTTATTGTTAGTTAGTCTCCAGGCCGCACTGCGAAGCATATTGGAAGAAACTTAAACCTACAGTAATATTTTGTGAAAATCAGAAATCCTCTTTATTTTAACTTGTCCCAAAGACACGTCACATCCAAATGAAAATATATACGCTACTCTGTGGTCCAAAGAATCTCTAGAGTCTAGACCAATAAAAGACTTCGCTTACCATTTCATCCCCTCAATTCTGGCGTGATTAAAAAAAGTGCGTGCGTACAAAGTACTCATGTCAGAAGTGAAACTTCTTTGGCAAACTAAGTCTTGTTCATATTTATACAAATCTAAAACTTTAGATTTCCGAGACTTAGAGGGAGGGAAAAAGGAGGATATGTTAGGAGTTAAATGAATTTAATTGTCATTAAAATATTAAAAGTGTAAAAAATTAATGCAAATTATAAATTTAATTTATTTCTTCGAGAATAAAAACACATGGCATTTTTATTTACAATTCCTCATTTGCGAATAAATTATTTTGCATAAAATATAAAATACTAATATTTCATAAATTCTCTTTACGAAATTTTAATTTTAAAAATAGAATTTATATAAGGTAATTTGGCTTTCTCTCTCTCTGTCAATCGGTCTCAATCGCTCTCTCCCTTTTCTTCGGCAAAAACGCTGCAAATCTTCGTGACGTTTCCGTTTTTACCCTCACGCGCTTAAAGAAGTTACACTTTAAAAACATTCTTCACATTTATAAGTACCTAATGTACATCTTACGTTGTTGACATCTGCAAGTGTGTTGGATCGTTGTTCCTTGTTAATAAGTGAGATTGGTATTCCATGCCCCTTTATACTGTAGCCATAACATGGGCTCTTTCGAGCGGCTAAATAGGCACCTGCTAGATGTCTAATAAGCCGTATCTCACTCAACGTGGGATTGCAGCGGTCTAGTTTTGTAAGATAAGTCATCTTTTCGATTCGATGTAAGATCTAATATATAAAATTCTCGTGTCTCGGTGTTTGTAGTTAAACTCCTCCGAAACGGTTTGACCGATTCTCATGAAATTTTGTGTGCATATTGGGTATGTCTGAGAATCGGACAACATCTATTTTTCATCCCCCTAAATGTTAAGGGTAGTCCACCTCTAAATTATTATTTTTTAATGTATAGTTTATTTTTTATGATACAGCATTAAAAAATACATACAACCCCTAATCTTCACCCCTCTATTATGAACCCCTAATTTTTATTATAAATGTTATACAAGGCAAAACGACGTTTGCCAAGTCAGCTAGTAATATGAGAATAATGCATTAAAATAGCAAATGTGTTATGACAGTTTTAGCTTTTCAATCAAATAATTCTAAATTCAAATCGCATTAAATTGAGAACAAAAAACACTTTTAGCAACCTATTACTGGTGATTTTTGATCGCTTGTTTATTGATTGACGTCAGTAATTTTTCAGAGTTTGAGGTGTTAAAAATCTATTTTGTTTGTTATTAGCTTCAGAGCTAGCAGAGATTTGCTTTTGGTTAATAAATTTATGAGAAATGTATAATAAATTTGCTCTATGGAATGGAATGAATTGATTGATTATAGATTTGGCATAGTTTTTATACTGTGGCCTCACCATAGACATAGACATTTTTAATCTGGTTATCTACAAAAATTTAATATGACCAGTTTATTTGCCTGCCGCCCTATTTAGCTGCCCACCGATGTATTTTCAACCAATACTATTTAGGGTCTTTCAAGAAAACAGCTATGGGGCTCGTCACGTATTTCGTGTGCAGATTTACTGCAATTTATACCCCCGTCCCCCCTCTTCAAAGTAATGAAAGCTCTCAAAAACGTTTAAGTAGTTCACTCAACTACGTTTAACGTATTAATTTTTTGTACGAATCCTCGAAATTGCATTTCGTTTTCAAGCATAGACAATGTGTAATTACTGTTGACGCAAAGACCCCCCGTACCCCCTATAGTGCTTACGTAATACTTGAACGGCCCCGTACCATTTTTTTAAAGGACAGCAACGAGCGAGCCCTCTGACAATATAAGTGTCTATGGGCGGTAGCACTTAACATCAGATGAGCCTCTTGCCCTTTTGCCCGTTACATTAAAAAATCTAAGCCTATAATTTTCGTTTCGACTGGACTACAATATTGTTCTACGCCATGTGTAGTGGAATATTAAATCGTAAATTAATTTGGGCGCAAACATTTACAATCGGAAGTATTGTATATTTTCTTTGAACAATGAAGAGAAAAATGTTTTTGTATGTCCATTAAAATAGCGTTTAGCATGAATTAACGAAGCTTTCTTTGAATTCTGCATTAACAAATGTCAGTCTAATGATTTCGTATTAGGTTGTTGGGCTTCGTCCTGCGTAATTGTAAGGAATTTAGGAATCCCAGCACTAATGTTACAATTTACACATGTCTCGTACGTAGTATTCTCGAATATTGCAGTCCTGTGTGGAATCCGCATTACGGTATCTATATCAAGCGCTTGGAGAATGTACAGAAGCGATTTTTATGGCACCTATCCTATGGTTGCAATATGGCTAGGAAACTTCCTAGTTATAACGATCGTCTATTACATTTTCACTTTAAATCACTTCGTCATCGTAGAGAGCTGCTTGATATCATGTTTCTGTATAAACTTATAAATGGAATTTTGGATACCCCTGATATCTTGTCCAGAGTAAACATTTCTGTTCCTAAAAAGCTGCAACGATTTGCAAAGCCTCCTTTCAGAATTAAGTTTGCAAAATCAAATCTGGGTCAGAATGCTCCATTAAATAGATTTTTAAGGAGTTATAATTTAATTCATAGCGTTGAAATTGATGGTGGTATTGGATCGCAATGCAAAAATTGCCCGCAAAAATGGGGGGTCGTGAATTCCCCCAAATAGATCTGTTTTCAAACTCCCCATCAATTTTCAAAAAGTTAGCGGCTCAGCTGATTACTCATTAGGACTTTATGGGGGTTATTGAATTAATTTTGTAATGTTTTTATTTTATTTTATCTTAACTTAATTTTTTCTTCTTTTAATGTACTTATAGAAATTTAGAATGTTGTATGCGCCTATAATTGGGGTAGCACTTGGCTTGTGTTTGTGTTACATTGCTTGTATTAGTGTTTACTTTGTTGGTGCATAAATAAATAAATAAATAAATAAATATCGTCAATCAGTAAATATAGATTTGAAAATTATTTGCCAGTGTTTATAATCCTTGACTAGTACAACCTTTTTTGCCTCAAGCTTTTTGTACAATGCCGTCCATATTTGGGTCTTTGGATTTCACTAGCGAATTTGTATCCGCAAATTGCAAACGTCAATTAGTGCCTCGCGAACTCGATCCAACCCAAGTGTCCATGGGCGGCGGTTTTACTTAACAGATGAGCTTACTGTCTGTTTGCCTTCTGTTCCATAAATAAAAGTGCACTATGCTGATTCGAACACACAACATCAGGGATGTCAATCGCAAGCACTAGTCTTAGATCGATGAACTGGCAAGTGTTAATTGAACAGTAAAAACCCCATTGGTGCAGCCCTCAACAAAATGGGGTCCTTACGACCCCCAAGTCTACACTTTACTAATTATTTTTTAAAGTGAGATCAAAAAAAAGGCAGTCATTTACGCATACTTAAAGTCTTATACGAGTTGTGTATCATTAGATTTAACACTAAGAAATCTTTTCTTAATTTTTTTTTAAATATGTACCTTGTACCAAGCTTAAAGTAAATTTTGTCACAACCATATTTCTGTCATGAATAAAGTGTTATTATTTATGTTAACTTAAAAATATTCGTTAATCAGTCTATACCGCTGTGTTTGCAGCCCCATTTAGTAGCTAATCTGTTTTATAGCGCGATTGAAAGAAACCATCTTGTGTCGTAAATATTTAGCACCTATGTGAGATATTTTAGATGTTTTAACACTGAAGGATTTCCAAACGTATTGTTGAATGCTGTACTGTAATACGGTACGAACATATAATATGGCCGGTATCATACAAGACTCCAATTGAACTCACAAAAAATTTAATCAAACCTGTTCAGCTAGTAATAATTATTAACCTACTAGTAGACTCGGCCAAGCGTTGCTGTGGCTAAGATTTTTGTTATATGTATTACAAAGTAGTAAACTATTCAAGAGAAACAGCAGGAGAACACCAATCTATCAAGCTTTTTTGGTGGTTATGCTATTAAATTGTAGCTTATGTGAAACGTTGGTAGTTTCAACACAGCGCCATCTGTGAGAATTGTAACTATGAAATAATCAACAAATATTTTGCAATAAAATAATATTGCGGGTATAAATTGAGATGTAAGCTATTCTATCTTTTAAGTTGGATCAAACTACTCACGGTGTGCAAATTTGATTGATATCGGTTCGGTAGTTTAGGAGTCCATGGCGGACAAACAACGTGACACGTAATTTATAGATATTAAGATATAACGACAACAGCGCGATCTGCCGGGCTGATTTGTAAATCTAAACCATCCAGGGCGCCACCCAAACGCATACAAAAAAGAATAATTCAAATCGGTCCAGCCGTTAAAGAGGCGTTCAGTGACATACACACGAATATAATATATATAATTCTTCTGTAAAAATAATTTATGTACCGAGGCATGCGCGGAATAAAATCGTTTACATTGTAATAAAAGCTTAAAGCTCGATATATTTATAACTTCATAATGAGAATTATGACGGTTATAAAAGCTATTATTCGTACACTATTTTTAGAGAGATTTTATTTGCCATTTTACATTTTTGAAAAAGAAACTTGTTTACTTTAATATTTCTATATGCGAGAACGGTTTATAAGGTAGGGTAGGGTTAAACTCAAACTCAACAAATCTTTATTCATATAGGTAAACAAGTACACGAACCTCAACAAAAAATATTATGTTAAACTGATTCTAAATTTACGTTTACTACCAGTTCCCCAAGTCAAGGGCGTAGAGCGGGCAAGAAACTCTCCGCTACTCTTTTTAATCGCCAAGTTGGGATCTCATAGCCTAGCGGTCTTATTAAGTGGCAGCTAGGTGAGGGGTACCGGGTTCGATTCCCGGCTCGAGGGCAAGTTTTAATATTTTTTGTTCTCGGCCTTTGGGAGGGTTGTGCGGTAGCGGGCGAGTGCTTAAACCGTACATGAAGGACACGGTCGAATTTCTAAAGACAAGCAAGAATTATAAAATAAATCCGCTGGCTAATGCACACGCCGTGCCAGAGCCATTAAAAAAAATCGCCAAGTTTTGAGTCATACAAATTGTTTGAACTGGAGCAAATCAATCCCAATGATTAGGATCATTTAAAATCGTGAAATTTATAAAAAGCTATATTGATTAATTTACGTTTCAGGGCTTTGAATTTATTTAGTGATAATTATGTAATTTCGCTTGGGAGTTTGTTGTAAAAACGAATCCAATTTACATATAAAAAGTGGTTTATCTTCTGGAGTCTAGTCGTACGCTTAGATTTGTTCTGTATAATACTTATACTGGTGTATGTCACCATTTGTTTTTAATGATGACTATCACCAGTAATTAGGATTGAATCATGCCTTATACAAAAATTATATCACAGTCTGATTATAGTGTTGTACTTTATAGAAATTCTGGGGACCACAGATAGACCCGAGACTGGCACAGTACTTGACAAACTTTTTATTTGGATCTGGACCACAGAAGACGGCGACGTGTGACTTCAATAGATTCGCGGAGTTATACGTATTCAATGTTAGAGGTAACTTTTTTAATAATAATTATTATTTATTTATTAATTATTATTTATTTATTCAATCAGACAAGTCTATATGGTTATTATTATGTAAATATTGTCCTAAATATTATATTAGTAGTTTACAAAGGGCACATGGGTATGTTGCGAGCTAGAGACTGAAGCAATTGGCCGCGTTTCGGCTCGCTTATATATCCCTGGGAATAATCTTGAACGATGTTCGATAACTCTCTAGGCAGGATTGCTACTGAGTAGCGATTGAACGTCCGTACTATTTATCTCTTTCGCACATTGCTCTGTCCTTGTCGTACGGCGTTCTAGAGTGTTCAGTCTGGCTTCAAGAAGGTTTCGATCTCCCCTCTCTATCGCGTATCATTTCGTTCTTGTACCACACCTAGGAATCTAGAATATTCCTTCATCAAAGGGGTATAACTAGTCCTGAAAACGCCTGAAAACAGGTTTCCTGAAAACTGTACCACTCGACTAATAAATCTATAATAAAAACTAACTAAAAATCGGGAAACATTTTAGTCAACCCGCCTTCGTAACAATATTCTAGACAAGCGGTTTAGGGGTTACGTATAAGAAATCGAGTGGAGCATGACGTAAAGACCCGTATGAAGTATGGCTCTCAATCTCAAAATAACTATATTCATATAGGTAACCAAGTACGCTAATACACGTCAACAGAGAAGATGTTAAATTGATTCTAAATTTACATTGACTACCAGTTCGCTCTGTACATCGAGAGTAAGCAACGCCCATGGTGAGAGAACGTTGTAGTATTTTCTACCGCGGCTAATGAATGGACTACTCAGTCAGTTATTAGATAACATAACATGTAACATAACGTTAACATGAAAAACAAGTTGAAGAAATTGTTTGCATGTTATGCATTTGTTGCGTTCCTATCAATACTGCTTTTAAACCACAGTGGTTTTTAAATGTAATATACCGTAATTTAGATTGTATTATTCTGTGTAATAAATAAATGTAATTCATTAAACTGACATTATTGTTACCTTGATTGTTACGACTTTTGTATGTAAAACATTTTTATAGCATGTTGTACTTGATACACTTTGATGTACATCATAAATTCGATCATTATTTTGTTGGACACCATAACCTAATTATATATAATAAACTTTACGACCTTTATGATACTCTTTTATATCCCTCCCTCAAAGGCCGACAACGCACCCACTAAAAATAGGCGACGTTGGGCTGCGATAACTGCCTTTTTTGGGCGTCCCGGAGGCACGATTTCCCCCCGATTTCTATACTATAAAATAAACACACAAAAATATACATTAAAGAATTGTCAACCCGTTTCAAATGAATTAGGGAAAAATGATGAGAGTAAATTTTTACGATGCGCGCACACACCGTCACTAAAAACCGACACCCTGAAGTTGGCATAGTCAACATTTTAAAATAAAAAAAATCAATTTCTTTAATTATGTAGAAATGCTTTTTTTGTGATAATTAAATAAACCAAAATTATATCCTGATATCAATTGAAATCTTGTTCCGCCAAAGAAGTATAACTTATAACGCGTGTATAAGTACACCATTGGTTTATATCTGGTATCTAATATATCATTTAAATTCAACAGGCACAGTGGAAGAACGGTTGGCCGTGACATACAATTGTTTGGGCAAGGACTTCAACGAGGACGTGGAACTGCCTTACCAACTTCTAAAAGAGGTATGCTATTACGTTTTCGTTTAAAGGTCGATAATTTTATTGTAATCGAATCACAAAATTAAAAAAAAAAAATTATAGTAAATCGTGTGTTGATTTTCAAGATTGGTTTAAGAAATCCATAACATAATAATAACATTTCGTCAACTACCGTACTTTCAATTACAAATAGAACTATTAAATAATATTTTAGGATTACATAATATTGTATGATAATTCTTAATTATACGTGACAAAGCTTAAGTGATTAAGATTCTTTAAATTTATAATAATAATAATTTAAAATAATAAATTATATTAAAATATTTTAAAATAAATATAATTAATTTATAATGCCTATTAAAAAGGCACTTTTGATTGTCAAAATTACAAGTTTAAAATATTTAAAAAAATGTCAAGTTGCCCCTTCCAAAAGGTAGTTTCATATGGAGAAGAAAGTGCAAGAAACTCCATACTCGTACCCTTTTAAAATCGTTTTTATAATATTCTGTATACATCGATTTGATAATTATATGTGAAGACCATGTATATAGAACAAAAAAACCAATTGATCAGTATTATCAATAAAGGCAATTTCTGCCGCGTACCACCACTATGTAGAATCTGCCCACTGAAGTATTTCCGAACCAATTCGACTTAGGCCGTTTCTCCACTGCTCCGGTCCGGCAAACGTTAATTACCGATCCGATTTAGAAACTCACAACAGTACTTACGTGCTTCTCCACTACTCCGGCATCCGGTTTTTAACGATCCGATAACTTGCTAGATCGGAACGCGGTGTTTTATCGGTCCAAGTATATCGAAGAGGTTATAAATTATTATTCATAGGTTTATTTATTTATAGTTATATTATATCATTCAGTATTAGTGAACTATAAATTAAGTAGATTATAATATTTCAAGATAGACAATATAAAAAAGTAATAAACTTGCCAGGGCTATTAAATATTCAGAATTTAGAACGTTTTATTAATAAAATAAAGTATATGGGTTTTAGTTAATATCAGTGTTGCATGATAAATATACAAGTATCGGTTATTGTCGGATCGGATATAGTGGAGAAGCGCAATCCGGCTTTCCGATTTTTTTTTAATGACTCATTCCGGCTTCCGACGCCGGACCGGAGCAGTGCAGAAAGGGCCTTAGGGTCCTTCAAGAAAAGAGCGTACCAATTCTTAAAAGTCCGGCAACGCTTCCGAGCCTTCTGGCAATGTAAGTGTCTATGGCCGGTATCACTTAACATCAGATGAGCCTCCTGCCCGTTTGCCCCTGGACCTATAATTAAAAAAAATGTGTGCGTGTACTAGGTGTACACACGTAAGAAGTGAAACTTCTTTATGACCTTATTTTTCGAAAAATGATCTACTATATGCAACTTTACAGAATTTGGTTAAATAAACTTTAACAAAAGGCTTTTATTATCATAGACATGAATACAAATACAATTATTTCATTTTACCTTATTACTACTAAGATTATTACAGAATTTCATTAATTGTAATAGAATTATTACTATCATTGTTATCGTTATTATATATTTTTGTTATTAATGGCTTCGAATCTCTTCGGATCAACCGTGGTAGGGACAAGAAAAAGATGGCGCGTAACCGAAAAACATGACGATTTGCTACAAAATTTCTCCCATACGTCGATAAAGAACTTTCATTCCAACGCCGATAAAGAAGTTTGACTTCAAAAAGCAACATGGCGCGTAACGGAAAAATGTGACGCGTAACGAAAAAATGTTACACTAAATTTTTTTCCAACCCCGATAAAGAAGTTTCACTTCAAAAAAACGTAGAAGAAACATATCCTATTAATTCAAACCAGACGTTTTACAGTTCTGCGAAAGCATAGCATCAACATACATCAAGATAGTGAAGTCTTCCACATCTAAGAGAGCCAGGATCTGGATCGACAAAGGCTTCAGAGCCAGTGCCTCATGCGTGCAGTCTTTGGGTGAGGCTTTAGCGACGACTGTTGGTGGTGACCTGGAGTCGCCACATCATCATTGCAATGCCCAACAGTTGTTGAAATGGTAAAAAGCTTTATTTGACTTAGTTTCATTTTTGTTGTCTTACTTATTTTGCTTTATAGATAATATATAAAATTCTCGTGACGGCTCGACCGATTCTTCTGAATTTTTTATGCATATTCAGTAAGTCTGAGAATCGGCTACTATCTATCTTTCGAACCCCTATTAGGGGTTAATTTTTTTAGACAAAATTTTTTGTTTTTATTTTTTTGATACAGCATACAAAAATTTGTACAACCCTTAATTATCACCCCTCTACGATCAACCCCTATTTTTTATTATAGTAGGTAGTTATTTTTATTGAACTAAAAAAATGTTTCCTAGAAATAATATACATGGTAACACGAAGTTTGCTGGATCAGTTAGTAGTTACATAAAAATATATATGTCGGAGACATATTGTCAGTCCATCGGTATGGACATCGTCGGTAAAATGTTAGTCCCAAAAAGTCAACGGTGTTTGTCAGGCACCGAATGCTGATCACTTGCTTATTAGATTGACAAATGCTCGTGAAACAGACATAAAAATTGGGAGCGCCACTGATTTATTTTATTTTAATCGAGAACGATACAATTCATAATTTCTGTAGGTAAGTCGTTCTTGAATGTTACAATAATTTCGGACAATACTTTCTTTAAGTCGACTATGAATTCTTATAGTAGGCGCGCACTTATTAATTTCTGTATTATTCCAGGCTTGAAACAAACATTCTTTTAAAGCAACTTTCGGAATTGGTATTTGTGAACCTGTACGGCATCAACTCGCGATCGGGAGATGAAAGCCCGACGCCGCTTCCACCGGCCACGCCCACTATGCTGCCAGCATCCGAAGGTATCTTTATTGTCATCAATAAACAACTTTATGTCTTGAAATACTGTTGTTAAACGGTTTTCCCACTTATAGAAACCAGACGTTTGATGGAAATATATTTAATAATTATAATTATACTAGCAGACCGGCCAAGCGTTGCTGTGGCTAAGGTTTTTGTTATATTACATAGTAGTAAACTATTCAAAGGAAAAGGTAGGAGAACACCAGTCATGGTGACCACCATGCTTTTTTTTTGGTAATGCCATTAAATTGTAGCTTATGTGAAACGTTGGTACTTTCAACACAGCGCCATCTGTTAGAATTGTGTAAATAATAAACAAATATTTTGCTATAAAATAATATTGCGGGTATAAATTTAAATATAAGCTACCCTATCTTTTAAGTTAGATCAAACTGCACACGGTATGCAAATTTGATGAAATTGGTTCAGTTGTTTAGGAGTCTATAGCGAACAAACAACGTGACGCGTAAGTTATATATATTAAGACTAGCCGTTTCCCGTCCGCTTCGCTGGGCGAATTAAAAATAAGAAATAAATAAAATTTTATGTTTCATTTTTTTTTTCATATTTTTATTATTCTTCTTTTTAACTTCCCGCTAAGAAAATTGAAAATTTTCGAAAATCGAGTTTTTAACAGATGTTGACGTTTTGAGGTTCTAGGAAGCCTCCCCGAATGTTTCCGCGGTGAAGTCCGTATGAATAAATTTTCATAAAAGTAAAACAGCAATAAAAAATGAAGGAACGTTAGAATTCGCCATATATTCGAATAAATAGCCATAAACCATCTAGGAAAAAATTCGCATCGAATAGTGGTAGTTTCATGTCGATACGATCAGTGGTTTAAGCGTGATTGAGCCTCAAACGAACACCATTTTCATTATATATATATATATTGTAAGAATATGGTACAAAAATGTTATGGTGGTACAATCGAACGTTCGCATATTCTGCCACACATGATGGCTTGCAAATTTATCTTAAAAGGTAGAATAGAAGTTAGAAGTACATTATAAGTCATATCATTATAGTCAATTTTTATATTATTTTATCATCACATTATTAAAATATATGAACACACTCTACAATTTATATAGTTGCCTAGTGTCCTTCTTTAGTATTTTCTACGCGACCTATATTGCCTACAAAAAATATATTAAATACATTTTTCAGGTCTAGAGGTAATGCCAGATTATCCAGCGTTCATAGACCTGTCTCACATCGTGTGGATAAACAGTCACCTGCCCCAGAAGTTCCAGCACAAATGGCGGTTTTTATTCTCCTCGCATATACATGGGGAGTCATTTTCTACTATGGCAGGTGTGAACATTAATTTATTATACTTTTGAATTTAAATATAATTTAAGTGGCTCGCGTTACCTGTTGTTAATGATATTCATTCTAGTGGTCAAAGTCAAAAATCATTTATTCATGTAGGTGTACACTTATGAACGTCAAAAAAGAAATTTACATTTAACGCATTTACTGCCAGTTCTCAAATGAAGGGCGTAGAACGAAAGAGAAGAACTGGCAATAATCTCTACGCCACTCTTTTTAATCGCCAATTTATTATGTCAGATAGCCCATCTCGGGATACCCTCATACCAGTCTCGAGATCACCCCTGATCAGTTGTATTGCTTACGTTTGAATCTGTGTAATAAGTGTTCAAACGCCCAGTGGGTTGCAAATTGCTGAAGAGGTTTTGGAGTACCTGGTAAATAACATCAGTAGCCGGGTGGAAGACAAGCATAGACAATGTGTGGGTAATATGTGTAAAAAACTAAATAATTCCTGTTGACGTAATCACCAAATAAGAAAAATCAAAGATCCCCCCTCTCCCCTATAGTCCTGCTCAGCTACTTGCCTACTATAAAAAATAAGTCACGAAACAGAACTAAACAGCGTTGTTTTTTCACCAAGTGGGGTGGGTCGAAGTATAGTTTGAGGTAAATTATAAAGCTTAAAAACAATAATAATGCTTCAGGACGTATCCAAGAGCAAGGTCCCTCCATTCTCATAATAGAGGACACCAACGGGTTTATCTTTGGAGGATTCGCCACCGCGGATTGGGCTTGGAGCCCTAACTGGTCGGGCACCGATGATTCCTTCCTCTTCACCTGTGCTCCCAGAATGCGTATTTACCCAGCGACCAATTATAACGACCATTATCAATATATGAATCATCATACGAAGACTCTGCCCAATGGTTTGGTGAGTAGTGTTATTTTTTTAGCTATTGCATAGATTTTATCGCGGGCTTTGAGCGCGGCGACCGAATAAAGAACTTCCGTAACGAAAGTAAAACCCTAACACACGATGACGTAATACGCGTAAGAGCGGGACAGAACGCATACTGCGTATTCATATCTCTCTGACGAGATCGGTGACGTAGCGTGAGCGCGGCCGGTACGCGTTATAGTGAGACAGACTATATAGGCGTGTAATCTGAGTCTGGGAGAGTGATAGATTTAATTAATATCAAAGAAAGAAAAATTGTAAAAAAAAAATGTGTGCGTGTACTAGGTGTACACACGTAAGAAGTGAAACTTATTTAAAACCTTTGTTGTACACAGAGCCATAATTGGTTTGTTTTAAGTTTAGAAGTCCGAAACTATTTCTTTAAACACAGTAAATTTTGATACACTGCCTAGCATACAATTTACAAATTAATTGCTGCAAACTGCGATTAGCAAATTTCAAGTCGAAAACATACTACATGTCATATTTTAACGCCGATAAAGAAGTTTGACTTCGAAAATGTAATCCGTTGTCAAACTTCAAAGTCAAAAACATACTATATGTCATATTTTAACGCCGACAAAGAAGTTCACTTCAAAAAGCAACATGGCGCGTAACGGAAAAATGTGACGCGTAACGCAAAAATATTACACTAAATTTTTTTCCAACCCCGATAAAGAAGTTTCACTTCAAAAATAATTATTTATTTATGCAAGTTGATAAAAATTCTATGCAATAGCTTTACCGCGGCAGTCCCCGAGTGCCACACGCTTTTTTTAATATTATACGAAACATCTTAAGGCTCTGCTTAAGGCGAGGTCTTACGGAACTCGCGAGAGAACTGCCACTTCTCCAATAATATTTCTAATATTTATGGGGTAGAAGATAAATGCAACAAGCTCAAGTGGTTGGGACATGTGCACCGAATGGCGGACGACAGAACCCCAAGTCCTTACTGAACTCACTGGTGGAAAAGGAAACCCGGTAGACCTTCGTTGGTGGGATAGAGTTGTCGAGGACTCGAAACAATATGGGTTCGTAGTTGGAACACATTGGAAGTTGCACGTATACGCGCGGAACGGGCAAGACTAGTTTTTGTGGTTTCGTGCGAGTGTCGATAAAAATAAATTTGAAATGTAATTAAGAGACTTAGACCGGGAGATAGTGACACAAAATAATGGGTCATTTGTACCAGTATGGCGGTTCTTCAAGGGTCTCATTACGCAATGAGAAAAGAAAAATTATGCTATGGTATGCGCAGGTACAAAAAGAATTAGGGGTGAACCACCCTTAACATTTAGGGGGATGCCCCTGAGTGCCGTTTTTTACAATTCTATTTCAACTTGTTTCGTAATATTATTTGTAAATATTTCAATGAAAAACTAAAAATTTCAGCTAATGGGTGGTCAGTTGGAGTTTGGTGGTATATGGCTGCCCGCAGAACCCTTCGGTGAGGGTAATTCAGCGGAATCTTGTTCCACATTCCGTGGATACAGGAGACTGAGCAAGGAACCCCATTTCCGTATCCGCTCGATTGAAGTGTGGGGCGTTGGGGACAAACCATCTTTGGAAAAGGATGAGGTAGCCCTTTTTTATTATTTTCTTTTAATTTAAGTTAAAACTCTCTTCATCATTTAGTACTAATCCAAATATCTGGGCTTTTTCTTTACTAATAATAATGAATGTAATTTCAAAAATTCCTGTGCTCTTCGATTATCCCTGGGTTAATTTATTATTATTAAATTACTAGCTGCCCCCGATTCTCTGACTAACTGAATATCCATAAAAAAATTCATAAGAATCGGTCGAGACGTTTCGGAGGAGAATTTTATATATTAGATATACATTGAAATCCTAATCACCTAATCCTAAATCCTATCCTAGCTCCTAGCAGTATCCGAGCGAAATAGCCCTTTAGATGCGCACAAGTCTGAGCTGAACTTCATGCACATGATCGGCAAACCCGTGTACAGTGAGGATCTTCCCGATCCCCATATAACCTAATCTCCTGGTACTTTTTACATTTTCACTATGAATAGCTGATTCCCTAGTACTTTTTATTACTTTGTTAATCTTTGATAAAACAAACACTTCATACACAAAAACATAAAAGAGAGATCTTCTTCACTGGCTGATCTCCCGGTACTTTTAGTTTATCACTATGAATAGCTGATTCCCTAGTACTTTTTATTACTTTGTTAATCTTTGATAAAACAAACACTTCATACACAAAAACATAAAAGAGAGATCTTCTTCACTGGCTGATCTCCCGGTACTTTTAGTTTATCACTATGAATAGCTGATTCCCTAGTACTTTTTATTACTTTGTTAATCTTTGATAAAACAAACACTTCATACACAAAAACATAAAAGAGAGATCTCCTTTACTGGCTGATCTCCCGGTACTTTTAGTTTTTCACTATGAATAGCTGATTCCCTAGTACTTTTTATTACTTTGTTAATCTTTGATAAAACAAACACTTCATACACAAAAACATAAAAGAGATCTTCTTCACTGGCTGATCTCCCGGTACTTTTAGTTTATCACTATGAATAGCTGATTCCCTAGTACTTTTTATTACTTTGTTAATCTTTGATAAAACAAACACTTCATACACAAAAACATAAAAGAGAGATCTTCTTCACTGGCTGATCTCCCGGTACTTTTAGTTTATCACTATGAATAGCTGATTCCCTAGTACTTTTTATTACTTTGTTAATCTTTGATAAAACAAACACTTCATACACAAAAACATAAAGAGAGATCTTCTTCACTGGCTGATCTCCCGGTACTTTTAGTTTATCACTATGAATAGCTGATTCCTAGTACTTTTATTACTGTTAATCTTTGATAAAACAAACACTTCATACACAAAACATAAAGAGATCTTCTTCACTGGCTGATCTCCCGGTACTTTTAGTTTATCACTATGAATAGCTGATTCCCTAGTACTTTTTATTACTTTGTTAATCTTTGATAAAACAAACACTTCATACACAAAAACATAAAAGAGAGATCTTCTTCACTGGCTGATCTCCCGGTACTTTTAGTTTATCACTATGAATAGCTGATTCCCTAGTACTTTTTATTACTTTGTTAATCTTTGATAAAACAAACACTTCATACACAAAAACATAAAAGAGAGATCTTCTTCACTGGCTGATCTCCCGGTACTTTTAGTTTATCACTATGAATAGCTGATTCCCTAGTACTTTTTATTACTTTGTTAATCTTTGATAAAACAAACACTTCATACACAAAAACATAAAAGAGAGATCTTCTTCACTGGCTGATCTCCCGGTACTTTTAGTTTATCACTATGAATATCTGATTCCCTAGTACTTTTTATTACTTTGTTAATCTTTGATAAAACAAACACTTCATACACAAAAACATAAAAGAGAGATCTCCTTTACTGGCTGATCTCCCGGTACTTTTAGTTTTTCACTATGAATAGCTGATGATGATTCACTGAATAAATAGTCTATCTTCCAACACGAAATAATCATATTAGTTTCGCCGGAATCAAATGCCACTGCTGCATTGTATATTTAAGTAATTAACAATTATTAGTATTAATTAGTATTGATTTAAAAGATAGCCAAGAGGTTTTAAATATTAAAAATATTTGTAATTTAAGTAGTTTTAGGTATTTATTGCAGGTATGTTATATTTTTACATAGTATTTAATATATATATATCATTTCTCTTTTTCGTCGTTTAAAATACTATTATTATTTTATTGTTATAAAACCAATATGTTTATTTCATAGATTTCGTTTGAAATTGTTTACTTAAACTACAATTTAGTTTACATTGGGATTTCAATATTTAATCATTGTTTTTTGTTATACGATATTTTTCTTTGCCGTAGGAGAATAGTTTATTGGGACACACGGTTGAAAGTCTGATACACTGATATTTTTTAAAGGGCATTTGTATGGTTTTATGAAATTAATAGCAGTGTTGGACTTTTTGTCTATATGCGCATTTAACACTCGCTTTTACGGTGATAGAAAATATCGTGAGTAGGCTTTCCTTATACCCAAAAAGTCAACGTCGTGTGTCAGTCACAGCGGGCTGGACACCTACTTGCCTATGAGACTGACAAATGATCATGAAACATACAGAAATCTGAGGCCTAGACCTTAATATTAGGGTTAAGGTAGCAGGACTCCTTTCTCCGCAATTAGACTCCTAATTGGTCCGTTGTGCGTACGAGTCCTGGCTAATTTAGCCAGCCTAGCTCCTTCCAGAAGCACAGAAGTCTCCTGGGCACTTCACAGGCTTCCCGGAGCGACCTCACCAAAAAAAAAATAATATTATTAGCGTTACTATTTTATTTTATTTATTTGATATGAATATTTCGTAGGATGAACGCGACACGAGTATATTAGACACAAATCCCGACGCAAAGGCTATATTGGACATGGCGGGTCGTACACGACATAGCGAGGGATTAAGAGAAGAGCCACCTTTATAATGTTCTTGAGGTATTTACTAGGTTATTGGATAAGAAGAAGAAGAATCTATACTGCTATTTTTGCTTATAGAAAAACTCATTGGCTGGGTTGGAACGCATGACTATAGAGGTTAAAACTCCCGCGCTGAAGTTTTGACAGATGTGATTTTTTTAATTTAATTATATATATATATATATATATCCGTTTTTTCTTTAAATGTGTAAAGGTTATGTCAATCAAAGACAATACTAAGAAATTATATATATATATATATATAATTTGTTTGTTGATTGACATAACCTCTACACATTTAAAGAAAAAACGTGACCCGTGACCACGCACGCTGTAAAGCACACGAAACGTCAATTATTTAACATAATTTTAAATTTACAATAATACATAACTTTAATCCGGCTAAAAAAATTTTCTTTATATAATTTCTTACTTATTTTAATTAATAAAATATTTTTTTCCAGATAGAACTCTGAAGCTTACCTCTAAAGTAATTTTATTTTAGTGAAATTTATATATTTCTATCGATCTTTAATAATTATCTAAAATAACTGTCAATTTTATAATCTATTTTAGCGATTAAGGAACATTGCCATACATAATAAATATTGAACTTTTCATAATTTTCTTTAACAAAGATTTTACTTGTATGAAAATGGCAATGTTGCTTAATTATTAATCTATTACGCAAATAAAAATTATCAATTAATACCATAAAAATCCTATTTCTTACTAAAATAAAAGGATATATATGCAAAGATAACCTATGTTGTAACAAAATTGTGCCTTTATCAAAAATTGTGATTGAGTGTTGCCATATCTTTTCGCCAAATTATCGATGGTGGTGCTAATTTATATATTTAATAAAAAATCACTATAGAATCACATTTTTAATCTGTGTTTAATAGAAAAGCACTATGAAATGCCGATGCCGAAATAAGATCATTTGATGTCGACATCAACCAATAGGGTTAAAGGGAGTAAATTGTAGAGTCGAGACGTTACAGCTTATGTCAAATCCAATACATTGATAAACTGGAGTTACAATTCCTGACTCCGAAACTGAGGCTTAGAGCCCGCAGTGGGTCGGCTGGAAGATCTTCCCTTTAGGTTGGAATGAGAGTTCACCACCATATCTAATACCCTCAGCAAGTGCTAGCCGGTACTCCACTCTAGTCTCAATCACAATTATACCATTTTATGTTCTTATTGTGTTTGTTCCACAGTTTCTTTTAAAATATATGGTTATTTAGTAGTCACGTGACTTGATTATACTAGTACATAAGATACCGCTTTAATTGTTAAAACGCACAAATTATATTCTAATGTTTGTATGTGTTAAAATAATATTATTGTAAAATTTTCTAAAGAACCGTCGTGGGAGGATTTGGACATCGCCTTGGTATGTTGACGTCATTGTTCGACAGTATGTTGATACATTTAAAAAAAAGATTATAATTTTTGGTAAATAAATAACATAATGACGCGTGCCAAATGAGTTCTTTTCTGCACGGACTAATATCACGCGCGAAATGAATATAGATTATATGACCATAATTAATGTTTTTCAAATTGAGAATTGAACATTGAAAAAACTACGATGGCGCGTTTCGTTCGATTGTGATTGGTCAAACCCAGTTCAATCGCAATTATCGTTTGATATATTCAAAACAATGTGATTTATATTAAAATGCGTATATTAGTATATACCTTATTTACGCTTTTATATTGTTGTTACCTAGTCGTAGTTTTCAATTATTGTATGTAGTTAAAGCCAAAATGCTTAAAACAATAAACTTTAAACTTAAATATACAGACGAAACATTCATGTCAATATCTAATATTCATTGGAATAATTTTCAAAGTTTAATGTGCCAAAGTTACTTTTCGGGTAAATGTTACTTATTTTATGTTATAGTTTAATATACGAAAGGGCGTAGCAATGGGCTATTTGACGGTATGAAAAATGAAATGTTATCGAGAGTAATATGTATAAAATATGGCTTTTTAAAAGTATTTAATTTCCTAGGTCGGTCACGTGACACAAAACGGTCACAGATTAGACATATTGACGACGAAGTAGCATGCTTGTAAATAATAGTCTTTGTCTGTCTAATTTTAAAACTATCTTGGCGTTAAATTTCGTTGGAGATTGTTTTTGATCGAAATATATGTCTATCTAATTTAAGAATGACAATTAACTCGTAAAAAAATTGACATTTGTTTACGTGTACCGATGGGGTACGTCACTGGTGCGTTAACATTTTGCTTTGCGTTTTGGCGGGATCTTGAAATTGTGATTGTTAAATTTTTAAAGCCAATAACAGAATTATAAAATAGGTATAGGTTACAATAGTCTCTAATAGATAACCTGAAATGTTTTTTGAAATCCTGTCAAATAGCCTATTCATGTAGAACTGGTAACAAAACGAGATTTGCGTGTGTCCGTGGCTGATTCTGTGTGTATACAGTGCCACATACTTTTCTTGGCCGGCGGCTGAAATTGGTACTACCGTCGCCATTTTGAAATGTGAGACAAACGACAGTTTGCTCTCAAATACAACTCATACTTTAACTATCTACCAACATCTAATAATAATCCAACTAAGGGGCCGTTCAAGTATTACGTAAGCAGATCTACTGCAATTTGTCCCCCTCTCCCTCCCTCCCTTTCTCTTGTCAGAAAAGCTCCTAAAAATAATACTACATAAATGTATTAATTTTTTGTAGGAATCCTCGAAAATGCATTTCGTTTTCAAGCATAGACAATGTGTGGGTAATATGTGTAAAAAAGTAAATAATTACTGTTGACGTAATCACCCAATAAGAAAATCGAAGATCAATTTTTATTTACTAGCAATACATTACAGCGATGCTCTTACCAAATAACAAAAGCATGCATGTGTTCAACCGCAATGTTTCTATATTTAAAGATGATTAGCTAGCTATATTCTATTGCTGTTAAATATTCAATTATATATTTACTTAAGTAATAACAAATATTATTTAGAATGTAGATAACTGTTTACCTATTCGATTGACGTAAGTTTATATTACGTATTAAAAACAATTTTCAACTATTTGCACCGTGGAAGAGATTGTATTGGTTCATATTTGCAATATCTATTAAATTTTATTTATAACGCGAATGCTTTGCCTATACGTGTCCATTCCATGGTGGTAGTTGTCAAGATGAAATAACTGTTGTAGTGTGATTTATATTTACTTAATTATTAATTTACGAATTATGTTAAATTAAAACATTTACGTATATTTTTAGTGTTCATGTTGTGTAAATAAAATGTGATATGTACGTTGTTTTGTTACTGCCATCTTGTTCATAATCTATCAATCTTAATTATTTAAAGAAAGCTAACAATCAGGCTGGGGTTAGAGAAGTGCTAACCGCCCATGGACACCCCCAATTACAGAAAGCTTGCATGTGCGTTTCCGGCCTTTAAGGTTTCATGTATAATTGTGTTTACGTGATTCTTATCATCACGTAAACACAATTATACAACAGGTTTACTTGCGTCAAAAAAACAAAAACTAGTTTTCTAAAGCGGGGCATAGACGGACCGCATGTTGCAGTCGAGACCTTTTGAGGTAAGTAAAAGTCATGCCAATGATACTAAAATAGTAGTAGTAGTAGACAAATGGCGCTACAACCCGATACATTTTCAGTCACCGTACGAGCGAGTATTAGGTGCGCACATAGACAGTCTATTAGTGCACAGATGGGGATCGAACCTACGATCTCAGGGATGAGAGCCACTAGGCCAATTACAAAAGTAACTAGAACGGCTTACGAACCAACTTAAAAATTTCAAAGAATGATCTATTGGATATAATACTGTTTGCATTTGGCGCTTCAGGCCATATTTAATTTAAAATATTAACGTAATTGATGTCCATCTTACAGTATGAGTAGAAGAATTAAGTGAACTGTAATCTTATTGGAATTTCTTGACTAAAAACAAATGTTTTTGTAAATAAAACACATTATTGGGGTCAATCCATTCTTTTCCGAATCGACAAATCTATTGGCTCTTCATTAAAATCTTTACAATAAATATTCACATCTGGTTTAGTAAGCACATTTCTTCGTATAACACCGTAAAGTGGAATGCTTTCCTTGTTTGGTAGAGTTGTACTGTGGGCTTGCCTTGTATTTAGCCTGAAAGAAAACTTGAATTAGCTTTAAGTTTCATTATCGGACGTCAAGGCAGAATACAAAATACCATACGTATCACCTCGACGTCAGTTCTACAACTGAGCGTTTTTCAAGGCAGTTTTTGCCGCTCACCAACACTATGTGGAACCAGCTGCCCACTGAATATTTTCAAATCAATTCGACTTACAAGAAAAGAGCGTACCAATTCATAAAATGCCGGCAACGCACTTGCGAGCATTCTGGCAATGTGAGTGTCCATGGGCGAACATCAGGTGAACTTCCTGCCCGTTTGCCTCCTATTACATAACTACACACTAGCGCTTTAGAGTTTCCCATACAAAAAAATCATTACTTTTCTATTATGTTATCTATTCGATTCCACGTATTATTCGTAATAAGGCCATCTTTTTCTGCTGAGAATCGATTCCAGAAACTCTATATTATATGTATTTTTGTCGGTAGAAAACGAAATTAAGTAGCGTAAGTATAAAACATTTTATTTTATTTTATAATTATCTAAAAATATGCTTACTTGTATCTTTTGCAAGCGTCAGCTCTATGTCTCTCCAAGTATCTGTTCTGGCTGAAAGCTTTGCCGCAATTTTGGCAACGCCATTGCCACGAGTGATGACCACGAGTGCGTTGATGGGCGCGAAGATTCGAACTTTAAAACAAAAATATAAGTTATAAATATATGATATCTATTTCAGACCGGATCGTAACATCCATAGTATATAGTTATATCGAAACGAAAAAGATATTATTTGTATAGACAGTACCTACAGCTTAAAAATAGGCTACACATTTAAAAACAAATTTATTACATTATTTACAGTCGACATTCCGAGTTCTCAACAATCTCAGTGTCTTCGGAACATACCTTAATGAAACATAAACTTACCGATCAGCGAAGGTTCTACCGCAATGCGGGTATGGACATGGAAATGGCCTTTCTCCAGTGTGCAGGCGCAGATGACCTTTGAGCACCCACGGCCTGTCAAAGCTTTTGCCGCAGTACGAACACACGTGGCATGGTCTTGGACGCCGTTCTTCAGCACATTTATAATCTGTAATAAATTTTCGATTACTATGTTACAGTCGATGATTTGAAGATTTATTAGGTATCAGCCCTTACCAGCATTGCTACGTGGTGTTGTTTTCTTCAGCTCTGTATGGTTTTTGATCTCTGTGAAATAGTCTTAAGTTATAACACCTCACTCAACAACATTTTTAAATCGCTTACGTTCCCTTAATACATAGATAATAAAGATAATCCGCGTCTCTCTGCCTAAATAATGGTCTGTAGTTTATGACAAATTATCCGTCTATAAAATCTTTCGTATTTAGCGAATGTTTAAACTTACGACAAAAGATAAGTATGATTATGACCTATTTAATAACGTTTATTTTTTATGTTTAATTACCACTACACTATCAAAAATACATACAAACATTTCTTACCCTCTTTCAAGACTGTATTATTGCTATCAGGAACCAAATTCTCATTCTCAAATGACTCTTTGCAGAACAGCAACTCTTTAGTTAGCTTCTCTTCTTCATTACTGCGTACCAGGCTTTTAAGTTTTTCTGCAATTTTGTCGATTTCAGATCCTCTAAATGAACTTTTAAGAGGTTCCCTGCTTTTCAACTCTTCTATTATTGGAGCAAGAGGCTCTTTTATTATTTTTTTCTCAATGGTCTTCTCTTGTGCTTCTATAATCTTCTTTTTCCGTCTTCTAGGTTTTTCGCAGAATACTTTCCTTACCGTTCTTTCGGAAGATCGTAGATTGTACGTGGATTTATCGACTTCACGTTTTTGATTCGTATTATTTTTCTTATTAACCTCTGAAATTATCGGCTTTTCGGTTTCAGATGCGTAGTCGTAGTTCTCATTGTCAATAAAATGCGAAAGGAACTGACTTTTCTTTAAAAGTTGGAGATAAAAGCGCGTGGAAATTGGTACTTTGTCGTTGTATATGGTTTCGTTGTTTTTTAAAAGAGTCTTCTGTTTTTTTAGCGACATTTTTGGCCCTCGAGATGATTTTATTACTTCATCTACAAATAAAATAATGGATGTATACAACAGATGCAAAAAAAACATATATAATATTTAGAGTAATATACATATTATAGACATTAAATACGGTGTGTAACTGTTTAAATGTGTAATGTAAGTTATCTCGAGCCTACGAGAAACTATTTAGCAATATTGCTTATATGTATAAAAAATACTACTTGGTATATGCACTTTCGAGAGAAGCAACAGATTCATCATTCGTAAATAAGAAATTATTACTTATTGGTACTACTTACTACACTATAAACTGATTTATTTTGCTAAAGGTAAAGCCCTAAAAGACCTCTTCACAATGTTTATAAGATCATGAGTAAGGTTAAGATTCCATCATATTTATTACCTGAGTTATGAATGAAAAATCCTCTTAACGGCCGCACGGAGTTCATAAAACACTTGGGCATTTCTTATAGTTTCACCACAAGTGCAATACAACATCAGAAAACCCACAGAAATCACTTTAAACACAAAAAACTACGATAACTGCACAAAGCACTTGTTGAAATTCGACAGAAAATAAACAATAGAAGAATGTTCGTTCGAAAAATTTGAACCTAAACGTATTAGGCATAATTCTATTAATTGCCAGTGTCAAATTGAATAGAAATAATTCAACCTATTTATAGGTATCGTTCCTAATGCTATCCGTCGTATGGGAAAATTTTACCAATATTTATCTTATTATTTTCATCATGCATAATTATTTTAATTCTTCTCATAATATTATTAATGTCGTAAATAAGAAAACTTTTTAGTAAAACCTACGTGAAATGGATAACGAAAATGGCGCGCGGGCTGAAGTGGGCGGGGAACAAATGACAAGAGGGCGCGAAATCGATTTTATTCGCGTTTGCGACGACGCGAGGAGTGTATGTCTTGTTGCGCTTTATTTTGCCGCTTCGTCGTGACACCGGGCAATGCTAAACAAAAGTGTTTCGCGTGTGCTTCTGTATTTATATATTAAGTGGTGAAAAGTGTTATTAGTAAAATTATACGGTGATGTTGGGATAGGTGATTGCCAGCGCCATGGGCAATTCCTGCAGTTCTGGGCAGGCCCACAAGGACAAGGATAATGTCTCTCAGCAATCAGAAGAGTGAGTAGTAATTGTCTTTTAAATTTTGACACTCCGTGAAGGTCATAACTCATGCTACAACAATGCTTATTGAATAATGTTTACACTATTTTAAATGTACGAAAATATTTACTTATAAAAGAATATTTTCACTCTCAGTGTCCTTAATTTACGAGTGGGATGATAAATCGATACATTAAGGGCATCTCGTTTAGATAAGGCTACATTTGTAACCAAATGAAAAGATAGTTAAAGCTTCATTGTTTGGAAGTTATTTAAAATCCTTAAAAATGGTAAAAACAAAGTTAAAAATCTAATAGTTAATTAACTCAAATTTGTACATTTGTTAATGTTATATGGACACAATTTTATTAAACATACAAATTTTAAATACAGTTTTATATGAGACGTGAAATAATATTTTAGATTTCTTGCTATCTCAACTTATTCATCTTAAAATTTAGTACTAAATTAAAAGTACGTACGAAATGAGACATACATATGTAAAAATGTATATAATGTATAGGTTGAATTTAAAGAAATACGCGTATAACCCACCTAGAACGAAGTTATAACTTCGTTTAGGTGTATAATAAGATAAGTGTGGGGCATTTTAGACTTAGTCTTATAATTATACTACTCGCGAAGCTACAACTTCGTTTTGGCTAGTATTTCATTTCTTATAAACATGCTAAATTATTATTTACGTACATTTTACTATATTGGATTTCAATATATAACTATAATTGATTGCAATCCTCAAATTAGTAAACTTGAATCAAATTAGTAAATAAATTCCGTAAAAATTTAGCTTTTCTTGCTATGTGTACCTAGTAATGTGAAAAATATACACGTTGAATTGAAAACTTCCTCCTTCGGATTTTTAAGTCAGTTAAAACCACGTAGGTATTTCCAAATATAATATATTTGTACGCACTCATCAGTGTCAATAAGATGTGAATAAGGTTCACCAATTCTAATTAACTTTTGTTTTTAAATTATTAAATAAGATAAAATCTCACGAAAACGTAAATTCTTAGACGTCACCTTCATGCTCTGTTCTATCTAATTGTGTACTTAATACATATATAAGAATAGAGCGACTCTATTCATTTAAGAAATGTATCGGAAAACCATCCTAGGTCTGAAAGTCATTGAATATTTAAGATTTTCCATCTAACTGTACACCTCTTACAGAGAACTTATTTCATTTAATGTAAAACTCGACATTTAAAGATAATTTATAAGCTGATTGAATTATTACATTAGTTTAAAATAAAGCTAACTTTCGAGACATAAAATAACAAGTAAAGATGTAACTTATATTAAGCGTTAAAAATTAACGTTCCCACATACTCGTAAGCACTTAGATAATGTCGACGCACGCCACGCTTGATATTTTATGATGCGTATTTTTGTACGTACTATTTTTATGTAGCCGTTGCGACACTCAGTGTGACGCGAGTATTGAAATTATTTTGATAATAGAACTATTTGTAAAATGTAAACTTAGAAGCATTATTTTTGAAGTGAAACTTCTTTATCGTGGTTGGAAAAAATTTTAGTGTAACATTTTTGCGTTACGCGTTACATTTTTCCGTTACGCGCCATGTTGCTTTTTGAAGTCAAACTTCTTTATCGGCGTTAAAATATGACATATAGTATGTTTTTGACTTTGAAGTTTGACAACGGATTACATTTCCGACTTGAAATTTGCTAATCGCAATTTGCAGCAATTAATTTATAAATTGTATGCTAGGCAGTGTATCAAAATTTACTGTGTTTAAAGAAATAGTTTCGGACCTCTAAACTTAAAACAAACCAATTATGGCTCTGCGTACAACAAAGGTTTTATATAAGTTTCACTTCTTACGTGTGTACACCTAGTACACGCACACATTTTTTTTCATTGCCGCCTATGTATTTTCAGTTATCACTTATCTACATGAATGATGTTACATTTTTTTAAAATATCATTGAATTATAAGTCGACTGCTGTATGTCATTGATTTGTTAACTAATGGTATGTGAATTTAGACCTTAAAAAAGTATATAAACAATTTGATTTGTCGTTATTTTGCATCAGCTGCAGCGGCATGTTCCGGTCCGGATTTTTTTTCATATTTTGGACATATATATAGCTAATAGTAATTACTCTAGCATACAATACTAATATTAGGTCCTTACATATGAAATTGGCGTTTTGTATGGGAGGAAAAAGTCGAATATTTTTAAATATAATATATTTAATTAATCAAAGTATGAACCATTGTTTTCTATGCACTTTTGCCATCTCATAGGTAGTTCATTGATCCCTTTACTAAAAAAAACAGTCTGACGGGAATATATAGCGAATTTTTTATTAAATTATTAAGAAATAAAAATATTTCCCAATATTTTCTTCCCCGTTATAATATTATAGATTCGCGTTTATAAAACAACTTAACATTATTTGAATCGTTTAACGGCCATTAAAATCTCTAGATATTTCGATTAATAACGATTGTTATTATTAATAATATAACTCGGCCACGAAATTTAATACCCGCTTTATAAAAAAAACAATATAGTAATCTGTATCTTCTACCACATGGAGACTGTTCAGAGAAGATGTTCGCATTAACACCTAATTCAGCTACCTGTGTATTTCGAACCAATTTCACTTAGGGTCCAAGAAAGAAGTGTACCAATTCTTGAAAGGCCGACGCAAATGTGAGTGTCCACAAAGTGATACCGGAAAAAAATGAAGAAACCGACTTAATATAAGCCAGCTGTCTAGTATACTATTGTTTGCCTACGTTTACTGAGATTTGTGGAGGGTGACATGCAAAATGTGATCTGAATAATGGGATGAGTTACAAACACGTTTCAAAAGGGTTTGATAGGTACAATACAGCGCAAACTTCCTCGGGGGACTAAATTTGAAAAGGCACGATTTGTTTCGTCAAATGTTAAGGTTTTATAATTTTACGCAATCTCTCTCGTAGTGAAATTATGGAATGCGGAGAGTGTTTAGAGAATGTTTAGAGAATTCTACAGCTTTTCATCATGGGGCGAGGCAGAATACGATACGGTTTTTGTTATCTTACATAGTAGTAAACTATTCAAGGGAAACGGTAGGAGAACACCAGTCATGGGGACCACCATGCTTTTTTGGTGGTTATGCCATTAAATTGTAGCTTATGTGAAATGTTGAAACTTTCAACACAGCGCCATCTGTTAGAATTGTGACTGTCAAATAAAAAACAAATAATTTGCAATAAAATAATATTGCGGGTATAAATTGATATGGTATCCTATCTTTTAAGTTAGATCAAACTGCATACGGTGTGCAAATTTGATTGAAATCGGTGAAGTACTTTAGTTTCCATAGCGGACAAACAACGTAACACGTAATTTTGTATTAAGATATATCATGAAACACAGAATAAATATGAAAAAGGTATGCTAGAAATGTTATATTGTAGATTGTAATTACCTATTATTACACGATAAGGTTGTCATTAATCGTTGTCCGTAATTACGTTCTCAACATATAATTTGTTTTCCATTATTATTAATACACTTTAGAATATATTTTTCTTTCAAACAGTGGTATTTTAGTGTAGCTATTCAAAAGGGGAACGCTGCCAGCATCTTCTGAACCTTACCTAAATAATATATTATTTATATTATATATTTTTAGTTATTATAATTTCAATTGAAATAAAATTTATTTAATAATAATAATTAAGATTATTAAAATTATTTAAACTAGTAATTCATAAAATCTGGTAATTGAAAAAGTCTTGACTTCGTTAATAAAAGTAGAACAAAAATTTACTAACACGTTTTTAGTTAGTTTTGATTATCTCTATTTGTTATGTGCTTGTATAACATACTGGACCATTATAAGCTTTACACCTGATCAAAGGGCCGTAGGAATCTAATATTATATAAGCTTTACATCTGATTAAAAGGCCGAAGGAATCTTATATTATATAAGCTTTACACCTGATTAAGGCCGTAGGAATATTATTTTATAAAGGATTTACATCTGATGTAAAGGCGTTAGGATTCCTTAATTATAAAGGCTTTACACCTGAAATAAAGGGCGTAGGATTCTTAAATTATAAAGGCTTTACACATAGTTTTTGCTTCTTGAAGACCAAGCGAATAAATTAAGGATATATATTATATACTCGTGAACGATACTTCAAATTGAAATTAGATTTAGTATCAACTATGTTTTCATCTATCTTGTTGGTCATATAATTTCGACACACTCGATTTGGTATAATATATGTTTAGGCTGACATATGAGTCACTGTCGACCGCGTTAGGATTCCGATTGTACCCTTTGAAATGTCCAATCGCCGATGCCGTGAATCGTTTCCCATAAACAATTTCCTCAGTTCCGCACCAGCTCCGGATATATTTGAGACGATAAGATCTAGTATGCAATTTATAAGGAAACTTTACTTTTATGTTGTGAATAAATCGCCTGAATATTTAATTCATACACGACTATTTATCAAGGAAAATATAACATATTATTGAAGTGAAACTTCTTTATCGGGGTTGGAAAAAAATTTAGTGTAACATTTTTGCGTTACGCGTCACATTTTTCGGTTACGCGTCACATGTTTCGGTTACGCGTCACATTTGACCGTTACGTGCGTCTTTTTCTTGTCCGTACCAGGGTTGATTCAAAGAGATTCTAAACCATTAATAACAAAAATGTATAATAACGATAACAATGATACTAAAAATTCTATTACAATTTATGAAATTCTGTAATAATCTTAGTGGTAATAAGGTACAATGAAATAATTGTATTATTTGTATTCAAGTCTGTGATATTAAAAGCCTTTTGTTAAACTTTATCTAATTTTATTTTATTTAACCAATTTCTGTAAAGTTGCATATTATAGATAATTTTTCGAAAAATAAGGTCATAGAGAAGTTTCACTTCTAACGTGTGTACTAGTACTAGTACACGCACATTTTTTTTATTAAAGTTTTTATTATACGTTACAAGCTATATATTTTAAAATACATGACAATTATGGTTAACATAAATGTTCCACAAATTAAAATATTATACCTCCAATTTTAAATATTACTTCAGTAATATCTAAAATCGCAATAAGCAAAAAATTACGAGTAAAATAGAGGATTAGGTATCAGATAGGCACTTAACAATGCTTTTTAAATTGATCAGCCCACTACCGAATATATCAAGCCTTGGATAAGTAGTGTTTATTCTGTTGTATTCTCGAAGAATTCGAATGAGAGGTGCCTGAACTCCTAGGTTGGTAACGGCCGTATTTATTTATGTATTAAAAGTTCTAAAACAACTTGTATGCATATAAATGTGAAATCAATTACATAAGAACATAAGCAAGCTAGCAAGGGAAAAAAAATATACAACAAGCAACTAATAAAAATAATAACTAAAAAAATCATTATAAAATAAAATAAATCAGTGGCGCTCTTTAGGTCTTAGCCTCAGATTTCTGAATCAGTTTCATGATCATTTTTAAAACTAACAAGTAGGTGATCACTGATCAGCCTCCAGTGCCTGACACACACCGTCGACTTTTTGGGTCTAAGACATGTCGGTTTCCTCACGATGTTTTTCTTCACCGTTTAATCAAATGTTAAATTAGTTGTTCGGATTAATACCTGCAGCTGAGTTTCATCATCGGACGTCGAGACAGAATACGAAATTCCACCCGTATCACCTCGGCGTCCGCCGTTCCACACTGAGCATTTTTCAAGGCAGTTTTTGCCGCGCACCACCACTATGTGGATTCAGCTGCCCACTAAAGTATTTCCGAACCAGTTCGACTTAGGGTCCTTCAAGAAAAGAGCGTACCAATTCTTAAAATGCCGGCAACGCACTCGCGAGGTCTTTGGCATTGAGAGTGTCCATGGGCGGCGGTATCACTTAACAACAGGTGAGCCTCCTGCCCGTTTGCCCCCCGTTCTATAAAAAAAATAAATAATTAAAACTAAATCTAAACTCATTAAAAGCATGATAAACAAAGTTTCGTACCGTAAGTTGGAAGATTGTTGTAAAATATATTAATATTATTATTGTTAGTAATTAAGTTGTAAGAGCGAGATAGCCTATTAACTGGGCCATTAAAGTAGCGGATAAGCGAGCCGTAGGTACGTAGAGAAGACTTTAGTACTGCCCTGCGATTCTGTAACTCACTTTTCGAACTCACACAGCGGTTTTCGCATCGGCGGTCGCTCTCATATCAGTCGTGTAGCAGTCATTTTATGATTTGGCATTCTGAAAAGGTGGGAGCTTGTAGTTTATTGTTTATCAGAATAAACGCTGTGTGAGTTCGAAAAGTGAGTTACAGAATCGCAAGGCTGGACCGGGCGATAGTGACACAAAATAGTGGGTACAAACAGTGGCGTAGCTAGGCAACCAAGGGCCCTGGGGCAAATTGAAATATGTGTAAACTGATTAGGTTTTATCAAATAAAAATATACAAATACTTTAAAAATGCTAAGCTACTGGATAAGCAACCTGTTATATTTATTTTGAAAATGGGAGAAAAATTTCAGTTCGATCGAGATTTCTGGTAAGGATTTGAGGGCCCCCTAAGCTTGAGGGCCCCGGGGCACTGCCCTGCCTAGCCCCTAGGTAGCTACGCCACTGGGTACAAATCGTTTGGCAAAAAAAAATGCTGATTTTCGGCGGTATGGCGGACATTAGAAACCCTCCGAAAAAATTAGCTAATAATTATTTTTTTAACTTACGCATTCGCGTCGGTATGGCGGGCTGTACGTCACACCGGATAAGTATGGCATGACACTGTCGCCTCTTATTTTTTTATGGACTATCGGAAAATACTAGAATTTTTGTGAAACAAATCGTTTGACACCCTAATTAATCCGACGATACGACTAACGCCCACGCGATTGGGCCGCCGATACCAGCGCTATGACCATCATTTTTCTTTGTTTAATTGCGTAATAAGACCCCTGAAGAACCGCCATACTGGTACATATGACCCACTATTATGTGTCACTATCTCCCGGTATATAATACTATTATTGTAAACTGTGCCATAGTTATATTAAATATTTTCTCGATTTATAACTCCGTATTCATGCCTCGCGTCATTTCTGAAGTCAATTATTATCTTAATAAATGTCTTTGGCCCAATTATATCGAATGTCTCATAAAATGTATTGCTCGGTAAACAGGAGTTGTCACAGTCAATCATTACTTGTTGGCAAGTATTGGCGAAGCATGAACAATAGTTTATGTGAGGTATTTGTCTACATTTTAAAGAAGATACTATATTTAGACTGTGACTAATATTTTGTTGAAATAAAATATTTTTCTTATTCGAATTGGAATTGGTTTATATACACTATACATACACATGGCCATTCTTCGCCAACCGCTTCGTCGTATTCTGGATATCGACTGGAGATCTCCAACGAGCATCTTTGGGAGCGCTGCCGAGAAACCCTGATAAGTCAGCAGATCAAGCGACACAAGTCATAGATATAGTCATATCATAGATTCCATGGGCTCTCAATTCAGGACACATCTGAGAACAGACGTTTTGCATTACCAACGCCAAAACGAAGGGCTGTATTTGGACAACGCTCCTTTGCATTTAGGGGCCCCTTCCTTTATAACAAAATTTCCAAATCTATGGACTCTGAGATCGTAAAACTATCCAGTTATAAATTAGCAAGTCACACAGAAACTACACTAGCCAAATTGGATTTCAAATCTACAGAGGCATTACTACATATCTTGGTATGACTTTGAGGTTTCATAAACTAACACAGACACAGTGCACGATCATAACAACTTTCAGCTACATTCTCAAATACATGCGCAAACTCACCTATTCACACACTCACTCATTCACTTCATTCGTAACACTAAATTTATAACTATTATTAGTATTTTTTATTTTTTATTATCATCTTTTTTTTTAAAACTAATTTTAACATGTACCACGAAATAATTGTTTTCTAGTTACCCACAACACAGTGGTGTGGGGACTAGCGATTTATGATTTCTGTCACAAACCCTTCTGTCATTAATAAAGTTTTTATTATTATTATTAAAAAGTGGAAATGGATATTCTGCAATACAAGCAGGCGCTTGATTGGAATCCGCAAGGAAAGCGGAAGCGTGGCCGTCCCAACCTGGCGACGTAGAGATGCAGATGAGGCAAAGAGAGCCGGAAGGACTTGGAAGTTGGAGCGAGGTGAACTGCGACCGAACGCGGTGGAGACTCACTGTGGACACGCTCTGCTCCATCTTGGGGTCATAGGACATTATTTCAAGTCATATGAAAAATATACATTGAATTATAAAGCTCGTTTTGCGGGATATTTCATTTAAAAAGATCGTAAAATAATCGTTTTGAATATAAAAAGTTTTATAATTATATTTTTCATAGATTAGATTTTTTAGATTATTAATTATCTATTTAATGTTAACAGATGTTTTAATTAATTTGTTTGTTAGTCTGTGCAAAAGACGCTGGTTTTGGTTTGTCTATGTGTGTGAGTCAATTAAATTTGAAGACGAAGATTTTTGTCAGTATATTTTGCATTAATTATAAAATAAATTGGATAAAAATGATTTTCAAGTAAAATAACAAACTCTAAATGTTGTTTCGTGTATAGCGTATATTTCTTTTCTTAACGGTATTCCTACAGCTACTTGCGTGTACACAAGCCAAAAACGGAATACACATTTAAACACACACAGTTACCTATACAAATACAAAAAAATATATATTAAAATTAAAATCTAAAACAACATTCGTTATAAGTCTATTGGCATTCCTAACTGAACTAGTTGCAAATGTTGCAATTCGACAGATATTCTTTTTTAATAAAAAAATAAAAGTAAATCAGTTGCGCTACAACCTCTTTAGGTTCAGAACCTGTTTCATGCCTTTAAATCTAATAGGCAAGTAGGTGATCAGCCTCCTGTGCCTGACAGACGCCGTCGACTTTTTGGGTCTAAGACATGTCGCTTTCCTCACGATGTTTTACTTCACCGTTCGAGCGAATGTTAAATGCGCACATTGAAGGAAAGTCCATTGGTGCACAGCCGGGGATCGAACCTACGGGTATGAGAGTCGCACGCTGAAGCCACTAGGCCAACACTGCTCTTTTAATAAACCCTGTTATTAAAATGTGTACGATGGTGTGCTCTCCAGTTAACGGTTAAATTAATTAGTGATTCTTTACCACAGATAGAAAATATTATTATCTGATAAGCAAAGTTTAAAGTGCTTATACCAAAAGAAAATTAAATATCTTCTGTTTAAATAAGTCGTAACATAATTACAAAAACATTTTATAATTTTTAAAACTTGTTGGATCTCTCAAAGGCAAGGTCTTTGAGTACATCAAATAAATTCTTTGATTTACAAACGCGAGACTTTATTTTTATATTTTAGTGTATTTAAGTATAATTTTAAAGGCCTTGGGTTATTTGATGATAATAAATTTAATATCACAGTTAAAATAAAAATTATCATTTTAAATAATTTATCAATATAATTTCAAATAGGTTATCTTTCAAATAACAAATTTGTCTATCTAGACGAGATTTTTACTATTTTCACTTAACGAATATTGAGTAATTATATGATTGGTTGCGTAGAGATGTGGGGTCACTCTGCATCTTCTACCGCATTTACCATGGAGAGTGTTCAGAGGAGTTCGGATTAATAACTGTAGCTGAGTTTCATCATCGGACGTCGAGGCAAAGTACGAAATTCCACCCGTATCACCTCGGCGTCCGCCGTTCCACACTGAGCGTTTTTCAAGGCAGTTTTTGCCGCGCACCACCACTATGTGGATTCAGCTGCCCACTAAAGTATTTCCGAACCAGTTCGACTTAGGGTCCTTCAAGAAAAGAGCGTACCAATTCTTAAAAGGCCGGCAACGCACTCGCGAGGTCTTTGGCATTGAGAGTGTCCATGGGCGGCGGTATCACTTAATATCAGGTGAGCCTCCTGCCCATTTGCCCCCTGTTCTATTAAAAAAAAAATGATTCCCGGCGAAAACGAAGTACACATGTCAGAAGTGAAACTTGTTTAGCAAACTAATTTTTAAGTCTTCTTCATATTTATACAAATCTAAAACTCTTAGATTTCCGAGACTTTAATTTTTAAATTTATTTCTTTGATAATAAGAAAATGTGACATTTTAATTCACAATTCGTCATTTGAGATTTCAATAAATTATTTTGCAATAAAATATAAAAAAATAATATTTCATAAATTCTCTTTACGAAATTTTAACTTTAAAAATAGAATTATAATGTACTTCGCCCTTCTCACTCTCTCAATCGGTGTCAATCGCTCTCTCCCTTCGACTAAAACGCTACACATCTTCGTGACGTTTTCGTAAAAATTTACCCTCATGCGCCTAAAGAAGTTTTACTTCTAAATCTTTATTTCATATATTTAAAATGTAACATATTATTACTGTTCTTTGGTTCTTTTGGTTCTTTGTTAAAATGACTGCTTCACGACTGATTTGAGAGCGACCGCCGATGCGAAAACCGCTGTGTGAGTTCGAAAAGTGAGTTACAGAATCGCAGGGCAGGCTATGCAAATATTTTACTCTAGAGAGAGTAAAATATTTGGTTAATTCCGAGATATGAATACAACCTTTATCAAGGAACAAAATTAAACTCGTTTTTCGTTTCAAAACACCATCCTATTCATATCTATCGGTATTGCCACGAAAATAGAACGCATATTAGTGTAAATAATATTTATTATTTTAAGAATAGCCACTACGCACGCCGTGTGACGATTATTTTATGGGAAATGGCAAGGTCTTATATAAAAATAGATTACCTATACATAGATTATGAATTTCAAAAGTTTTATCTAAACTTCCTCCAGGACAGCTACTTGTCAAGGATAAAAGACCTGACCAAAATCCAGTAGGTCCTGGATTTATACTTCGATTTACTAAATAAAAAATTGTGAAATACTTTTTGAGTGAAACTGCTTTAGGCGCATAAGGGAATTTTTTTTACGGATGAAACGCAATAATAATTATATTAGCGTCACGAAGATGTGCAGCGTTTTTGTCGAAGAAAAGGGAGAGAGCGATTGAGACCGATTGAGAGAGAGTGAGAAAGGGGGAACGTAGCATTGAAGCAAATAGCGATGGAGCGACGGTAGGGAGCAAGCAAGTGAGAATGATCGAGAGAGAGTGAGATAGAACGAACGTTGCATCACGACGATTGGAGAGAGCTATAGTGAGAAAGATTGAGAGAGAGAGAGAGTAAGGGAACTGTGTAAACAGTATGCATATAGATATACAAATGCATGGATTGGTCATATACTGGGATGGATCATCTATTGGGGATTTTACCTTAGTAATAATTAATTTACAAAGAAGTTTCACTTCTGACATGTGTACTTTGTACGCACTTTTTATAATCACAAACAGTTTTTTTTTAAGTCATGACCAACGAAGCTAAGCTTTTGTAACTAGACCGTAATAATAAACAATATCTTGTCAAATTACGAGGAAAGTTCCCCACGGAGACCAAGACGGCTAATGCCAAATTGTATTAATCAACTGAACAACAAACGAAGCACAATTTCTCTTCAAATTGTTGGGTAGAAAATATTATAAGTTATATTGACCCAGGGAATATCTTTAGTAAAGTATTGACACGTGTGTTGCATCTTAAAACTTACACTTGCATGAATCTCATTTCGTTCTAGAATACTTGTGTATTCAAAATTTTCAAGCAAAAATCAACCTTAAGATGGTCTATGTTTAAAGTTAATGCCTACTGCCTAATTCTCGAGACTTTAGAGGAATTGTTCGGATCAATACCAATTTTATCATCAGAGGTCGAGGCAGAATACAAAATATATATCGACATCCGTCGTTCCACAACTGAGCGTTATTTAAGGAATTTTTTGCCACGCACCACCACTATGTGGAACCAGCTGCCCACTGAAGTATTTCCGAACCAATTCCACTTAGGGTCCTCCAAGTAAGGGGGCATCCATAAATTACGTGAGGTGTTTAAGGCTGCTGCCTCGAATTTCGCGGGAAGCGGGGCGGCAGCGGCTGCGGCGCGGGAGCGAGGCGGCCAACGCATACCTGTTCTCCAAACCAGCGGGCAGATCGCGCGGCACTATAGCGGTGTAGTGTTGTGTTCGTGGTTGTGTAGTCGAGATATTTGTTATTATTCGCTAACGAAATGTCTAAAAAACGGCGACAACATCTTTTTGATTCAAATTTATTCCTAACGCTCGATTTATTGTGGGCAAAAATATGTTATATTTGCAAAAATATAGTTCCATATGGGTCTCCTTTCAAAGATTTCTGAAATAATTTGCTCTTGCACGTCCGAGGTCATTTTGATACGTCACAAAAAATATGTACAGCACTATACTACAATGCATACGCGCAACGCGGGCGGTCACCGCTTGACTGGATTGCACCGCTCGTTACCCGCCCCCGCGCCGCTGCCACGCCGCTGTTTTCGAGAACTGGTCCATTTGATTGTACGCATAATATCCTGCCGCTCCCGCGCCGCGGCCGCCGCCGCCCCGCTGCCCGCAAAATTCGAGGCAGCAGCCTAAGGGGTCGAGGGGGTCGGGTAAAATCTCATTTAATCTTACGTTGGAGAGATGTCTCGGCAATCGGATTGAAAAAAAAACAGTTAGGAAAACGGTTGACCCTAAAGGCCATCTCTGCAACTTTCCGCTAACTCCATACCTAAACGCTTAACATTTCACTTATTTTGTTTTAGTCGTAAATAAAAGCACGAAGCAATTTTTTTTCTTTTTACAATAACAATCCAACGCGTTTACGAAAGAAACCCACATTTTTAAAAATCTCACGTGAGATTGGGGTATGGGGGAGGGGGTTGAATAAAATCTCACGACATCTCACCAGGGGGGGAGGGAGATACAGAAAATTAAAAAAAACACCTCACGTAATTTATGGACGCCCCCAAAACAGCGTACCAATTCTTAAAAGGCCGGCAATGCTTTGCGAGCCTTCTGGCAATGTGAGTGTCCATGGGCAGCGGTATCACTTAACATCAGGTTAACCTCCTGCCCGTTTGCCCCCTGTTATATACATTTTAAACTTTTGTCATAATATAAACTTTATGTATGTGAAAAGTTTAGATGTTTGAAAACTATTCTATTACATTTTTTATGCGTGCTCCACAAACAATAGTCTGAACTATCGCCTATATTCGAAGCGTATATAATTACCAATGTCTGTTCCACTGCAACGCAGTGCAATACATTCAATGGGTGGACAATATGCAATGAATTAAGAGGCGTGACACGATTCCCGATGCCAAAACCACTTCATTGTCTTTGCTCTCTTGTTAGATCAAATTGACCTAATTGAAATGGCCGACGTGTTGACAATATTGTATTACTATCTACGTTTGGGAAGCGATAAGTATTTGTTGGCTTACAAAATGTATTACCTGTGTTGTGACCGCTTTCTTCAGCTGTCAACAGTTGGTCCATCCCAGGGTATTTATAGAAAAACTAGCTGACCCGGCAAACGTTGTTTTGCCATGTATATTATATCTAGGAAACATTTTTTTAGTTCAATAAGTATAACTATCTACTATAATAAAAAAAAGGGGGTGGTCGTAGAGAGTAAGGTGGTATTTATTTTTGTATGCTGTATCATAAAAAATAACAAAAAATATTCTAAAATAAGAAAAAAAAAATTGAAGTGGACACCCCTTATCACTTAAGGGTTCGAGAAATAGATAGTAGCCGATTCTGAGACTTATTGAATATGCATTAAAAAATTAATAAGGATCGCTCGAGCCGTTTCGGAGAAGTATGGGAACCAACATTTTGACACTAGAATTTTATATATTAGATATTCTTTGTATGGGACTGTTCTTACTCACGATTCGTCGCGTTGCACGAAGCGTTGAGATTGGATCCGTTCAAAGAATGTTCCGCCTAGAAAACAACTTCAAATACACCTTTATTGAAAACCCCTAAAGTTCTTTGTTTTAGAGTCTGTTTGATAAGTCATTTCAAATATGCATCAAAAATACATTAAGGGTCGATTCGACCAAACAAGAATAAATCTTAATCTTAGAATAAATCGTCAGTTAATCGAGAGTAAATCAATTTTACGTTTTACCAACTACAAATTCTAAGAAAAGTGGGCCTATTCGGGAATTGCTACTATACCGCCGTTTCGCACGGAATAACAGCTATTCCTAGAATAATTTAATGACGTCAGTTAGTCCAATCAGCTGATTTCTGTCATTTCACAAATATGTATTCTGTGTTTTAATTTCAAGTCAACGCAACGCACTAAATTAATAGTCTGGCATTGTATAATGAAACGTTTAAACAATTTATTGTTTATTTATTTATTTTTAGTTTTTTTATTTTCTATAATATTATAATGAAATTCAACAGCTAGGCTCAACAGAAGTTCCTTTTTAGACGACAGCCTCAAACAAACAACACATAAAAACTTTAAATATTCCTGGTATAGTTAAACGTGTATAAATTGAAGTTTGGTCGAATCGACCCTAAGTGGTATAAAATTTCGATCTTGGAGTATTATAGCTCTTTGATATTTCAGTTAATACGCTTTGTGTTAATATTTAGTTTAGCTTGATATTTGGATACTAAATAATAAATAATAAAAAAACTTAAAATAACTTCATGCATATTATAATATACTAGCTGATCCGGCAAACGTCGTTTCGCCATGTATATCATTTATAATAAAAAAATAGGGGTTGATCGTAGAGGGGTGAAAGTTAGGGGTTGTATGTATTTTTTAATGCTGTATCATAAAAAAATAGAAATTAAAAATTTTGTCTAAAAAATAAAAAAATAAATTGAGGGGTGGACCACCCTTATTATTTAGGGGTGTGAAAAATAGATGTTAGCCGATTCTCAGACTTACCCAATATGCTTACCAAATTTCAGAGGAATCGGTCAAGCCGTTTCGGAGGAGTATGCAGACTAACATTGTGACACGAGAATTTTATATATAAGATATATAGGTAACAAAAGGTGAAAAGAAAAGATGTTAAGTTGATTCTAAATTTTTACTACCAGTAAACATTTACTACCAGTTCGCAAGTTAATGGCAAGGGCAGCAAGAAGAACTGGCAAGAAACTCTCGCGACTCTTTTTAATCGCCAAGTTTTGAGTCATACAAATTGTTTGAACTGGAGCAAAATCCTGTATAAAGTACCTCTGTCTTGTACTAAGTAGTAGTAGTATTCCTCCTAAATAAATGTACCTCCCAAAATACTCCCAATACATCTTGATTCCCCCTAAATTAGGGTGAAACCCCCCCCCGGTATCACTGCGTTCTAGTAGGTAAAGTAATCTGCTTGTGGTCGTTCCCAGAGACGTTCCTAGTATGTCCGCTCATGGTATGAGATTCTAGTCGGCACGTAACCGATCTTTAGGTCACCGTTTTAAACAGATATTTTGAACTTAACAAATTCTAGCTGATTCTTTACTTTTTCTATTTCGTTTAGATGATTTCGAAATTGAATATTAGCGACTCATCATTATCTTTCGATTTATTCTTAGCCAGGACTGACTATTCAAAACAAAATCAAAACACACTTCATGCCTTGGCCATTACTAGAATTAAATGTGGAAAAACAAAAAATTCAGACACTTGTGGCTGGCTTACTGCCAACCGCTACACATTATAACACCGCTAATAGTGGGGTGATTTAATTTAATTATTTGTCTCTGATACTAAGAGTTTTCTTTGATGATTCACGAATATTTTTGAAATCTTGCATTACTTTAAAAGCGTTATTCAGTTGCAACGTAAGCTAGTTTTGTTATCAATCCCAATATATAATATTGGTAATGTAACGAATGAATATATAAATAAATAATATGGCCTGGATCCATTCAGGATTGTAGCGCCACTGAATTATTATTTTAGTACAAAATAAGTGTAGTATAAGATCCCGATATACAACGACCTTCACCGAGATGCTTATTTAATGAAACGTATTTTATATTTAATTTAATATGTCAATAAATATAATCCATATGGGTTGCCTAGAAAATTTCAGTCCATAGTATGTTTAATTAATATTTAAAAAAAAAAATTTTTTTTATAATTTGCATGTAGTAAATTTTTTGAACTTTTTTCAATCAATATTTTTAATCAGGGTAGTATTATATATGTATCACTATAACCTTCTTTTATACTAAAGATGTATATATACTTTAGTGTCACATAAAAAATATACACATAAATAATTGATTGATTAAAAACAACCTAACGTTTGCATATTCTATGGGTATAGAATTTATCTAATAATCATACCGGTGAAATGTTTAAAAAAAATTTTTTTTTATATTAATTAAAATACTCTGGACTGAAATTTGCTAGGCAACCCATATGGATTACTTTTATTGACATATTAAAATAAATATAAAATACGTTTCATTAAATAAGCATCTCGGTGAAGGTCGTTGTATATCGGGATCTTAGACCAGTGACAAAAAAATATTCTTAGTATAGACTTATAAAAATAGATTAGTGGCGCTACAACCTTCTCTTTTATGTCTGGCCCTCAGATTTCTATATCTGCTTCATAATTATATGTCAATCGAATGGGCAATTAGGTGATCAGCCTTCTGTGCCTGACACATGCCGTTCGGGTCTAAGACAAGCCGATTTCCTCACGATATTTTCCTTCACCGCGAGCGAATGTTAAATGGTTACATAGAAAGTCCATTGGTGCACAGCCGGGGATCAAACCTACGACCTTAGGTATGAGAGTCACTAACCCAACATTGCTCTTAGTACTTATACTGGTTATATACTCCAGCGAAAAAAGAACAAGACCCTAAGAGCAATTGCAAAAGTACCATGGTACATAACAAACGACGAAGTTCACGAACACTTTGTAATGAGAAATATCAAAGAGGAAATCCGGAGACTGGCAGCTAAATACAAACAGTGGTTATTCTGTCACCGGAACGAACTGGCTCTCCACCTCACCATAGAACGGTATGTGAGTCGACAAAAACGTCACCATATTCTAAAGCTAGAAGACAGGCTGTAGCTCTAGGGAGAAGATGAGTAGATGGTTCCAATCGGAAGCCACTCCAGCACAGCACCACAGAACAGACTCGTTCATAGCCTTAGGGCTGATTGCAAATACTCGCAGAAAAAATAAAATAAATAAAACGTAAATATATAGTGTTGCAACATTTCAGCTTTTACAATAAAACCTCATTTCTCGGTTAGAAATGGGTAAATCCTATAAAGGAAATGCATTCCACTTCCTTTGCGAATAGATTGCACTTCTGTTGATACATCTCTATGGAATTGGATTTCAATGTACATATTGCTTTTATTATGCTCGGTCAATAAAGTAAAGCGATACTAGTCGTGCTCAGAAGCTTGATAGGTTCATTATTGCTTTAATAGCTGAGGTAGTTAAGCTACACTCGTCGTGACCAGGCACTTGATTGGTTTGTGATAGTGATACCTTGATTATATGGGCTCTTAGCTGATCACCTGGGTTAAGCAATACTTGTCGTATCCTGAAGTTGGATGGGCTTATGCTTGTGATTGATTTTATAAGCACTTGTAGAGGACCACAGAGGTTGCTTTTATTAGGCTCGATCAATCAAGTAAGCGATACTAGTCGCGGTCAGGAGCTTGATGGGTTCATTATTGCTTTAATTGTGTATATATCTTTGCTGAACTCCCGTAGTTAAACTACACTTGTCGTAGCCAGAAACTTGATTGGTTTATAAAATTTATTCCTTATTATATGGGGTCATAGCTGATCATCTGGTTTAAGCAACACTTGTCGTGGCCAGAAGTTGGATGGGCTTATGATTGTGATTGATTGTATAAAGATTTGTAGAGGACAACAGAGGTTGATTTTAATATATTCTAACTAATGGGTCTAAATTTTGTAACATTAAAGTTCTAACATATACATCTCATACATATACAGATGAATAAAACGAAAAGGATGGTTATATTTATGTAGGTAACCGAACCACAGTCTTATTACAGTTAAATTTAATCTTTGAATACACAACTGTTAATTATTCTCACAGGAAATCGTCTTTCACTCTGCGAATAACAAAAACCCTTTCACAAATGCATTATGTATTGTCCAGTGAACTTTGTGCACTCTATAACATTTCCGCAATAGAATTGTTACAGCAGGCTTACTCTTTAATCCGATTTTAATATTGAGTTTCGTTACTACGTTATTTCAATTTTTACCGAGCACCAACTAGGCACCCAACCCAGTGACATCAGGATTTCTAAAGCCTATGATCGACGGGCGAGTAAGACCGTGGTTTTAAATACCGACGAGCTTGGCTCGCGGCTCGATGGTGCTGATCGATTAGCAAGCAAAACAGTCGCAAACATGTCTTGTTCTCTTTCCGACACGCGGTTTTGCATGGCGAGCCGAGTAAAAAATAGCACGACGACGAGCCGCGAGCCAGGCTCGGCGGTATTTAAAACCGTGGTTTTGCAATGATACACCGGCGAGCTTTACCGACGAGCCATAAAACCGCGGTCTTACTCGTCCGTCGATCAGGCCCTTTATGAAGCCGGCAACAGATTCGCAAGTTGGCTATAAAAGAAAAGTTTGTATATTCCGAAAATTACTTGTTAATATGTAGGTATATGAATGACTTAATAGGTTTACGGAAAAAATATATAAAATCAGCACTAAGCCGAAATTGTCAAATCTGTATTAATAACACTTTCGACATTTCTTCTCAGGGCAGTCAGTTAGGAAATGTCGACTTCATCTAGTTTAGGATGACATTGTAAAAGTGATTTATATAGTCCTACTTGCAAGAATAAACTATTTCATTTCATTTCATTTCATTTCAACGTTTAATAGATAAATTAAAAAAAACAGTGGCGCTACAACCTCTTTAGGTCTTGGCCTCGGATTTCTGAATCTGTTTCATGATCATTTTTAAATCTATTAGGCAAGTAGAGGATCAGCCTCCAGTGCCTGACACACGTCGTCGACTTTTTGGGTCTGGGATTTTAATAAATAATAATAATACTTGTTTATATGAAAACTTTCTTAAAACTTATGGCCTGAATCCTATAAGCGATCCACTTGAGTCTTGGGGTAATCGGTCATCGGACGTCGAGGGAGAATAAGAAATTCCACCCGTATCACCTCGACGTCCGCCGTCCACAACTGAGCGTTTTTTTAAGACAGTTTTTGCCGCGCACCACTATGTGGAACCAGCTGCCCACTGAAGTATATCGGAACCAATTCGACTTAGGGTCCTTCAAGAATAGAGCGTTCCAATTCCTTAAAGGCCGGCAACGCACTCGCGAGCCCTTGAGAGTGTCCATTGGCGGCGGTATCACTTAACATCAGGTGAGCCTCCTGCCCGTTTGCCCCCAATAGAACATATTAAAAAAATCTGACTCCAATACGTCCGATGGACTTATCTATTTGCTCACTCGCTTTAAAGAAAACATCGTGAGGAAACCAGACATCCCTTAGACCCGAAAGGTTGTGTGTCAGATTAGAAAAAACAAATGCTCGCGAAACAGAAATCTGAGGCCCAAACCTAAAACACGAGCCAAGTCTGAATGTATTTCTATGAAACAAATAATAAATATCTAGAATGAATAACACAATGTTTACCCATATTTAATAACGCATTACATAACAAACAATTACGATAATTATATAATTGTAAGTCCTTACAAAAGGTGACGTCAGGCGTGCGTCATTGGTCGGAAGTAGGTCAACGCGGCCGTGGCCTGGCACACGCCGGTAATTAGCTATAAGCTTCAATAATATCTAGTGCATTTAATGAATAGATATAGTGAGAGTATCTTACAAAATACCTGCAGTAACACTAACTAATACTAACTAAGTAACTTAGAACCCCGGTGTTTGTTGCGTAAAAAAAGATATAAATAAAACATATACAAACATTTACTATATCCTAGTAAGATATAGGGGCAAGTATAGAGTGCTTTAACTTTTTAAATATTTGCTTGTGTTAATTTTTTTCCTGGCTAGTTTGAAATTGTTATGTTCTTATATAATGTGTAATAATTTAAAATGTAGGGAATCTCTTAGAGATAAATTCAAGGAAATTAATATACTTACCTTTCCCTCGCAATATATTTATGAAAATATTATGTATGTATACAAAAATAGTGATAAGTTTACTAGAATAGAACATACGCACAATGTTAATACTCGAAACAAACGCAGGCTGCAATTTCCCCGTATTAGACTATCTAAAGTTAGTAATTCTTTTTTGGGAAAAGGGATACTCTTCTTTAATAAATCCCAGAGGCTCTTTTATCTCGGCCTTTTAATAAATTTAAGAAATGTATTAAAGAGAAGCAGTGTAAAAAGGCTTACTATAAAGTTAACGATTATCTAGTTGATAAAAGGGCCGGGTACTAGTGCTAGACAGGCTACTTCTCATTAATTTGCGATATTTGTTTTAAAATAAGTGTTGTTTGATGATTTGCTGTTTTAAAAGAGTACCGAGAGTTTTTTACGCCGGCTTTTTCTCTCGGCCTACACCCTCTGTCTTCTTTGCCGATGAGTAGGGATGCCTACAAATTCAAATTTACTGACGTGGAATAAGTAATACCTGTATCTTATGTTCCATAATAAACATATTTTATTTTATTTTTATTTTATGTGTTTAATATTTGTGTCATATTTTCCTGCATATTTTAAGCTTACATGTTGTTTTAGGATATATAAATGACCAATCAATATAAATATTAATTAAAACCTTATTGTTGCATTGTAAAGACGCTGGTCCCCATACTAGGACATTCCTGTTTTGAGGGATACCAGCAGTACTTAAGAATATCTAGAAAAAAATCAATTGCACAGTGAACCGAATGAAAAAGTTTGATATGTTTGTGTGAGTGATATGTATGGGTGTATATGTCGATGTATCCGTAGACCATCTCACCCCAAAAAACCACAAGTAATAATTTTTCTGTCGCTCCGAAATGGAGCTCTGATAGCAAGTTATATGTATGTAATATGTTTGAAAAGCGTATGTTAGCACAAAATTAAATCTTTCCAAGCACATTTAATACGCCCTTCATAAATAACTCTTCATTCATTTCAACTAACCTTAAACTTCCCCAATTAAATATTTGCCTAAATCACGGCCTTTAACTTGTCAAAAGTTTGTTAACTGGTTTTAACATTTGGGTAAATAATACGATGCCTTTTTGACAAGAATCACAACCGCAAAGGAGTTTTTAAAGAGCTTTATTACATCAAATGCCGCATAACTTGAGCTTTCAAACAAATTTCTACTTAATTGGTTGATATAAGTAATATTTTTAATGGCCTCCAAAAGTTTCTTTCGCCAACGTAATCTGTCACGGGCTTCTTGTGTCCAACTTTGAACACCTTTTGTTTCGAGGTCCTTGTTAACTTCTTATCCAATAGCCTTAGGGGTCACATATCGCTTGCCCCGGGGAAGAAAAACGTAAAAGAAAAATATTTTTTTTTTCAGGAAAAATTAAAGGTAGTGCACTACTAAGATACTAAGTACATGACATCTATCGTACAAATAAATGATAGTTGTTTTTCCCCATTTGACTAATTATCCATTGTTGGTATGTATTTAGTGTAAATAATTAAACATAAATTACTAAATGTATATTATAGAAAGATATTAGACTGAAGAGCAAAAGGGTTTTACGATTATTTTACTGTTTAAACATAATTACGGACGAGACAGTAACGGCACATTACGACGGCACATTTTAATGTCTAGAACGTAATAATCTATTACCACTCTTTTCGCGGAAATATAATGACGTTGGTGAAACAGCGAAATATTATTACCATTCTTTATTTGTTTTTAAACTGTCGCATTAACTTTTAATAATTATTTGGTAGAATTACAATCTAAACTAAAACTAACTTTATGGTTGTTTATTTGTTTTTTTGGGAAACAAAACAGATAAGTACATCTCTATACAATAAAAAAGTTAAAAACAATACAAATACATTGGATGTATCCACAAATAGTTTCACTGTTAACAATATGATACAGAGCAAAGCAAAACATGACAGCACACAATATATAAATCCGGAGAATGACAAACATACTTGTAGCTACAACAAAGAAGAAAGATACAAGGATTAGGGCATTAATAGTTGTTTTAAATTATTTTTAAATGAAGCAGTAGAGGAGGGCGACAAAGGGTCGATGTTATTAGAACCCGATGTTGGTTCTGGAAGTCGGAAGGTTAAAAGTTCTGTGCGTTTCTCTTTTTCTCATTCTGATAAAAGTTATAGTACATCACCTAAGGAAGTCAATAATGATAAACCATTAAAACAGTCGTAACAGTGCTTTACGACTTTGTTCCCCGGGGCAAGCGATATGCAAAAAAATCTGCGTTTACGTTATGCGACAGAATTGCCATCTAAAGTTCTAATATGTAACTACTAAACGAATACACCAACCAATAGCGTGTTTTTTTTCTAGATCTCCCTTTCTCTCTCAATCTTTCTAACTATAGCTCTCTGCCACCTCTTGCTCCATGGTACTGTGGGTGATGCGACGTTCGCTCTATCTCACTCTCTCTCTCGATCTTTCTCACTTGCATACCTCTCGCCCCATGGCTATTTGCTTCATGCTACGTTCCCCCTTTCTCACTCTCTCTCAATCGGTCTCAATCGCTCTCATCCTTTTCTTCGACCAAAACGCTGCACATCTTCGTGACGTTTTCGTAAAAATGTACCCTCATTACAACCTTAAATTTGTAACCGGAAGACAATATTGGTGGTAATAAATAAGTATCAACGGCAAAATCAACGGACAGCAAAGATCTCATTAATCGAATCAATGATTTTATAATTAGTGACCTGGCACAGCATCAAAGCACACTTCCAGCATTCCAATCACCTATCTCATTGCCTAGTGTCGCATCTGTTCATTTTCTTAGGTCTATATTAAGAATAACGATAGACGAAACGAAGCTGGTATTATCATAGACACGTTCCGACCAATCACAATCAAACGAATTTTATTATGCTCTCAAACAAACTTTCAAATGAGGACAATCAGATTTACGAAAATATGTTATACAAAGGATGTTCACGTGTGGACAGCAAAATAGCCTTTGTCGCTGCTCCTCTTTTCGAAGACACTCTTCTTAAAGCCACAGCCAGCATCGGAATACTTGGCGTTGGTATATCGAACGACGTTCAGTTCCGCGGTCATCTGGAGGGAAAGGCTAAATTAGCCTCCAAAAAGCTTGGTGAGCTCAGCAAGGCGAGACGGTACTTCACTCCGGGCGTACTGTTCTCACCTCTGGGCCAGCCTCCCCAGTACCAGCTCCTTCCACTTGGCTGTATTCAATGAAGAGCGGTTCGAAACGTCGACGACAATCCCTTTACGAGCGGATTGATCCCTTGGCGTTGCGTAGAGATGTGAGGTCACCTTGCATCTTCTACCGCATTTACCATGGAGAGTGTTCAGAAGAGTTGTTCGGATTAATAGCTGCAGCTGAGTTTCATCATTGGATGTCGAGGCAGAATAAGAAATTCCACATATCGCCTCGACGCCCGTCGTTCCACAACTGAGCGTTTTTTACGGCAGTTTTTGCCACGCACCACATCTATGTGGAACCAGCTGCCCACTGAAGTATTTCCGAAAGTGTCCATGGGCGGCAGTATTACTTAACAGCAGGTAAGCTGTTCCGTTTGCCCAATTACATAAATGTGATGACATTTTCAAAAATCAATTTTTATTAGATTTTTTCCATCAAATCAACAAAACAACAAGATTATTTTATCACTGTATCTCTTACATTAGCGAAAAAATTTGCCAAATTAGGGAAATTATATTAAAAAGGAAACGAGGTTAATTCCTTCTTGGTACTTATCTTTTAATTGCGTACTTTAAGATTGAACATGCTGATTTCGGATTCATATCGCAATCTTTTTGAGTTTTAAGGACGCTTTTATTACGTGTCTAAAACACATTTACGAAACTTAATTATATAAATCGATTCACTTCTTTAAAAAGTTATTTAGTTAATTTAAAGTAAAACTTCTTTAGGCGCGACTAGGGAGTAACTCAGATTTTTTTTCTGACGGAAGTAACGCTTACTTGTGTAGTTAGTCTGTGTAGTTTCCGCTATTTAAAAATAATAATCCGGATTGGTCGTAAGTATATGTCAATTGTCATATACTCCACTCTTCTTGACTTATACGCCATCTAGTGGCGAATATCATAATCAATTAGGATTATTTATTTTTTTAAGTAAGGGGAGTTACGATGCCACACTGATACTTCTCCTAAAATAACAGAATTTTGTAAAACTCTCTCCGTGCATCATGCATGCATGTCTTCCGTAGGAAATTATAATCTTCAACCACTATAAGCAAGAACGTATATCAATATTATAAAATAGAAAACACAGAAACAATATACAAAGACAAAACAGATAAAATTGATAAACAAAATATATGACACAAAACTAAAGTACATTAATATATTAAAACTTCGCACTGCACGATTTGGTTCGTCGTTTCTAGTACACACAGCACAGGATCTCCTTGCCCCATTCTTCCATAGACAAATAGGTATCACCTGGCCATAGGCCATATCTCACTTAATATCAGGTGGGATTACAACCCCTAATTTTCACTTCTCTATGATCAACCCCAATTTTTTTATTATAGTAGATACATAGTTATTTTTATTGATTAAACATTGAAAAATGTTTCCTAGAAATAATATACACATGGCAAACAACGTTTGCCGGGTCAGCTAGTATATTATAAATTAATACCACACCCACGCGAAAGATTCAAATATATTTTCAATAATATCTTCTTTTTATGGCAGTCAAACAATCACACTTAAGAGGTAAAGAGGTATATCTTCCTCTTTTTTATACCCCTTCTTAATACAGACAGCCTATATTGTATGGAACATAATAAAGCTCAGATTGAGAGCTTCGCAAAGTAGGTCGGGCACGCGTCACAATTGACGTCATCGGTGACGTCAGAGCTCCTCCCCTGCCACGCCTGCCTCGAGATCCTTGTGCGGAAACGAAATTGTTTAGTAAACGTAGTTTATTTAGCGAAGACATTTCGAAAATAAATTAAATGAATATAACAACAGTTTAGTATATTTATTTTTAACTAGCTGGCCTGGCGAACATCGTACCGCCTAACAGTCGATTCTTTATTTTTTTTAAATACTTATTCTGCTATTCGGGACACCGGTCTAGCTAGTAAGAAAAAAAAAGAAAGTTGATAAGACAACAAATACATTATGTCAAAAAATAAAAATTTACCTTCCCGGAACCCCTCCACTAACACTTACACTTAATGATATGGTATTAAAGTTCAAATTGACTTTTAAGTATTATTACGAATATTTTGTATGGGAATATAGAAAAGTGTTTTTTAGACGTTTTCCCTTATTTTTTTTTTATTTTTCTCTCCGTAAGAACCGTACTCGTACGTCAAGGAATATTATAAAAAAAGAATCAGACAAATCGGTCAAGCCGTTTTCATGTTATGTCGTGACAACGGAAAACGGGTTTCATTTTTATATAGATATATTAGTGGACCCAACAGACGTTGTCCTGCATGATATTTCAAGCGATATTAAACAAAGCATGAAAGTACAGACTGCAGTGCCATCTGCCGGGCTGTTTTGTGAATCTAAACCATCCACGGCTCCACCCAAACGTATACAAAAAAAATCATTCAAATCGGTCCAGCCGTTTAAGAGGAGTTCAGTGACATACACACTCACAGAAGAATTATATATATAAAGATAGATAGGCTCTGTTAGTAGAAAACTCAAATACGTAGCAGTTTTTTTTTTAAAGTTCACACAAGAAGTACGACTTTACAATATGACTTACAATCTAGCCTATACAATAATTAATGCTAATAAGAAATATGATGTTGACTTAATTTTCTTCAATACTAATGAATAGCTTAAACTAAGGTAATGTTCATTAACAGTCTTAGTATTCTATAATGATTAAACACTATGTTCGTGTGTCCGTGATACCGCACTTGCACTTATACTCGTATTCTACACTATCTACACTAGGTTTTTTTTTAAAAGTTTAATTAGCAAGAAATATTGAAGAAAAATTGCATGATATACCTATTGGTGAAAAAACTGATTACTTAATGCATTTAAGCTCAGAGAAAACAAAACTGTTATACCCTAGTGTTTAACCAACAAATGTTTCCCAACGTAGGGCCCACACCCCACAGATTTGATTAAGTTTCTTAAGTGAACAATTCAATTTTTTAATTTAAAAATCATAAATCTGCTTTTTCCTTGACTCTAATGGATCGGGTCAGCTGTATCTAATATATAATATTCTCATTGTCACAATGTTCGTTGCCATACTCCTACGAAACGGCTCGACCGATTCTTTTAAAAAAAAATATGCATCAGTAATTAAGTCTGAGAATTGGCTACTATCTATCTTTCAAACCCTTAATGGATGAGGGGTGTCCTCACCAAATTTTTTTTTTGACAATTTTTTTTGTTTTTTTTTGACACAACATACAAAAATACATATAACTCTTCATTTTCCCCTCTACGATCAACCCTATTTTTTAAGTGAAACTTCTTTATCGGGGTTGGAAAAAATTTTGTGTAACATTTTTTCGTTACGCGTCACATTTTTCGGAAACGCGTCACATGTTTCGGTTACGCGTCACATTTGACCGTTACGCGCGTCTTTTTCTTGTCCCTACCAGGGTTGATTCAAAGAGATTCTAAACCATTAATAACAAAAATGTATAATAACGATAACAATGATACTAAAAATTCTATAACAATTTATGAAATTCTGTAATAATCTTATAGGTAAAATGAAATAATTGTATGTATTTGTATTCAAGTCTGTGATATTAAAAGCCTTTTGTTAAACTTTATCTAATTTAACCTTATTTAACCAATTTCTGTAAAGTTGCATATAGATAATTTTTCGAAAAATAAGGTCATAAAGAAGTTTCACTTCTAACGTGTGTACACTAGTACACGCACATTTTTTGTTATAGCAGATATGTAGTTATTTTTACTGAACTAAAACAATGTTTCTCAGAAATAATATACATGGCAAAACAACGTATGTCGGGTCAGCTAGTATTATATATTTTCGAAGTATAGACAGTCATTCATCATTAAGTAAGATAGATAAGTAAATCTTTTAGCTAAAATTTAGATCAAAAATCAAAAGCTTTAAATTTACCGGAATTTCAGTTGGAGAAATTTCAAACCCGCTGTCCATAAAGGAATTTCAAATACGCCGACAATTTCATGTTTCACAAGCGTTCCTCTCAATAAAATTGTATATATTCATGAAATTTTACGCAAATATTCTGAAAATTCACATGTAATTTATATAGAGTTGCTTCCTATATTATTAGTTATAAGATTTAGGTATATAAATATATATATTTTTTAATGTTTTTTGGTTTGCTCTTTTTTTAAGTAAAAAACGGTGTCGGTTTTTTTTTGGTTAGTTAATTATGCACTTCTTGTACTTTACCCTCTATAGGTGTCTCCTTTTTTATTGTTCCATACTAGGGTTGCCTGGAAGAAATCTCTTGTTAGCGATATTAGGCCGCCCGTTGCATAATAACTTATGTAACCTGCTTTTCTATATATATGTATGTTTTTGTATAAGGTTCCGAACTGTAAATAAATAAGACATTAAAGGCCCATTTACATGATGCCATTTTCTTGTACATACCAGAGCAATAATTGAATGCAATAAATGAAGCGCAATAATTGCCGTTCAAGAATTGTATGCAACTGTTTACACTTGAAAACTTGAATGCAATTATTGTATTCAAGTATTGACAAGGAAGTACTTGCACATGCCTTTTGTTTACACCAGTGCAACTATTTTAAGGAGATTATTGCTTTCAAGTTTTGACTTGTCTAAACACAGGCTTGTACGTGCGTATACCATTTAATGGCGCTTTCGTGCAAGTATTGCACGTATTTGCATTGACAAATTTTTCATTCAAGTCTTAAATAATATTTTAGAAGAGTGTTGGAGTTTGAATATGTAAATATTAATGTAATAAAGGCAGGTAACACTTGTCACGTGTAAAGAAAAAGTTTTAGTTTAGAATGTAAGGAATACCTGTTTGAATTTTATATAAAAAGATAGTTTCTGTTTTTTTTAGTACTTCTATTCTAGACGTAGATAGTGTAACATCTTTTGCTCTTTATAAACATAAATTATTGTTTTTTTTAAAATAGACCCTCACCACCAGAGCTCAGTCTTCTTAAAAGATTAGAACCATCCAACAGAGAGGTATGAATATGAGTAAAAAGGTGTTTAAATTCAGTTCTGCTGATATAATAAAGTTCATTGAGATTTATCGCAGTCATGAGTGTTTATTGGGATACCGAAAATGTAAATTATAAGAACCGGAATTTTCACAGGAATTTGAAGTTGACGGTTTCGGACCGAAGGAAATAACAAACAAAATAAAAAATTTAGACTAAATTAATTTTTAATTTATTTAATTTTTATTTTATTTAAATTAACACACCCTCACTCACTGCACTCATGTTTGCAGATGAAGAGATAATTGCGTACAAGAATTGCGTAAGAAATTATTGTACGTGCTGTTTACATCAATAATAGTTTTGAAAGGAAACTTTTCCCATTGATCAAGAATGTTACGTTTTGTTTAGACTATGCAATTCATTTATTGCGTTGATATAATTGTATGCTACAGGCAACAAAATGGCATCGTGTAAATGGGCCTTAATATTGTTTAGAAAACCATTTTTAAGTTACGAACACTTGCACACTTTGCACTCATATACAGACGCCTATATGACAACACGCTTTTAAAAGCTTCTAACCTACGAGTTGTGATTGATCACCTACCTTGTAATATTGAGAGCAAACACTCAAGTGAATTATCTGTTTGATATCAGGGCACAGGGTCACAGAGTTTCTCGGTTAAAGCTGTACAAATTTAACAAAAACTATTTTTTTGTATCTGCATCAATCGGTACCATTGGAAGTAAAGACGCTGAATTTTGATATTTTTTATAATGGCGTTTGTTACATTGGAACGGATATCCCACTAAGAAGCTAGAAATCGGGTAAAGGTATTTTTTGTTGAAAAAAATACTCGCTTACTGTTGTAAAAGCGAAATAAACGTATAGTAGCAGAACGTATAGAAATTGTACTACAAGTAAGACGGCGGTCGTTCTTACGTAATTTTATTAGTAAGCCTCGTTTTGATAAATCCTTAACTCGAAGAAAGGCAAACAATTGTCACTTATATAATAAGTAAATGGATAGTGAGAGAGGTGAGACTGATAAAATAGTTACTAAACTTTGCATTTAAATAATTCCGCTACAAAAATATAAAATTGAGGGCGTAACTTATCGTTAAAACTGGCAACAATGTAATTAAATTCAAATGCGTCATAACCCAAGCGAAACAAAAAAGTAAGTGATCAAGTGTGACGATCGGCCGTATAAAAAATTACGAAATAAAAAATATTTGTTCAAAACAGAAGGAGAATATCTTCTTAGAAAATAGACTTCTCATAATGAGATTCCATTCATATGCATAATGCATATTGTATGGTGTATTTGATTTGTACTAAAAGTCTATGATAATGTTACTTTTTTAATAATGATAACCTACTTTAACCAAAAATATTTATAAAATACTAGCTGGCGTGGCGAACATCGTACCGCCTAACAGTCGATTCTTTATTTGTTTAAAATACTTATTCTGCTATTCGGCACACCGGTCTAGCTAGTAAGATAAAAAAAGAAAATTGATAAGACAACAAATACATTATGTCAAAAAATAAAAATTTACCTTCCCGGAACCCCTCCACTAACACTTGAACTTAATGATATGGTATTAAAGTTCAAATTGACTTTTAAGTATTATTACGAATATTTTGTATGGGAATATAGAAAAGTGTTGTTTTTAGACTTTTTCACTCAATTTTTTTTAATTTTTCTCCGTAAGAACCATCCTCGTACTTCAAGGTATGTTATAAAAAAAAATCAGACAAATCGGTCAAGCCGTTTTCATGTTATGTCGTGACAACAGAAAACGGGTTTCATTTTTATATATATAGATTCTGAATAATAACAAGAGTTGTTCGAATATATAGAAGTACTAGCGGACCCGACAGACGTTGTCCTGCATGACATTTCAAACGATTAGTATATTAAAGAAAGTATGAAAGTACCGACTGCAGCACTATTAGCCGGACTAATTTGTGAATCTAAACCATCAAGGGCGTCACCCAAATGCATACAAAAAAAACATTCAAATTGGTCTAGCCGTTTAAAAGGAGTTCAGTGACATACACACGTTCGGCAGAATTATCAATATATAAAGATATGGTTTAAAAAGTATATCATTAAAAACATGTTAGCGCTCGGTCGATGTTAAAACGTGCAAAGTTTTTCATTAACGCCTTCACAAAGACTTTGTAACTTAAATGAAAAGTTTCTCGGTTGAAACTTTATACATTTTTAGCTTCTCTGTAATCTTTGCCTTTAGTGGATTTTATATTAATTTTCAAAGCAATGGATTCATTGACTATGTTATATAATATAGTAGAACCTCGATAACTCAAACCTCGGTAATTTAAAAACCTCTATAACTTCAAAAAATAATATGTTCCCTTCCCATCAGAGCCAAAAAACCTCCATAACTTAAAATACGCAACCTCAGTAACATAAATAAGTAAACTCTGAATTGGCCCTCTGTAACTTAAAGAAATGTTTCCACAATCTCTATATCATAAAATTGTTTGTCAATGAGTCATTTTGAAAAAGTGTGCAAATCAAAAGTTTTCGGTTTTAACAACTGTAAGATCATTTATAGAGCAGTGTAGCAACATGTAAGAAAATGTATTCTCTTCTCAATTTGTCATTGAAAATCAAATCGATTTAGAAACTGTGAATTGTTTAAAACAACACAGATTTTCACAGACTTTTTAAGTAGACTAAACCTTTAATAGTTGTTTTATTTTTATGTAACATGTGTAATGTGAATAAATAAATAGGATAATTTTAATTTCTGTATTTTATTGAACCAATCCTTCTGATGCATTCGAGTAAAAATAGGAATAAGGGTACGACATACATACATATGTACATACCTACCTCTATATTAACCTATCCCTAACACTAAGACCCTTGATAACTTAAAACCTCTATAACTTAAAATATTTTGTGTTTCCCTTGGACTTTAACTTATCGAGTTTCTACTGTATATACTTAACTCTGACCATAATAACCTAGCGTAGAATTAACTGTTGCACGCGCAGATCGCCGCCGTACCGCGTCACGAAGCCATCTTTCGATGCATCGGCAGAGCCTGCGCAGGAGTTGTTGGAGCCCACGCCATCCTTCAAGGACAAGAAACCGCTGCTCAAGGGGCCTAGGGCGCAGATTGGGTCTAGTGTTTCTGGTACGTATTTATACCCTTTCATTCACAATGTTACGACTAATTAAGTATTTACAAAGAAAGTATAGAGATGTATGGGACGGAGAGAATTCTATTTCTATTCAAATTTTCATAGATTAGGATCGTCTTTCTCAAACCGAAGTAATTATTATTTCCATCCCTTACCCGTCGGGGCTGAATAACTTATGTGCGAGACCTGAATCGCGAAGTTTGAGAGTCTAAACCACTATGTTAGGTATAATGTTTGCACAGTGTTTAAACACTCGTAGACATATAAATATTATATGGTTAAGCTGATGAAATAATAAAATAAACAGCCCTGTGATTCTGTAACTAACTTTTCGAAATCACACAGCGGTTTTCGCATCGGCGGTCGCTCTCAAACAGAATCGCAGGGCAGTTATCTGTTCTTTGTAATTTAATTTAGAAAAAATATCAATATTGTCCTTTTTTGGCCATGTAATGTTTTCAAGGGGAAGGTGATTAGGTTTTTGAAGTCAAGGTGCTTCACGCTATTGAATATTTAGAACATAAGTTTAGAACATAAATTTAATAACGTATGATATGATATGTACTATAATATAATGATACAAATAATATAAAAACTGACCAATTCATATGACTAATAATGTAAAATGTAAAATTCCTTTAAATACACATTTGCGCGCCATTGTGTATGGCAGAATATGCGAACTTATGATAGTACCACCTGACACATTTCTGTACCATATTCTTGCAATAAATTATTATTATTATTATAATTATGTGTTAAATCTTCAGATTCGATCTCCCTGTCATCACCCCAAGCGTGCGCCTCGCCCAAGGAGGAGGTGGTCGGTCCACCTGTGCCTGCCAATGTGGCCGCGCTGACTGAGGAATATCGTTCCTACCTCCTGGGTAAAAGTACTGGACAGAGGACCAGGAAACGCCGTGCTATGCTCATATACGTTTGCGCTGCAGACTCGCAGGGTACGTTGAACACTACACTACGTACACTACGTACTGAAAAAAAATTAACGATGGAGATAATAGAACAAATTTAGAAAACTATCTACTATATAAAAATAAGTCGGGTTTTCCTTCCTGACGCTATAACTCCAGAACGCACGAACTGATTTCCACGGTTTTGCATTCGATGGAAAGGTCTCGGGCTCCGTGAGGTTTATAGCAAAGAAAATTCAGGAAAAATTTCAACAGAAAAGCGGGATCACCAAACGAAATGTTACATAAAACAAAGCCATCTGGTGGCGAAACGGAGTTCGCCGAGTTTGCTAGTTTCTTATAGTATTGAAGAGTGACCTGGGTGTAAGATAGTCTAGTTGAGTGATGTCTTTTGTAAATTCAAATTATACTGGAACCGTATCTTTAAGGTTAGATTTGATTATTATATACAAACTAGCTGACCCGGCAAACATTTGTTTTGCCATGTATATTATTTCAATAAAAAAAATTTTAGTCCAATAATAATAACTATCTACAATAATTAAAAATAGGGGTTGATCGTAGAGGTGAAAATTAGGGGTTGTATTTGTGTATGTTGTATCATAAAACAATAAAAACAAAAAGAAATTCTAAAAAAAAACAATTTTTTTGGGGACACCTTAGGGGTTTGAATGATAGATAGTATCCGATTCTCAGACTTACTGAATATGCATAAAAAATTTCATAAGAATCGGTCGAGCCTTTTCGGAGGTGTATAGGAACGAACATTGAAACACGAGAATTTTATATATTAGATCATGATTTATGATTTATTTTTTGTATAATTCATGTCTCATCGTGGTAAATACTTCTGCGTTCTAGGCCTAAAAACGACATCCGTGCATCTACAGACGAATCAAATCAAAACTTTATTCACAAGGGTTACTAGGTACACTTATGAACGTATTTAAAAAAAAATTAAATGTCTAAGATTTATGTCTCACTTTTACCGGTTCCTAAATCAAAGGCGTAGAGCGAGCGACAAGAACTGGCAAAAAACTCTCCACCAAGCTTTCAATCGCCAAGTTTTAATTTACAAGGAACTGCAATTATTGATACCATCTTTATCATTGACCATGGTGCTTCACTTGACATATTGTAATAGTGTATTTACGGATATCTAAAATTTTAGTTTAAATTATAAAATATCGTTACAGACTGTTGCGCAGAGAAAGGCGCGCTGCACTGCGGCGTAGCGGCGCGACTACGCGTACGCGCACGCAAACGCGGTTGGCGCGTGCACGTAGCGGACTTGCACTGGCGCTCACCTCTCGAACAACAGCGGGATCATCGCTTCCCTGTACTTTGTATAGCTGAACTCGCACGTATGTTTATTTATTTATTTATTCCGGCAACGCAATCGCTAGCCCTCTGGCATAGTCCATATCACTTGACATCAGGTGAGCCCGTTTGCCCCTCTTTTATTAAAAAAAAATACAAAATTTACCAACGCTTGACACACTGATACATTGGTATATAAGAAAATAAAATACAAGATTTAATGTGACAAGTATGTACTTATAGGCGAACCACAAACACGAATAGAAGAAAATATTATATCGATTCATAAATTTAAAAAAAAATTGATTTCAAACTGTGAAGGGATCAACTATGGATATCCAGACCTAGCTCGTTTAATGTTTCCTATTAAAGCATTAATATTATTTTTAATACTGATAACAATAGTATAAATAAAGACTACAGCTTTCAAAAAATAACTTAAGCAACTGATGTAACAATAAAAATAAATAAACTAAAGTGGAAATGGGCGAGGCACATAGCAAGATGAACAAAAACGTACTAAACTGGTGCTCAAGGTACAGCAAACGCAAAAGAGGAAGAGAACTTAGAAGGTGGAAGACCAGCTTAAAGAAACAGCAGGTACATGGCAGCGAGTGGCACAAGAGGAATGGCGAGATTTGGAGGAGGCCTTTGCCAAAAAAGGGCACACAGATACCTAAAAGAAGATTGACATAGAAACGTGTTTAAATGTAAAAGTATCTGAATTAAAATGCTATTTATTATAGGTGACATTATCGAAAATAAAATATCATGTTCTTTACAAAAGCTGTCGATGTAGATGGTATAACTCAGAGTATTGAAGCTCATTTTTTGACTTGGCTTTTAGGAAATTTACTCTGAATGTTCCTTTGTATATAAATATACTGTAGTACCAAATTTCAACTTTCTAGGTCATCTGGAAGTGGGTTAGGTTTTGTCAATCATAAAATGGCGATTTTTGCATATCTCAGTTAGAGCTGTATCTCAAAAAAGCCATCAAAATTACTAAATGATTATTCTCCTACACAAAAATGTATGCATATAATAATTGTATTTTTCATAGCATGATTTTTTGTTATTTATTAAGAATTATACATTTTATGTATGGTGTGCCTAAATATATAACTGTAAATTAATTATATATTTCATATTTACAATCAAGTGTACAGTATTTACATTTGTCTTAACCTACAAAGTAATCATACAAGTTATTAAAAAGAAAACATCAAAACAAAAATTAAAAGTTTGCAAAGCAGTGTACCTTTAACGCTGGCAGCATTTCCTCGCTGTATTGCGATACTTATTCGTTGAGCCAGGAAATTACCAGCTCTGGGGTAACCAGTACTATCTCCTAGGCGTCAACTTAAATCTTTAATAAGCGCCTGGGCACTTGAACCCCACGGCCCAAGAGTCTCCACTCCAAAGAGAACAAAACCGAGGAAAGACTCTTATTAATTAATTTCCATTGTTAAATAGGTCAATCAGAACTGGGTGCGGTCGTACCTGTATTATTCCTTAACTCAAACTTGGGCACTCCGCTGCTACCTCATACACTAGAATGCGCTGACTTCAAGGCGGCTTTAGAAACGGCTGATGATGAAAATGATAGGAGTTTGCTCAATAAATGGTAAGTGTTTAGTTACTTTGATATTAGCAAACCTTTTTCTTTAATGCGATATATTTTCTGCTGAGATTTTGTCTTTTCATCACAGAGTAAATACAATTTGACAAAAGGGGTCGAAAGAGAACTATTGAAAATAGTGCAATTAGACGATGTATTAACTAGTTTTTTGACATATTAGTGACAGTAAACAGCCTGCTTTTATTTCGATCTAGTATAGAATTAATTGTAGGTAAATATTCAGAGCATGATAAAATATTCAAAGCTCCAAGTTACAGCAGCCCTGATACATCCATTTTTGGTTTATTTGCGTTTTTCGCTTTTGTATTTGTTAACCCTGTTGTTTCACGGCTGTACATTAGGGTTCTTTTCTACACTCGCTTGTACTGTGAACGAATGCGTAAACTCAGACCCTAAAAAATACGTGCGTCAGACGTGAAAGCCTACCACTTGCCTATTAATGAAATATCACGAACTCACAGAAATTTGCCACAGAGTGTTTTGACGTGACAACGTCTTATAATTCGATGGAGCCGGCTGCTCGCACGAAAAAACATGACTCATGCGGCGTTACCTCTGAGGCGTTCCAATTAAAGCTTGAAGTGCAAGCGAGAGCGCGGAACGAGCGACAAAGAGGCACAAAAAATTGAATTTATGCGTACAAATAAATGTAACTTGATCAATTCAATTGTGATTTCCATTTACCTCCTTGTCTATATCCATACAAAATATCTATCAAACAAAAAAATAAAATTTTCTTTTGAAAAAAATGCAACCTCATCAGTATTTTCGTATGACGTTGTCACGTTCAACTATCGTCAGTAAACCGACTTTACAGACAACCGATTTTTTTTTACTAAATTATTGACGCTTTCTATACACTCAGGTACACCTTGGATAGTAGCACGACACCGCCATGTTATCGTTTAGTCAGAGGCGCACCAGCTCGTTGGAGACGAGAAATGGCACGAGCCCTAAGCGTTTTAGTTAGGACTTTGCCCCAAGAGGCCTGCGACGCTTATCTTACTACTGTTTTGGAACAGGTAATATCATATAAGTTTTTAAGTATTTCAATAAATAAAAAATATATCTTTAGTTTTATTTATTTATTTATTCACATTTCGTTACATTTCTACAAAAACATAATACATAAAAATTATAAAGGATGCAATAGGCGGTCTTATCGCTAACAAGCGATCTCTTCCAGGCAACCCTAGGAAGGGAAAAACTAAAAAAAAATATGATGGGTGGCAAAAAGTGCATAACCAAATCTTATTATAGAAATTATAGAACCTTAATCTAAAATAATACAAAAAAATATTAAGAGATGCATGACAATGTTCGTTTCCATACTCCTCCGAAACGGCTCGACTGATTCTTATGAAATTTTTTATGCATGTTCAGTAACTGAGAATCGGCGGAATCTTTCAAACCCCTAACTGATGTGGTGTCCACTCCAAAAAAAAAATGTATTTGGATAATTTTATACTTATTTTATTATGATACAGCATACAAAAATACATACAACCCCTAATTTTCACCCCTCTACGATTACCCCCTATTTTTTATTATAATAGATAGTATTTTTTTTAACTAAAAATTGTTTCCTAGAAATAATATACATGGCAAAACAACGTTTGCCGGGTCAGCTAGTGTTTATATATAATATAATAAACAATGTTAAAGGAGGTACAACACACAGTGCTAATGAGCTCTGAGACGGCCAGGCGTTGTGTGTGGGTGTGTCGAGCGGGAGCAGTGCCCGATGCCCCCGACGGCCCTGATGACCATCACCGGGAGCTGCAGAGGAGACTGGCTAACCTGCAGAGGGATTTGAAGGTACACGCTATGAGTAACGTAAAAGATTTTTTTACAACAATAATTTTATCGTGTTATCTATGGGAGCGTTCAAGTATTACGTCACGCATTTTTTGGAGATCATTGACCCCCCCCCCATGTAACGCGCCGTAACGTTTTTCTGTACCCAATTATAGTAAAACGTTTCGTGACCACCCAGTGACTCTTTGTACCTAAAAGTTACCATTATGAAGTGTAAAGTACTGGAAAGTCGAAAATAATATTAACAATAACGCGTAATTCAATCCCCGGCCCGCATCATAACGTTTTATAAAAGAACCCCCCTTCCCCAAAATTCGTTACGTAATACTTGAACGCTCCCTATACTAATATTATAAAGAGGAAATATTTGTAACGAAATGGCTATAAAGTATTGGAAAAAAATAACCATTTCACCATTTGAATGATACATTATCACTGAATAATAGAGGCTAATTTAATTGAAAGAAAAAAAATAAGGATCTCTACTAAACCTACAATAATGTTACAAAATGTGTAAAAAATGCCTAAAAAATATATTTCATCGCATGCGCTGCGAAAACTATTGATGATATAAAAAATGTTCCACAATATTAAAGTACATATCAATTTCTACAAAAAATGTTTAACAAATGTCCACCGGCGCGAAGCAGTCCTCTATCAGCAGGAGGCATGGTCAAATAGGAGCGCGCACTCTCGTGCGTCACATTCTCGTGGGAACAACACGCAAACACATAGTCAAAATAACTAATATCACCGCATACACGAATCCAAGTCCGACCAGTCACCACAAGTAGCATCCGTTCACGAGTATGACGCATGGACGCCGCCACAAGCAATGACATTTAAATTGCATTAGCGATTACCAGTACGAGGTCTATGCGCTAACGCTAGATAGCTAGCTATATTTTTTAAAATATTCCAGCTGTACCTAAGCGAGCGGAATGTTATCCGGGCGAGCGTTCGCGGTCGTCCCCATACAAATTCCGACGAGGAATACACAGCAGGTGTACGCTCGGCGCTTGGCGAACGTCTGGACGCACTGCTGGATGGGTTAATGGCGGATAGCGATGGACCGGCTGGGTATTGCGGGATACCAGCTAGGTGAGATTTCATTTTAATATTTTAAATATTTAATTCATTATTAGTGGCCCACGTCTTGTACAAATTTCATGAATAAAATTTTGCGAATTTAAAATAATGCCAAAAGGATAACTTAATATGTAGTTACTAATTCTAGAATTTCCTATATATTAGTAAATGTTGAGCTATAGTGATAGTTAGTCCCGCATGTTTTTTTTATATATATGTACATGTAAATCTTACAAACGTTTTTCTTATTTCAATATTAGTTGAAAAATATTAATGTATTTTACGCTACACAATTCAGTTTGATATTTCGTAAGTTAATAGAATACAATATACTAAATTAAAATAAATTTCTTCTCCTTATTCCAGTTTGTTCGAAGAAATATCTGAGCATCTGTCGTTCTGTCAAAAAGCAACGCAGTGTACGTCCAACAGAGAAATCACGCTCAACGAATTAAAAACGTAAGTGTTTTTAGTCCTCCGGAGTGGAAATAAATTTGGAATGAGTTTTAATTTTAAAACAGTGTTTGCAATATCTATTATCTATAGCTATAATACATACAAATACAAACAAATCAGAGGCGCAACAACTTTTTTAGGTCTGGGCCTCAGATTTCTGTATCTGTTTCATGATACACACACGCCGCCGACTTTTTTGGGTCTAAGGCAAGCTGCAATTATTGCTTTAGTTTTTTCTCTGCATTGTTTTTATTAAATTAATGAATATATTTTTTATAGCTACGTTCAAAGCGACAGTTCGATCCCATTAGTGGTGTTGGGCGGGGCCGGTTGTGGGAAGGCCACACTACTTGCCCGTGCGGCTTCGCTTGCTCATACTTGGCTGGACGATCTTGCCCTTGTTGTGAGGTAAATAACAGCAATCGTAAAAAAGTTGTAACTGGGTATGAAGAATTATTCATCAGCATTATTATTATTATTGTATTTCCATGTGCCCAGTAGTATTTTAGACTATTGCCTGCTATCAAAAGAGTACCGAGAGTTTTTTACGCCGGCTTTTTCTCTCGGCCTACACCCTGTGTCTTCTTTGCCGATGAGTAGGGATACCTTCAAATTTAATGACGTGAAATAAGTGATACATATATCTTATGTTGCATAATAAACATATTTTATTTTTATTTTAAGTATATACTGTCAAAATCTGTTATAACATCATCGAAGGCACTACTCATATTTGGTCGTAAAAACCGATAGTCGTAACAGCCGATGACGTTGTTAAGTACCTAATATGTACTTATTGAATGTGTGATTAATATACTCATGTATAAAATAAAACTACATTTGATTTATTTCATATGAAAATTATAGTAAAAAGACTACGTACATACATATAATTACACTTTTCTACATTAACAAAATCTGCCATTTTTTTATAAGGCGGTCTTATAGAATTCAACCGGTACCTTTGATTTTGGTCAATATAACCCGTATGTTGTTCTAAACGATGTCGTCGTAAACGGTTTTGTCTGTATATTATATATATCTGTGGAATTTTTGGACTAACTCAGGTATAGATGGTAACTTCATCATTGATATGTTACTTAATAATAATAGTTAAAAATAAAAAATAAAAAATAAAAATAAAAAAAGCCTTATTTCCAGTATTTAAAGTTTACACTTCTTACAATTTATTTTAGTGTTAGTTCATGTATTTTAATCTATGTTAGTATAATTTTTCTTTCCTTTACTTAATTGTATGTGTACCTAAATTTCTATATGTATATATTTTTTTTATAGTTTTTTTTTTTTAATAATTTATATTTTTTATTTAATCTACTGGAACCCCAAGTTGGGTGTAGGCCTCCTCCAGGATAATAGTTATGATATAATAATTGATTGATTCTAACTAAAATGTCTAACATCTAACATGAGTTTTGTGATTGAAATTGCGACTCAAAACATTTATGGAAATTAATTATTAATCGAATTCTTGTGGTTATCTAGCTAATTCAAAATACACTGTAAAACGTGAAACTCTATAGCTGACCTCTGATGTTACTCAGATGTCACCGAAAAAGAGATAAATAATTCCGTTGGTAGGTAAAAAAAATCAATATATTTTCAGATATGTTGGACTTACATCTCAGTCGAGCAGTTCCCATCAATTGTTGAAATCCATTGTGGATCAGTTACACGTACTACACACGGGTACTGTCTATCGAGGGAAAAATGTGAGTTATTAAGCATATTAAAACATATAAACATTTGGAAAGTTTATTAGTTTATTTCCTTTACATAACAATCAAATTATATATTAATAATAAAAATAATTATAAATTAATTAAAAGAAAATTAAAACAAATTTAAGAAGTTTGGTCCCTGTATTGCGATACTTATTCGTTGAGCGAGGAAAGCATCAGCTCTGGGGTCAGCGGTACTATCTACCAGGCGCCAACTTAAATCTTTAATTAGCGCTTGTGCACTTGAATCCCATGGCCCAAGATTCTCTACTCCAAATGGAACAACATTGAAGGAAAGGCTCTTATATTTGAGCCTTTTATTATTTTCCGCCTGCTCTACGGTTGCCCGCAGCTTTTTGCTTGTCCAAGGGAAGTGAGACGGGGCTAAAAGCGGCCACTGACGATACGTCCGTTAATCCGAATGGAGTAGTCGTCGTCCAAAATCGTCCCATGAATGGTAAAAAAATATTCCATTTAGATGGACGTCAGCCAGCTCTGGATTTCCAAACGGATTGAAATCCATGCGTCCAGGCCAAATGGACGTCATCCGCGGCCGTCCGTCAATGGCAGAAACGTGCACCACGCCATATGGAAGCAGTCCGAATTGTCCGTGAATAGGCGAAACGGCGTCCATTTTTTTGAGATTTTTGTTTCAGTTTATGTTTTGATGTCGATGGTGGTGCATGTGCTGTGTATTAGTCAAGCGTTATAACTTTTTTTTATTATGTCTTTGTCCGCGCGTGTTGGAAGTAATAGAAAAATATAAAAGTATTTCTATTTTTAAATAAATATATTTATATTATACAATAAATAAAAATATTTCTTTGTTTCAACCAATCCTTCATCCACCTTCTCTTAGGTTTTTTTTTGTCTTTTTAATAAAATACACACAACTGCTGCCACCAGTAAAGTATTGTTATCCATAGTATTATTTATTTCCGTTCCGTACGATTGCAAAGTTCGAAGTGACGCCATGCATCCAAATGGAAGTATTGTGAATGGTACCGTATCTCGATAAATTTCCATTTGGAGTGCATCCAAAAGGAAGTCTACTAAATGGACGTATCGTCAGTGGCCGACTTAACGTGTCCACACAAGAAACATATTATACATAATATGTAAATAATGCTTACCATATCTACATATTATATATTTCGTTCAAACTGAAAGAGTAAAGATGTCTGTCCCATGACCACATAGGAAACAAAGCTAATTTTTACTCCAGGAGGCAACATCACTGTCTTCCACATTAGCGAGACTTCTATCAGCAGTTGGGCGTTGTCGGCCAGTGCTCGTCTGCGTGGGAGGAGCTGACGCTTTGAGAGGAGCCCGATGGCTGCCTTCAAGGCTACCTGACAATGTCAAGATGATTGTGACAGTTACTGAGGGTATGTCTTGTCAAAATTTTATTGTCGAACTGTATTTTTGACATTTGAAAATTTATTCCGGCTCGTAGGACCAATATTTTTTAATTAAGGTTTTGATATTTCTCAAATCTCTTCTTAGAGCTGTCAAGCAAGACATCATACAGAAAAAATTTTGACAGCTCTAGAAACTAGATTAGTTGGGATTGATGTTAAGTTTGAATTTTAACATAGAATGGAGAAAAAAATATAAGTGAAAATCTTATTTTTTTATTAATATCGCTGCTAAAAATGTATTTTCCAGAGAAAGACGAACCGTCAAGTTCAGCAATAATGGCGGTCCTTTCATCTGAAGATGGTCCGAAGGTGGTGAGGGCACCACCCGTGGGTGCTGAAGAGGCGAAAGCTGTGCTCATAGCGTGTGCTGCCACCTATAGTAAAACGGGAGCTGCTTCTCCACCTGAAGCTGTTGTTAAAGCTGTTCAGAAGTGTACTCTTCCTTTATATTCTAAGGTAATTAATTTCATTTAGCTTTTTGAATTGAGTAAGATATTTAGTGTTATATCCATATTTATTTCTTATCCAAAAATATAAAGTATTTACAATATTCTTAACCTATAGAGTAATAATAATAATAAAACCATAACAAACTTGTTTTCAAAATTGAAACGCTCCAAAAAGATGGGTGTTTTGGGTAGAGGTAAGTATTTCAGTATTTCACTGAGGTACAACGTGTGCAGCTCTACAAGGCTCAAGTACGACCTCATATGAAATACTGCTCACATCTCTGGGCTGATGCTCCCAAATACCAGCTTCTTCGAGCTCCAACTACTCAAAGATAGAGTGTACTCCTCACTCAAAGGCCGGCAACGCACTCTCTAAAAATGGGCTGCTCTTTTTGGGCGTATCATAGGCTCGTTTGTCCCTCTCTTATATATATAAAAAAAATAAAAATACATAAATAGAAAATAAAACAAATTTAAAATGCTAGGTCCCTGTGGCAGTGTACCATTAACGCTGGCAGTATTTCCTCGCTGTATTGCGATACTTCTTCGTTGAGCGAAAGCACCATCTCTGAGTTCACCTGTACCAACCAGGCGCCAACGTAAAACTTTACTTATCGCCTGAGCACTTGAACCCCATGGCCCAAGAGCCTCTACTCCAAAGGGAACAAAAGTTGGAGAAAAGACTCACATTTGAGCCGTTTATTATTTTCCGTCTGCATATTTCAAATTGATTCTCTCAACTTTTTTTAGTAGTAAAGTTTGGACAAAGCATTACTTATTTATTTTATTTATTAAGTTTATTTTTTTACTTTGAATAAATCACACAGGATTTATTTTAAAATATTTATAGATAGATTTATTTATTTATTTATTAAGCTTACGACATCACACACAGTACTCAATCTACTAATTATTTTACAAAATCTTACATCTAAAATGTGTGACTATTAACGTAAACATAAGTTTCACAAAAAAAAAGAAATTTAAAATTAAAACATATACAAGATAATACAAGCACACAACAAAATAGAATAAAATTATAGAAATTACATACTTAGGAATGATACACAAGTTTTTTTTTTCGTATTAAATCAGTCACTACTAATTTTGAAAAAATTGTGTAGAAAATACTTCTAATTCTTAAAATCAACATAAAATTAATCCAATTTAGAAATATTATTAGATTTATTTTTATAATTATGGCTTTATCTGATCAGTGATAGTTTTTAATTCTTACCACTGACAAACGCATGCTAGATCCAGATAAACAGATTTATATATAAATTTTTTTCAACCCATTCCAGATTCTAGCCTGGCAAATATCCCTATCAGCGGAGACCTTCACTGAACAAAGTGAGCCGGAAACTGCTCCAGAATTAGTGATTTGTGAGGAACTGGAATCTCAATTGGAACAAATCCTGATAACCACTGAAGCCGCACTCGGAGCCGAACGGGTCAAGGCGTGTCTGTCCCTTCTTACGGCGTCTAGAAGAGGTCTGGATGATACCGAAATCTTGGATATGCTGGCACATGACGAACTTTTTAGGAGCGAAGAGACCTATTGTAAGTAATTTGTTCCCAGTCTGGAAGCACTTAAGCTTCCAGACTGGGAACACGCTGCTGAAAGGTGTGTGGCCTAGTTCAGCGTGCGACTCTCATCTATGAGGTCGTAGGTTCGATCCCCGGTTGTGCACCAATGAACTTTCTTTCTATGTGCGCATTTAACATTTGCTAACGGTAAAGGAAAACATCGTGAGGAAACCTGCTTGCCTTTGACCCAAAAAGTCAACGGCGTGCGTCAGGCACAGAAAGCTGATCACCTACTTGCCTATTAGATTTAAAAACGATCTTGAAACAGATTCAGAAATCTGAGGTCCAGACCTAAACAGGTTGTAGCGCCATTGATTTATTTATTTTTATTTTAAACGACGCTTTGAGGACATGCGAGGCTGATCCATTTTATGACAGTCTCCATTTCAGGCTTACGCCTGATGCTGCAGATGATCCTTATATTAAATTTTTAAATTGCCTATTTGATTTAACATTTGTAATTTCTTAATCTAGTTTATTGTCATTTATTTTTATGTATTGTGTTTTTTGTATGTCTGTCTGTCTGTATGTTTCGTTAGTGAGCCTCTTGGCTCCAGGTATCTGTGTCGTGACCATTTTTCTGTAATGTTTTAATGTTTAAAGAACTTTATTTCTCATTACAAAATTTTTTTTTTTTATTTACATGAGAAATTTAATATTAAGTATATACGAACGAGATACACGTCGCCATCAGCTAGCCCAATTTTAGTCTAATGGGCCCATTCTGATGTGTGTCTTTAATGCCCTTTTGAACTGATCAATCACGCTAATGTTACGAACCTTAGACGGCAACCGATTAAACAATTGCACACCCTCGTACCTAATAGATCTCTTTAAATAATTTGTGCGCGGCTTTGGCAAGATAAGCAAACTCGCTCGACGAGTATTGCGTGTAGTAGTGTATTTGATTTTATAATAAATACATTTAATAGTCAAGAAGGTGATCAGACGTGCCTGGCGATTATTAGGACTAAGGCATGAAGTTCGAGCCAGTACACGTAAGCACGTATACGTCAAAAAAATCCGAACCGAAATGATTCGAAACATTTTGACCTATAGAATTTTGAATGAATAACGTCAATTTCAGTACCCTGGGCCCCGGCTGCCCTTCTATGGCCCCAACTGACAGCCCTGTTGGCCCCTTGGCTCCGTTGGGACGGGCGTGGGGCCGCTCGTTGGAGAGACGCCGCTTTAGCTGCCGCAGCCACGGATCGATATTTGACTGACTGCAACACTGCGAGACATATTCTTGTGGAATACTTTGAGGTGTGTAGTAGAAGTTATTTAGGGATTATAAAATTTATTTAATTAAAAAAAAATATATTTTAAAGTGAAAACTTCTTTAGCGGCGTTGTACACTTTTTTTGGAATGGGTAAAAAATGTTAAACTTGCGTCAGGACAAGTGACCTGATAGAAAATTCGTAAGACGGATGGAGAGTAGACAGGTGGCGCGGCGTATTTAATGTAATATAAATTGTCATGTTTGTGTACGATAGCGCAATAAATAAATATTGGGTTCTTCCACATAAATTATAGTACTTTTATACCGAAAATTAAAGCAATTCGTGCAAAATTATTCCCTAACCATTCCAAAATATCAAAAATACACAACGTTATTATTCAAGTTTTCACTTCTGCCGGCGCAGCCGGAGTGCAACCCGTCGTTTTTTTAACACAAATTGTGTTTTAGAAAGTATTTTGTTTTTGTGTATAACTAATAAGTATGTGTTTATCTAATAAGATAAAATGTAAAATTTTGTAAATTATGTATGTGTTTTTATAATAAACCTTAAAGAATACAATAATGAATAACTTACAATATATTTATCCAAAGACAATTTTAAAATTGATTTTTAATATGTATATGTATACTGTATGTAATAGTTAATATTTAGTAAACCAGCAGATACTACTAAAATGCTGTGTGTGACTTCAGGTTTACAAATGTTGTTTAGTTTATAATAACTGTACGTATTTAATCAATCCTCTTTTCTGTTCTGTACAAAAATGTAAAAATTAAAAAATAAATAAAATAAAAGTTAATTCTTAGTATACACAGCTAGTAAGTTCTGCCAGTATGATACAGTCCAAAATGTATTTTTTTTTAATCTTTCAGGGCGCTTGGCATAATGATGACGATCCAAAAATGGCTGGTCGACTCATCTCCCAGGAAAATAAATTTTCGGAAGAACAGTAAGTTTCTTCTTACGTTAGTAACTTTTAAAATATAAGTTAATGTGAGTTTCTGAGATTATAAGTGAAGATCTGTTTTATAATAATTATGAAATTTAATACATATACCTATTAAAAAACAATTTAATAGTATGTATAAAGAAATCTATCTCTTTTCTTTAAAGTGAAAATACAATTTGTCAGAAAAGTAACAAAAATTAAAAAAAAAGGTCATGGTAGTCTGCACTCCAAAGTCCTGTAAGATATATATATATATATATAATATTTTATAATGCACTATTTGTAGTAGACTAGTACTGTTTTGTCTCTTTCTGTCAATTTGTATTAACGCTACAATGAAATGAGAAAGATTGTATTTTGTTGAAGCAACTTTGATTTTACGAATGTAAGAAAATCAATTCACAGAAAACGATCTATTCCTTTCAGATACAACACAAGAAAACTGGACGAACTCCCATTCCAACACTATCATTTATTACGGGAAGACCCCGAAACCTTCGCGAACAAGCCTTACTTCTCGAAACTGGACTGGGTTCACGCGAAATTAGCCGCCACCGATTGCGGCCATTTCCTCGAAGACATCGGCCTCGTGCACGTGGACCCGCTTCCAGAACACCTAGACATTCTCAAAGAAGTGTTTGAGACGCACTCGTACGCTTTGGATTACGATCATAGACAATTCTACGGTCTCCTAAGAACGACCATAGAGAGGAGACAACGCGAAGGCTTGGAGATTCAAACCGATATCGTTCAGGAGTGGATGAGGGATGTTTTTGATCCTCCAGTTCCGACGTTTTACCCGATTAATGAGGATTTCTGGAAAGTTCTGGAGAGCCGGGAGAAGCAAGCTTCTATGGAGGGCTTTGATACGAAGCCGTTCGATTTGATCGTTAGATTTGATACGAGGGGCAAGTTTATCGCCACCGTTTCTACTGAAAGGGAGGAGATTTGTGTATGGGATGTTGCGAGGTATGTTCAGAAATACCTAAAATATACTAACTTTTAAAAAGTACTTTATTTTGTCTTGAAAATGTCCTTTTATAAATACGGATATATTTATAAAAGGACATTTTCAATTATCTAAACTGGGTTAATGAACAAAACTGATTAGATTTTTGATGACACAAAAATTCTGAAAAAAATAGATTTAAAAAAAATTAGTTTAACGATGTCAAGTTAAATTCAGAGTATTATGACGATAACAACTTTTTGGATCGTTATATCTCAGAAACGGAGGCTAGGAGAAAATGTATACAACTATTAAGATAATTTTATGATCTACGTTTTGGTGAAAATTGCGTAAATCTTTTTGACCTTTGACCGCGAGTAAAAAAATCCATACAAACGGAATAGAATGGGAATGACGGGAAACTTAAATTTTTATTTATAACTGTTTTCAAAAATTTTACTGACTTTCGGCTTGAGATTTATACACTTTCACTCTCTTCTCATCTTTACATACAAATTTCTATTAAGACATACCTATTTGTTTGTACACTGGCTACGTTCACAAACGCTGCTTGTTTTGTTAATAGTTATAAGATCTAGGTGTATACATATATGTATATATATATATGTATACACCTAGATCAAATTAAACACCATTCCCTAGGCTGAGATGTTTAATACAAAAAACAATTGAGATACTTATACTATTCTTGAATCATAACGATACCGCGATTCAAGGAATCACAGGCGACATCTATTGGTTGAACATAGAACTATACCCAAATAGATTTACCCAAATATCTTACTTCGTCACAGGCAATACACATAATTTGGTTATAGGACGCTTAACGATAACATCCTTACATTTATGGCTAACAACCCTCGTAATATTGTCCGAACCTGTATGTTTATCCGTTATAATCCCTAATAACCATTTTGCTGGAGGAAGATTATCCTCTCGAATTAGAACAATATCACCAACATTCGGTTCTGGTTTTTGATGTGCCCATTTGTAACGTTGCATGAACTGCGTGAGATATTCATTTGACCACCTACGCCAAAAATGCTGCAGCAACTGTTGCGTTAGCTGCCAGCGCTTCAGTGAAGAAACCGATGAAGTTTCATAATTGCTGTCCGGCACCAAAACCAATGGCTCGCCGACAAGAAAATGTCCTGGGGTAAGAGGTGTAGGATCTTGTGAGTTCACACTTAATTGTGACAAAGGTCTGGAATTGAGACAGGCTTCTATTTGGTACAGAAGAGTGCTCATCTCTTCAAAGGTCAACGTCTGAGTACCTATCACTCGTTAAGGTGGTGTTTGGTGGATTTTATTCCAGCCTCCCATAATCCACCGAAATGTGGAGCATGAGGTGGAATAACTTTTCTTGGGACCACAATGTTTTGAGTTCGCGTGCGGCACCTACAAAATTTGTACCATTATCACTGTATAGGTCAGCTCAATGCCCACGTCTGGCCACGAAACGCTTGAATGCGGCCAAAAATCCTTGCGCTGTAAGGTCGCTTGCAACCTCCAAATGTACTGCTCTAGTTGCCATACACACAAACAAACATACATATCCTATGTATGCTCGATGGCCTCTACCTTTGGATGATCTTATTAAAATAGGACCCGCATAATCCAGGCCGCTTCGATGAAAAGGACGAATTGGAGTTACACGTGAAGGAGGTAACTGTCCCATAAGTTGGTCTCTTGCTTGTGCAGCGTATCGTACACATCGAACACAATTTCGAACGAATAACTTTGTACGAGTTTTAATATCTAAAATCCAGTATTTGGACCGAATATAGTTTATCATTAATTGCGGCCCGCCATGCAAAGTTTTTTCATGGGCGTCCGCTATGATCAAGTCGGTAAGATGTGATTTTGACGGCAAAATCACTGGATGTTTTTTGTCTATGTTGAAGTCAGCTCTTTCAAGACGACCACCAACTCGCATGATACTTTCACGATCCAGAAAAGAAGTCAATATGGTAAGTTTACTTTTGCCTGTGATCCTTGATCCAATAAAGATCTTAGTGTCATTTGAGATCCGAGATTTGTTTCAGCTTTCACTAAAGCTGTTGCCAATAAAACTTGATTCTTATTGCTAGAGAAACAAGTGGTAATTTTAGTTTCTACGATCTCGCCTGTTGTTGTAGCTGTTGCTGCCACAACACTTGCATCTCCTGATTGTAAGGTTACATCAGGATTGTTTGAATGGTGTTTCCTTTGACAGATGTGGCACCTAGTGGGAAAACGACAAGATAAAACCCGTATGATTTGAACCTAGAATTCTAGGTAATTTGACCCCACTCTGCTCTGCATCATAATTCGCTTCTGAAGAAGTTTTCTTCTGTGCTTGAACACATGTTTTTAAACACTCCTTCAATTCAGACTTATAATCGGTATACAATTCCTCAACTTAACCATTAATATCCTTAATAACATATCCCGACATTTCTAAATCATCCTTTTCTGATTCGCATATTAGTTTCTGATGCGTTGTGTAGAATGATTCCCAACACTTCTCCAAAGTCTCAATTCGTGTTTCAATATAAGACACAGTTACTCTGTCCTTCGGAGATTTCTTAAAGTTGGTAAAGGCTCGCTGAATTTCCTTTTGTATATCTTCTTGTAGTCTTATCAACGAATCCATTATAAATATCGGAATTTTTTTTAATCAGTGAGCAAATTTTTTTAAGTCCGGTATAGGTTTACTCGAAATTTTATAAGTGTTTAGTTATTATTAACTTAGGAAAAATTGGTCATGGATTCCCCATATAACCACTATTTTGGTTAAAATTTTACAAGTCCATTCACACTGTTAATTTTCTAAGACATTTCTTCCTAGTGGTTAAGGGCTATTTTTGCTTGACACCTCTTCTACTGCTTATTGCTTAATATAGATTTTCTACTTACAGTTTTTGACTATACCAATTTTGCTCACTGACTTTTGGTTGATACTGCTCTACAGTCTACTCCGTTTCTCCACCAGATTGTACCACTATCGCTTGATTCTCCATTATCTGGCTCGATACACCATGATCAAATTTAATACTATTCTTGAATCATAACGATACCGCGATTCAAGGAACCATAGGCGACATCTATTTATTGAACATAGAACTATAATTATTTAAACATATATATATATATATATATATATATATATAATTATATGTATTTTAATTATTGTAGTATCGGTGAATGTGTAATTGTGTATTTCTATCGGGGGGCAATTATTACTTTGTATATATGCCGTATGTCACTGAACTCCCCTTAAACGCCTGGACCGATTTGAGTGATATTTTAGTTATTTGGGTGGCGTGATTTAGATTCACAAATCAGCCCGGCAGATGGCGCTGCAGTCGGTACTTTCATACTTTGTTTATTATCCTAATAGCTTGAAATATCACGCAGGACAATGTCGGACGGGTTCGCTAGTTTTGTGTATATTAACTTTTCAATTATATATATGTATGTATAATTTCCAGGTGCAAATTAGTTCGCAAAATAGTTGGCGTAACTCACCCAATAAATCTCGTGCCGATAGACGAGTATCGATGCGTCGTGTTGTGCAGACGAGAGCTAAGGGTCTACGATTTAGATCAGGTATATTTTATCCACAAATTAAAACGATTTTATTCAATTTCCAAAATCAATGATTTGGTGGTTTTAAGCCTCTTTTTTATTTATAATATTTCTTTATGAGCAAATAGGTTCAGATATCTACAAGTAATTTATTTTGTATGCTGTTTTCCTTAACTATGTTAAGGCATATAAATCTCACACAGCAGTTTTAACACTAAAGTCGTGCGTTAGAACACTAAAAATCTTTGTCATTAAAAATAAATAAATAATCAGTCAGGCTACAACACATTATAAATGAATTTATCATTTTTACTTTATATATATTATAAGTGTTAATTGCGCACATTTTTTATAGAAGGGGCAAACGGGCAGGTGGCTCACCTGATGTTAAGTGATACCGCAGCCTATGGACACTCAGCCGGAGGGCTCGCAAGTGCGTTGCCGACCTTTAATGACATATAACTTCTACGAAACTTCTAAATCGTTTAAAAGAAAGCGGTACATTCAGATTGATTAATTATAAAAAAGCGCACAATAGACATGCAAATGTCCATAATAATTATCATAAGTAAAGTTATTTATAATTGTCAAAACTTATGGTCTGAATACTCTCCCTATAAAGGCCTTGCCTTTAAATATTTAATTTGATATTGATAATGTAAAAACACAATATTTATTTTTAATACCATAAAATAGATACAAGAATCTATTATTATAAAAATCTTGATATTGCAGGGTAAATTCGTGGTAGCTTTAAAAGGAGTTATGAATCAAAAAATGCCGTACTATGGTCTTCACGACTGCAAACATTTGGTTGCGTTATCGAGGAATAGGATGTACGTCAATCTCATGAACATCGAGACTGGTGAGTGGTTCTCAAGACTAGATCAAGAGTAGGAAATTAAACACTCCATTATTTACTTGATTCACTATAAGGGGCCATCCATAAAGTACGTCACACGTTAATGGGGAGGGAGGGTATCACCGAAGTATGACATCGTGTGACAAGGGGCATGGGGGGGTCAATACTTTTGTGACGTCTCATGTTAAAATTTTAAATACTAAAACCATTGATATACAAAAAATCCCAAGATGCACAGTCTGGAATAAAAGTAACGCTCGAAAGTGTCCCGAAACACTATTTCTATCTCTTTCTATAAGTTACAAGCATATATTATTGCAAAATCAACCTTACGCGAATTGTTTAAAGTTGTTATTACAACGATTATTTTTAAATACATACATACATTTAAAAAATGTGTGACGTCACATCAAGAGGAGGGGTTATAAAAATGTGACAACCTGTGACAAGGACGGGGGCAGGGGTTCAAAACACCTAAAATTCGTGTGACGTACTTTATGGATGGCCCCTAATTCACTTCTTTCACTTCACTTTCGTTTTACATATGAAACAACATCCTAGCGAGCGTCTGAAAGCACTTGACCTTACTGATTTAGGAAGTAGGAGATTACGAGGAAATCTCAATGAAACCTATAAAATCCTCACTGACCTCTATGTTCCAGGAATTGAGAAGCTCTTCATTTTAAGTGAAAATACGCATTTGAGGGGTAGTTATTTAAAACTTAAGACCACTCAACACAACACAAATTCCCTAAAGAACTTTTTCCCAAACCGTGTAGTGGCCGACTGGAATAGGCTTCCGGAAAGTGTGATCAGTGCACCATCTGTAAACACCTTTAAAAATAGACTGGATAAGTGTCTCCAAATCCCTTAATACACACGCATTAGCTTATTAAAAGCTGCCAGTGTGTTAAGTAAATAATAATAATAATCCTAGTCATCCTTACGTTCGTACGTACGATATAACGTACGTACGTAATGTTATATCTACTTTGAAATGACCGTTACAGGTGACTGTGTAACTACATTCAAAGCAGGCGAAGACAGATTTTTAAATTCGCTGCTAGTGTCCGGCGATGGCAGGTTTGTAATTTAAATGGAAAACTGCACTTGATTTCAGCACTTTTTTTTTTTAATATTAGACAATTCACACCAATTGACCTAGTCCTATGCTAAGCTGGTGAAGCTTGTGTTATGGGTACTAGGCAACGGATATACATACATATTATAGATAGATAGACATATAAATATCTACATATTTAAACACACAAGACCTAAGCACAACACCAAATGCTCATCACATCGATGTTTGTCTCAGCCGCGGATCGAACCCGGGACCCATGGATTTGCAGTCAGGGGTACTAACCACTAGACCAATAAGCCGTCGAAACATTAACAATAATTAATTCGTAAATGGCAGATAAGTCATACGTAGCGATGTAGCATATACATATTATTTATTAATTTCACATAATATTTATTATCTAATAATTCATAATTACATTTCGAATTTATTTTTATTAAAACTTTATCGACACTTTACATCGACACTCGCACGCAATAAAAAATCTCTGATCTGGTCTTGTACGTTCCGCGCGTATGTGTGCGTGCACGCAGGTAACCTGGAAGTAGGGAGAGCGCGAATACAACAGGGTATTGTCCGTATACTTACCTTAATTATATAGTTAAGTATAATTGTAACGCTTAAACCTGTAAACTATCGCAAAATATGCTTAAGGAGTATTAAGAATATCCATAGGGTTAAATCACGTAAATATTTCAACCTTTTTGTATATATTATGTACTAGCCGTTTCGCGCCCGCTTTGCTGGACGAATTAAAATAAATTTTATGTTTCATAATTTTATTTTTTTTCATATTTTTATTATTCTTCTTTTTAACTTCCCGCTAAGAAAATTTAAATATTTCGAAAGTCGAGTTTTTAACAGATGTTGACGTTTGGAGGTTCTAGGAAGCCTCTTTTGTTTTTATTAGCGGGAAAAATTTTCATAAAAGTAAAGCAGAAATAAAAAAATGAAGGAACGTTGAAATTAAAAAAATAAATAGCCATAAACCATCTAGGAAAAATTTCGCATCGAATAGTGGTAGTTTCATGTCGATACGATCAGTGGTTTAGGCGTGAAGGAGCCTCAAACGAACACCATTTTCTTTTTATATATATAGATTGCTATATGTTTAGTAAGATTGTCTTTTGTTGTATATAATTTAAATATACAAAATAAATATTTTAAAAAACATTGTTTATGATTTTCAAGTTACTAATATTTAAGAAAAAGCAAGGAATTACTAGTTAGTATTATCTAAGAATTTGAAATAAATTTAACAAAAATTAAACCGGCGAAGATCATAAATATGAATTTCGTTATTAGAGGTTATTATAAACTTTTTCACTAATCATTATTATATATTTTCCAGGATACTTGTATGTGGTGATGAAACCCAAAAACCATTTCCTCTATTAGTATGGTCGTTGACATCTCGTAAACTTCTGTACGATTTAAGAATACCACACCATGATTTCGTCACTTCCAAAGCCGCTATTACCTATGAAGGTAGGTTCTTCCTGTTTTCTTTGTGTCCTTTTTGCTCGTGAAAGCCAGGATATTCTGTGTTTTTCTACTCTTATGATATTATTCAACTTTGAGCTTTACATATATTTGAAGTGAAACTTCTTTAGACGCGGTAAAATTTTTGCGGATCAAACGCCATAATAATAATATTAGCGTCACGAAGATGTGCAGCGTTTTTGTCGAAGAAAAGGGAGATAGCGATTGAGACCAATTGAGAGAGAGTGAGAAAGGGCGAACGTAGCATTAAGCAAATAGCCATGGAACGAGAGCAAGCAAGCGAGAAAGAGAGTGAGATAGAGCGAAAATTGTAATTTCTTCCTATTTAAGTTTCTTAAGAGAACAATATGTTAGGGCAAAGAGTTTTAGAAAGGCTAAAGTGGGGCATGGTGTTTGGGAGACCGGTTTAAAGCATCGAAATCCCGCTTAATACGATTTCTCACTATATTACATTAAAGAGAAATTGACCAGTTAATTTGAGACGCATTTTGTTCCCGTCTTAAAATGGCCTAACAGCAATAAAATAGCCGAAACTAACTGTTTGACAACACTGATTTGTAGGTTCCTACGTGTGCGTGGTATCTCGGGAGTTGGACGAACCGAGTCCCAACTTCATAGTGGTATATGACCTTCAATCTGGGACATTGTTCAAGAAGTGGAAACCGGGTTGTGATACTGTAGCATTGGCTATCAGTTCAGTAGACGGCTGTGTGGTATCAGCGCTCGCCGACACGAGAATACTTGTATGGGATTTGGTGACAGGTAGGGGACGTATTAAAATAATTACAAAATAATAAACAGCTAATTAAACATTTAATCCTGCCCCCCCCCCCCCCTTTCCTCTAATCATCAAAACTAAGCATAGCTCTCAAAAATAATAGTACATAAACGTATTAATTTTTTGTAGGAATCCTCGAAAATGCATAGACAATGTGTGGGTAATACATATGTGTAATAAATTAAATAATTACTGTTGACGTAATCACCAAATAAGAAAAAGAAAGATCCCCCTAAAAAATAACAACTTGTGTAATTGTTATGTTTTAGACGAAATTATAATTAATTTATGCAAGTACCTTCAAATTTTCTCTTTACTTTTATGATCTATTGACTATTCTAGGCAACTGTCGACTGTCTCTAAGTGGACACGTATGTGCCGCAACACAACTGCGATTGGCAAAATCAGGTGGTTTGCTTCTATCAGCCGATCTCTCTGCAACAGACTTGTCGGTACGACTATGGGACTTGCATTCAGGTAAACTTTTTTTCTTTTATTGTTTAGGGGCAAGCGAGCCTACGGAACGCCCATAAAGGGCAGTCATCTCAGCTCATGGACACCTATTTTAGCGGTTGCGTTGCCGACCTTTACAGCATGAATCCATGGAAGGAACTGCAAGCGTACAGCAAGTGTATTGTATTATATAACAAGATATTACATATGTGAGCTGTGTTGGCCTAGTGGCTTCATCGTGCGACTCTCATCTCTGAGGTCATAGGTTCGATCCCTGGCTGTGCACCAATGGACTTTATTTATATGTACTTTATTTAACATTCACTCGAACGTTGAAGGAAAACATCGTGAGGAAACCGAAATGTCTTAGACCCAAACAGTCGACGGCGTGGTCAGGCACTGGAAGCTGATCACCTTGCCTATTAGATTTAAAAATGATCATAAAACAGATTCAGAAATCTGAGGCCCAGAACTAAAAGAGGTTGTAGCGCCACTGATTTATTTTATTTATTATTACATATGTGAAATTATGTTGCTATCAAAGCGGTTCAGATAAGGGGTGCGAATGGAATTGGCGTGTTTCGTTCAGTTGTGAATGGTTAACAGCTACTTTAGTTCACACGAACTAATTCTTAAAAGTTCGGCAACGCACTCGCGAGCCGAGGCAACGAGAGTGTCCATGGGCAGCGGTATCATAATATAAAAAAAACACGATCTGTCTTTCTAATTGACCAATCAAAATCAAGCAATTCGTTTTTCCATCTCCTTCCTTTCGCAGCAAGATAATATTTTCCCATTTTCAGGAAAGCTAATAGCAGTATACACTCCACCCGAACGCATTACCTCATGCGAGATCCTCTTAGGCGGATCAGTTCTCGCTTTAGCTTTAGAAAATCATAAAGAAATTGTTTGCGTTAAACTATACGGTCCGACGGTAGAGTGTGTTAAAAATGGCCGAGAAATTGAATATGATGAAGATAGCTACGGCCATGTTGAGTACGACGGGAAGACATTCGAAGTCAAGGACGCATGATCTCCATTTTAATTAGCAATATTATCGTCGATAAGATTAAAGGAGTTTGTATTAAGAAAACATATCTCCTTCATTTGTTTTTCAACGTTGACTTAATTAGATTTAAACAGTTTTAAATCATACTACCATACATTAAAAAAGCAATGAAATTATTTATTATTAAATTTCACAATATATCAACAGTATATGTTACAAGCTTTTCTAAAATGACAAATATGGTATACATAAATATTACAAATTAAAAGGTAATCAAATTTTAGATTTTATAAGTAAATTACAGCGCGAACTGTTTACTTAATGTAACACCACAATTAACCGTGACAATTTTAAAGCATCGCATTAGACCTTAAGGGCCCATAAGCTCAGCTCAGGCTCAGCAAACGTAGCTCGGTCGGCACTGGGCGTTTTCGCTTCAAGGTTTTAAGTTGTATAAGAAGCCCAGATTGTCTTTGCTTTCACATATAAAAAAATTGTCTATGAATTCTATATTCTCTTATCGACGATAGAATAACGTGCTGGACATAAATGTAATATAAACTGGCGGCACAAAGAAGAAATATTTTAAAAATTTCAAGTTTTGTATTTTACACCATTTATGAGCTAAAGCACGCTGTGGCTAAGTGGGTGTCTGGTTAAGGTTGAGTCAACTGTCAGATGTCAAGTATGGCGCAAATTTGAATTGGCACAATGCGGCAATAAACTGGGATTGTGTTAATAGAATATTTCTTCTACATCTCTAGTCATTGCAAATTGAATCCACTCCATGTAAATTGCTCAATTTATGTTAAAATGATTATTTTATAACACAAAACTGTGAGAAATTGTATGTAGTGTGAAAGCATTGTATTAAAAACATGTCAGCCGTTACTTACACTAAGACAGCAATCATACCTCATATTTAATAATAATTTCAACGATTGACACGAAACGGAGCTCTTATGACGTAATATAACCAGAACGACGACCAAACCAAACTTCTAGTTATTATCGTGGCTCTGATACCGCAAACTTGGAATTAAGAACGGGGTCGACATTTAAGTTTTTTAGTAAGCTTGCCAGCTTGAACACTTGCAAGAAACATCTTTCTCTGAAAAAATACGCACTAGAACAAAGATTCTATAATAACTTTTAACATTACTTAGCTATTTATATTTAAAGAGGAAACCAATATCAGTTATATCGCCATAACATTATCAAATTATAGATAAGCAAAAAATAAGGTAAATAATCTTTTTACCAGCACTTATTCCCTCTATACACGCACAGGTATTTTTTTAGAACACCCTATTTTTTAATCAAGTCGACGATTTTATACGACTGCAATAAATGCGATCACCGAAGGATTTGGTCCCTTACTATTTAACTGATTATTTATTAAGTTTGTTTACAGCAAATACTGCCCTATACATAAGAAATTGCCCAAAAGAACTTAATGTTTGATCTATTACGCTTATTAATTACATTAAATAGGATTAATTAATATATTGACTCTATTTGTAATGTTAATGTTTAAATGTATTGTTAAATAGAATAAAAATGACTGTTCTTTTAATAGCTTATGCACAAAGGCTAAACATCTAATGATGCTAGTGACATTATATTGAATGACATTTGACATACCTTGTAGCATTAATCAATCAAACTTCAAAATTGATAAGTATTGTCTGTATATATGAGGTTCAAACACAAGACTAAGCGCGAACTTTCTCCCGTCTGTCAAAATCGAATATATTTTTGACGTCCTTGTACGTCAGACTTAGCGCTTAGTGTTGTCTTTGAATCTTACTTAAGCCAGAGTTTAGACAGTGCTAAGTGTGATTCCTGTATGTCAAAAACGCACTTCATTTGAAGTTATTGATATTTTTAACGGATTTAAACGTTTTATTTATATTCGTTAAAGAAGTTATTGATTTTTCGTTTAATAATGATACTCGCTCATGTTTCTCTTGCCTGCTTGGGAAATACAGCGAAAATTAACTTAATTAAAAAATTTTTAATTAAAATATGATAATAAACTTGTTAGTTTCGAATCGCGATGAAGATTGATCCCATTTTAAAGTAAATTAGACTAAATTTAAAACTACTTACTTAATTGACGTGTAATCAAAATTTTTAATAGTAATATGTAAGTATTTTGGTTTGGAAGGCGCGCTTAAATAAGAAACAAATCGTGCAAACACTTTAAAATTTCCATGTCTCAATGTTGTAGCACAAATATAAGTTTTATCTATGTACCTATCTATTAAAACGACTTGACCAAAGCAATCTATCTGTATCTAGTTGTAATTTGGCCACAATCGCGGGCAATTTCTTTGGCACGAAGACTTAAAACGTTGGCTTAACTAACATTGAAAGTCATAAATTCATATCGTCTTAAATTAATTGCCAGCAACTGTACAATTAATCTTAGATTCTAGGTTTATCTTCGAACCCAATGTTTTCGTGAACCTTAAAAAGTATTTTTGATATGGTTAAAATAAGTTTTTTTATTTTGCAAAATGGCTATCCACTTTCTAATTCATAAATTTAAAAATAGATTTAAGTGCACAGAACATAGGTGTTTATTTGCACTAGTGGATTTCTTGTGTTAAAAAAGTATATGTAAAAATACCCAAACGGATAGTCATTTTATTTTTATTAATTTTTTGGGGGTCTGTTTTATCTCTTGTTAGATGATAAAATCTTTTAAGTGTTACTTACACTTAAAAGATTTTATCATTTCTATTTTTAAATGTAGATCTTCCTTGAGACTGACAACACTTTTATGAACAAATTTTAAAAGTGATATTCATTATTCAGAATTGAACGTAAGAACGAACGAATTGACGTATTGAAACATTGTTCCCGTTAATAGAGATTTCTTTTTTAAATGCAGGAGGCAAAACAGACAACCGTATAGATTAGTTAAATTTCCTAACATTATGCGCTTATTGCGGTTAAGCTCTGCTTCCGCATTTTACTCCTTTAAGTTGTAGAGCACAGGCTGGCCCTGTGTTTAGTGTAAGCTGTATTTAATCAATTGAATTGTTAACATTTATTATCTCTGGAAAGATACATATTGATGTCCAGATTAAACTCGTAAATTGTGGTTGTGTGTTTCATTTCCTTTTTGTCCCCATGCTAACTATAGGTCTTTCATTTATATTAAGAGTATTTGATGTTGGTCCTTGGGGAAAATTTCTGTAGGAGTTGGTATCACTGAGGATTTATAAAGCGATTATGGGAGTTGACAGTGCGAACTATAACTCAATATCCAATACGTTATTCGCGCTGATTTGGCTTATCATACATTCTATTCTGAATATTACCTATAATGCCTTGATTGAAAATGTCAATTAGATTTTTGATTTCGTCATTTAAATATACCGTTTATTTCATTAATCTTAAATTTTAAAGGCCGGCAACGTAAAAATGAGTGTCTATGGGCTGCGAAGACTGCCCTTTTTGGTCGTCCCGCAAGCTCGATTGCCCCCTATTATATAAAAAAAATAATAAAAATACTTACAAGTGAGATTTGATTTTTTTAGTAATAATTTCAATTCAGATTTTAAGTTATCTCGATTATTTTTATTACTATTGATTGTGATTAAACATGTTTTAATTATATATATTAGAATATATTTGTTGTTGAAAAATTCCACTTGGTCTGTCTGTTCGTATGTATATTTTCATCCAAGTATATATTGTTCTGTATATTTTTAAACAAAAATAATTATCTAGCTTTGTTGCTGTTGTTTGTTATTTCTTATGTGTTTTATCGTAGATAAAAAAGAAGCCAATTTCAATTTCCTAGCCAAACAGCAGCATTTATTTATGTTTGTCTAGAATAAACAAAAGTAAAGTGAAATGATTTTTATTTTAAATTACATATTTTACATGAAGGAAAATTATACTACACTAATAAGTTCACATCCTAACAGGACTGGAACAGACCCTTAGCCTTCATTTCTTCAAATTCCTTCTCAGCGTCATATGTCCTGAAAAATAAAAAAGTATATAAATATTTTACCACTAGCGCCATCTAGAAGTGTTCGTAAAACTAATCGAATGTAGTATCTATGTAGGCTTGATTAGCTTTAAAATGTAATTTACTTATTTCCTATAACTATTACATTCATACAAATATGAATGCTATAATTTTACTTTAGTAGAACTTTAAACTACTAGAAAAATTATACCTTCAATTAAAATGTAAATTCTACAAACTGTTATTTTAAGTAAAAAATATTTTTTTTAGTAACTAAAGATTATTAAAGAGCAGTTAGATCTTTTAGCATTAGAGTAACTCAGAATCCAATACATAAGTGATTAGATATTCAATTAATCAAATTGAGAACTCTTAGAAAGTAAAAATCTTACCTGTAGAATTCAGCATACTTCCTCTTCCGCTCACTGGCAACAAGCTGCTGGAAGGTAAGTCCAGATATACCAGCAAGGGTCAGAGCAACGATCAGATTTCTCTTAATAGCATTGTTCAGGAGGCCTCGCATTAAAGGCTTTGCAACTGTGGATACAGCACTTTCACCGGCCATCTATAACAGTAATAAAGGTATTGTTCATGTTAAAACCTAAAAAATATTGGCACTTAAACTGAGACAAGCAAAAAAAACCTTGGAAGTAGGAAAATGGAATAGCTCATGCAAAAATATACATGGTAAACACCCTCTGCTCCATCTCGTAGACATAGGTGTCACTAAATCATTGAAGCTAAACAAGATAGATTATACCTGCCCCTTTTAGATTATGAAAATTAGAAAAAAAAATTAGGTAGATTGGCACATAGTTTATATAAGATTGGATCCTACAAGATTATAATCACTTTTCGGAATTATTATTTGTGCAAATTCACCAGGCGTAATTAATAATTGGTGTACACTAATAATGTTAAATATATTTTTATATATTTTTTTAAAAATTCAAATACAGAATTGGAATAGAAGTAGGGTTATCAAATCTTATCAATTTTAAAGTTATGTTGCCAAATATATTAATCATTACAGTTCGAATTAATTAGTTCACTATAATAAGTTTTTGCCAGTTGCAATTATAATGTTAGTAGAAAAGCTATTATGATTTTATTGTTGTTTGAGAACAGGATAATGATTTATTGATGTTCTTACATAACACATATTAGTAATGACTATAAACTGAAAAAAAAGACATGGAGAATATATTGAAATTGGTTTTTATATTGAAATCAAATATAAAATATATATATATAACTTACTTTTGTTATAAATAAGTTAACCTGAGGAGCACGAATTATTTTCACAAGGAATAAGGTTTTCAATGGTCGACTCACGACTGAAGTCTGAAAGTGACTGCAAGTGTTGTAAGCCCCTCCGAAGAAGCTCTCCTATTGGCCAGGTGAAATCGATCTACGATAACCGCCCAATTAAATTACCCGAAACAACTATTCTGATTGGTGTAAATAACCATGTCCGATGCAGATAAAATATACCGCTAACCGCTTATTCATAAGCGGTTAGCGGTATATTTTATCAGCATTATTTTGAGCAGCATCCATAGATTCAAATAATCATAGACTAAACATAACTGATTGCGCGCAACTTTTAAAATAAATATTGCTATATCCAAGCCTTGGAAAGATTTCCTTTTAGCAATAACAGAAATAATCATCCAGTCATTATTGCATGTCATGATTTATTGCATCAAGGTTGCATCAAAAATTACACAGTTTCTTTTGCTTGGATTCCGGGGCACTCAGGTATCTTTGGCAATACCAAGGCCGATAGCCTTGCCAAAGCTGCGGTCAATGACGGAGATCTGATTTCGTACAAAAACTTTTGTTGTGATTTGGCTCTCCTCCCTAAATCCCAGCTATTGAATTCTTGGACAAACATTTGGCGTTCTTCAAGTCAGACTAAAGGTTGATATTCAAGCACGATTCAAGAGGATATACCTTCTAAACCATGGTTTTCAAATCTGACGCTTGGTAAAGCTATCACTTCACCCCTTATGAGGGTGGGGCGTGGGCCATGCATGCATTCCTTTGCATTTGGCAAGGCTTAACATTTTGCGTAACGATATTTTTGTGAGTGTGGCAAGGACGTTGGGGATTTCAATCATATTATATTCTTCGCCTGTACTCGACATGACCGTTCCGCTTTTATTTCCTCACTTTTATCCATTAAAATTCCTTTTCCTACTTTAATTTCTGTCCTTTTATCTAATATAAACATTGATGTATATAGAATTTTAGCCAGTTTTATTTTTCATAACAATATAAAATTATAACCATTTATGTACTTATATAATAAATTTATCTGATCCAAATTCCGCTCCAATTTCTAATCCAATAAAATAAATCTAATAACGCACTTCCTAACTTTTTTGCATGGCTGACGCACAAACCGTGCAGGCCGAGAAAGGGAAAAAAAATGGTGCGTGTACTTATGTACGTGCGTAAGAAGTAATACTTCTTTGTCTTTCGTTATTTTTTTTAAATATTAAATAATTAATAATCAATATTAAGCGTTAATAATTTAACAATATTTAGTATATTATTCAATTATTAATTAATATTAATAATAATTATTATTATATTATATTATTAATTCAATTTAATAACTAGGTATGTTTCATAACCTTTTAACTAAGTAAAAACAGGTCTTTGTGAAAAAGCATTGCTAAATTTCTTTGAAAAAATAATTAAAACTGCTTTATTTGTTTAAAAGGTACTACAAGTAGATTGTCTTATTCCCATCTCGATCGCGCACGCTCGGCGCCCATACTGAATTTTGTGTCACGGTGCGCGCGCATCGTAAAATTTCACTCTCATAAATTTTTCATAACGCGCCTAAAGAAGTATAACTTCAAAAAATGCTATAAAGCTACGTATTTCGTAATCTAGACTAGTTTATGCAGGCATTTAAGGGCCTCATAGCCTAGCGGTTTTATTAAGTGGCAGCTAGGTGAGGGGTACCGGGTTCGATTCCCGGTTCGAGGGCAGGTTTTAATTTAATTTTGTTCTCTGCCTTTGGGAGGGTTGTGCGGTACCGGGCGAGTGCTTAAACCTTACATAGAGGGCACGGTCGAATTTCGAAGGCAAGCAGTGATTATGCTACCTAAGAAAGGAGACTGTGAAGGTTTAGAACGTAGCAATACGTTCTAGGCCGAGGATGGTCATTACAGTGGTCAGTAATTCAACAGCTTATTCAAGCGTTATTATCATACATACAAGTTATTTTTACTGGGTCGAATTTAATCGTAAGGTAGAAAATGGCACAATCAGTTATCAAAATATGATCAAAAATCACTTCGAGTCAATTTTGTCCGCCATGACGGAACTTGATATGAGTTTCCGCATTATCTTAAAAGTTTACGTAGTAACAGTAGATGTACCTAGTATTCTAATATAAAATTTAACAAATGCACAGCCACGAATTTTTTACGGATTTGTAACTCCCGTCTCGAACAAAAGGAACATAAAAACAAGAAACAATTTTTTATTCATTTATTAATAAACTAACTTTACAAATTTAATAATAGCAGAACAATAATATTCCTTATTTTCTTTCATTTTTAATAATAATATGATAATAATTCACCATGACTCATCATACTTTATGAATATAATTATTATATGATTTAAAAATAATGGAGAAACGACAGAAAAAGCAACTTACAGGAAAATATATGCACAATAAAATGATGCAAACAATTGCCAGCAACAAAATGTACAGCGCTCACTCGTCTAAAACCGCGCGACTAACAACACCAACTAGAAAAAATATTACAAATAACATAATTGTTAAAATTTATTGTATCGATTCATTTATTTCATTATTTCTGCGATTCTATTTACATGTTATATGTTGACATACCAAAACTATAATATGCTATCTCGTGGTGTAACCCCTAACCTATATGTATAAGTGTTTAAACTATTTGTATTCCTCTTTCATAAATGTATAATAAAGATTTTTATCGGCATAAATTACTATCATTTAGTCGAAAATAAAAACAAAAACAATACAACTAAAAGGATAACTATACACCCAATATACACACCTAGTTTGAGAGTTTATTATAATTATATGGTACAGGCTTGCGGGTCTACTCTTATAATACAAGGCTTCACCGGCAGGAGACCGCTTCCACGCCCCCTTATGTACAAAACTCCCGAACAAATCATAGAAAAACATTCTTAACGCGTAACATATATTAATTTCCCAACTATACATAAGATTTACAGATTACATCGGTTTAAACCGAATTTTTTCAACTAATAACTTAATATCCACGAAAAATTTAACACAAAAGGCGTGCGCACGCTAACCCCGCATCTATCGCACACAACTATTACACGCTAAAATATTTTGGAACACTCCCACATGCGGCAACCGAACGTTTCGAATTGGAGGGTAGATTTAAAAAATATAGTAAATATGTTCAATTCAACAGCGCCTATAAAGTCCAGTTTGAAACGTACCGCCGCCGGATGCGGACGTATTCCAAAACTAAAATACACTATAGAGAATGCAGTAGACACAGCTCTAACCACGGCACATGTTTTAGGGCACAATTATCAGGCATTTTATTATATTTAACTATAAAATATTCTCAAAATCAACATCAAACAAAGACCTTCCTGATACCTATGAGCTACGCATTAAATTAAAATGTCAGTAAGGCAGATTATAAATATGTCAAATATGAATTTTGGCGCAGTACAACTGTCAACTTAACTGTGGTTTCAAGAGTTTTTAAGGTTCCCGAATCAACAAAAAGATCTTTGTGTGATGCTGTATATTAAACTACATACGCACTAACACTTTTGTATTGTAGCACTATCACTGATCAACTCACATTGACAATACGTCAAGGGACAGGAGAAATTGCGGGAAAAGAAAAATTGTGACTCAAATGGGATTGTAAAGTGGTAAAAATTCTAGAACTATAAAAATTAACCGATTCACATCCACCTTTATTGCTTAGGTTTGTATCTCAGACTTAGGACCGCAAAGTAATAACATCGATTTTTAAAACGTTGCCGAGAAAAATATTTTTAAAACTGTAATAAATACTAAGCCTACTTAGCAACTAAGCTCTCAAAAATTCAATTCACTATGTACAGTGCTAAAGTGCCTAAATAAAATTGCATTACGTCACGATCACTGGGTCAATTAATTTAAAGTCAAAGAATTTAAAGCAACAAATGAAATAGGAGATTGGATATAAAAGCAACGCGAGCGAATAAAGACAACTAGTGGGAAAGAAACTCAAATCTATTCATCTCGCTCTAACCTATGTGTACTTTCATAAATCCTAGCGAGACGGAATGATTTATAAAGAATCTTGTTTCAGTCTATCTTCATTCACAGTGAACGATAAATCAAAGGTTTGTTTAGAATATTGGAAGCCCAAACAGACAACTGTTGAAACACTCACGATTATAATCGTGTACTAAGAAATTATTTAAGTATAATGTCACATTCAAATTACAATTATTGGTCGTGAATTCTTAATCATAAAAACACTAACATTACATCGTAATAGCGGTCGTTTTGAGCGGGAAACCGCCATCTTGAGAAACTCTTTAAATTAGAGGATTGAAAATGCAAGCTGTCAAATTTCCCGCCAAAACGCGATAAAACTAGAACGCGGTTCACTTCACGAAGTTACGAATCGTGCAAAAACGTATGAAAATATCTTTTTAAAACTTTATGAATTTACTCTTTATATCTCTCGGGTATATTATCCTATTATAACAATGTGCCTACAAGTAAGAGTGCTTTTTGTACAATATTGATACATTTCTATTCTCTAGACTAAGGCTCCCTCGCGTGCCGAAGCGAACACGCTCATATACTCCATACAAGAAAATAAACTTAGTTAAAACTGAGTGCTTCATAGTGAATGGTAACATCGTTTGTTCACTAAAATAAAAATAACTGTACGCCAAAACCGACTCGAGTGACAAAGTCCACCATCGCTCGTATTTCGTATAAATAAAGCGCGTAGTTGCGGAAAATTTTCATTTATAAACAGCTGAGATTCATAAAATGGAAAATTATGATGCGCGAGCGATCTCGAACACTCGAAAAGCGTGGGCTGCACTTGTATGCACCGATTTAGTCCTCTCACTCGCGATACTCTCGCGATTCATCACAGTACGTATAGTTGTGTGTCAGTCTAGCTGGTAGAAAAGGGGCAGCTGGAGGTGGCGCGGCAGGGGGCACGGGAGCGGGAGAGGGGCCAAAGGGAGGGGCAAAGGGGACAAGGAAAGCGCGTGGGAACGCGCGCGTCGCCGCCGTCACTTGCCGTCACGGGACGCACGTCTTCTGCGCACCGCACTGGGACTTGCCGTAGTACCTTCGCCCACTGGAAAGTGTATGCAATTATTAGTATTTGCACATTCAAATGACAAAAATATCAGTATACCCACAGAACTTTCTTTTGAGGTTTTAGTTTGACTTGTATCGTGATAATTTCAATATGACGTTTTATTCAACCCGATAAAACTAAAAAAAATCAGAACACGTCATACTTGTACATCCAGCAATCATACCCATAAAAAATTCCGTAACTACTACTCACCAGCACTCCTCGTTTTCCGCCTGACAGTGGTGCTGTTGGGCGGCGCCGGCGTGGCAGGCGCGGTGGGTGCTGCCCCGTGGCGCACGGACCGTCTCGTCCCCACCCCTTCTGCCCCTTTCACCACCTTCACCCCCGGTTTCACTGTCTTCACCCCCTTCCCCCGCACCTTGCAGATCAACGGCTCGTCACTATCGCTATCCGAATCCTTCTTCCCCTTCCCTCCGACCGCCGGGATCCCTGGTTTCTGATCCACCCGTCTGGGTTTCTTCTTCGTCCGGCCCGGCGATAGACCCTCCTCTATGCTAACGGTGGACGTGCATGAACTTTCTGACTCGCGACGTTTTCGCTTTCCCCCGGGGACGGGTTTGGCGTTGGCGACGGGGGCCGTTTTAGGACTGGTTTTGTCGACGGAATTGCTTCTCAAGCAGTTCCTCGGTTGAAGCGCGGGGGAATCGGACCGCTCGAGCTTACTTAGACCCGGACTGAGTCGCGGAGTTTTGGGTCCGTCCGCGGGGCTGTTCATTTTGCTGCTCGATCTCGTGCGCACGCTGCTCCGCGCGACCCTTTCTAAGGCGGATGGCGAGGGCGACTCGGGCCGTTTGCTGACGTAATCGGGCGTCGGTATTTCTATCAGCAATTGCTCTAATAAGCTCTTATCAGGGAAATCCGCTTTGAGTGGTAATCTTTCTATTTTGACCTCTGTCTTATCTCTTTCCGTCTCGAAATTTTTTGCCTCACCATTTTCGACGGCGGATTTTTCTTCCTTTATCTCATGTCCTTCCGTTGACGACTTTTCTTGATTAGAATACGTATAGAGAGGAGGCGAAACTCTGCTTGGTAAGTTATCAAACTCTTCACTCTTTTCTTTTTTCGGCGAAACGTTTCTCTCCTGTTTCGTCGCTTCATCCTTTTGAGCAATATTACTTTCCAGCTTGATATCTTCTTTCTTGTCTTGGTCATTTCCTCTATCTATACTTTGGCAAGGCGGCTTGTCGTCGTCTCTCAGTACAGGTGTGGGTGTTCTTTTAACTTCTTTGGTCTGATTGCTTACATCGAGCGGTCTCCTAGGCGCGTCGTCCCCGTTTATGTGGTCGTGCATCTTGGCCAGTTCCGCTTCGATGTCCCCTATGTCATCGATATCTGGGGGCCCGGGGTCATAGTGGGGTTGCCCCGTGGCCAGCGATAGCCTTTCTAAAAGTTCATCAGAAGCGGGGGTGGGGTCTATGACACCGATTATCCTCTGCACTGAGGTGGGACTGGTCGATCTGGGCATATCGAGGCGTTCTTTCCTCTGGGGACCGGGGGGCGATTGGCTGGCTTGATTTGGGGATTTCTCCGATAAGGCGTCCATGGATTCGATTCCCGAGTCTTCCCCTTGCGCTTGGGAGTTGGGCGACCTGTTAGTGAATTTCTCAGCTTCGGGGCGGGCGGTTCTCTCTGCGACGAGTTTGCAGTAGGACTTGTCCTTGGGGCGCTCCTTCCTCCTGGGCGAGACGGCGCCTGTTCGCTGACTAGAGGCGGGCGGGGAGTCCCCCCGGGATCCACCTATCGTGCCTACGTTTGTCGATCCAGGAGGATCTGGAACGCAAACAAAGGAACTCCTGTAAATATTGTATCTGTGACTGGAGGGAATCCTCCTGAAGAATTATTTCTTGAGAAATAGTTCTTCATATTAGTGTTACATTATATTCAAATTATACATGCAGTTATAAGAAAATGGGCATACTACCTTCATTCAGTTTGATCACAAAAATCTAATTTATTTAATGTTGACAGGTATAAAAATATTTAAATTAAATTGATTTAGTTGGTCACATAAATTTACTTTTAAACTTATTATAATTAGGATGATTAGAAAGAAAACACAATGATTTTGATGAGTAATTTAGTTTATATTAGTCTGTCGAGTACAATTATACAATATATATTGATCAAAAGGGGTAAAATGCAATAATTGTATGCTTTTAATAAAAGATATTTTAATTAACAGGTGTATAAAATTTTTACACATTTTGTCAATAGCTTTCATTGTAATTTCTGGTGTACCCTACAAATTACATTAAAATATATAATATATAAATAATCATTCATTACAACACAATATCAATGCTTATGATAAAATGCCCATTTTCAAGAACTAAACAAAAAGGTTACTATTTACAATTTTCTTATGTACAAAAATAGCCCTTCGGTCTTCCGGACTTCGGGAAGTAGCAAAACAATTTGACAACTTTATTAAAAGAAATGGCATGAGTGTTTTGTCGAGAGCTCTATCACATTTTTATAGATATATATTTAAAATAGATCTCAAAATCTTCTTTCAGGATAATGCTACGTAAAAGAACTCTTTACAAATAATTATATACACTTGAGTATTTTATTGTAATGCAAGTATCACACAGTTTGTGATACAATGTTTCCCGAACATCTCAATTTCCAGTGTAAAACTTGCATTAAATGTTACCTATAAACGACACAAGACTTACCTGGACAGGAACTATGTGTGGTCTTCCTCTTCTTCTCAGAGGATAAGAGCCCATTGGGGGAGGTGATAGCACTATCGGTGAGTGTCCGTTTTAACTTATTGTCCTCTTTCTCCTCACCCACTGTCCTTTCACTAAGACACAGTCTCACATCACTGCCGTCTTTTTCACATTCACTGTCAACCGATTGCACTTCACTGGATTTAATATCACATTTTGCCTCAACTTTCGTCGGTAACTTCTTCTTCGCCTCGTGATTGTTCGTCTCTCTGTAACCCTCGTTTTGCGCGTATTTCCCCTCCTTGTCTAGCAAATCGTTCCTCCACTCTTTATCTCTTTCTTTTTCTATCGCCTTACCGTCGCTGAGGACTTTCGATTTCTTTTTTAATTTCACATCTAAATTCTGAATTTTGTTATTTAATTTGTAGTCGTGTTTGGTCACGATATGCGCGTTCTTCGATATCGTCTTCATTCTATAAACTACGTTATTGTCCCCGGTGACATCCGTTTTGATCCCATCGCCGTCGAAGTGGTTGTTGAGTTTCATATTTTTTACGTGTAAATACTCATCAGTCTTGGAATTCTCCGTGCTATCACTCGATTTTGCGGCCAGAGATTCTTCTGAATCCCTTCGATGAGATTTTTCATCGGACTCTATTGATTTTCTTATTTTCACCTTTTTGTGTAACTCGCCCGGGGCTAATTTTTTCTTTTCTTTTTTAGAATTCGTTATAACTTTGGAGTTCCGCCCCCGTAAGCTTATGTGTAAAGGAGGCACCCTGGGCTCACTTTCCGCCGGTTTATCGGGCTTGGGTTGCTGGTTATTAAAGCTAATATCCGCTTTGTACACGGGTTGGACGACGGGCTCGTTCTTATCGAGCTTGAGCCGCAACTTGATGGACTCTTTCTCCCCGAGAGGAGACTTCGGCGCCTCGGCGTTGGGCGTCGAAGGTTTCGCGTGAGGCCGCGTTAAGGCAACTTTGGCAGACTTTCCGTCGCGCACAATCTTATCCTTCAGGACCGCGGGTTTCTCTTTGGCCCCGCTCCGGGGCTTCCCGCCCTTCTGCGCGATCGATTTATCGTCCTTGACGTCCTTCTTCGCTATCGTTTTGCTTTTCGATTTGTCGTCATCCTTCTTGTCGTCGTCCGTTTTAGAAAAAATCTCCGACGTTTCTGTCCCATCTCTGACTTTACACTGGGCGACGATGATCTCCGGCTTCTTCTCGGGCTCCTTGGGAGGCGGCTCGTCGTCTCTCATCAGAGTTTTGATGAGATACCGTTTGTTCTGCTCCTCGATCTCCTGAGCCGTCGCCTGCGAGCCGACCGTCGCCGTCGAGACCGAAGCTGTGGCCCTCACGGGGAGTCTCAGGGGAGGGGGCATATTCGTCAGATGGTTGATCCTTTCGGGAGGGGGCGACTTGAAAGGTGGATTCGGACTGTTCTGGAACTTGGAAGGCACGGGCGGCGGTGGCGGCGGCATAAAGTTGTTCTCGCCGAAGTCTTTAGGCACTTCGTTCTGGGCGGGCACGTCGGGCCCGTTCAGGGGATACTGGACACCGGTGATCTCCTGCAGCAGGGCATCGGGGTTGGAGTGCTCCTGCTCGTAGAGGAGATCGAGCTTATTGGAGTCGAGGTCGGAGATGGCGGAGAGGGCGGTGTCGTCCAGGTTGAGGTCCGGGGGGAGAGAGGGGAGCAGCTGGTCGAGGTCGCAGCCGTCGGGCAATTCGGGCAAGGCCAGTCCCAACGTGTCCCGGTAGGGCTCGTTCCAGTCGGGCTGCGGGGCGTTGGCGGCGCGGGACGCGGCGCGCTGCCGGGCGTTGTATTGCTGCTGGTACCGCTGGAACTCCTGGAAACGTAATTATAACTCATTTAATATAATATCAACAAATCTATAATATACACTATATAATATACATAGGTATTGATTGTTAGATAGCAGAAAAGACAATATAAAAAATGTCGATTAAAAGATAAAATTGTACTAACACATACCTGGAAACTGGACTGCGTCTTCTGATCCATAGAGGTGGGCGGCGGCGGCAACAACGCCTGAAGGTCTTCCTGAGTGACTCGCGGCGGCTGGGGTCTAGGCCTGGGCACCGCTTGCCTGTACGGGGGCGGGGGCGGAGGGAACTCGGGATACGGAAACCGTTGCCGGGTGACGATAGTCGCATTGGGGGGCGCCCGATACTGCGTCGGGGGTTGGGGTCGCGCCACGAATGCCCGTCGGATGAAGTTCGGCCTGGGTCGAGGGGAGGAAGGGGAGGGGATGGGAGAAGACGTCGGCGTGGGGGGACGGAGGGTCGGCCGCGCACCGCGGTACTCGAACGGCGCTCGACCCACGGCTAGTTCCACCTGCGGACATAACTTTGTTTAAGTAACAGGGGCTTATAAATTTATTAAGTACAGGTTGATGTTGCTTTCTTTTTAAATGTTATCTGAAAAGCGATTCAGTGCTAGTGTCAAGTCACGAATATAATCAAACATTTTAAGTTTAAAAAAAAATCCGTGGCGCTAAAACATCTTTAAATCTTGGCCACAAATTTCTGAATCTGTTTCATGATAATTTTTAAGTCAAGTAGGTGATCAGCCTCCAGTGTCTGACACACGCCGTCGACTTTTTGGGTCTATGACATGTCGGTTTTCACGATGTTTTCCTTCACCGTTCAAGCAAATGTTATAGTTATATATAAATAGTTTCCGCATTGGAGTAAACTGTAATAGTAGCTCATTTTGTTAAAATTAAAATAATATTAAAATTAATTACTACTTAAAAAAGAATAATATTTAAAAAAATGTGAGTTTTGGTTCTAAAATATTTAACACTGCCTTGACACCATAACACCTCAACAATGAAGCAATATTAGCTTCGCTTACACTATGTTAATTAAATTAATGAATAATTATAATTAAATTATAACTAGTTAGTTTAAGAATATATGTAGTCATATTGATATTTTTTAGTGCTAAGGACAAAACATACAAAAGCTGTTTGGGGTATATTGTAAGTTTAGGGTTTGTGTTTGACATTTTTTTTTTTTTAACGAACAGGGGACAAACGGGCAGGAGGCTCACCTCATGTTAAGTGATACCGCCGCCCATGGACACTCAATGCCAGAGAGACTTTGACATGTGCGTACGCAAACTATAAAATAATTACTTGCACTATAAAAAACCTTATAATAAGTTTTAGTGATTGAAAATAATCTATTTACGGTTTCTATGAAAACCAATTATAATAAATAATTTACCTGTGAATCCTCAAGCCGATCTAACTTAGCCGGATGCGGCGCTTTCGGTCTCGGTTGCGGCGTAGGCGCATCATTCTGGAGGAGATTGACTAATAGGGGCGAAGACATGGCTACAGTGGGGGCAGAAGTAGGGGTCGGGGGCGTAGGAGCGGGATAGGGAGGCGGCGGGCCAGGAAAGGACGACGTGGAGGGCCGCACGAATTGCCCCTCCGTTGAACTTCCCCGAAGAGGAGTAGCCGTTAGACCTGGAATTATTATCAATTTATTAACTAGGGATAAAATTATACCGTGATTGGTGGTGAAGCTCAATATTATTCAAATATTTTTTTTAATTGATTTATCTGGTTGAAGTAAGTGGATTTGAGAACTGGCAGTAAATGGAAAGGCAGGCATTTCATATACATTTCTTTTTTTTTGACGTTCATAATTGTACATTGTGAATTATTAATTTACCTATATGGCTAAATGATTTTGACAATTGACTTTTTGACTTTTTCAATTTGTCAGATACTAAAAATGAATACTGTTATATCTAAAAACTAGTCCTATTTCATTGTTTTAAGTTACATGCTTTGGTTAGGGCAATGTAATAAAGTTTTTTTTAGGTACAAGACATATTTAATATTATATACTAAAACAAAAACAAACAAAAAGTATATCCTATATGTGAAGGTATAGAGGCAGAGATCCTAGGCTTATTTCCGGGCGAAAAAAGAATTACATATTTATTTTTTATACACCAATGTATATGTCATCATCATATAAAATGTGTAAGACCATAGGATGAAGACAGTAAAATACTGTAAAATCTAATATATAAAATTCTCGTGTCGCGGTGTTTGTAGTTACAACTCCTCCGAAACGGCTCGACCGATTCTCATGAAATATTGGGTATGTCTGAGAATCGGACAACATCTATTTTTCATCCCCCTAAATGTTATGGGTCCACCCCTAAATTATTTTGTTTTAATTTTTAGATATTTTTTTTTGTTTTTATTTTTTTATGAAACAGCATTAAAAAATACATACAACCTAATTTTCACCTCTCTACGATCAACCCCTATTTTTTATTATAAATGATATACATGGCAAAACGACGTTTGCCTGGTCAGCTAGTATTAAATAAAAACATGTAGATTTTTTAAAAGTTAAATACTGACTTTAATTAGCTAATATTAATAGCTCTAAAATGACCTAATGATAGACCTGCCCCACGGGTTACTTGAATCATACCTAACGTATTCTCCTTGCGGTGTATGACCCTGGCCTGCGTCATACTGCCAAAGGGGAATTCACAGCGATCGGTCGGCGTGGGAATGTTCTGCGGTATTTTGCCGTCCATGGGGCACACGGTGTTCGGGGACTTGAAGTTCTCCCGCGGGGGCGTGGCTTCGGTGCTCGTAGAAGCCCCATCGTCGGCCAAAAGGCGGCCTATGCCACCCAAGTTCGAGAGAAGCTCGTTAGATTGCGATCTCGATGTACCCGCATCTGGAAAATATTTTAACCTATTAATTATTGAAATAGAGTTAATTCTTAAACAGTCTAAGAAATAATATGCTTTTTTGTTTGTAGTGAATTTGATCTTTCATCTTTCGACTTGCATAAATACATCAAATAATTGGAAGCTCCATAATAGATTTTTTAACATTAAAAAATGGCTCTTAGAACTATTATTAAATATTTATTGATTATGCCTAGATTGCCCAACACTATATTAAAGTTAAAACTTTTATTCTCTCAATTATTAGTCGCAAGTTTTGGGAGTCATAAAAACAATATCTTATCTGTAAAAAATAATTAAAGTGACACTAGATTAAGGGTCGTATATAAATATGGTATGGTCTATTAATGTGATAATACCATCAGCTTCAGTATTAATCCTAACTTCTGCGCCGTGCTGCAACCTTAGCGAGACGGCAGCATCTCCATCTAGCTGCACGGAGAGAATGCCCAACGCACGCAGTTGCGGAGCACCCGCCGCCGCCAACGCGCGCAAACGTGCCGCTGCCGCACGCGGCACCGACAGCGTTACGCGCACCGAGTTCCACGGCTCCACCTGTTATCAAATAGATATGTGTTTACCATTTTACACAAATAAAGTTCTCAAAAAATAAAAATCTTGTTTAGAAACACCTGACTTAAATAACTATATAAAGCGGCAGATAATATCTATTATTTTTTTGACATTATCTTTAACTTTTATAGTATCTATATTAAACTTATGCAAGCCATCCTGCATATTACAATATGTTTATTTAAATTCTTCAATATTCCGGAATGTTTTGTTAATAAAGTGTTATGATTAATTTCGTAAAATAAATTTCATCATTACGTCTAAGTATTTCATGAGTCTACATTAAGTAGATGAACACCAATATAGTACCTTGTTGACTTTAAGCGTGTGCGGATGAGGCTCGGCGAGAAGCTGCCGCAGTTCGCGCAGGAGCCGGCGTAGGCGCGCGGGAAAGCGCGGGTCGCGGAGGTCGCCTTCGCACGTAACGACCACGCCGCACGAGGCAGCGCACGAACCTAGCCCATCGCTGTCCGCTGCCATGCTGTGGATTACACAAGTAATCATTACTTCATGTTTCTAGACCATGAAGAGATAGAACAAGAAGCTAAATATTCTGATGCAGTACACAGTTGTGGTGGAAATCATAGGACAGGAGACAGAGTTTGCAATAGCTATTATTTCCAAGATCAATTTAAAAAATGGTGTAGTGGAGTGGTTTAAATGTATGTGTAGATTGTAATGTGTACTCTTGTAGTGTAATAATATATATGGCAGAATAAATCGAGACATGGAAGAGTATAGATGTCTATTATTTACCTCGACACTTCAATGGGAAATTAGAATTCAATTCTATACTTCATTCTTTTACCGTATTTTCTGTTCTCCTAAAGTGCTATCAAAGTAAGTTTGCAAGTTGTATTTAATATATTTTCATTTTGAATAAAGCTTTTATAATTTTTACTGCATAATGGGCTATTTACATATAAGATGGGAAAGGACTTTAAATGTGTCTGTTTATATCAAAACAAATATTACATGAATTAAATTTAGACAAATAGTATGAATGTACATAATTATTAATAGTGCAGGTCTGAAACATACCTTTTCAGACAAAAATCTATAACTTATATTTACTATAAACCACTAACTCAGTCTAAATTATAAAATACAAAATAAAATTTTGGTGATTGGATAACATAATTATATTCATTTCCTGACTCCTGTGAGAAAAACTCAATTTGTTATCAAATATAAAAGAGACTCAAACTCAATTCTCTAGAGAAAAGCTCTAGAGAATTATACTAAAATTCCAGATTATGTTAATAAAATTTTTAATGTTATATTTTAATCCACAAATAACTTTTTAATATAAGAAACAAGATCTCATTTTTAATAAGAGAAATAAAATTAATTATGAAAGTAAGACTTGTGTATGTAAATAGCCTAGTCATTATGAAAAGTAGATTAATTATATTTGATGTTTAATTAATTTAACTGTTACATTCTAATGATAAATCTTTTCATTGTGTTATGTAATGAATCAGCGTAATTACTATATTCTAAATATCATATACTATTACTGAATGATATTGATTATTTTAATGTTAATTTTATATAGTAAAAATATATACTAAACAAATAATTAAAAGTTCCAAGAGTTATACAACTTGAAACAATTCTGATAAGTTTTTATAAACTTCACTAAAATTATACTTTATTACAAGAATTTTAAGTTTATAATTAATTTCAATAACTTTTTAACAGTTAAAGAGCACATCCAATATTGATATAACTTGATTGTTAGATAAACAACACTGGGAAAATAATATCCGATTGAAATTATCCGCTTTTTTAGTTATGCAAATGTAAATTGAACATTCTAACAAAAAAAGTAATGTAAATTATAAGTAAGAAGTATATTATAATACAACAAAACATCAATGTGTACAAAATAGGATATAAAAAAAATTTAGGTCAAAGGTTTAATCTTTGAAAAATAGTGAAATTAAAAATTTATATAATTATTATGTCTAGTTTTTAATTAATACAAACAGTGCCCTATTCATAGTATGAATGAATATTATCTCCATTCATGTCTTATATAATATAATATAAAAATTCTATTAACTTGTTCATTATTAGTTCAGTTTCACTCAGTAATGCTAGTTTTCTTATATTTGTAGATGCAGAATAGTTGTTTTTTAATTCCTTGAATGTATTTTGAGAGATATGAATGATTATTTTTAAGTTAAAATGATTTAATTTGAAAAAAACCTGCCTTTAGAATGAAACATATATTTTTTTATAATTTCTATGTTGTATTTATTGAATGTAAACTATCTTACATTTTACTATTACTGTATCTATTGTCTTGTCTTAAGTTTTGTTGAAATGATGGACTACACTCTGATAAGATTCAATAATTAGAATACAGCACATATTTATTGTCTAATAGTTACTTAAAAAACAATAATACCTTAACTATATGTTGCATTTGTATGGAAAATATTATTTGAAATTATAAATTTAATTTTATGTTATTGTGATATGATATGATAATATTTGTAAATAAATATTTATTTTCTAACATAGGTTAGAAAAACCATTAAAGATAAATCAAAATCTAGTAAGACAAAATAATATTTGTTGTATATGTAATAGAAATTGTATGTAAAATTTAAATAAACCATATAAGTTTAAAAAGAGTAAGTTTTCGTAAGGGATATTCCTTCTTTTTTCACGGCAAGGTCGGAAAAACACGGACGTATGTTACACAACGTTTATTATAACGTGTTTACGTGTTTTGTTCGATATCAATAAATAATTAGGCGAGACGGGTCAGCCTCGGCATGCACGTTCGCGGGACGCATCCGACGGCCGCCTCTACAACCCCCAATGTGTCCATCTTGTTCCAACACCGCACAATTGCGCGATCAACAAAATGTAAATAAACGAAATACTATCACTCACCTATCATACAATGTCACATTCCGCTCAATATCACTAAATTTCTATTCTCTTGTGTTCCAAATCATCCTCGAAAAGCAAGCTCAACATTACAATCCGGCTCGCAAGGCAATATCGGTTCTATGGTCACTCAGTGTCCACTACTGCCAAAACATATGATACGCTACTTTTGTGCTGCCCTTGCCTTCTTATGGACACTGTTTGTCACTTTAATTAAACTTTTCACATCGAACCACACGACTACAAGCCGGGGTTTCTCTCCTTCAATCAAATCCACTGAATTATATTCCAGTGACGCAAAGCTCATATATCGTGAAGAGCAGCAGCCATTTTGAAATGTACAGGGAGTACAGTCACGGCATGGAACATTGGATAATTGCAGACGTTCTCGTAATGTACAGCAATTCTAACACGAATTGTTAACTAATAAACTTAATGCTCAATCCATTTCTACACATCAGGTCACAAAACTCCACTCGGTATTATTATTGAAACTATCCAAAACAACCTAAGCGACGTCCGATACTTCTAGCTTACCCCATTTGCATGACACACATAGATTTCGAAAAAAAACACTCAAAATACATAAAAACGCACATAAATAGTATCGCGCCGTATAATTGAAGGTTATCACATCCGATCAGAATAATAGTTCAATAGAAAAATCCGTAAAAAGATCAGTAAATATTTTACAAATAGTTAATCGGTACGAACAATAACAACGGACGCCATTTGCAATTTTCAACTTGACATGCGCATTGATTCAAAGACTACAAACATAGACACAAACATTGTAAGGACGGTCATATACATAATTACTCTAATAATCATTATTAAATTGAGTAATCAAACAAATACAAATACATTTCACTAGATTTTATAATAAAAATTGTTTATTATATTTATACCTATAATTATTTATTTACGTTGTCTAGATCACGTAAATAGTTTTTCTCTTATTAAACGTTTTATTTGTCAGCGTTTACACAATGTTCTGTTTATCACATTCATGCTTCAATGAAGGCTCCACAGGATTGGTCCATATAATAATCTTTGAGTTTTTGTAACATTTATGCGATTTGTTATTGGCTGATAAACAAAACGTGTGACACGATTCACTTCCGTTATTTGAGTTGAGTTATAATAGAAATAATTTTAATATTTGATTACTACCAATATATGTAATTGTCACAGAATTAAAGCCATAAACCTTTTCATTGTTAAAAAGAAACAATTTAAAACAATACATTTATTTTTAGTTTAACCAAATTAAATAAATTATTTTCCTGGTACATTATCCTTTAAAATTTCCTTGGGGACAGCTTGAAACAAACCTTTTCTTGCCATTTCATCTGCCCAATCTTCAAACTCTCCTCTCCTGAAGAATAATTAAATACATAGTTAATAAAATCAAAATTTTGGTTTTTTCATTCTTTTTTTTATCTTTCACAGAAAATTTGTAAAGGCAACTTTTATAAGCTTAAAATTTCAAGCACTTAATTCTAGGGTACCCTGAGTATGATTCGTGGTAAGCGGCATAGCTCTTACAACTTATCTAAAATTTAATTTGTACATACTTTTCATTGGATAAAATACGATAACCGTTAGGCTGCGGCCTCGAATTTCGCGGGCAGCGGGGCGGCAGCGGCTGCGGCGCGGGAGCGAGGCGGCCAACGCATACCTGGGGGCCTACCATGAACTTTCTTAAAACAATCCTTTTGAGATGCAGCGGAGTTTAGGTACCTAAAGTCAATAGCATTTTTTCGTACCATGACCGCCTATAAGCTGAAACGTATTAGCATCGCAAGACCGAATGAAAGAACGATAATTTTGTTTATGGTTTCTGAGTACGTTTAGAAATTTAACTTTCAAACTTACTTCGACAGATGTTTCTATGAAAATAAATAAAATATAAAATTATTTTAAATATATCAACGATCACAATATGCTATTATGTCTTAATATATATATTTATTTTATATAAAACTATTCTTTTGACATATTTTAAACGGAAAGTTCTCTGGTGCTATGACAGTTGACACTTATTATTTTTAAACGTTACTTTCAAATTTTTATAGGAGCTTTCAATATTTTGGTGTTTACAAAATTTCGGTTTTAGAAATATTATATATTTACAAATTGTTTAACTTATAAAATAATGGTATGGGGTAACTATTGTTCACAAATTTGTTTATTAAAAATAAATCCCTATAACGAAGTGAATTACTGATATAAAACGCTTTGCAAAAGATATTACAAATCAACTTATTACTCTAAAATCATAAGTAACTATAATAAAAATTAATTCCTTCAAATTCTACAAACTCAATTTATACGTTAACTAATTCATATAATATAAATAAATATACTTTCTTTACAGGAAAGTAAGTAGTGGTAGTGACTACAACCTTCCATCTCCACTACTAAACTTCGATGTATACACAATGCAAAATGTTTTCTATCAAATGAAAGATTATTATTATGACGAACCACCAAACTATTCCAATAAAGGTTAATAACAGTACATTACAATGTTTATAACTATGTTTACCTGGGTCAACAAGTATCTTCCTCAAAGACAAGACACGACGATTAGGTTAAAAGACGAGTTAACATAACCTGGAATAAATCCTGGAGCAATAAAGAAACCCTTAAATCAGAATTTTAAAACTTAAGAAAAAATAATGGACTCATATTTAATACCTTGTCTGACATATGGCTTCCAGACATGGATTTACAATAACTACACCAAAAACAAAATACAAGTGTGCCAGAGAACGATAGAAAGGAGTCTACTAAACATACAAAGACAACATCGGATGAGAAATACAGAAATAAGGAAAACAACAAAAATAGCTTTAGACAAAAATGTAATCGATCGGGTCTTACTGCTCACATGGACAAGGAAAAATGGACACAAAGGGTAACCTGGTGAGAACCAACAAAAAGATTAAGAGGTAGACCAAAGTAAAACTGGATTGTTGAAATAAAAAGTAAAGCTGGTGAAAACTGGACCACCAACGCAAAAGACAGACAGATGTGGAGCAAAATGGAGGAGGCCTTTACCCGTAGAGGGGTCGGTAACAATTTAATGATACTTTATAATGAATTATAAAAATGAATTTTGTTTTTGATTCTTATTAATTTATTTATCATTTCAAACTTATATACATTGAAATTATTAATTATGATTGGAATATAATTTAAAGATTATAAATAATAATATTGTATTTTTTAATGCATGCACATATAATGTAATAATTAATCATATGATATACTTGTTTAATATGTTATTCATTATGGAAATAAAGAGGCTATAATAATAATAATAATTTTTTTTTACAGCTTAACCTGACAAAATTGCTAAATTGAGACTATATGAATAAATGTTTATAACCAATTGAACATTGCCTGAAGACATCTTTTTCTATCTTGATGGAGTCATCCTAACATAATAAATACTATTATTATAATATTTTTAAATGGCTTATTATTTAGACATTATAAATTTAAAAATACCTATGTTTTTTTAAACAACAAAGAGCGGAGGAGAATAATACAATTCATGAACATAGTGAGGAAAAATTTTATTATAATAAATATCTACTAGTAATATGGCATTCTTATTTATTGTAAAATATGATATTTTATTGGGGGTTTATGTTTTTGTTAGATATGCATAAATAATTAATTGAATATTATTGAATAATGTGCAATTATTTGTAGGTACACTGAAATCTTCAATGAATCAAAGTCAATAATCTATAGTAAATTATAAACTCAATATCTACGAAGTCGGAAGGGCATTGCCGTCTTGTTTCTCATCTCCGTCTATATTTTAATAATTTATTTATAATCACACTCTAAACTCAAAATACCCCAAAATATCGGAAATATAAAAAATATATTTATTTTTTTCTTATATTAGCCATAGTAGACAAATCTTATTATTTTAACTTTATTTACAAGTTTTAATGCAAATATTGAATTTTATAGTTTCTAAACTATTATTTGGACATTTCGATACAAAAAAGGTGAACAAAAAGTAACTTTTTTAGAATCGCTTATTCTGTCATAGTTGGAAGGCGCAACTGTCAAATTTCGGTTCAGCCGAGCGGTCATGGTACGGATTTTCATACAAATTGAACGAACGAAATCTGATAATCGCTAAGGTCACGTGGGAACATAAACTGTCTCGTTTTTTCGATGTCATGGTACGAATTAGCGATGCATCTCAGTTGTAGGTTGTCAATAGGCTCGCAATAAGAGTTCATGGTAGGCCCCCTGTTCTCGAAACCAGCGGGCAGATCGCGCGGCACTATAGCGGTGTAGTGTTGTGTTCGTGGTTGTGTAGTCGAGACATTTGTTTTTATTCGCGAACGAAATGTCTAAAAAACGGCGACAACATCTTTTTGATTCAAATTTATTCCTAACGCTCGATTTATTGTGGGAAAAATATGTTATATGCAAAAATATAGTTCCATATGGGTCTCCTTTCAAAGATTTCTGAAATAATTTGCTCTTGCACGTCCGAGGTCATTTTGATACGTCACAAAAAATATGTACAGCACTATACTACAATGCATACGCGCAACGCGGGCGGTCACCGCTTGACTGGATTGCGCCGCTCGTTACCCGCGCCCGCGCCGCTGCCACGCCGCTGTTTTCGAGAACCGGTCCATTTGATTGTACGCATAATATCCTGCCGCTCCCGCGCCGCGGCCGCCGCCGCCCCGCTGCCCGCAAAATTCGAGGCAGCAGCCTTATTGAGCTTAAAATATTTTTGGCAAACGTTACCCGCTAATAGTAAATCGAAAAGTGTGGGATTGACCACAGATTTAGTATGAAAATAATACACGCTTTTCGATTGTCAGTTGAAACTACTTTTCGTTAAAATAATACAAAATACTAGTATAGTATACATATTAAGTTTTTAATATTATTTTTAACTTTATATACTGCAGATACAATTTGGTTAAACTTTTTAAGAAATGTCATCATTGGTTAAAATCATTAAAGAGTATATATGTCAAATGTCAGGGTGAAAAGCAAACTCCAAATATGCCAAAATCTAAATTAATCTAAAATCTAAATGGATATTGGTTCAACTTAATACTTAATATGTACTGGATTTTTTTACTGTATGAAATTGATTAAGTGTGTAAAAAGTAGCAATTTCGTGAAAAGGATTTTTTAGGTTTTATCTATTTCACTATATTATCGCTAACATTGTAGTAAACAATTAAATTTTAGAATTTCTAAGTAAAAACAAAACATATTACTTTATTTGAAACAGAAGCGAATTTGATCCCGAAATCGAGGTAAGATCTTTCTCAAGTATTTCATAAATTTTATCAGATTTGTTTTGATAAGCATATGCATAGCAAAAGAGATTGCCATTAAAGAATGGCAAAACACAGTGCACCATTCCTTTCGTTAACAATATATTATGTTATCTAACTATTTATTTTACTGGTACTGGGATGAACCATTTATATAAATTTTTGGAAAAACCTGTGGTATAAAATTATTTTCCACAAGTAGTAATAAGTTTTATTAAAATATAACTTACGCGTAATATTCCTTATACGCGGCACGTCTTGGTCTCCCTAAGAAGAAGTAAACACATGCTCCAGCACAACAACTACAAAATAATGCTTGAAAAATAATTGATTGAGTTTGTGCCCAGTGAAGTCCACGCATTACAGGCTTAGGATGGCATGGTGGTTTAGGAGGTGGGGGTGGACAAATCTGAGCACATGGATCAGGAGTTTTTGGTGGACATGATGCCATTTTTCTGAAATGTTAAATGAATTCTTTTTAATTTTTTGCCTTTAATATTTTGATATGCTTGTTAATACAAAATCTACATTTATTTTCATACAGAATTCATCACAATGGCTCAGAGTTCACATGGAGGAAGTCACAGACGAAGTAGAGATCATGAAAGTTCTATGCGATATACGAATACGGACTGGGAAGCTAAGGAAGCACTGTATCAACGAGAATTAGATGAAGCTCGAGCAAGAGCAACGCAAATGGAGAAAACAATGCGCTGGTGGTCTGATTGCACAGCCAATTGGAGAGAGAAATGGAGTAAAGTTCGTAATGAGCGAAACAAAGCTAGGGAGGAAACAAAACAATTAAAAACAAAAGTAGACATAATTACAAAAGAATTAAATTTAATAAAAACAGACAAAAATGATTTAGAACAGCAAATACATGTCCTGAAATTGGACAATGAAAAATTACTTAGTCTTGGGGAACGTAGGATTGTTTCGTGTGACTTATCAACAGAAGATGGTGTTGAGTTAAGAAAAAAATGTGCTATTACAAGTCCAAATGAATCAGCCAAACAAAGAGCTTCCCTAGATTCTCACAAATTCTCCAATGTTGATAATGTCCTTGCAAACAAATTAGGTGAGATGAGAATACGTTTGGATGAAACCTTCAAGAATCTACAAACTGAAAAAGATCAAAAATCTTTTTTACTATCAAAGATTGAAACCTTGACAGCTGAGTTAAATAGTGCCAAAATGGAGTTAGCACATAGTGATAGAACTTTAGGTTCAACTGATTCTAGTCATAGTGAAATTGAGAGGCTCCAAAATGAACTACAGGATGAAGTAGCTGCAAAACAAGTCCTAGAAGAGAAAATTGCTGAACTTAAAATGGAGCTAGAAAGGCTAAAATCAGAAAATACTATACAGTGGAGCAAACGTGAACTATTAGAAACTGAAAACATAGCTATATTGAGAGAAAATAAAAAATTATATAGCCAAATTTGTGAATTGAGAGAGCAAATTCACAAACTCAATAGAATATCAGATGGGAGTATTTATGGTGTACCATATAATGATCATAATAAATTAGATTCAAATGTGTTGTACATCAGGAAGAGCAGTGTTAGCCCAAGATCCCATGAGTCGAGTAATGCCTCTTCAGAGGCCATTGCTGACGCGAAAACGAACACGTCAGGAGAGGATGACGAATTGGCGATAATTGAAAGAAATTAAGAACACTAATAATATTCTAGCTAAAAAGTAAATCTTTTACCTATTTTGCCCTTAAAACTTCTCTTAGTTGACTTAGATGACGTTTTTTCTGTCAGTGTGTGTTTTTTTTTGTATTTCATTTCTTAATTTTGAAGTAGGTAAGTATTTAATAGTTTATTAACTATTTATTATAAAATCTGATAATTTTGTATCAATGTGATGAAAAGGTATAAGCTGCATTTAGTTCATTTTCACAGTAATTAGACATTCCTGATACAATCTTAGACATGTTTGCTATGTTACCTTCATAGAAAGATACTACCATTACCATTGACATGTTATTGGCAACTAATATACCCATATTTAAAATGTGACAGCTCTAAATGTAAGTATAGCCACTTAATTCTCCATCTATTTATGTCATAGTAAATCGAAAATATTTTTTGTTGGTTAGTAATGTTAGATAAAATATATATTTTAATTGACTGAGTGGTATTAGTGTTTAGCCAATTATATCAAATTGCAAGCTATTGGAAGTAATATCGAGTATTGTAATCATTGGGTTTGTAGAAAATTAAAGTAACAAGAATACTCAAATATAATAATAATTATTAAAGACTTAGTATGTTTGCACTTATGCAAATCACGGACGATGGTGGCGATTTGTTTATGGGTTGCATCTGTGCAAAATTACGGTAGATGACAAATGTTAATAATTGTGATAGTCTAGTTTTATAACTGTTTTCTTGTAGACCGACTAATTGTGTGGTTCTGTCTTCTCTTAATCTACACTAATATTATAAAGAGGAAAACTTTGTTTGTTTGTTTGATTGTAATGAATAGGCTCATAAACTACTGGACCGATTTTAAAGGCTATATTTAGTTTTAAACAAAAATAGGGTTCCGTAAGATATTAGGGTTTTTCGGACACAAGGTGTAAAAAATCAACCAAAAAAGTTGCTTATTTTGCGTACCCTACCTAAACTATTAAAGATAGAACCATAAAATGTTCTAAGTAATTGTAGATCTTATAAATATCTACAAAAAAGTCCTCGACACACTATACCTATCTATGTCGAGTGAGGCACAATAACCAATGAGTGATATAATGACATGGCAAAACGGCGTTTGCCGGATCAGCTAGTGTATTATAAAAAGCAATAATGCAATACTTTACATTTATGTGCAAGTTAAAATGCATTTTAACGCGAGGCAATAAATACGTACATATTTTTATTTCACTAGAATTGTTTAAAAAATTGATCGTTGCAACAAAAGTAAAATATGCATTTTGAGTTAAGTAGACGCATCTGCTTAACTGCTGCATTTAAAATGTTTAATAACGTTTACTCTCAAACTTATGCAAAAAATGGAAATATCATCCATAAATAATAGACTAAACGATTTAAACTTTTTGTAAAAATAGCTTTATCTAAAAATGCTTAATTAATTTAAATTTAGCCCTTCCAAAATATTTTAGTACGTTCTCTTAAGATAATTTGTTTATATTTAGTTGTAATTGCCTAATTTCAACGAATTTTGATACACTATTTAATTGTTTTAATATGTATAAATAAAAGAATGTGAACTTCTAAATAGTTTAATTTTTCCTTATTGATTCACACATATCACGACTATTTGCCTCGGCTAGGTATTGTATCTAAGAAATCTAAAGACCGATTTTTTAAGAAAACCTTTATGTTCCGGAAACTGACTCGTTCATCCGAAAGACTTGAAATGTGCCTGCCTCATACAGGGGCTATAGGACTTCATAGTTCATACATACCTATGAATTGAATATCCTTCTACATAAAAGGAACTTAGTATATATTTTTGAAGTTATGAAAAATTTATGAGAGTGAAATTTTACGATGCGCGCGCACCGTGACACAAAATTATCAGTATGTTTAACAGTATAATTAAAATTATGGCATTGATCGATTTTCTCGAATTAAATTGACTTGGGCTATCTCGCATGATTCCCCTACAGTAGTCGGCCATCATATGAGTGTCCCATCTTCCTTGGTATCTGTTCTCCATTGTTTTTTTTCCTCGGTTATCTCGTTCTCCTTGTTCTTCGATCAATTTCAACACAATTTAGGAGATTAGGTCTCCTAAATTGTGTTGGAATTGATCTAGATTACTGTGAAATTTCATACTCATATTACAGCCTAAATCGTTGAAATGAACCAGCATATCTTCTACTAATTTTACATAGTTGTCACAGCCTTATAATTTCCGAGAAAATTCTATACAACTGGTACAAGATTTCCACGCAAGCCGTACCACATCATTCATAGAAGTCTCAAATTTTGTGGTATCATTTATGAATTGACGTATTTTCATCAAAGAAACCTGCTTTTAGTTTCTCAGTACTTAAACCAGGAAATTTTTGTGAAGAATGATTTTTTCTCTTGAAACCAAGGGTTAATTTATAACATTTCTTTACCCATTTTAGGAGAACTGCTTTCAGACTTCGTTTACGTTTATTGACAGTAGTCAATAGAGTGACGCCATTCATTGGACTGATAAATCGGCAAACTCATGAATGTCAGCAAACCACTGACAATATACCTAGCAATATACAACTATTTCTTTGGATGAAAAGAACTGCAATAAGTTTTGTTCTCTCGTACGATATGTACACACTCGAACGTCTGAAGAAAGGCATTTTTTTTTAATCCTGAAGCTAGTAACTCAGCGCGTTCCATCGAAAGCCCTAAGTATTTGATGAGGTCATTCAGCTCATATTGTTAAAATGGGTTAGGATTTGATGATTTCCCGCAGTATTCAAATTCGCCAAATATTTGGGAAGAATAAGGTATTTCAGATTGATCCTCCTGAGATTGCTGCACTACCTGGTGAAAAGCTGGTACTGGAACATTTTCTGGATAAAGAATAGGTCTTTGTGCTGAGGAAAATTTAGGGTAATTCCATTTCTTTATATGATTTTTTTTGTTGTTGCCTACTATATTTGTCATACAAAAGTAACAATCGCCATAATATTTTTTTTGGTCTCGCCATGTCATAGGCATTCCAAACTTTTAGGCTGCTGCCTCGAATTTCGCGGGCAGCGGGGCGGCAGCGGCCGCGGGAGCGGCAGGATATTATGCGTATAATCAAATGGACCGGTTCTCGAAAACAGCGGCGTGGCAGCGGCGCGGGGGCGGGTAACGAGCGGCGCAATCCAGTCAAGCGGTGACCGCCCGCGTTGCGCGTATGCATTGTAGTATAGTGCTGTACATATTTTTTGTGACGTATCAAAATGACCTCGGACGTGCAAGAGCAAATTATTTCAGAAATCTTTGAAAGGAGACCCATATGGAACTATATTTTTGCCCACAATAAATCGAGCGTTAGGAATAAATTTGAATCAAAAAGATGTTGTCGCCGTTTTTTAGACATTTCGTTAGCGAATAATAACAAATATCTCGACTACACAACCACGAACACAACACTACACCGCTATAGTGCCGCGCGATCTGCCCGCTGGTTTGGAGAACAGGTATGCGTTGGCCGCCTCGCTCCCGCGCCGCAGCCGCTGCCGCCCCGCTGCCCGCGAAATTCGAGGCCGCAGCCTGTTCTCCAAACCAGCGGGCAGATCGCGCGGCACTATAGCGGTGTAGTGTTGTGTTCGTGGTTGTGTAGTCGAGATATTTGTTTTTATTTGCGAACGAAATGTCTAAAAAACGGCGACAACATCTTTTTGATTCAAATTTATTCCTAACGCTCGATTTATTGTGGGCAAAAATATGTTATATGCAAAAATATAGTTCCATATGGGTCTCCTTTCAAAGATTTCTGAAATAATTTGCTCTTGCACGTCCGAGGTCATTTTGATACGTCACAAAAAATATGTACAGCACTATACTACAATGCATACGCGCAACGCGGGCGGTCACCGCTTGACTGGATTGCGACGCTCGTTACCCGCCGCCGCGCCGCTGCCACGCCGCTGTTTTCGAGAACCGGTCCATTTGATTGTACGCATAATATCCTGCCGCTCCCGCGCCGCGGCCGCCGCCGCCCCGCTGCCCGCAAAATTCGAGGCAGCAGCCTAAGACTTACGTGAGCCTTTCTCCCACTGTCGTAGACGTTACACGCATATTGTGCACACATCATGTGGCACCCACACATTATATTGGTGCTGAATTTCAATACCGAAATAAGCAAAATACAAACGATTCACAGTGTTTGTCATCGTTATACGCTGATCTTTCAGTATGTATTGATCACAAACATAGCAAAAAGTATCAGAATCGTTAACACAACATCTGGATGTACTAGTCATATTGAATTAGTAATAGAAACTTTATCGATATGAATGTAATAATCACTATTTACGACCAAGGCGGGAAAAAAAAATAAGGGTAGTGGGTAAACTAGAGCTGATGAGTTAAAATAACGTACGCCAATATATTGTATTGGGTGTTTTTTTTAGAGGTATAGAACTTTAAATTGCAATAAAACAACGATGGATTATTGGACTGACATGATTTTTTTTTATTTGAAAGATAATCTTGTGGCAATACATTTTAAATATAATTTCTGGCATATGACTGCCACGGCTGGCTCGGATATAGTCCAATCTGGACGTCCAATTTTCGATGACTTTTTTCAACATTTGTGGCCGTATATCGGCAATAACACGGCGAATGTTGTCTTCCAAATGGTCAAGCGTTTGTGGCTTATCCACATAGACCAATGACTTTACATAGCCCCACAGAAAATTATCTAGCGGTGTTAAATCACAAGATCTTGGAGGCCAATTCACAGGTCAAAAACGTGAAATTAGGCGGTGTCTTTCAGTAAATCGATTGTGGCACGAGCTGTGTGACATGTTGCGCCGACTTGTTAAAACCACAGCTCTTGGACATCATGATTGTTCAATTCAGGAATGAAAAAGTTAGTAATCGTCAGTTGTCATCTTATCGCCGTGAAACATCAAAAACTGGAGGTGGAACAAAGCCACCATCACCTTCTCCAGACACAATGGATATGGCAGAGATGATACCGCAACGGTTTGAAGTAGATTTCAATGAATGTGATTGTGATGGTGTCGAGGTAGGAATGTTAATTATAAATATGATGTATGTGATTTTCAAGGTTCAACCTTTCAAGCATAGGCATATGCTCACAACAGTACTTTATTCCCCTACAGGGTAGTTAGAGATATTGTAATACCTCAAAACATCCATGTTGCACTTGTAGTACCGAAACTCTGTCCAGCCAGAAGTGAGCCCATTCCCACTTATAATGGACAGTGGGTATAATACACCTTGATACCTGAGTGCGAACCACTCACCATGATATTAAATTAATAGATGTTATTTATATATTTCAGGATATTACAAATAAAATCATTTTGGAAACAATTGATATCCCAAAAGCAAATAAAGCCAACAATGACAATGTAATAAATCAGTTTTGACATAACTTGAATACTAAAAAAGCCAAACAAAGGTGTGCACAACAGTGACAACATAACTTAACAATTTCATTATTTTGTAGGATTAAAGAAAGGTTAAAGAAAATCATGTTGAACTGAACAACAAGAATCCCTAAACAACTCCAAAGAAACCTACAAGGAAGACACAGGTATTATATTTAAATTATCTCTATCTCTAAAAAGAATAAAAGAAAGTTGCTATCCAGGTCTGTAGCATGTGCTACAAATTATATTATTAACACAGTTATATAATTATATTAATATAAATGTGTTAAAATTTTTATAATATGAATTATAAAAAAATTTAAGTTTTGCATGGCTGTCCATGCTTAAATTAATATTCTCTTATTTGTTGCATAAAGCAAGTAGTAGTTTTAGTTTTGGAGAAGCCTCGTAGATGCACAACCAAGAAATGATTAATTTAAAATTACAAACCGAAATTCTGATGAAGACATTAGAGTCACTTAAAAATAAATAGTATAATGAAATAAAAATGTTTTGTAGGTAAATAGTGTTTTATTTGTTTAATGTAAGAGAATAATAATAAATATTTATTTAATTAATTTTTCAAATGTAAACTGAACTTTATTGACTTTAATGACTCCTTTTCCAGTCTTTGATTATTTAATTGTAATTAATTATTTGCATGCAATCAAAAACTATTTTTAATAATGCCAAAGAAGTATAACTTCTTACGCGCGTACATAAGTACACGCACCCTTTTTTTATTAATACATAACAATTGATAATTATTTATTCCGCTGATTTAATAACGTCACTAATTACTTTGTGAACTGGTATACTTGAATCTATAGCATAATCTATGACTTCTATTTCGCATTCTGTTTCGCCATTTATAGAATGAACTATCGCTGGTATCACATCTATAATTTCTTTGTTTGTCGTCTCGTTACTTGACATTTTCCCTTTTGCTTTTCTTGTAGCCTTTCCCGGATAGGTATTTTTAATTGTTTTTGATACTTTGTCAGGTACTTCATTAATTTCTTTATTTTTTCTTTTTCTATTTCTCTCGTTTGTATTATCCTTTCTAGTTTCAGTGTCATTCACGTAACCTTCAATTTCTTTGAGACTCAGGTCACGTTGAAGCGATTCCATTTCTTCGTTTTCCATCTTTCTTTTTCCAGTGTTTCTTTTTCCCAAATTTGCAACTTTAGAATTATGCAATCGAGAGAAGAATGATGCACATGATAATGCTTTATTGGTGCACTTTTGTGCAGATGTTTTTTGAGGAGATTTATTTGCATTAGTTTCTGATGGAGGATTTTCATTCCTGAAAATGTATACATAAGTAAGCTATATACCAAACATTACAACAAAGTGTTGTGTGTGTGTGTGAACAAGTTCAAAATAATAAAAAAATATCTATATTATAAAGAGGAAAGATTTATATATTTGTAACGAATATTCTATTATTATTTATTAAAAATTCGTAAAACACTTGAATACTACATTTTCCTTAGTAACATAGTCTATATTTATCCAAATTAAAAATATAGATAATTTTTAGCTTTTAAATATTTGAAAGTGAAAAATAGAACGCAAGAACATAGTGTTTCCCCTTCCTAGAGACTGTAAGAACTGTTATTGATCACTTTATGTTAAATATCCTTTTAAGTATATTTAGTTAGACTTAAATTACTTTTTAGTCTTAAGTTAGGCTAGATCGTAACGTGCTATGATGTCTCAGTGAAGAGACAAGCATTAAAAAAATATTTTATTTAAATAAATTACTAGGTTTAAATAACAAATAAAAACATAATAATATCGAGTTAACTATATAGATGATTTGACAGCACAAAAACTATGGTTTTGTTGAGAGTATTTTTTATAATATATAAAATATATTTTTTGAAGTGAAACTTCTTTAGGCGCATGAGGGTAAAATTTTACGGATCGTCACGAAGTTGTGGAGCGTTTTTGTCGAAGGGAGAGAGCGATTGAGAAAGAGTGAGAAGGGTGAATTACCTTATAGAAATTCTATTTTCTAAATTAAAATTTCGTAAAGAGAATTTATAAAATATTAGTGTTTTATATTTTATGCAAAATAATTTATTAAAATCTCAAATGACGAACAGTAAATTAAAATGCGACGTGTTTTTATTATCGAAGAAATACATTAAAAAAATTAAATTTATAATTTGTATTAATTTTAAACACTTTTACTATTTTAATGACAATTAAATACATTAAATTCCTACCATATCTTCCTTTATATCCCTGAGGGAGGGAATCTAAAGTTTTAGATTTGTATAAATATGAACAAGAGTTAAAAGTTTGTGAAAGAAGTTTCACTTCTGACATGTGTACTTTGTATGCACGCACTTTTTTTTTACTTTACTTTGTATTATAATCATAATTTAGTGATAATAATTCAATCCAATTCATAAATGTATGCAATTTTAATCAATGTTTTCTTATGGCGTTATCACGGGAAATTATTGTCCGTAAACCGACTTAACAGACAACCAAATTTTTTTATTACTGGAACTGATGCAAATATCTATTGCTATTGCGAGACCTAAATTTTCTGCATTTATATCAATAACAAATATTGTTTATACCGATAGGTTGAATTAAAATATTCTCCCAAACTTGACCATACCTTTCCTGTGACGTCATAAGATAATGAAGTTGATCAGCCGTATTAGTCATTGCTCGTTGTTTTATTTCGGTCATTGCCTCAGACCTATTTTTGGCGTCTGAAAAACATATAGTAAATTTAGTTTTTTTTTGAAGTGAAACTTCTTTATCGGGGTTCCAAAAAAATTTAGTGTAACATTTTTGCGTTACGCGTCACATTTTTCCGTTACGCGCCATGTTGCTTTTTGAAGTCAAACTTCTTTATCGGCGTTAAAATATGACATATAGTATGTTTTTGACTTTGAAGTTTGACAACGGATTACATTTTCGACTTGAAATTTGCTAATCGCAATTTGCAGCAATTAATTTGTAAATTGTATGCTACGCAGTGTATCAAAATTTACTGTGTTTAAAGAAATAGTTTCGGACCTCTAAACTTAAAACAAACCAATTATGGCTCTGCGTACAACAAAGGTTTTATATAAGTTTCACTTCTTAAAAATATTAATCAATTTGTAGGTAACAAAATATGGTTAACGGTTAACATGAAATGCATAAATAATGTTTTAGAAACGTCAACATTTTTATATAAGTAAAAATTAATATAAATATGTTGCTAAGCGCAAAATCGAGAATTTTTTAAAATTTTATAAAACTATGAGGAAAGTTTTTATGGAGATTAGAAAAACTTCACACAAAATCCGAAAAACCAGTTTTCGTAGACTAAGTATAAAATCATTTTAAGACGAAGTCTGTGCAACTAGTAAAGAAAACCTTAATAGTTATTTGTTTTTTTTTTCACTATATTAACATTATACAGGATGTCTCAAAAGAGTGTCAAGAACCCGAATAACCCCTAGTTAAAATACCTTTAAAAACATTTTTCTAATATTTTTAAAATGCTTTAAAAATACAATGTACATCTTCTAATAAAATATTCATGCTTTTCTTTTTTTTTTGCATCTGTAGGTTTTATGTTTATATCAATAGGCTAATGTTTAAGATAAGGGAGCTAAGTTACCATTATGTGTAAAGTACTGGAAAGTCGAAAATAATATTAACAATAACGCGTAATTCAATCCCCGCCTCGCATCGTAACGTTTTACAAAAGGACCCCCCACCCCAAATTCGTTACGTAATACTTGAACTCTCCAATTTGAATACACAATTGTCTATCATCATTATTTACAAAGATACAAAAATTACCTAAAAAGCAGAAATTCACCAAAAAAAGTAACTCCTAACTACAAAAAACGGTAGAACATACATTCATTCGGGTTCCTTTAGGTGTGCTGATCCCACCTGGCACTCTTGACTCTCTTTCTGAACACCTGTATAATCATTTTCCACACCTGTATAAAATATATGCTTACCGTCATTATCAAAATAGCCTTTCATCAGTCTCTTAAACGACGTCGACAGTTGAGAAGGCAAATTGGGATTTACGTATTTCAAACCAGCGTTTATATTATCTAAAAATATTAATTTAATTAATAAAAGTATAAACTCAAACTCAAATCTTTATTGCATTCCTTATGTACATAATTTATTACAATAATGAATAAGGACCTTGGCTAGGCACAGCAATGTTATGAGAGGGCATGCTCATTCACAACTGAGCGTTTTTAAGGCATTTTTTGCCGCGCACCACCACATTGTGGAACCAGTTGCCCACTGAAGTATTTTCGAACCAATTCGACTTAGGGTCCTTCAAGAAAAGAGCGTACCACTTCTTGAAAGGCCGGCAACGCACTTGCGAGACTTCTGGCAGTGTCCATGGTCGGCGATATCACATAATATCAGATGAGCCTCTCAGGTTTGGCTCCTGATACATAAAAAACCTGGAAAACGCAACATTGGAATCGCAATAACTTCTGGAAGTTACAGAGCACCAGGGCAGTCGTACTTACCATTCAATCGATCTCTGCACTGAGTGTATTTCCTGGCAATCGTACCCAATTCCATTAACATATCAGGCTCTTCATTTTGATCGCCGAAAATTCCTGCTGTACCCATATGTTTATTCTTCATAACCACTGAGCCTAAAGGAAAATTACATAAAAACATATATACTTTATCAAATCTGTAATTTGCTTGTCTTTATAATTCATTGACGCGAGGTCCGAATTAAAAAGTTAAAATTAAAAAGCGATTTTTTTTTTTTCAATAACGCGCGTTATTCCGCGTAGATGAGAGTCAAGATGAGTTCCTATAACTACCAAGCCGACTCTCTTTCCGCACAAACTAGTCTATTTACCTGCGGAGAGTCTTTTTGCTAGTACCCATTTCCGAAAAAAAGGCGCGTAGGAGGCCCCGACATGTCCTAACGAATCCAGATGATCCAATTAAGCTAATGGCAAATTAAAATCCCACCCGCGCAGCAATAAAACGTCATAATCAGATTAGGGTAAAAATCCGCCTTCACCTCCAGGCGTGTTCTTTTACTACCTACTTCAAAACCTTCAAGTCCTTTACTACGTATGCAAATATTATATAGGTAAAGGTCCTTAACTAAAAAAGAAATATGGCGCTTCACAAAATCCTTTTTATCGTAATGCGCATAATACAATTCATTATTAAAGAAGTTTAATAAACATTTTGAAGACAATTGCCCTTGAAAAATTAAAATTAATAAACTACACAGCCTTGCTGAATTAATTAAAATTGAATATTAAACTAACTAAAATGTAAAACTTTTTACCCATTTGTATTTCACAGAATACATTTACAATAGTAACAAAATTTAATGTGTGGTTTATAGTAATGTAACAGCAGTTCCCGAGAAACGCTCGGTCACACATACTGTTTAGCTATATTAATATACATTATAGAAGTATTTAAATTATTTTTACATCTAGAATAATACGTATAAATACGCTTTCTGTTAAGAGAATAACTATATAACGATATTTTTTTAACCTTTCTTTAACTTCCAAGTGAACTCATTCCAATAGATTCCAATTTTAATGTCGGGATCATCAGTATTAAAATGTTTTATTGACTTACCATTAAAATATTTAATCAATGTGGTATCAAATCCCCTTTCACGCTCGGCAGCTGTGTACCTTGAGTGCTTAACCAATACTCGACCAAGAATAAGTAATGCATCGTTTAACCTGCAAGCGCCATTTCATTATGTTATGTCGTTATTGTACGAAGGTCCAAACAGCTAAGAGGCATAGCTCTGTGACTCAATAGGTATGTTGTGCGTAAAGTCCTGGCTAACTAAGCCAGCCTAACTCCTTTTTTTTTTTTTAACTTTTTGGCAGCCTATCCTTCAAAAAGCACAGAAGCCTCCTGGGCACTTCTCAGGCTTCACGGAGGCTTTAGGAGCGACCTCACTGTTCCGAGGATTTTTGCACGTTATTTAGCTACAGCTACGTGGGTGATTGATTCCACTGCGATGAAACAACCTCTTCAAATGAGGCTGTCTGTCGCAACTAGACAAAATCCCTTTGCGACACGCTTGACTAACTATCGCCAAACGAATTAGTATTAGACCACAAGTCCATGAACAAAAAATACCTGTGAAATGACCCAACCTGAATTACGCTTAGAAGGCTGTTACTATATCTGAAAATGGCTCTGAGCACTATGCCGTCATTTCTGAGCGGTACATGTGAGTACGTGAGTGAATGGACTTTCTCATGTACAATGGGGGAATTTCGACTAATTATTAATGTACGGCTTTGTTATAAGTGTATAGATGATTAAAAATAAATGTCGAAAAACGTAGTGCCGTACAAAAGTGATGGTGCCGGAAGTCGGTGCAAATTTTTAATTCGACGACAGTTGCAGAAGCAATATAGGTCATTTATTACTGTACGGCATTTGTGTGATTCCTTTTGGACACATATACAGATACTTTACCCGTAAACGCCGTACATATTTTCAGCGGAGCGGTCGAAAGCCAAGGGTCGGAACCCTACCCCTACACCCATATACCCTAAGGTCATTGTAAAATGTACGGCAACATGTTCAAAATATTATTTAACACGGACAATAATGTTTTATAATTATGCCGTTCAAATATTATAGTTAATATTTGTGTAATTAAATATTTATCGAAATTTCAGGATTTATCAAGTTCTTACTGCTGTAAGATCAGAGAATAATGTACGGCAACTTGTTTTTTTACATAATGTTACCAAATATTACCGTTGTACATTATAGCCGTTCATTATAAATGGTAACTATAAATATGAAATTTCAAAAATTTAGATGACTTTTCCAATGCTCCTAGAGTGAGTTACTCAGTGCTAAATTGTGAAAAAGTGCAATATCAAAAAGTAGTCGAAGTGCTATCAAAAGACACCCAGTCGAAGCGAAATAACAGTGGTTTTATCAAAATTAGTTACTGAAACTTTAAAGTGTCGATCAATTATAGTTTTGTGAACTTTTACAACAAAATCAATAAAAATATAACCTATTTTTGCTAAATGAGAATGCAAAAAGATAACAATAGCGCATAGTCGATAACGCCATCTAGTATAGAGTGCCTGTACCATAACAACAAAGTCCACTTTGATCGTCTCGATCGATCGACGGTCAAGTTTTATAAGTACTTCAGAGGTCCGACAATAGGGGGCGTTACCAATACCAATCACTAAAATCGTACAAGGAAAAGAAGTGGACATTATCATCGGAGGACAGTAAACTACCTGAGGATAACATTTATGCAATAAACTTTTTAAAATTATCAGAATATAATTAACTGTTAGTGAAAACAAAATAACTGCTGTGCAATTTATTTTACAAAGTTTAACATCGCCGAAATAATAGGAGATTGGACATTAGATTTAGTTAATTTAGGACATTAGACTATATATATACATAGGACATTATTACATATACTATAATTAAGTATAATATAAAAACATTAACTAACTATGTACATCTTCGTATCTTTATACTTGTATCATAACAAATAAATATTGTTAGAAAATAGCATAGGGTTAGTGTTGGATATTAAAGTTTTGTATGAATTAACGTGAACAGGTACGGTATCGGTACGGTAAATATAATTAAAAGAATTACTAATCAATTTCTCGACGAACCGTATTCTATATTGTAATATTTGGTACCTATAACAAATGAATGCATCGCGTTCATCATAACATTATTATTTGATAATATATACTGATAGTTGACAGTATATATATATATATATACATATTATTATTTTGAAAAACATTTTTCTTTTTTTTTTTTTCTCTTTGTGACGCACGACCTGTCAACACATATACGCTAACATGTTTAAAACACCACCTAAAGACATGGTAAAATCCAAGGACTGCACTCATGAAGCAGGTATGTCAACAGAAGAATCGCAGGTTCTGCGCAGCGTGAGGGAACAAGAAAATAATATAATTGAGTTGGACGCTAAACAAATGACAAGAAAGACACCAGCTTCAGCCAACAACTCAATAAAGACGTGGATCCTAAATTCTCAAGTGTCTCCCAAAACGAAGACCCCAACGAGCGAGGCGAAAATCTTATACACGACCATCAAGAGTACAATCAGCAGTTTGAAATTTACAAAAATGGAACTAAAAGGCAAAATTGTAAGTGCCGCGGAAAGACTTTTTGAACTTGTCAAGGAACTGGAAAAAACGAATGGTGACATTACAGCACGGGTCGATACAAGTCAACTAGTTGGAGGGGAGCAGTCAAAAGAAGAAAACACGCTAAATACGGAATGTGGCAGCGACGCTAGAGAAATTTTAATGAGAATAGAGGAACAAGGAGCTCTTATAAGAAAAAATAACGATAAAATTGAACAGTTAAGACTACTAATCGAAAAACAGGATGAAACAGACGAAATAAGGGAAAAAAAGATTATAAATAAGATAGAAACAACTACATTCTCGATACAGTCCACATATGCCAGTATCGTTGCGGGTCAGAAAAGTAAAGGAGAAAGGAACACGGTTGCATCCAACTTAAAGCCTACCGCACTTCACTCTTTAATTGTTACTTCAACAGAACAAGAGACAAGCAATGAAATTATCGAGCGCATTAAAACGGCAGTAAATGCAAAAAAGACCGGAATAAACGTAGATAAAGTAAGAAAAGCTAAGGATCAAAAAGTAATTATAGGCTGTGAGTCCACCCAACAGCTACAAAAAGTATCGGAACGGTTAAAGATTGACAAGACACTAACATCTCAGATTGCCAAAAACAAAGACCCTTTAATAATTCTTTACGATGTATTGCAAACCAATACGGACGACGATATTATATCATCAATTAATACTCAAAATGAACACCTAATAAAACACTTAAATAAAGAGGACATAAGGGCTACAGTAAAGTATCGTAGAAGAGCTAGGAACTTGCATACGAATCACATAATTGTACAAGTTTCTCCTCCATTGTGGGGAATACTAACAACTGAAGGTAAAATGCACATCGACTTGCAAAGAGTTAAAGTTATGGATCAATCACCCCTGATACAATGCTCGAAGTGCCTAGGATACGGGCATGGTAGGCGATTATGTACAGCAGAAGAAGAAAACTGTTCACACTGTGGTGGGCCTCATAAAAAGATCGATTGCCCGGAATATATGGCGGGGGGGATCCCATCCTGTATTAACTGTAAACGTGCGAACCTGGAAATTACAGATCATAACAGCTTTGACTCTGAGTGCCCTACGAGGAAAAGATGGGACTTATTGGCAAGGGCCTCAGTAGCATATTGCTAAGGTTGCCTCAGTTGGCCCAACAGACAAAAACTCAAAATCATACTTAATAGTTCAAGCAAACCTACAGAAGAAGAACTTGGCCACTAACGAAATTATAATTGAATCACAGAAGAAAGGTATAGCAATTGCGTTACTACAGGAGCCATACATCGGCGCCAGAGGTAGGGTGAGGCAGTATAGGGGGGCTAGGGTCTACCAAAGCACCGCAAAAAACGAGGGGGTTGTAAAAGCTGCGATAGCAGTGTTTGACCACGACTTAAAAGTTGAACAGTACCCCGAACTTACCACAAACAATATTGTGGTGGTTAAAATTCACACAGGTGCGTGGGAAATGGTAGCCGTCTCTTACTACTTTGAACCCTACCCCAAACCCTTGGTGCCATACCTAGACCAACTAGTTAAAATCAAAGGCAAATTTAAACGCAACTTAATTTTTGGAGGAGATGCAAACGCAAAAAGTGTCTGGTGGGGCAGCTCAGTAATTGATGAAAGGGGAGAAGATATGGCTGCAACACTGGAGCAATTAGAAATGCAAATTTTAAATCAGGGAGACACCCCCACATATTATACCATACGAGCCAATAAACAATATACCAGTTTTATAGACGTAACGGCTTGCACATTAGATATGTTACAAAAAATTGAAAATTGGCAAGTAAATCAAGACTTAATTAGCTCTGACCACAATGCTATTACCTTTACAATAAAACAGAAAATAACAAAGAATAACACAGAATTAAAAACAACAAGGATATATTATACTAAAAAAGCTAACTGGACTAATTTTCTAGAGAAAATCGGTCAGTTACTTTTGGAAAATAGAATAAATCAACAACACGTAGATAATATAACCGATAAAACAGAGTTAGAAGACATTATAGCAACATATATAAATATTATAACAGAAACCAGTAATGCCTGCATACCTAAAATAAAAAATAAATCACTCCCTACCATACCGTGGTGGACCAAAGAACTGGCAAACCTTAAACGGATAATGGTGACTAAAAAGCGTAGGATTCGATGCGCTGCCGCGGTTCGAAGACAGAAAGTGATAAAAGAATATCTAGAGGCTAAGGATATATATGAGAAAGAAGCAAAAAAAGCACAGATTAATAGTTGGAAAGAGTACTGTGAAAAACAGGATAAAGAAGGAGTCTGGAAGGGGATATATAAAATTATAAATAAAACCACTGAGAGGCATGAAGACCTACCGCTAAATAATCAAGGTAAAACTCTATGTTCAAGGGAGTCGGCTGAGCTACTTGCAGAGGTTTTTTATCCGCGCGATCGAGAGGAGGACGATGATCAGGAACATAAGAAAACAAGACAGCTCGCTGAAACAGTAAATGAACAGGACCATGATGACAACCATGATCCTCCATTTACTATTACTGAACTCAACATGGTGATTGGTAGCTTTGACTGCAAAAAAGCACCTGGATCAGATGGCCTCACTCTCGATATTTGTTCACGAGCTATCCTGCGGGATGCGGGAGTGTTCCTATCAATGGCAAACAAATGTCTAGAACTTGGATACTTCCCGAAACTATGGAAAGTCGCAACAGTAGTGGTTCTCAGGAAACCTGGTAAGGATGACTACACGAGTCCAAAGTCCTATAGACCAATAGGTCTTCTACCCGTGATGGGAAAAATCCTTGAAAAGTTGCTTGTGTCTAGATTAAAATGGCATGTGATACCCAAACTAAGCCACCGTCAATACGGTTTTATGCCACAAAAGAGCACAGAAGACTCCCTCTACGACCTTATCGGCTATATACGAGACCAACTAAATAAGAAAAAACTGATAACGATAGTTTCCTTGGACATAGAGGGCGCCTTTGACAGTGCCTGGTGGCCAATGATACGGGTTCAGCTGGCTAAACTAGGGGTCCCGATTAACCTGAGAAAGATAATAGATAGCTACCTAAAAGAACGAAAGGTTCAGCTAAAATATGCGGGAGAGGAGGTAAACAGAAATACGTCGAAAGGATGCGTTCAGGGATCCATAGGTGGCCCTATACTCTGGAACCTACTTTTAGATCCATTGCTGCAAGAAATGGAAAAAAAGGGGTACTATTGTCAAGCCTTTGCAGACGACGTCATCATGGTGTTTGTCGGAGAATCAGCATTTGAAATAGAACGAAATGCTAATGCTGCTCTTGCCTATGTAATAGATTGGGGCACTAAAAATAGACTCAGATTTGCTCCACAAAAAACCCAAGCTATGATTATAACTAAAAAAAAAAAATATGACAAACCACATTTGAATATGGGCGGAGTGTCCGTGAAACTATCAGATGAAATAAAAATACTTGGTTTGACTCTCGATGCTAAATTGACCTTTAATAAACATATCTCCAATATATGCAGGAAAGCAACAAATATTTACAAACAATTAGCAAGGGCGGCGAGAATTGGCTGGGGTTTACACCGAGATGTAATTCATATTATTTATACAGCAGTCATCGAGCCGATAATCTTATATGCGGCAGCAGTCTGGGCTCCAGCCACTAAAAAGCTAGGAATTAGGAAGCAATTAAATTCAGTGCAACGAAGCTTCGCGCTGAAGCTCTGCAGAGCTTACCGAACCGTATCACTGAATGCCAGCTTGATCCTCGCTGGACTATTGCCCTTAGACCTTAGAATCCAGGAGGCCGCTGTGCTATACGAAGCAAAGAGAGGATTATTTCAGTCTGAATTGGAAGGTGACCTGGAGCAAAGAGTATCCTGGGTGAGTATTCCTCACCCCTCCAAAGAACCTGATATCAAATTTATAGCCTATAGAGAACAAGAGCGTCCTAGAACAGATGCACCGGCAGTAAAGATATATACGGACGGAAGTAAAGTAGACGAATTGGTCGGTGCCAGCGTTTCCTTATGGAAAAATGGTGCCGAATTCGAGACTTTTAAATTGAAACTATCTTCATGCTGTTCCGTGTATCAAGCTGAACTGGTGGCTATTCTTAAAGCGACTCAAAGGATCCTTTGTCACCCAGAAACAACCTACGGCGTATATAGTGACTCCCGAAGTGCACTCGAAAGTGTTGCGGGTGGTCGCTCTTTCAATCCCCTTGTAGTTGAAATTCGTAAGAACATAAATAAAGCGCATTTAATCAATAAAAAAATTGATATTTTTTGGGTTAAAGCGCATTCGGGCATGGAGGGGAATGAAAGAGCAGACCAACTAGCAAAGGAAGCTGCGCATCCAGAAGAGGCGCCCGTGTACAATAGATTTCCCATATCGCATTTGAAGAACTGTCTACGTGGAAACACGATCGAAGAATGGAATCACAGATATCGAGACGGCGAAACAGCTGCAATAACCAAGTTATTCCTTCCAAATGTTGCTTCGGCCTTTTCGATAATTAAACAAGTGAAACCAACGGGATTGATAACTCAGATGTTGACAGGTCACGGTGGCTTCTTGTCGTATCTTCACAGGTTCAGGGTTAGACAAAGTGCTGCCTGTCCTTGTGACGATGCAGCTGAAGAGACAGTGTTGCATGTTCTGACCGACTGTCCCATGTATGGATACGACAGGTATAACGCTGAGCAAGCTATGGGCATGAGGGTAACGGAGACTAGTTTGAAGGAAATAATGCTCAATGTTAGGCTGAGGGGCATCTTTTTGGGATTTGCTGTGAGGGTCATACAGGGGGTTGTAAAAAGAAATAGGTAGTAGTAGAGACACTCGGGTTACCAATACATTTGTAAGCTTTTTAACACCTCCGACGACTATATAGTCGGGGAATATATATATATAGTCGTACATTTTACTCCAGATTATTCTTTACAGCTGATAAAAACTTCGACGACGTTTGAGGTGTCCCTTAAGGTCATTAATAACTGTACATATCTGAGTATACTACCATAAGGCTGTAAAGTATATTTACAGCCTTATCGTACCAGCAGAGAGAGGTAAAGGAAAAATATTTTTAACAAAAATATATATAATACAGGGCGTCCCAAAGTTATGAGACATTAAGGGAAAGTACCTTAAATATCGCAGATAGGGTATTTTACGAAAAGAAGACTTTATGTTATTTATAAAAGTTAGTAATTCTGCATTCAAAGATTTTTTTAAAACTACTTGCCTCGTCTGGAAATCGAACCGGCTTAAATTAAAAAAAAACACCCCTACTTTTATGATGCCAATCGAAAGAATGGCCAAAACCTAATAACTTTTCTAAAGTAACAGACTCGTAGGGGATTTTTTTAGGCCGAATACGATAGATAATGTTTTTAATTTGATTAAAAAGATATATTCACGCTGTTCCTTTCTTTTAAAATACTATGTTACTTAAGAAGAGTTATTAGTTTTTGGCCATTCTTTCGATTGGCATCATAAAAGTAGGGGTGTTTTTTTTTACATTTAAGTCAGTTCGATTCCCAGACGAGGCAAGTAATTTTAAAAAAATATTTGAATGCAGAATTAATAACTTTTAAAAATAACATAAAGTCTTCTTTTAGTAAAATACCCTATCTACGATATTTAAGGTACTTTCCCTTCATTTCCCATAACTTTGGGACGCCCTGTATTGGTAGGCGGTGGTAGCGGACTATCGAAAGTGTACGGCATTTATCTTTTATTGAAGATTGTCTAAAGTATTGATAACCTGTGTTATTGCCGTACGGATAAAAGTCATCGGAAAATGACTCTTTTCTGAGAAAAGTAATTTACCCCATACACCTATGTGTTCCACAAAAAATGTACGGCATGCTGGAAAATGTTATCTATTTGTGAAGTACTCTCAAGATCATTTAATTTTATGTTGATTCATATCATCATCACCTATATGCTAATCAGACACATGTTGCGACCCTTGGCTTTCGACCGCTCCGCTGGAAATATGTACGGCGTTTACGGGTAAAGTATCTGTATATGTGTCCAAAAGGAATCACACAAATGCCGTACAGTAATAAATGACCTATATTGCTTCTGCAACTGTCGTCGAATTAAAAATTTGCACCGACTTCCGGCACCATCACTTTTGTACGGCACTACGTTTTTCGACATTTATTTTTAATCATCTATACACTTATAACAAAGCCGTACATTAATAATTAGTCGAAATTCCCCCATTGTACATGAGAAAGTCCATTCACTCACGTACTCACATGTACCGCTCAGAAATGACGGCATAGTGCTCAGAGCTATTTTCAGATATAGTAACAGCCTTCTAAGCGTAATTCAGGTTGGGTCATTTCACAGGTATTTTTTGTTCATGGGCTTGTGGTCTATATAGCAATAACATTGGCTCACAGTTGACCACGTGACCATTTCCATACCATCCGTTTAGCTTTAGCAGGTCACGCCTGCAAGTCATTGTCTCCTGTCCCAGAATTCTTATACTACGTAAAGTATTTAATGTCTAATATGTAATGTTAAATATTTCTACATTTTAATACCAAGTTTGACTTCGAGCGTCTTGGAATACAAATAAGCCCCGAATCTAATATAGTATGACTAGCTGATCCGGCAAACGTCGTTTTGCCATGTTTATCATTTATAATAAAAAATAGGGGTTGATCGTAGAGAGGTGAAAATTAGGGGTTACGTATTTTTCAATGCTGTATCATAAAAAAAAAATTTTTATCTAAAAATTAAAAAAAAATTAGGGGTGGACTACCCTTAACATTTAGGGGTATGAAAAATAGATGTTGTCCGATTCTCAGTTATACATAATATGCACACAAAATTTCATGAGAATCGGTCAAGCCGTTTCGGAGGAGTTTAACCACATACACCGCGACACGAGAATTTTATATATTAGATTATAAATGAAGGGGGTCAGTACTTGGGAACTCTTTGTTAATGAGCTCATGACTTAGATTGTGCTATAATCTATGAATTGCACACAGCAAAGCAATTCATAGATTATAGCACAATGAATGGTGGCAATCTATTCAAGTTCAGAATGGCAGAACTATTTAAATTTGTCTACTCTTGGAAAATTTTATAATTTATTGTGGTGAAATATATATGTACATGAATAGGTTTAAGCCAGTCTTCAAGTACAAGTTATATCATAATTGAAAAATATGATATCCGGCTCGAAGGACCACAAAATTGTTTTAATTTTGCCTAGCAAACTCGTACAGGCTATTGATAAATGGTGAAATGTATGTATTATGTCCGATTAAAATGGCAAAATTTTGATCTATGTATTTCTGAAAGATCTTTGAAATTGGGGTATTTTCATTGCCAGAATTTTAAACCTATAATGATAAAGTTTGGATAATACATTTCTAAGTTTGTATCTAATTGAGTTGTGAAATCTTTTTTAAAGTACCTGTGATGTCGTATTGCATCTTCCAAGCGCTTTATTTCCGGTACATCCTCAGGGCATATAGGTAAATATGCAAAATTGGCAAAAGGCTGTTGTGTTACCAATGCATACACTATGAAGAGGCTTATCACAGATTCCTGAAAACATTTGTTAGTTTTGTTTATAAATTTTAGACATACTTAGTATTCATTTAATATAACTTTTACTTAGATTACATTTCATGTACAGAAAAAATATTTTTTATGTTGTTTAAGGTGTTCATTTGCTTACAGAAAATTAAAAACATTTCTCAGTAATCCAATACACTATTTAGTTACATTTGCTGTGTTATGGTATTGCGTTTAACATCCTACACACCATGCATCTTGAATTTAGGTCTCAATTAAAGATTGATATTAAAAACCGCATGTTAGTTGAACACACAGGTACTTGTTTTATAATTCTAAGAGCTTATATAGACAGAACAATCAAACCACTTTGCACCAATGGATACGACCCCAGGGTTATATATCTAAAAGAGACATATTACATTAAAATGCTCTATAGATCGAATTCTAAGTAAAATAAAATATATTTTACCTTGTAATTTCCTGTGTCCTGCACCAAAAAACTTTTAGCAACAATGATCAATTCTTCAGAGAGCTCTGCAATTTCCGCACATGTTGTAAGTTCCCTGAGAAAAACATTCCACATGTAGGTAAGATTAAATAATAAGAATTAATGCTTTAAGGATCTATGCTATCTTATTCAAATAGTCCAGAGTTAGATCTCTTAAAATTTTATAGTCCAATATCAGTTGGTCATTCAGATAATATACAGCTAATGAGTGTCTAAGTGCGGAAACAGAGTCCACCAACCAAATACCATAACATAGTGCTATTACTGCAGATAATGTAAACTTAGCCATCAATAAATATACTAGTATATTCTTTTCATTTTTTTAGTTAATGAGAAAGAAGATATAAAGGAAGAATGTTAAGCCTGATATACATGACTTATATAGGGTACAATTTGTAGTATACAATTCAGTTCCTTTTAGTTTTGACTCTGCCTATTAAACATTAGCTTGTTTTTGCAGTTCAAAAATCAAATTTAATATTTTAATGTGTTTCCAATAAATACAGTATATAATTTACCTGAAATAATATAATATAATAAATAGACGAATTGTCTTAGTGTGACAGATGTAAAATAATTATGTATGGTGTCTTTAAATCTCAAGAGTTATATAAATTATACATACTGATACAAGCTCGGAAAGTGCATTTCTTTCCATACAGTGCAGAATGTTTGGAAATTTAATAAGTCTAATATTAAACAACGCTGTATTAACTCCTCACAGTCCTCGGAAAAACCGTCTGCTATGTATATTCTACATACATCAACTGATTGTGAAGTGTCTGAAAGTAAATAATTTAATATTAATCTTTATCGAGTGACTTTCTATAAAAAATTACAAAACTGAAGCTAACGGGAATTTCTTTTTGAGCCTTAAATATTCAAATTATTTTTAAATTCACGTCCTAGTTCAAGTTTCCTATAAAAATACATATTAAGCGTTTATTCAAATAAATATAAATTAATCTTACTGGACATATTGGTTTATATCCTTTGTTAAGTTACACATTAATTTAAAAAATTGTTTAGATGCTTCAGCTTGTGTTAAAAGATAAAAAAAACAAATAATATAATTCTTACAAAACAACCATTAGGGATAAATTAAATATTAATTTTTAATATCATCATCAGACATCATCTTACAAAATAAAGTGTCAACTGTCAATTACGTAAAAATAAAGACGCCACAGAGTACATAGAACTAAGGCTCAATACTGCCAGATAACTTATAAGTAGTATCAAGACGTCTTTATGATTATCCTATAGCTTTTTAGGAATATTGACAATAATATATAATGTTAATGGTATATAACAAAATAATGTTTCTTTTGCATAAACTGGTTAATTTTTTTAACTGATAGTTGGTAAAAAAAATACCTTATTTCATCCATTACGCAGTTTCGTACATTTAGTAAATTACATTAAATAAAAGGCGAATTATAGTAATAATACTTTAATAGCTACTACATACAATTAAACAACCATAACAACACAGTAGGTACCGAATGAAACACTGATATTTATGCTTACATATTTAATGATTTCTTTGATTCCGTTCAGTATCGGATCTAAATGACACTTTATAAAATCGCAGAACGATCATGTGCGCCGATCGATGCGTACATTGCAATTAATAAACACTACGAATTGTAACTAAAAATTGAATTTACAGTGGTGTTTTTTCAATCAATTTGTACCAGTGACCACACTCACAGCGGCGGGGATGTTCCTGTAAAAAAAATATTGTCAATTAAGGATTCTGCTTAATTTTTATACAAATATTTCTATAACCAAGAAAGTGTGACATGCATTATATTATTATTATTATATTAAGAAAAACTAAAATAATCTGTACAGTATCATTCCCAACCATGAGGTAGTCAGATCTGTGCATCTTTTTTCTTTCTAAGAGTAGAATGAATTCTATTGCATACAGTGATAGAAGATAATATATATGTAAGGAAAGCAATGTCTTAAAAAATCAACAAACTGTATCCGCCTTCATGGAAGGTCTACTATTAATATGGTTAGTCGAAGAAATGTTAGATTAATCACCTTGTGCACCCAAAGCCAGTTGATACTTGTAGAGTGTTCTTCACCTGTAATAAAAATATCATGGTTTTCTTTTAAAAGTTATATTTCAAAATAGTATATTTTATTTATTTTTCTATAATACATCCTATATTATAAACAACAAAGGGACTTCTCTGTTATCTCTATATTTCCTGTAGTTTACTTAGTTTGTTTTCCTATAATAACACACCTTTAGCATAGATATAATAGTATAGTGAGACTTGATAATGTGAAACCAAATCTCGTAGTGATAACTGTTCTTAAATAGTTGCACATTGCGGTCAATTGCAAGAAATAGTTATACATATTATTTTCCTTATATAAGAATGAAGTTATGTATAATATTATTTCTAAACCTTTCAAATAAAATTCATGTTATTAAGCCTTTTTTTTAATTGTATTCAGCTTCTTGTATAACATTATTGTCTCACATGCATTAACATACTCAATGTCATTAGGATTTCATTAACTTCTATATACATGCTAATTGAAAGGACTCTTTTGAAATTATTGTTTACTTACATATGCATCCAACAATACGAGCATCAAAACAGGAAGGAACAAGTGTAGGGTTGTCACGGGTGCCAGCAGCCTTCTTCAGTACCTTCATGTTAAAAGGATCATCATTGCCTGACTGAAGAGCTACCAATTCTCTTTTTTCCAATCCAGTGGCATGTTCCATGGGGTCAACCATCACTGTAAATAAAATGAAATGTGTTTAATTTTTCACTTTTTTTTTCTGCCTCCATGCCTCAGTTGGTTTAGCATGATACATTATCTAAACATACATTTTAGGTCTAAGGGCTCTCGGTTTCCTCAATATATGAGTGAATGTTAAATAGACATATAAATAATGTTCATTGGTGCACATCTGTAAACATCTCAACTTCAGTTTCTTAATCACATTAAGATGCAATTACAGTACAAATGAAAACATTTTTTTCATATTGGTCTTAATATATACAATACAATGCATTTTACACAAATATCCTGCATTTGATTCCAAGCTTAACAAGGATTAATTTAGATTAGAAGATAACTGTATCTTTAGACTAATCAGAGCTTATTTAATGGGGGAATTTCACAAATCTCAATAATTTACTATTTACAATTATTCTCTTAATTAATTAATAAAAATGGATATAACAGTAGATATATACAATAGAAATGAGTTTTTACTGTAATAAACCCACACAATATATTATACTCAATATAGGTGGAAAATGTAATTAACTAGTATTACTTGGCTAGATAAGATATAACCTAAAATACGATGAAGTTTTGTTTTTATTATTGACGTAATTGAATCAGAAAAGGGTGGGTAAAGATAACGTGGTATGGGAGTTCATTTTGCATTATATGTATGTAATAAATAATATAACAATACAGGAAAACTGAGTGCCATGGGACCGATTAAAATAAATTTGCGCAATAACAATATATTTAATTTTGATTATAATAAAAGTGATAATATCTTTTAAATAGACATTATTTTGCCATACTAAAATGTTAAATTAACTTAATTTTGGTTGGAATTCCGAAACTTTTTGAAATACAAATATCTTTGACATTACGTAACTTAATTCTGACAGGTAAGGCCATATATTTTTCATACAAAATTAGTTACTTTCTTACTTTTATCTGCGTATCCCCGTCGAGCAGACGAAAATAACACACTTTTGAGAGCATTTCCGCGGACAATTTGTCTACACAAGGAAGCCATTTCTATATTTTCTCACTACACCGCTTCTCACGATGGCAAGTGGAAGTTTGATAAGAACATAGAGATGTTTCCGAAATCGATTTTTTAGTCTGTACTCTGTAGTCTATGTTTAGTGTGCTATATCGAGTATCGACCTATTTTGAAGAATACCGGTATTTGTACTTAAACAGATAAATCCGTATCTATATAAGATTAATGTTTCTTACGATATAATATTTATAATATTGTGATATTTTAATTATTTTTGTTATTTTGTATGACATAAGTCATCAGAAAGAAACGCCTTTGTTCATTTCAGTTCGGCGTTCGCTGAACGATGGCAATTGGTCACCGTCAAATTGCGACTGCAATTTTCTATTTGGAATTAAACTTCGTTACAAATTTAATGTTATTTATTCTTTCAAATTACATTTATTATATTAAAGTTTTAGTACTCAAGTACCTATGGCTTACACAAATGATTAATAATATATGGATTGGACGGAATAATTACCTGAGGATGTATATTAGGTACAGGACACAATCGATAAAATTGGAATATTGGAAGTATGGTAATAGGAAAGCTAAGGACAACCACTATAGAATATGAACCTAAAGTAATTATATCATAAAGGTTTCTTATCTCCAAATTTAAAATTTAATCTGTGTAATACAGATTTTTTAATTATCCTAACTTTATTTTTAAATCGTTAATATTTAATATAGAATGGTGCAATGACATAGTGCGACTAATAGCTAATATATTTTATATTCTAATTATCTCGCTATATAGATCCTGAACGTTATCGCTTATAGTGTTGAATATAAGCCACATCGAATTACACTTTGATTGTCCGGGTTAGACACGTTTATTATATAGTTAACGACTAAGCTAAGTCCAGTCCAAAAATGTTATTTGATTATCTGTTAAATTATTCAATACCTGAGTTTGTAGAATGCTATATTCTTTAAAAAGTGAAATATTTGGATTAAATCTAGAACTTTATTCTTTCTTAATTGATTTGGAAATATTAAAAGCCGTCTCACATCTCAGAGCGTCATTATGACCAAGAATCCTGTTTAAGTTTATTAAGAGTTTCCAATGAATTAATGATGCCTCGTTTAACTCTGGAGATCAGTGCGAATCATTGTAACTGTAACATAACTTTATTTAATTTATGATTCATATACCTAGTCAGTTTATCTCTTGAAACGTAAATAGTAAAGCTTTACACAATAATTGTTGGGTTGTTGAGGTGTAATCTTGTGTATCTTAGCATTTTAACCGTTCGTTAGTCTATATATAGTTTTAGTTAATTTTTCTTGCAATATACACCGTATATGCACCTTGCATGCGCCTAAAGAAGTTTCACTTCAAAAAGTATTTGAATTAACGAGTGAAAATACATATTATATAACTTACTGATGTGATAAAAGAGGTAGTAGCATAAAAACCTAGGAGTAGAAACACAAATAAACCATAGGTACAAATAAATGAGAATTAATGTTTGCTTTCAACAAATATAACTACCTTAGACATCACTAAATGTTAACCGTTAAAGTAAAGCGCAGAAAGGAGTAAAAATCTTCCCAGAAACAGCAGTAAGTTTCTTACTAAAATCTCATTATTGTATTTGATCCTATTTGGATTATATTTTAAAGCCGATTACGTTCTATTTAGCAAAAACTCGTACAACACAGAATAATTTCCATATACAAAATAATCGTCGTACATGCAACATAAACTATTATACGCATATTTTGTTATGATGGAATTTCCTATTAAAACAAATTTTAAACAATGCTCAAAATTCTTTGATGTCGCCGACAGCTATAGTTTAAAGTTAGTCGCGCCACGCGTGTACTTTTAGGGGTTTGTGTTAGAGATGTAAAAAAATTATCATTTATAATCGATTTTTTCACGCGATTTTTATATTTAAAATAATCGATTATTTCGATACATTGAATCCGATTCTTTGAAGATGTATTGATATGCTCGATACATTGATGTTTTTTTGTAAAACATCAAAAGGATGATAAAAGCAGTTACAAAAACTCAAGTTTGAATGGAACACTATAATTTAAAACTAAAATAAATTTATTCAGCGGCACAGGACTACATACAATTAAAAAGACAACAAAAATACTAATGTGCTACTGAAAAGGAATACACTCAGCATTTATCAAAATCTATCAAAACGAGATTAAATTAATTTCGATTTCAATTATTCTTAAACGTTAATTTGTGTTTATAATTTCTATTGTTTATTTTTAATTTAAAAAACCATGAAAAATAAAATATTTAGAGGGTTTATTTTGAAATTAATTCAAAAATTAGGAAAATATCGCTTATTTTTTTAAGAAAAATCGATTATTTATTAATCGATTATTCATGCTAAGAAAATAATCGATAAATAAAAAATCGATTTTTTTATGCAGAATGTCACATCCCTAGTTTGTGTCCTACGAATGTCGTATGTCGGTGCCGCGCACCTTGCACGTCGTGTTTCGTCACGCCCTTACATGTAAAGTGTAAAATCGCAAAACCATATGATGCTACGTATTGTTATTACAATAAGATTAATAACGTGAGTTAACTCAGTTTAATCAAACTTGAACCTATTGAATTTATTACAAAGATTTTTCTTAGGTATTTAGACCGATAATTCTAGGAAATTTGCGCGATACATACAATTTTAGAAACGCCAAAAGCACCTCGGAGTATTTTTCTTGTTATTTTTTCGACACAAGTGAACTTAGCGATAATATTTACGTCCCGGTCGTAGGTAATATTTTAATCGTAACGAACTAGCACGCCTATGCGCGGTTTTACCGTCGTCTAGTATGAATTAATTTGCAATGGTGTTTTAGATTTATCGACCAATTTAATCTCAATTTTTATGCGAAAATAGCGCTTTCAGTTAATTACATTTTCCTTGTGCTTTTACGATAATATGGATATAGGACTATAAAATGCCATAACTTTTTTATAAGTTGAATTCTAAAATAAAAGGGAAGAATAAAATTACTATAAAGATATGTTAAAGTAATTTTTTTTATGTTTTCATTGAAAGACAGTAATAGTTGAATAAAAATTTATTGAATAACGATATTAAAATTTTATTTTAAGTTTGTGCAATAAAACTTCAATTTAGGTATGACGAGAATAAAACGCTTATACTATCTTGCACGTACGTACACTTATTAATTTACTGACATTTGATCAATAGGAAAAAACTATAGAACAAGGTCAAATTTCTTAACATTAGTATTGTATTCTTTTGTACCGAAAAAAGGCTATAAACAATGATTTTCCATGCATTAGGAGTGCCGTTAAAATCTGAAACAGAATAAAATTTATACCACTTTACAAAAAAAAACGTGTGTGTACTTATGTACACGCAATAGAAGTAATACCTACTTCTATTTTACAAGATAAAAATCTTTTCAAAAAAATTATCTTTCGCCTTATTTTACGTTTGTAGAAAAAACTACACTAACAAAAGAAAAAAAATACTCTCAATTTCCCCTAACACGCCAAAAGAAGTATAACCTCAATATAGTTCTTAATTAAAAAACAACTATTAATATTAGGTACTCTTACACTAGCCAGTTATATATATTAAATTTGTTTTACCAACTTACCGTTATAGTAAACAAGGTCTTACGTCTGATTTTATTAATCTTATTTATCCACAAAATAAATGACGATACTGTACTCGAACGAAATCAATTTCTCGTGCGACCACTTCTTTGAATAAAACAACCTTTGAAGGAGTTTAAACGAACATCTATTTCACCCTCTTCCAACTGTAACAAAATATTTATGGAAGTTAAATATTATAAAACTTATTAAAATATTATTACTTATTAATTTAGTAATAATTATTGTAAATTATGATGCTTATAAAAAATGAGGAACACATCCCTGCGTCGTATTTTTTCCATAAGTGAGTGATCAACCTTTATTTAAAATAAAAAAAACATTAGTGTAACTAATTTGTATTTTCAGTGAAATAGCCATAATACTTTACCGGATCATCGTAATATATTTCTTTGTAACATGATGGTGAGACACATTCCCGGACACACTGAGTACGTAATAAACCTTTTGATCCACTGCAAACTCTACTTTGTTCACAGGCAGTTTCATATTCCCGAAATATTAATTCCTGTGAAATTTTAATATTTCATTATTACAATACTTATTGCAGGATTTGATAATATGTTCAAACTACGTTAATGAGCAGAAAACATTTAAAAAAAACCTTTTAAAATATACGTTTTACTATATAAACACTGTCACTTTTTTATCAAGTTTACCCGTGATTGTGTCGTTAGTAAAGTACATTACATATAGCCGAAAGACGTAAATTTGATTCCTGGCAAAACAGTAAACGTCTGTAAACTTATTGATAGAGATATAGAAGGCTAACAATCAAATTCCGTTAGTAAAATTTTACACCGCTCTACATGTTTTACGTGGATTTAAACAACAAACTTACATTTTTTGGTGTATCTTTATATTGAAATTCTTTAAACATAAACGTTCCTGTGGTTTCTTCAGATTCACCTTTGGAAAAAATCCCTACTAAAATATAACAACCAAGGATTGATGTTAGGTAAAACATTTTGTCACAATTGTCTAATAAATGCTTAATTTGTTATGTTTTTGAGCTACAACCTCAATACTCAATCTGATCAATAGAATTACCAATGAACCACCTACCAAACTAAATATAGTATAGAAATAATAAAAATCCAAGGCGCATGTTCCCGTAACCACAGGTGCAACGATTTTCACTTTAGTCTGTTTCGGGTTTAAAACTTTTTTAAGGCAGACTAAATATTTTTTAGTAATAATACACATAATAAAAAAATATAAAATCGGTAATATCGATACCATAGATAATTGTATAAATCAAATTACTATTATCGAAGACAGTGTTAGATTGACATTCCGAAATTGTGAATTCTAATATGAAGTTATATCAATTGTCATTGGTATTTTCTCCGTCAGAGTCAACACTCAACAGTATGTCAAAGTCAAATGCGAATAAAATCGAATTCGATTGTTCGAAAAAAATCACAAAGAAAAAGTAAAACAAGTGGCCAAATTGGTGGTGTTCTAAATTGTGTACGTTTTGAGTGGGTTAAAACTTTGCAAATTGATTTATAGCTTACGGGTTACGTTGTTTTTTTTCGTTTTATTACTGGTGTTGTGAGTATAATTTCTGCTGGCTGGTCTATACATCTTAATACAAATATTTCCTGCTAGTATCTAGATCCCTCGTATTTCGGAAATTGTGGTCATCATTCAGACTTTCTGGTAAGTGTAAATCATCATTATTGAAGTTCATCTTTTAAATATTTTTTATTCAATATTATGGTTACCTAAAATGACCTTTGTAGGTATCAGCATTCAGCATGGAAGTAATTTAACACTCCAAATAAAAGTTCCAGTACATAATGATTTCCTCAAATGCTAGCTAAAAGACTGAGATTTGTTGTGTTTTTAACTAAAGCAACAATGAAACCTACTTATAAGTAATACCAATGCTTTAATAATGTGCTTTATACATTCTACATCATATAATTTAAAATATATGGGTGTATCTAATATATTATCATAAATATCAAACAGGGCCAGAAACAGAATTTTGAACAGGATTGGAACCCTTATTTTCATTGTGAGTCTTATGTAATAGCATTATTAAAATGCTTTAATTCAATTAAAAGATCATGTTTCAATTTCACTAGTCTTCTAGAATAAAAAAAGACATACATTTGACTAAAATACATTAAAGCATTTTAAATAAACTATGTAAGAATGCTGTATATTAATAGAAAGCTGAATTCAGCTGAATGGCAATGGTGATATTTAGTGTCTTTAGTTTCTTTGTTATGAGTTATATTCATGAGTATACATAAAGGCAAATACAGTCAATTAGAAGCAGTAAGAACCATGATCTACATTCAATTTATTCAGATGTTCTGAATTCATGACTTAAAATGACCTGAACTGAGCCAGTGCAAACTCAGTGCAGATGTACTAACAGTCATTGTTTTAACAGATCCTCAACCTTATCATATGGTAATAATGTACACTTTACATTACAAACATTATCAGAGCACTATTGTAAATATGATTTATGAAGTACTATCTAGAATATTTTTTGTTTATGCTTGTTTTGTAGTTTTTGTTACATTTTTGGTGATTCACGGTCAGCTGAACTAATATGAAATTAATTGGCTTATCCTACTCCATAAAACGGATTTGTAACTCTGTCTATTTATTTTTTATGCATAATATGGTTTCTAATAGAAAAAAACATAACCTTATTTTCTATTTGGCCTAATAATGTACTCATATTTAAATAAAGTCCACCCTCTAAATTAAATATCACAATTAATATAAGTAAAAAGATTGTCATTTTAGTAGGTGATTCACTCATTGAGTTATGATAAGAAGCTTACCCTATGATTCACACTGACTATAAAAGTTATAGTTTTCATAACATGTAGCATTATAATTGTGGGCAGAAGCAGTTAAATTTTTAACGGACAGTATAATATATTGTTAAAGTGGGTTTAATCAAGCAATTATAAAATATTTAATTTAAATTGGTAATCAAATTTATTTCTGCATCAGTTCCAAAATTGTTCAGTCATGTTTATTTGCTGAAAGTGTAAGATCAACTATGATATAATATATACATTATATATTATTCGAGATCGGCTACTTTACAACACATTTAACATGTGAGACAGTCAGTACACGTGAGCAACAGCATAGCAATTTGTCTCAGGGTACAACTTTTTCAGTTACGAAAATTGGCTGATTTACATGTAGAAAGATTTCTATTTCAATTGAATAAAAGTTACTTCTTAATGAATAGCTAATAGTATTTTACAGGTGGGATCATTAGGCTGTAAGGGAATATTAATATTTTTCAGAGTCGAGACTGAGCGCTTAGTATGGACATTACCTAAAATATATTTTTTTAAAGCATTTGCTGTAAACATGCTTGACTTAAATAAATAAAACATTACAATTAAATACTTTAATCTAACAATGGTTAATAAGTCATATTCAACGGCGGATCCAGGGGGGGGGGTCATGACCCCCCCCTGAGCAGGACTTAGGTGGACCACTTATTGAACATAATGATTTTATATATAAATTTGTCACCATACAGATTATATGTAACTACATACCTTCAATATTTAATTAATTTAATATAATATAATAACTTTGTATGATGGCAAACGTTTGGGAATGAATGCATCAAATTACAACAAAAAAATACCAATTAAGTACCATTTTTTCTATGGTTTTGGTAGCTTAGAACCCTGCGGAGTTTTTAAATTTAGCCAGAAGCTATGGAAACTTCTTATTGTATTTTTAAATTGAAGTCGAATGTTTGGACCAATCCAGCTAAAAACTAAACTTCTAACTTTAAAACCTTTTTTGAGTAGCTTTAACTAATTTTAGGAAGCTGATATATTTTTTTATTTAAAGAACATTTAAGACAATCATTTCACAGAAAAATAAACTGCAAAATACCTACAACAAAAAAAGATAGGAATTTTTGAAACCTCGCTGGCAGAAAACATTAAAAAAAACACAAAAAAAATATAACTCGAAAACTACAAAAAATCGCAGAACATACATGGGGTATTTTCGTATGCCCCCAGGTGTGAGGAATCTAAAAAAAAATATTGACGTCACTAGTTGGACCAACCTGTATGTACACAATATTATGTGTTAAGTTTTTCAAGTGTACAATAAAGAAGTTTTTAAGTGCAATATTTACGTACATTAATAAAATATCTACTTTTTACTTGTATCTATTGTTATCAAAATTAAATTATTAGTTCTTGACTAATTGACCACGACTATGTGACCCCCTCCTGGCACCAAAGCTGGATCCGCCCTTGGTCATATTACAGTATGGTATAAACTAGGGTTGCATCCGATATCGATATATCGGCGATACTTTGCGTTTGCCGATATATCGGCATCGGTGACATTTTAATTGTCAAAAAAAATTATAATACATCGATACTTTTCAAATTCTGCGCTTTGAACTAGTTATGTAAACGCGCATCTTGTTTGATCTAGTTCGTTGCAAACGAGGCACGGACTACCTATGCCTGGGGAATCCCCGTGTTTTATTCAGTTTGCTCTCTCACTCGCGTATTCGATTTCGTTAGACACTTTAGTTAGTATTTAACTACTATCGCGCGTAGTATTTTTTCGATACCAAATAAAATAAAATACAGAGTCACAAAAATCTTATATAAAATGGTAATTTTAATTATTATCAGTTATTTATTTTACTTTAATTTAGTTATTACTCTTAATTTTAGTAAACCTTTAATCTTATTGAAAATTGTTTATATTTTTTAGTAAAAATTAAAAACTAGCCAAATTTGATATTAATTTATTAAGCGTTGGTATCGTTATCGATATCGACGATATTTCTATAAGGGTATCGGCATCGGTAACGTGTCGGAAAAAAGGCGTATCGATACATCCCTAGTATAAACCAATTTAAGCATTTGTTGCGATGCAATTTGTTATTTAGAGCAACACTTACACTAATTAACCTTGTCACCAGAAGGTTATCGCGTATTGTGTTTCCAGAAGCATTGTGTATTGTCACATATGTTTTTATAACGGCCCGGTATTTTTTCTATAGAAATTGTGTTGGAGAAAAAAACATATTTGCATACACAATTCTTATGTTGTTGAGACAGTTCCCTCTCACAGCTCTGGGAAGGGGGCGAGGATGGAGGCTTTGCTTTACCTTTCCCTCTTCACCGCGGCAAGGCACATTTGGGTTTTAGTGGGTAGGGCACACCAGGGTCCCCAACTACGGTACGGTAATAATTATCGTACACATGGGAGAATTTCGTAACGACGTAAACCAATATCGAACGCAAATTGTACGAAAGCCTTTAATGTCCTATACATTAATAATAATAATAATTATAGCCATTATTGCTATCGACCGATCTCTTCCGAACTTTTAAGGAAAAATAAAATTTAATGAGGTGAGCGCAAAAGGTGCAAATCTATAGATGAATAAATAAATAAACAAATAAAGACACTAGAATAAGTGTAAACCTTAATGAGATTTTTATAAGAGACTGTAGAATTAATTAGAGTTGTGTAACTTTAAGGCGGGCCCCAAAAAAGTGGTTTACGTGCGCACTATGATAATTGATGGCACGTAATAAATCATAACCAAAGAAAAAATCGTTCAATTATTCATAGTATATTAGCGGCATTTTTACGTTACCTTTCCTTACCCCGTAAAAATACTTAAAATGCATGTTATTTACTAAACTAACCTTTAGATTTTTTCTGATGGTTATAAAGGGTTTTTCAACAAGAACTTTGTTTTCTAAAACAAAATAAAACAAAGAATTTAGAGGAAAATGAATAAAATTTTTATTGTATTACAAAGAGAAAAGTTTGGCAATTATGAATGAAAAATGATATCTGGCAAATGTCCACCACGACCACGCTGACAGATGTTGATTCTTTCATCAAAATTTTTAATCACTTTTTGGCAAAATGGAGGGTCTATTTCGTTAATGACATCACGGATTTTGAGTTTTAAGGCTGCAATCGATTCGATTGGCTCCGTATAGACTCTGTCTTTAACATAGCCCCACAAAAAATAATCCAGTGGTGTTAAATCACACGATCTGGCTGGCCACTTAACAGCTGAATTTCGCGAAATTATGCGCTCGGGAAATTTGGTTTGCAATAAATTGATCGTTTCATTGGCTGTGTGACATGTGGCACCGTCTTGTTGAAACCACATTTCAGTGATATCCATGTCATCAATAATAGGCCAAAATTTAGTGGTTAACATCTCGCGATACCGTGATCCATTGACTGTTACCGCATTTCCAGCCTCATCTTCGAAAAAAAATGGCCCAATCACGCCTCCAGACCACATAGTGCACCACACAGTAACACGTTGAGTATGCAAAGCCTTCTCAATAATTGCTTTAGGATTTTCAGAAGACCAAATGCGACAATTTTGCTTGTTGACGTACCCTGACAAATGAAAATGGGCTTCGTCTGAAAAAATGGTTTTTTCAGAAAAACCAGCAGGTTGTTCCTGAATGAACTGAGCGAATCTGCGGCGATTTGAATGGTCGATCAGCTTTAATTCCTGCACCAGTTGAATCTTGTAAGGCTTCAAAGCCAAATCCTTTCGCAAAATTCGCCATGTTGTGCTTTTGGATAACCCCAATTGTTGAGAACGTCGTGAAATTGACAAATTTTGATCTTCTTCAACACTGTGGCTCACGGCGGCGATGTTTTCTGTTGAACGACCCGGTCGAACACGTGTTGGTGTTGGCACATTTTATACCGAGCCTGTCGACTCAAATTTCGCGACCAAATTCTTAACAGCGGTCTCAGAAGGACGATTATGCTGGCCGAAAATATCACGAATTTTACGAAATGTAACTTTAACAGAACCACCATTTTTATAGTGGATTTGAATTATTTTAATGCGATTTTCGAGCGAAATTGAATTCATTGTAATAATTGCCAAAGCACCTGCTACGAATACCGCCAAAAACTAAATGTCAAAACTATCACGTTCTCGGTGTTGCCACAATTGAAAAACAAACTTCTTGTTGAAATACCCTTTAAATAACTTTTACAACTGATCATATCTTTTAATTATACTTGGAAATTACTGCTTTTTATTCGTTTATTTCGCATCATACGAAACACGATAATACTTGAATTTACAATTACGATCGCAATTGGTAAATAAGTATTTTCTTGTAAAATTAATATCTAAATAAAACACTTATATTTGCTTACTCGTGCGGAGCTTATGTAGATTATAATATCAAGATACATTACATACAGTGTTGGCCTAGTGGCTTCAGTGCGGGACTCTCGTTGAACAAATAAAACACCATATCTTACGGCTGAGATATTTAATACGTGTCTTGCTGTCTTCCGCGCAATCACCCTAAGGTGGCGCTGGGAATCCCGTTACGCCCATGGGCTTGCGGGGGGTTGCGTGTTACGCGCCCCGCTCAACGGCGGGGCGGTCGTTGGGGCGGGCCTGGATCGAAATTGGAAGTTAGTCCGAGCGCTAACTTGTCTCTTTACAGCATTATGGCAGCTAACTAACCTGGATGTCATGGCGACGTCCGCGTCGCGTCGCTGGCTACGTATCCGAAAAAATTGTTTTGAAATGTATGACAGTCATTGATATATAAAAATCCCAAGATGCACACTCAACGTCTAAAAAACGTCCTCAAAAAATGAGCGCAACATTCTAAATTGTGCGCTCATTTCAAATAGTCTCGCGTCTAATAAGTGGAGTCGATGTTATTTATTTGTGTTTTTTTTTATAAATAAATTTATGTACTTTTGAACTTTTTTGTGTGTAGTAGTGACAAATATATTTACTAACAAATTATTTTTTAATTTAAAGAAAAAACATTTTAACCGGATTAAAGTTATGTATTATTATAAATTTACAACTATTTAACATCCAACACCTTTTGTCTTCAGTCACCGTGACCACGCACGTTGTAAAGCACCCGAAAAGTCGGATAAATTTAAAATTATGTTAAATAGTTGTAAATAAAAAAGTCATGTTCGACTCCACTCAATACCTTGTCTTACCGACCACGGTCGGTCGTTAAATTTTATTGCTTTAAGTACGTATACACTGCGTTGTAATAACAACTTTAAGCAATTCGCGTAAGGTTGATTTTGTAATAATATATGCTTGTAACATATACTGTTATAGACATATTGTTATAGAAAGGGACGAAAATAGTGTTTCGGGACACTTTCGAGCGTTACTTTTATTCGAGACTGTGCATATTGGGTTTTTTGTATATCAATGATGACAGTTAACTAGCTTGGCGACGGTTTGGCAATTTGGAAGCGCAGCCCTCATGTCTTCCCTCTGTAAAGTCCGGATACGTGGCATGCTGGCGACGTCGCCAAACAAACGTATACGAGCAAGCTACGTCTCATTCACTCGGTCTCCAACCGGCTGCCGAGACACACATGCGCGTGCGTTTTTTAAGAAATGAGTTTTGATACAGAAACGTTTATTGTAGGAATTAAAAAAAATGTTTATGGGATACTGATACCGCAATACTAGACTATTCCGACCGTAATTTACACACAGAAAGTAGCTGCTGTCCACTTCATTTTGCTACCAAAGGTAGCCAAGGGCAGCCATGCCTACGCAGCTGGCAACGTCAATGATATCCTGTCAGATAACACGATACGTGTATACACATAAATAAGTAAATATAATTTCCTTATATAAGTCATATACTGGCGATTGGTCGACGGCAACTTGGTTTACGGAAACTGACTTTCTATTTCCTATATTAAGTAGAGTTATGTAACTGATAAAAGTATCAACGAGCATACATTATGAAAGTCGATGAAGCGATGTCAGGACCGCAGCAACTGGAGATCTGTGGTCTCTGTCTACCCCTTAAGGGAAAAGGCGTGAGCAATATATATATATTATATATATATAAATAAGCTTCTCAAAAATGTATAAAAACACCAATGGCGCTACAAAATCTTTAGGTCCGGGGCTCAGATTTCTGTACCTGTTTTGTAAGGCAATTAGTGATCAGCCTTGTCGCCACACACAATATCGACTTTTTGAGAAGGCATGCTGGTTTCCCCTGGATGTTTTCCTTCACCGTATGAGAGAGTTTTAAATGCGCACATATATACAGAAAGTCCATTTGTCAGGAATGAGAGTCGCACACTGAAGCCACTATTGTTAAATGTAGTCAACGGAAAATTATTACGTGTTGTCGATGTGTCGTGTCACAGTCAAAACCGTTTAAGACGACATCGTGTAGAACAAGATACCGGTTATATAGACCAAAATCAAAGGTCCCGGCTGAATTCTACGAGTATTGTATTCGGTTTTATTTATCGAGTAGTCCCTTCGATGTCGTTTAAACAGATTATGACTGTATATACAATTATTGTTCAACGTTGTTGTCATGCTGTCCAGGTACACATAAACGGTATACCGTACTGGTTATTTTCTAAGGTTCATTAATACACGTAACGGAGAAAAGAAAATAATTCAAACTAATTGCTAGTTTAACAACCTTTCACTTTCCTAATGCATAAAGTTTATGTATGATGTGCTTCTTTGTAACCTATGGTCTATGCATCATCTGGGTCCCCTAATCAACGTATATAGTAGTTTGGTCTATTGTGGTCTTGGGATTGTAGACGAGAGAAAAATTCTGTAACGTATTCCACAGACGTAATATATTTTAAAATTTCTTAAAAATATATAATTTTTTTAATTAAATTAATAAAAATGTTAATAGCAATTAGTTTTAGCAGACGTGACGTGTAAATTGTCTATGTATTTTTTGCGCATTCTAATCTTTGACGCTTGATTACGTATTCTGATGTCAAATGTCAATGTTCCTTATTTAAAGTATAAAGGCGTTGAATTCATTTGAATAGCTTATTGTTATATTGCCAGGGCTTAAGACCTTTGTAGGAACACAGATAAAACATTAGGGTTATATAGAGAAAGGCTCGCAATTTGTAAACATAAATATATCTAAGAATTTTTACCAACTTTTTGGAACTGTATATGATATTTTTTGTACACAGTTATTGTGATTTGAGTTCAGGAATGTAGAATATGCTACGGGAAACGTGTCCCAGATTGTGTTGTCCTAATTTTTAAATAATTTGTATGTGGTGTATATATGCGTTTGTCAAAATTGTAACTATTGTTTACATTTGTTGATGTTGATTCGAATTGTCTTTGCCTCCACGAGCATCGATACTTTGGATAAAACCTACTTCTAAATATATCTGACTTTTGCGCTTCTCGAAGAGCGTAGAAGTTTCTATGTGATTTTTATACAAGTCCGGTTCTTAATTTTTGTTGTGTATAAAACTTGTATTTGTTACAATAACAAATGCATAAAGCTCTAATGAACCTTATCTGTTGTGTCCCGACACACGCTTGTCTGGTTTTTGATAATTTGCGTCTGGTCACTGTCCACAGAAGCGCAGTTCACGACGGGTGCTCGTTACGCCATCTCATAGATAAAGTTGTTTTGTTTTTTTTTATTTGAGGTTTACTTCGCGCGTTTGTGTTTTGGACGTATTCGATTTTTAAATTATATCTGTGGATATTCCTGTCAATTTATTATATAAAAAAACTAATATAATATAAAAAAATTACAGGCTCTTATTGTTAAAAGGATATTATTGGTGCAGTTCTGGGATTAAAAATAGAAACGATTTGAAGTTATTACATTTCTAGTGTTTTTTTATTAATTTATAACATTTCTGTGCTGTATTTTGGCGATTTGTGCTGTAGATGAAAATAGTTGGTGTTTTTTGGCGGCAATTTTCTTGGCATCGTGTAATATTTCACAATCATCTTCTGTGGATTGCCAAGAGATTTGGAAAGAATGTGTTCATGTAAGTTCTTAATTATGTATTTTTAAATTATTTTGACGCGTTTAGTTTTCTTAGTTTCGTTTGCAAAGTTTTTTGGGGTTAAAATTAAAGCCCCAACGATTGTATTATAAATATAAATTTTATGATACATTATATAATTATTTGTGATTACCCTGAAACTTTTTCTTTTATTATCCTAAGTAATCTTTTCGTGAAACTTTATTTTATCTGTAACAACAAATGTAAATATTTAGATTTTATTTGCAACACGTCAGTCTACAGATGACTGTGACCAAATTATCCAATATTAATTGCATCCTCATTAACTAATTTTGTACTGTCGTCTCTCAAAGGATTTTTATTGTCAGAAAAACTTTTGCCATTTTTAAAATAGATATTTATTTTAAACGTTTGCCAACGGGCAAATGAAATACTGATACAAATATAAAAACTAATTGCACATAAAAGGAAAACACATATTGCTTTGTCAATTAATTATTACTAACAGAATACTTAAAAACTGAAAATGTATGATTATAACAAAGCGAGAAATATTAATGATATCTTTTATTTAGAGTGAAGATAAAGATTTACAATGGCGTATGACACGGAGGTAAATAAAGGCAAATATACGAAACGTTTTTTTTTTCTTTCGGTATTTGTGTTGAAGCATTAGTGCTTACGTGACGTAGTGATGTGCCATCCCCGCACAATTTTTTTTTCTAGAACAGGGAACTCGCAGGAGGCTCATCTGCTGTTAAGTGATACCGCCGCCCATGGACATTCTCAATGCCAGACGGCTAGCGAGAGCTTTGCTGGCCTTTAAGGAATTGGTACCTACGCTCTTTTCTTGAAGGATCCTAAGTCGAATAGGTTTGCAAATACTTCAGTGGGCAGCTGGTACCACATAGTGGTGGAGCGCGGCAAAAAACGCCTTAAAAACGCTCAGTTGTCGACGGACGTCGAGGTGACTACGGTACATTATGGTCAAAGAATCAAAAGCTATTCAATATAGAAATAAATTATTTGCATTAAAGATAAGGCGGAAGCAAGAAATGATTCGCATGTATGTCAAACAAACTTGATAATCATACCTAATTACTGTATTCTCTTATCAGATAACAATTTCATATCTAAATAAAGCTACTCCATCAAAAAACACTTCAACAATATTGTTATTGTTTGAAGCGCAGGATACATGTAAATGGCTTTAGACGAGGACTTGGTATGGATGAAAAAAAAAAAGAAATACGTGCTGAGCACTGTTGGTAGTGGATTTAGCTTGCAACTCTCATCACTGAGGTCGGTTCAAACCCCGAATTTTGTGAAGGAAAACATCGTGAGGAAACCAGCATTAGACAGAAGAAGAATTAGGCGAAACAGATACCTAAAAAAAAAAAAACAGGCTTTAGAGGTGTGCCACTGGGGTATATCAGTGCTCGGACGTTAAGGGCATGTCTTGTATGTGGCTTGAGTTTCACGGTCACAGAACTTTACCCAATAGAGGGCGTTGCAATGGTAAAACATTTTAATTAACTTAAAAGTTTTAATTGCGAGATGGTTTATAAGGAAAGGACATATGATATCATACACTGTTGTAACTAAAGCTCAATCCCAATCGCTTTCGGAGCGGCTTGATCCCTTGGCGTAGAGATTTGGGGTCACTCTTCTACCTCATTTACCAAGGAGAGTGTTCAGAGTTTTTCGGATGAAGTCAAGTCAAATCAAAATAACTTTATTTATGTAGGTAAACAAGTACACTTATGAACGTAAGAAAATAAGTTAAATTAATTTTAACTTTACATTTACTACCTTATTTAAGTATATTAATACCTGCAGCTGAGCTTCATCATCGAACGTCCAGGCAGAATAGGTAGTTCCACCCGTATCACCTCGACGTCCGTCGTTCCACAACTGAGCGTTTTTTAAGGCAGTTTTTGCCGTGCACCACCACTTTGTGGAACCAGCTGCCCACTGAAGTATTTCCGAACCAATTCGACTTAGGGTCCTTCAAGAAAAGAGCGTACCAATTCTTAAAAGGCCGGCAACGCACTCGCAAGCCTTCTGGCATTGAGAGTGTTCATGGGCGGCGGTATAACTTACCATCAGGAGAGCCTCTTGCCCATTTTCCCTCGTTGGTATTTTAAAGATCAGACCATTTGACGTTGACAACAGTCCATTAGGTGTACTAATAAATGTTTTTAATATGAAATTCTCGTACCAATTCAAAGTAGCAAGAACATCATTTGCGAACTAGCGAACTGTGGAATTGACTTCCGGTGAGGGTGTTCCCTGGGAGATACGATCTCCAACTGTTTTAAATAGAGCATTTCACCCTTAATTGTTCATGGGCTGCGATGTCTGCCCTTTTTGGGCGTCCCGTTCTTTCGTTTGCCCCCCTCTGAAATGAATTGCATTGTAATGAAGTCTTACTGTACATATACTCTTCGCCATCTCAGTGCAATGGATTTTGATAGAACTTATTACTATAATAATAATAATTTATTTATTGCAAGAATATGGTACAAAAATGTTAAGGTGGTACACTCGTAAATCGTTCGCATATTCTGCCACACACAATGGCGCGCAAATTTGTCTTGAGGAATTTTACATTATTAGTCAAAGTCAATTCTTATATTATCTGTATCGTAATAATCATTCTTTATTAAATTTATATCAATTACAGTATCTCACGCAAATAATCATTTATTGAATTTTTTCCAAAAATTATACATATTACTATACTGCATATGTGATCCTTGCATTGTCATGGAGCGATTGGATATATCCAATTGTGATGCGTCATGTTTAACTGTTTTGTTTGCATGAGTAATCGACACGTGGACAGAACCCTCGTGTCTCAATTTGTAATCGTATACATCACTTATGTAACACGCGTTGTATAGTAAACTGGTTCTTGGATAGAAAATTGAAACAGCCCGTTGATCACTTGTTACACTTTAATTTCCTTTGTACATTTGCTCTACCTCAATGATTACCATATAACTATAACATCAGAGTTTTAACGATGGATATCTCGAATTATGTTTGGTGGCGGTTTATCCAAGGTTTCATAAATCTAAATGACACTTATGTTATTGGAAATTGTCGGAAACGAGAATTTAACATACAATTTATGAATGTGGTAAAAAGTAAAGGCCTCATATTGGCTTCAAGTGAGCGATGATTGTTTACGCTTTTACTTATTATCTAAAATATAGGTATATATGTAACTTAACTAATGTTTTTATTCTTTTTTTATCAATAATACTCTACTATTGTGTCCAGGGACATTTCTATCTTTCAAATTTTTCAAAAAAATATACAATGTATTAATTACAATAAACTAGTTCACGAATGGTGCTACGCGTCTCGCGAGATACAGCCCGCCCCGGCTACATCGGTAATATTTTAATTTACAATATTCTTAACTACTTAACTAATGTAAAAATAACTCTCGTTCGCTTTTTTAGTATGGAATCTCGCTGCTGGCCTTAAGGGCCTTAAGCTCAGCTCGGGCTTTTTCTTAAATTTACGTTTACTTCCAGTTCGCAAGTCAAGGAAGTAGAGCAGGCCAAGAGCTGGCAAGAAACTCTCCGCCTTTTTAATGGCCAAGTTTTGAGCTATATCGTTTGCCTTATGACCCATAAAAAATGACTTGCAGATGTAATTCCTACCGCCAATTCTCGATTATGGATCTAACAATGTAATGTGAAAAAAATCTCTTGTTAAATTTTTAATCAATTCTACGGTGTGAAGTATATATAAATAGTAATATAAAGTACTAGCTGGCCTGGCGAACATCGTACCGCCTAAGAGTCTATTCTTTATTTGTTTAAAATATTTATTCTGCTATTCGGGACACCGGTCTAGCTAGTGAGATAAAAAAAGAACGTTGATAAGACAACAAATACATTATGTCAAAAAATAAAAATTTACCTTCCCGGAACCCCTCCACTAACACTTGAACTCTATGATATGGTATTAAAGTTCAAATTGAGTTTAAAGTATTATTACGAATATTTTGTATGGGAATATAGAAAAGTTGTTTTTAGACTTTTTCACTCAATTTTAATTTTTCTCCGTAAGAACCATCCTCGTACTTCAAGGAATACTATAAAAAAAGAATCAGACAAATCGGTCAAGCCGTTTTCATGTTATGTCGTGACAACGAAAAACGGGTTTCATTTTTATATATATAGATAATACTATGTTAAACTATCTGCAATGCACTTGTGGCCACGGCCGTGGTGACCGTAATATGTCTTATGTAATCTTGTAACATATTGAACATACTATGCCTACTTTGTTATCAATGTATGTGTAAAACTTGCTAGTAAAATTACGATCTATGGAAGTATGCACTTCAAGTCAAGTAGACTATGATGATATGATGTGATATAGTGATATTGTATTAAATCTTAGTGGATCCGACAGACGTCTTACATACAGAAAATCATTTGCGAATTCACTAACACAAAAAAAATCATCAAAATCTGTCCAGCAGGTTAGGTTAGGTTAGTTACAAAAAAATTCATTCAAATTGGTCCAACCGTTTAAGAGGAGTTCAGTGACATCGGTTGAGCCGTTTCGGAGCAGTATATTCCCTAACGAACATTCTGACACGAGAATTTTATATATTAGGTTATTCTATCTAGTTACTTGTTCACATGCTCTCAGCGATGTTGAGTGAAATAATATCTGATTGGGCATATATTGCGTGTACAGTGTACACTTCATTAATGATATTTAGACCAGGATGTTGGGTAACCGTTCGCCCTACATAATACATTTACTCTGTAGCTTTGAGCACTTTGACTGTGATATTCTCACCGTTGAAAATTTAAATCACGATTCACATGCCAATAACTTTTTTTATATAAAATATGATGGAGTTCACGAGATGTAGGTAGTCACCAATTCCGCTTATGATCTCGCTGTTGCACCGTTCTGCACCATTTTTTTTAATAGAAAGAGTGTTAATAGTGTTGGTAAATTAGTTTATATATTATAATTATTGTAATATAATCCTCCTCCAAATCCCCCTATTCCTTTGTGCCCTGCCATGTACCACCTGCTGTTTCTTTAATTTGGTCTATCCACTTTCTAAGTTCTCTCTCTTAGGCCTAACTCTTGGGGTTCGGTTTAGAATTTTTTTTCTCCACTTTTCTGTTCCTTTTTCCATGTGTTCCGCCCAGTTCTACTTTAGTTTTTTTTTATCTACGTTTTTCTTAAAGCATTCCTGTATTCTTTATTTTGTCTATTCTTTTCTTTTCTATCATACAACTTTCCATCGATCTTTGACACACCTGCAGCCTGTAGCTTTGTATGATGCGCATATCGAATAAACCAACAAATATTAACGGTTATAACTGTTTTACGAGCTCTGTGACATATAATGACAATGGCAGCTGATTGTTCCGACATATATATTGAAAAAAATACCGCGTAGAATTAAAAATATTGGTTGTTTGTAAAGTAGGTTTACGATCGAGATGTTTACGTGATAACGTCTTATTGGTGATATATATGTTTTTGGGAAGTAAGGAATTAATGAAGATAACAATTTTTTCAAATTTTAAATTACATCTATCGTTTTATTCACACTTTTGATGATAAATTTCGGGTGTAAAATGACAAGTTTACTTATTCGACTATGATATACATTTTTCTTCATACATTCACGGAATGACTGGCAGCGCTCGAGATGAGACGGGAGATCGGTCCGTCTCTCTCTCGTTATACCTGCGATCGCGCTCGTGAGGTTTTGTCGCGCTCGTGAGGTTTTGGTGTGACACAAGTTTCTGAACATGTCACCCGACTAAAACGATTTTAAAGACGTTATCACGTCAAAAGTAATGTATTATATTAATGTTAAAACAATCTTTGATTTAAACGATTAGGAAATCTATAAATTTCCTTTTTTTAGTATTCAAGTTGCACTTCCTCGCAATATTCGTATATTAACTCGGGTTTTGCCAAATCTCTACGTAAATATTATTTCTTGAAATTGCTGTTTCTTGTTATGTAAAACTTTTGTTTCGGCATTATGTGTATTAACATGTAGACACATGTTGATGTCATTACGTCGTTACGAGATTAGATAAGGTGATTAATTTATAGAAATTAAAACAACTTGAAATACAACATTTAATTATACGTGTCTTCTCTTTGATACTCTTGCATCTTTTTTTTTTAAATCTTTTTTTTACAAAAAAAATACAATCATATTAATTTACATTTGAAAACCGATGTGGTTTGTATTAATGTAACCAAAGCAGTCTTGTCTATCACGGTCTTGTCAATAGGCCATAAATTTGATATCAGATTCTTTGGAGGGGTGAGAAATACGTATCCACGATACTCTTGCTCCATGTCGCCTTCCAATTCATACTGAAATAAAACTCTGTTTGCTTTGTATAGCAGATATGTTTTGTGTAATAAAAGTGTAATTATTAAATAAAGGCAAGCATTACATAATATACAAGTTAAATATAATTGTTGATGATTAAAAAATTGTAAATGAAACACAAAATATGAATTTTTTGTTCATGATAATTTACAGCACTTTGTATTTTTTGTGTAATTTGTATAGTCTTCGGTTTTTTTTCGTGTTTTTAGGCTATTTTTTATGAGTTATGAGATTTCGTGGCACTAATATACATTGTAGTTCCTACATCAAAGAACTTATTTAATAATAATTAATCTCCCCAGAACCAACTCCTTCTCTTGACGAATAAGACGTACCAGTCTGTTTCCATGCGGCTTGAACCCTTGGCGTTGCGCCAGAGGAATTGTTCGGTTTAAAACCTGCAGCTGAATGTCATTTCACGTCAAGGTAGAATACGAAATACCATCCGTATCACCTCGACGTCCGTCGTTCCACAACTAAGCGTTTCTTAATGGAATTTTGCCGCGCTTCACCACTTTGTAGAACCATCTGCCCACAGAATTATTTCGGTACCAATTGGACTTGGGGTATTTCAAGAAAAGAGCGTACCAATGCATTAAAGACCTGCAACGCCGCAAGTGCCTTCTGGTTAAATGGGCAGCGGTATTAATTCTTCCCGTTTGCCTCCTATTACATAAAAAAATTAAGCCTCATTTATTACTGGATGCATTCATCCATCTTAACAAAAGGTACACACACTTTTACAAAATACAAAAATAATTGTATTTTTCTAAGCACCTCTTATAGACTATAGGCCTCCTTCAACTGGCTACATCTCTCTCTATCTTGACCATTTATCTCTCAATGTTTAACAAGCTCGTCAGCCCACCGTGCACCTCTCTATCTTTGGGTTCTCTCTATATTGGTGGGCTTTTTCGTTACCATTAAAGAGAACTTATATATACTGGATGTAAATGAAAATTCTTAAAATATATAAAAACTACAGCAGTTTTTTCTATAGGACAAGAATGTAATGTTGGTGTAAGATTTTGTGTACTATTCAAATTAACATTCATAAAAGTTATAAATCTCAAATCATTTAGTCAAATAATCATTCATCAATTAGTGCTTATCATTTGCAAATTTGATATAAATACAATACAATTTATAATTTATCAATGTCTATCTATAATCTAATATAATAACAAATAATCTCCAGAATGTCTAGAAAGGACTGATTCTATACATCTTTATCTAAGTTTTATAAGTAACGGATGAATAAAAATTGCTAATTTCGATATTGAGTAGTGTTGGCTTAGTGGCTTCAGCTTGCAATTCTCATCCCTTAGGTCGTAAGTTCGATCCCCGGCTACGCACCAATGGACTTTCTATGTGCGCATATAACATTCACTCAAACGGTGAAGGAAAACATCGCGAGGAAACCGACTTACCTTATACTCAAAAAGTCGACGGTGTGTGGCACAGGAAGCTGATCACCTACTTGCCTATTAAATTGACAATCATGAAACAGATGCAGAAATCTGAGGCCCAGGACAGAAAAGGTTGTAGCGCCATTGATTTATATGTTATCTTCAATTTAATACCATTCTCACAACTATTAATAAAAAGGCTCTCGATTTTTTACAACACCTCGGTTTATTATGCATTATTTGTTGTGTGCGTTGTCATGTTTTCCGTCCCCGAACGTATTGATATTCCGTTCAAATAAAGGTTTGAATTTGGCCTTCCTTGTGTGTAATCCAACATTATTAAAATACAAAAATATTTGTAAACAAAGCGAGCTTCGCAAATCTTCGGCCTGTATGGCAGTCACGGATGTTGTCGCGTCAGGCCCTTTCTCCACTGCTCCGGTCCGACGTCGGATACCGGAATGAGGTATGAGAAAAATATCGGAAGGCTGGATTGCGTTTCTCCACTGTATCCGATCCGACAATAATCGATACTTGTATATTTATCATGCAACACTTATATTAACTAAAACCCATATACTTAATTTTATTAATAAAACGTTCTTAATTCTGAATATTTTATTGCCCTGGCAAATTTATTACTTTTTTATATTGTCTATCTTGAAATACTATAATCTACATAATAAATAGTTCATTAATATTATGGTATAAAAAATATAAATAAATAGCAACATAATTTGGTTTGGTCTAGGTTATCCAGATTCTTTCAAATTAAAGAAACTATAAATAAACCTGTGAATAATAATTTATAACCTCTTGGATATGCTTGGACCGATAAAACACCGCGTTCTGATCTAGCAAGTTATCGGATCGTTAAAAACCGGATGCCGGAGTAGTGGAGAAGCACGTAAGTACTGTTGTTAGTTTCTTAATCCGATCGGTAATTAACGTTTGCCGGACCGGAGCAGTGGAGAAACGACCTAAAGGTTTAAATATTCGGATCCAACGTCAAATCTGTGCTGCTCTATGGGTGTAAAACGTGAAAGGTCATCTCGCACCGGCTCCAAGTCTTCGTCGACCGGTGTCTTCGTCGCATTCTGGGTAGCTGGAAATCTCGATTAGCCAGCAGATCCAGCGAAGCAAGTGAAAGTGCATAGGCCATACACTCTGAAGGGATCCTAATGATATTTCCAAGCAGGCCCTGGATTGGAACCCGCAAGAAAAGCGGGAGTGTGGCCGTCCCAAGCAAAGCAAACCTGTCGCTGTACAGCTGCAGATGAGGCAAAGAGAGCTGGAAAGCTATTCAAAATAGGTAACATAATGTACTCTTACCGCCAGGTCTTTTCTTTTACGCTCTTTTCAAGGGCGTAGAACGAAAGAGAAGAACTGGCAATAAACTCTCCGCCTCTCTTTTTATTCGTCATGTTTTTAAATTTTCAAAATGTTTGTAAAGGGCTGCCATTACACCATCGCTAACTATTAATTACTTAAAAATGTTCCACGTGACATTTTTAAGTAATTAATAGTTAGTAATAAAAACATAAAAAAGCAATGATTTGTCCTCTATCAGCAGTATGCATGGTGAAATAAGGAGGATAAGGGGCACGCACTAACATTCTCGTGGGAACAACATGCAAATACATAGTCGAAATAACTAACATCACCACATACACGAATTCAATTCCGACCAGTCACCACAAGTAGCACCCGTTCACGAGTATGTTAGGACATTAAGTCAAGTTTAAACCCCTGAACTCAGTAGCTTGAACTAAATAGTATTCACTAATAGAGTTTCACATCTGTATGATTTACATTATGCTTTACTAAGTTTAATAAGCTCGTCGATTACCTAAGTCGTCGGAGTTACGCCCGAGGGTTAGCCGCAGGCAGGATTAGCATAGCATTTCATTTTATAGTATTTGAATAATTAGTGTTTATTTATTCTTTTGTTATAAGCGTAATAGTGGTTTATAAATCACCTTGACCCAAGTTCACAATTCAGGCGATAAATGTATTTGTTAGTTTAGTTTTAAATACGTCGAAAATTTATACTATTTGGAATGTTTGGTGCAATTGGTGGCTAATTTTTATTACAGTAACTTAATACTACAATAGAAAACTTATTAATGTCAAAATTTAACTAGTAATAAAACAAAACAAGATAACATAAAACCTTAACATTTTTATTACTAATTATGTTTTAATTTTATTGTGAATTCAGCCAGTATGCAAATATACTTCGTATATATCCAAAAATATTCAGAGTGCGTACTATGGAAGATGGTAGCGAAAAGGCACGGTAGAAAGGATTCGAAAACGTATATTTCTATTAATTTACTTTCCATTCATAGCCCTATGACCAAAGGCCAGCCAAGAATGTGTATTGACTATTTTTAAACAATAAAAATATTCATTTTTTCGTTACACAACTCTGATTCTTATTTTCGCGTGATTCAAACATAAGCTCGATTTTTTCGGGCAGAAGGCTCACCTGATGTTAAGTGATACCGCCGCCCATAGATATTGCAGAGGGCAAGTGCATTGCCGGCAAGTAAGGTACGCTCTTTTCTTAAAGGAATATAACTAGTTCATGTACCACATTGTAATGTCGTTCTCCGAATAATAGAGATAAAATGCAAACAAGAAATTGCCTATAAAGCTTTCATAGAACGACTTGCGCAGTGTACCGAGAAAAAATTAAAATTTGCTTAGTTTCATTAATGCACTACTAAAATACGACACGTAAAAGATAACGGTTATAAAGCAATAATAATAACTAGCCTTTATTCATTTACATCTGGTTGACTTACATTTAACAAAAATAGGTATAAATAAAAGTTTTACTAATGCGGCCCCTGTCCGGGAGAACGCTTCCTAACAGCTTGTTCCTTGCCCTTCCCATCTACATTTAAGTTGCCTGCGAATATTATCTTTTCTGTTTGTCGCGTAATTTAATTCCCAGAATACTTCTTTCTGTCACACTCTGGCACGAACGTATTTTGGCTATTGTTTTGTTTTTTAAAATACAAGTTTGTGTTCCATGTAAGGTTTAATGGCAATTTCCCGACGTTTTTGGTAACACCACATCATACACAACGCAAAGCTATAAGCTACCCTAAAAAGGCGGTTTCGTCTTAAACCACTTTCTCAAAAACCAAATTATTACTTTCGATTCAAGGCTTAATTCATTCACTAACAATCTTAAACAACGTCTTTTCAACCTGCCCTTTATTGATACAGAATATATTGTTATTGTGCAAAAATAGTTTAATTATAAATTTGTGTTATATAGGAATCATAAAGTACTGTTATTTCAACTCTCTCAACTCATTTCAAAAGGCAGAGACTAAAGCGGGCCATAGACGGACCATACTAAATTCATATTCGCAATACACGGACCGCTCGAGCAGTTTCTGAGCAAACCGCACGTTGCAGTCGGTCTTGACTGAAACATGCGGTCCGTCCATGGCCCGCTCAACCCACGACACAGGGAATCCTAGTGTAGGGGTTAGTGCACTAAATCCTTTTTTATATTTTTGCAATTTTATTTCCGAACCAGCTCGACTTAGGGTCTTTGAAGAAAACAGCGTACTAATTCTTGAAAGGCCGGTAACTCACTTGCGAGCCTTCTGGCACTGTGATTGTCCATGGGCGGCGATATCGATTAACGTCAGATGAGCCTCCTGCCCGTTTGCCTCGTATTAGATAAAAATCAAGTTTTTGTTCAATTCTTCTTATAAGTCGGAGATATTTTTTGCCACTCTAACAAGGCTGCCCGTCTAGGTATATCAGAACCATTACGACTTAAGGTCTTTCAAGAATAGAGCCGTAACTTCCGGTAAAGCACTCGCGAGCCTTCTGGAAATGTCTTTTTTTATATCCAGAACTGGACATTTCGTCCACAATCCCATCTGATGTGAAGTGTGAACCGGTCGATTGGATACGCCTGTCCAGGCGATGCCTATTTTATCGTCGTATAATGAACCCATATTAAACTGTTTGGGGAAGAGGGAAGTGGGCAAGGAGTTTCACTCCATTGCTGTCTTCTGGCTGTGATCTATGGTATCAAATAACATCAAATTTCAAAGATAAAACAAGGTTTCTTTATTTTATAATAAAAACTAGACTGAGGTGGGCACAGATCATGTTTGTTGTTTAATGCTGCTGTTTTGCGTCATAATTCACGAAGACGTGTGTACATATACAGCTATAGACGCGACCCTGAGATTGGCACGTTTCGATATCACGGTTTTTCATAGTTGATCTTTAATCTATAACTTGAATTTATGTACGGAAATTAATAAATAAACTTAATATCATTAACTGATTGAAATTCAAAATTTTGTATCGACCTGATTAAACGGTAACAGCGGTGGCAAACGGTAAATCTTGTCCATAAATTAATACTTGTTATCATTCTTACATTGGTTTGGATTACTTTTGCTGTTTTGACTCGCATACTGTACCAGTCAAGTCTGAAAGCAAATTTTTCTCCGGTTTTCGTACAGTATGGGGCAGTGTTGGCCTAGTGTCTTCAGCGTGCGACTCTCATTAGGTCTGGACTTTCTTTCTATGTGCACATTTAACATTCGCTCAAACGATGAAGGAAAACAGCGTGAGGAAATGTTGCTTTAGGCCCTAAAAGTCGACAGCGTGTGTCAGACACTGGAGGAGCACCTACTTACTAAGGCCCAGACCTCAAAAGTATTTTTGTAGCGTTTAAACAGTTGCAGACTAGTTACTATTATGTGGTGTAAGTCGAAAATAATATTAATAATAACGCGTAATTCAATCCCCGCCCCGCATCGTAACGTTTTACAAAAAGACAAAAAAAAAATGGAGGGCGGGGGCTGGGGAATTATATGAATTGGAAAATAAATAGTTGAAAATTATCAAGATTTTGCAGTGCAAAAGCTTGGTAGCTTGGTTATGGGGCAGACGCATCACTGCGTTTATTTTATTGATCAAAAAGAATTTAATAGCGTTGTGCGAATAAAACAAAATTTTCGATTCTACAGAGGCCTTACTCAAGAAAAAAACTAACATGGACATAGCGCACGCTCATAACAACTTATGACAAATACAGAGTATTGTACACACACATTCACATATACATAAAAAAATGTTTTAAACCTGCACCAAGTATCACGAAATAATTGTTATCTAGTTACCCACAACACAGGGACTGCCAAGTGTGGGGTCTAGCGATAGATGAATTTTGAAACTATATTTTTGTCAACTTATCTAGAACAACCGCCACTGAACTTAACTCAACCATAAAATTTATTGTACAACGCATGGATCGATATCATTGAAAGACTATTATACAAATTTTTCCTGTTTATTATGTTTATACGTACGTACGTTACGTAATACCTACGTCACAATATCGACTTCTATAAAACTACGTATCGTAACCTTGAACGAGCGTTGTTGTTTAATTTAAATATTACATATTATATTAATTGTCGAAAATTAATACGAATTAAAAAAAAAATTAAATTTATTTCGTCTATAATAAAAACACGTGGCATTTTAATTTACAATTCGTCATTTGAGATTTCAATAAATTATTTTGCATAAAATATAAAATACTAATATTTCATAAATTCTATAAGGTAATTCGCCCTTCTCACACTCTCTCAATCGGACTCCATCGCTCTCTCCCTTTTCTTCGACAAAAACGCTGCATATCATCGTGACGTTACATCCGTAAAATTTTACCCTCATGCGCCTAAAGAAGTTTGTTTCCCTTCAATAAGTAAAGAAAAATACTCAAAACGACAATGAATTTTTCTATAAAAACTGATCTTAGCTGGGAAATATATGATCTCTTTGGTATGTTTTAAAAATTTTGTACTAAGTTTTGACGCATATTATGTAGATGAAGTTTACGGGGTCATCTTCCAAAAACCTCCACAGCTTCTATTGCCCGTATCTCAGGAGGCAAGCTTGCGATGGAAACGTATTTTATATAGAAGTCAAACTTAATACGTCAATTGCATAGATTGACACGTTTTTTAATTCGATAAAGATTTCTATCAAAACCCTTTAGAAGATATATAATTTCCTGAGGAGAGCTAACCACTTTGCAATCGAGTGAAAGTGTATTCAACTTACGATTGTGGGTAGTTTCTTTGTTTGCGAAACAAATGATTACAGAGGACCTAGCGCAATTATAATGTTTAATGTTATTGACGTTATTTATAGCTGATAATAGTTTTGGCCTTATTATAAAGCGTAGACTCTAGATAGTGCCTTGTTGTGTGTCGTTGTGTAAAGAAAAAAAAAATCATTTATTAGTCATCTAACAGGAGCTACTTTAAAAGTAAACCAGTGGCGCTACAACCTTTTAATTCTGCCCTGCGATTCTGTAACTCACTTTTCGAACTCACACAGCGGTTTTCGCATCGGCGCTCTGAAATCAGTCGTGAAGCAGTCATTTCATGATTTGGCATTCTGAGAGGGTGGGCGCTTGTAGTTTATTATTACCGCTGAGTGAGTTCGAAAAATGAGTTACAGAATCGCAGGGCTGGTCCTCAAATTTTTGTAACTGTTTCATGATCATTTGTCAATCTAATAGGTGATCATACTGTACGTACGCCGTCGACATGTATCTAAGGCCAGCCGGCGCGATTTTTTAATGCGAAAAGAAACAAGAGGTCTTGGTTCCAAAATCGTGTGTCAAGTACTTCTTAATAACTCACACAGCATGTTTAACAATTAAGTAGATTTCAATATGATATTTAAAAATGAAATCAATGTTAGGTACAAAAAAGAAAAATCAACTCGAAAATGTATTAGAACTTTCGTACTAAGTACATATATAATAAGTTTATGTATGAAGATATTATTAGGGCAGTGGAAGACGATGGCAAAAATCAAATCAGAATGATTTTAAACAGATGAGCTAGTGCGTGAAGATACAAAAAAATCACTTCAGCTGTAATTTGGGGTTTTTTGAAGCGTAACTGGTAACCATGGCAACACGCAAGGTATCTTTAGTCCATTCCGACTACGATTTAGTAGTCAAAATTAAATATTTTAGCGTATGTTAGATAATTGGTGGATTTCGTTTTTAATACTTTTCTATGATAGTCCAGTGCAGGATGATCTATCTTAGAAAAACATCGATATTGACATAGATGTCATAATCGAAAGCCCAACATCGATGTTCGATATTTATCGAAAACCGTGTAATGTTGCATAACATCGATGATTTTTGCATTAATAATTGAAGTAATAAAATATAGTGAAATGGTTCGAAATTTATAAAGAAACAGATCAAATGATTACTTATTGCGATATTTTTTATTAACTGACTGAATGAAAAGTAATGTTGATAAAGAAGAACCTTTTAATAAATTTATTTGTTGATAAAGAGTAGTGAGGAAGTGTGAGAGAGAAAGAGTGAGCGAGACTACGCCTACTACTACTACTACCTGGGCGCAAAGAATGAAAATGCGTTCAAAATTGTAATACATACATCTGATTTGTAGATCCATTCATAGAAGACATAATTTGTTTTGTAAGTTGCATTGGTCGCACGGGAGGCCGTGAGTTAGCATCGATGTTATGATATTTGTGGTATAGCAACATCGATGTCAAAACATCGATGTTTTTGCTCTCAACGTCGATGATCATCGAACATCCCTAGACTACAGTGGCACTATAACTTTTGATATTGGCCTTTTATGTTCGTAAGGCAAATAGGTTACGATTTATGGGGTCTAATATCTAAAGATATTGTCCTCAAATTTACGAATGAATATTGTATAAATCCTATTGCTAATATCCATTATACAAATTGAATATTGAAGCATTTCGCACTTGCAGTAAAACAATTATAATATATTTACTCAAGTGGCTACATACAATATAAAATTAATTATAAGCACAAATTTAATATTGAAAAATACAATAAAAAATACCTTCCTTGAAATGTTGAGTCTATAGTAGAGATAATTAATGCAATGTAAATTTTAAAATAAACTTCAATTTAGAAGGCACTTCAGTAATTTCGTTCCGCTAGCTTAAAGCACAGAGGATAAGTGAAATATTCATTAACAGTGTTGAAAATTAGCTATTTCTTGCAAATTTTAAAGTTAAATGGAATTATTAATTAATTATTGAAACTCGTATCGAATGGTAGGTATTTTGATCTAATCATATTTCTTGTTTTTTATAAATACTTAAAGATAGCGCGTTATAAATAAAATAAATTAATCGGTGGTGCTACAACCCTTGTAGGTCTGGGCTTCAGATATCTGTTTCAAGATCGTCTACTTTTTATGTCTAAAGCCACATTTCCTCACAATGTTTTCTTTCATCGATGTAGCTAATGTTAAATGCGCACATAGACATTCTAATGATGCACAGCCGGTGATCGAAGCTACGACCTCAGGACCGACAAATCAAAGGTCTTTACTCTTTAGAACCGGGAACTAAGTATTTTTGATAGAACTGTATTTACGTACGAACACAGATAACATTTTGTACGACATAATTTGGATACGCATGGATTCGATTTAGACAGTAACATAAAAAAAACTTTTGATTAAATCATAATATAAGATATATTATGATTTAATCAAAAGTTTTTTTGTAATATATATAAATTACGCGTCACGTTGTTTGTCCGCTATGGAGTCCTAAACTACTTAACCGATTTCAATCAAGTTTGAACACCGTGTGCAGTTTGATCTAACTTAAAAGATAGGATAGCTTACATCTCAATTTATACCCGGAATATTATTTTATTGCAAAATATACAAATATTATTTGATAGTCACAATTCTAACAGATGGCGCTGTGTTGAAAGTACCAACGTTTCACATAAGCTGCAATTTAATGGCATAACCACCAAAGAAGCATGGTGGTCTCCATGACTGGTGTTCTCCTACCGGTTCCCTTGAATAGTTTACTACTATTTAATATAACAAAAACCTTAGCCACAGCAACGCTTGCCCGGTCTGCTAGTAATATATATAAAACAAACACAATCACTTTAATCAAAAATTGGCCCAACGCAGCAGTTGCTGTCACCATGATCACTCATTTTCAGTGAAGCATATCTTGCAGTGAGTATACTCTAGGCGTTAACTTCACAAATAACTCTTAGAGTTACGAAATACAAGAAACAAGTTCTCGTGGGCTATGTTGGTGAGTTGTGGCCAATTTTAGACAGGCCATTGACCCCGTTGCGTCAACTTGCATTACCACGTGGCTGATTCATGAAGGGCGTATGCTTTAGTAGGTCGATCTATAAACAATATTTTTCTTTATACACCTTTGACATGCTTGTTTAATGTACTGTAAAGAAAAGAGCGTGCCAATTACAAGGTCACGCACTTGCACTTCTAGCGGCGGTATCACTAAACATCAGATGAGCCTCCTACCCGGTTGCCCCCCTTTATATATTTTGTTTTATTAAGGGGAATTCAATTGGGACTCGCTATAACAGCTCTTCCCAATAAACCCCTCCCACCAATCACGTCACTGTTGGGGAAACTTGAAGTTGCGTTAGCGTTCTACCAAGAGACCCCGTGATTCGCCGGCATGTTCGCACATGTGGTGTTTCCACACATCTGGCGGCGAAATAAATTCCCAAAATTTGTATTTAAATAATGAATAAATACTTTTTTGATACACGTCTTACTTTTTTTTAAATCGATCAACTAAGTACGAACTTTCTTGGAGACACCTTGTATATAAAAATAATTTTAGTACAGCATTGTTACTGTGATTCCGATTAGAGATTTATTTTTTTATTAATGGCCGCGAACAAGGGTATACATAACAAAAACAGGATAGAAGAAGTTATAAATTTCGCAACCATTGTGTATCCTCGATGATATATGTGCGGACGGCGAGCACAAACATAACGCTTAACATACAACATGTTTACAATCACTAAGTCGGCACGGACAAACATTATTATACGAACACAAAACAAAAGACCTCAAATTACAAAACAGGGAAAAACAAACAAAATGAGAACAGTAATCGTAACTTCCTGTAATCGGATGGGCAATTGCACAGTCAAATGTCTCAGTCAGACAAAAAAAAAGCAGGTTACATAAGTTATAAGGCAACGGGCGGCCTTATCGCTAATAAGCGATTTCTTCCAGGCAACCCTAATATGGACAATTAAAAAAAAGGGAGCGTGTACTTATGTACACGCGTAAGAAGTTATACTTCTTTGGCATTATTAAAAATAGTTTTTGATTGCATGCAAATAATTAATTACAATTAAATAATCAAAGACTGGAAAAGGAGTCATTAAAGTCAATAAAGTTCAGTTTACATTTGAAAAATTAAATAAATAAATATTTATTATTATTCTCATACATTAAACAAATAAAACCCTATTTACCTTTAAAACATTTTTATTTCATTATACTATTTATTTTTAAGTGACTCTAATGTCTTCATCAGAATTTCGGTTTGTAATTTTAAATTAATCATTACTTGGTTGTGCATGTACGAGGCTTCTCCAAAACTAAAACTACTACTTGCTTTCTGCAACAAATAAGAGAATATTAATTTAAGCTCTGTCCATGCAAAACTTAAATTTTTTTATAATTCATATTATAAAATTTTTAACACATTTATATTAATATAATTATATCAATGTGTTAATAATATAATTTGTAGCACATGCTACAGACCTGGATAGCAACTTTCTTTTATTCTAAAGGGTTTTTCAACAAGAACTTTGTTTTCTAAAACAAAATAAAACAAAGAATTTAGAGGAAAATGAATAAAATTTTTATTGTATTACAAAGAGAAAAGTTTGGCAATTATGAATGAAAAATGATATCTGGCAAATGTCCACCACGACCACGCTGACAGATGTTGATTCTTTCATCAAAATTTTTAATCACTTTTTGGCAAAATGGAGGGTCTATTTCGTTAATGACATCACGGATTTTGAGTTTTAAGGCTGCAATCGATTCGATTGGCTCCGTATAGACTCTGTCTTTAACATAGCCCCACAAAAAATAATCCAGTGGTGTTAAATCACACGATCTGGCTGGCCACTTAACAGCTGAATTTCGCGAAATTATGCGCTCGGGAAATTTGGTTTGCAATAAATTGATCGTTTCATTGGCTGTGTGACATGTGGCACCGTCCTGTTGAAACCACATTTCAGTGATATCCATGTCATCAATAATAGGCCAAAATTTAGTGGTTAACATCTCGCGATACCGTGATCCATTGACTGTTACCGCATTTCCAGCCTCATCTTCGAAAAAAAACGGCCCAATCACGCCTCCAGACCACATAGTGCACCACACAGTAACACGTTGAGTATGCAAAGCCTTCTCAATAATTGCTTTAGGATTTTCAGAAGCCCAAATGCGACAATTTTGCTTGTTGACGTACCCTGACAAAAGAAAATGGGCTTCGTCTGAAAAAATGATTTTTGCAGAAAAACCAGCAGGTTGTTCCTGAATGAACTGAGCGAATCTGCGGCGATTTGAATGGTCGATCAGCTTTAATTCCTGCACCAGTTGAATCTTGTAAGGCTTCAAAGCCAAATCCTTTCGCAAAATTCGCCATGTTGTGCTTTTGGATAACCCCAATTGTTGAGAACGTCGTGAAATTGACAAATTTTGATCTTCTTCAACACTGTGGCTCACGGCGGCGATGTTTTCTGTTGAACGACCCGGTCGAACACGTGTTGGTGTTGGCACATTTTGTACCGAGCCTGTCGACTCAAATTTCGCGACCAAATTCTTAACAGCGGTCTCAGAAGGACGATTATGCTGGCCGAAAATATCACGAATTTTACGAAATGTAACTTTAACAGAACCACCATTTTTATAGTGGATTTGAATTATTTTAATGCGATTTTCGAGCGAAATTGAATTCATTGTAATAATTGCCAAAGCACCTGCTACGAATACCGCCAAAAACTAAATGTCAAAACTATCACGTTCTCGGTGTTGCCACAATTGAAAAACAAACTTCTTGTTGAAATACCCTTTATTTAGAGATAGAGATTGAAATATAATACCGGTGTCTTCCTTGTAGGTTTCTTTTGAGTTGTTTGGGGATTCTTGTTGTTCAGTTCGATATGATTTTCTTTAACCTTTCTTTAATCCTACAAAATAATGAAATTGTTAAGTTATGTTGTCACTGTTGTGCACACCTTTGTTTGGCTTTTTTAGTATTCATGTTATGTCAAAACTGATTTATTACCTTGTCATTGTTGGCTTTATTTGCTTTTGGGATAGCAATTGTTTCCAAAATCATTTTATTTGTAATATCCTGAAATATATAAATAACATCTATTAATTTAAGTATCATGGTGAGTGGTTCGCACTCAGGTATTAAGGTGTATTATACCCACTGTCCATTATAAGTGGGAATGGGCTTACTTCTGGCTGGACAGAGTTTCAGTACTACAAGAGCAACTTGGATGTTTTGAGGTATTACAATATCTCTAACTACCCTGTAGGGGATAAAGTATGTGCCTATGCTTGAGAGGTTGAACCTTGAACATCACCATCATATTTATAATTAACATTCCTACCTCGACACCATCACAATCAAATTCATTGAAATCTACTTCAAAACGTTGCGGTATCATCTCTGCCATATCCACTGTGTCTGGAGAAGGTGATGGTGGCTTTGTTCCACCTCCAATTTTTGATGTTTCACGGCGATAAGATGACAACTCTTTAATTGTATTCAATTTAGTGCACTTCCACTGATTCATCAATTGTTTTTTGTCTCTTGTCCTTATATTTGCTAGATTAAATCTGAAAAATTACATGTTTTGATTAAATAATGTAATCATTTTTTTGAGATGGAGGTACTTATTAAAATGTTTACTTCTCTGTAATATCGCTCCAAGCCTTCATTTTCTCCTTATTAGTATTCGTGCTTAAATCTTTGTTCTCAATTATTGATATATAGGGTCTTAGAATATTTCTAAAAAGTTGCTGTAACAAACGCAATAAACAAAAACAATGAATAATGGTTCATGTTTCAGTTTTAATCAACAATAATACTCGATAATACATGTATACGGATAGTTAACCTCAATTGTATTGAAGCACTCAGGAAGGTTGGCACAGTTTTTTCACAAATATTTTATCATATTAATTAGTATTGATTTAGATATTCAATTTAAATCACTTCTGATTATAAATCTATAATCTATATCTCATCAATAATCTGTAAAAATAACTAGTTACATAATCTTTTATTTTAAACAATAATTCAAACAAAAAGGTTAATGTCATTGTCAGATGTCAATTGTCATGGTCATTCAAAATTCTTGTTAAGCTGCTAAGCTAAGAAATAGAATATGCGTGAAATTAGCTTCACGCATATTCTATTTCTTTTTACTTGTAGATTGCGCAGGCTATAATCACACTCCCAATTTTGTGTCATAGGTGCGCGCGCATCGCAAAATTTCACTCTCATCAATTTTTCATAACGCGCCTAAAGAAGTATAACTTCAAAAAGAAACACCTACAGAGGGTAAAGTACAAGACGTGCATAATTAATAAACAAAAAAAATTAACATGTATAAACAAAAAGTGATTTTATCAATTTTTTTCTGAAATGGATTACTTGGCTTGCGATAAAATATATCGTGTAAATTTGAAAATTATGTTCTAGTATACATTTTCGTCATAAAATGAATTCAAAGTGTCAAAATTTGGCTATGTTTGGATATTTTTTTAATCGAGCGAAGTTATTTAAATCGTGTATCGATCTTTCAAAATGGATACATAAACTACTCAACTCCACCATAACTTTTTTCCATTCGCCCTATTTCCCTCTAGAAACGATGACGAAAAATTAAAAACAATGTACTTTTTTGGAGTTTAGCGACCGGATAGGTCCTTAAGCATATGTTTAACATACGGTTTCTTTTTTTCAGTGTACACAGGCGCCGTTGGGCGCTATCCATAATATGATGCGTACACTGCTAGCATACTATGCAGACATGATGGCAGTTAGTCGCGGAGCGGGATGCGCGCGCGACTGCAGCGGACGCGGGGACTGTATGAACGGGACCTGCCTTTGCGAGATCCGGTACACGGGAGACGAGTGCGCGGGACATAATCTCCCATACCATGCGTGTGAGTTTTATTTTTTTATATAACATGGGGCAAACGGGTAGGACGCTTATCTGATGTTCGGTGATATGTACTGCCAGAAGGCTCGCCAGTGTGTTGCCGGTTGCCGGAATTGGTACGCTCTTGAAGGACCCTAAGTCGAATTGGTTCGTGAATACTTTAGTCGGTAAAATGTGCTTAAAATTCTCTATACATTAAATCTAAATGGTAATAAATCTAAAAGAGCAGTGTTGGACTAGTGGCTTCAGCGTGCGAATCTCATCCCTGAGACGTAGGTTCGATCCTATTCTATGAGCACATTTAACATACGCTCGAACGGTGAAGGAAAATATCGTGAAGAAACCGGCTTGTCTAGACCCAAAAAGTTGACAGCGTGTTGACAGCGTCTCACAGGTGGCTGATCACCTATTAGCCTATTCGATTGACAAATGATCTTTTAAAAGAAAAATCTGAGCCCCAGACCTAAAAAGGTTCTAGCGCCACAGATTTTTTGCTCAAAGAAAGCCGAGAGTAACACAGAAATGAAACAAAACGCAAGTAAATGTAATAATAAAAATATTATAAACAAATTTATAAAACTTTTATTTCTTTGTTCTTTTTGCTGATAGAAATACTCGTGATTAATAGCGTCTTAGGTAATTCCGATAAAAGGCTGGAGACTACTGCAGAACATTCTTCTTTCGAAGGTTGGCGATCGTCATGGCTACTTTAATTTTGGATTACAAACATTAATAAATATAATTAAAACATTTAAAACTACATTTTTTTTATCGTATACAACCTTGTCGCAGCTTACACACTGTTTGACTGAATGTTAATTATTAACTTTTTTTATAAAGAATAATATAAAATGTATAGTTGCAATATTTGTGAGCACCATGTAATAATGATAATTTAGTTATCTGCTGCATTGTATTTTAAAGCACCATGCGTATAGTAGTTTTTTATTCTAGGTACATGATCTTCACATATAATTATCAAATCAATATATACAAAATATTGTAAAATCTATTTTAAAAGAGTAAGTAGAGTTTCTTGCACATTCTTCTCGATATGAAACTGCCTTTTGGAAGCGGCAACTAATATTTTTTTTAAACTTGTAATTTGACTTTCAAAACTGCCTTTTAGGCCTAATTGAAATAAATGATTCAACTTTGACTTTGAATACTTTGAAAGACAAATTTTCTTTTTGTGTAGATAGTACAGTAGAGAAAATAGAACAATAATTTTTAATCTAAAATGAAATAATTATCTTAATTAAATTAGATTACGCACATCAATGTCCGATAAGATAAAGTAAATATTGATTTGATATTGTTTGCAATTTTGATAATTAACAAGTATCGGCTGTACTTTGTATTCATTAAATTAATTATTTTTGTTGGTGATAGAAGGGAAATAGGACACCTAACCAGATTTGCTGTTATAAAGAGGGTCTATTTGAAAAAATAACATCTCTTTAATTGGCTTTTCAAGTTTTCTTTGATTAAAAAATAATAGGTATTTAAATGTCACGCGCTTTCTTAGTCTAACTAATCGGTCATTAAACTTCATTGTTTTCTACTTCCTAAAACAAATTTGAATAACAAATTATCCTTCTATTGCCAAAATCGATAGAATTATATCTATGTATAATATGTGTTTAACCCCTTTCCTTCCCCCCTTAAAACTAGAAAGACATATAATTAAAACATTAGACACATCACGACAAAATTAATGTTTTTAAAAAATTCGACCATTTTGTACTGGGTCTTAGTAGTCAAAGTTCTCTTGGTAAGGGATAAAAGGGATTTTATTAAAGAAGAGTATCTCTTTTCCCAAAAAAAACATTAATCATACTACAACTTTATATTTTGAAGTAGAAAGAAATTGTAACTATTGCTAAATAAAAAGTTTTCCCGCATCCTAAAATATTTCTCACACCCTCTTTGGTAAGGAGGAAAATATCACCTTCATAAGTAGTTAGCTAAAACCCATTAGGGAATTACGCGGATAATTCGTGTTCGTAAGAGGCACATGGAACAATTGTGATTATCTTGTCGCATACGGAAGGTCCCTAAAGATGTTCTTCTTCTTTTAGTGCCTCTCCATTACTGGAGGTTGGCCGTCAGTATCTTGAAGCGTGTCTTGTCCTGTGCTAGATGCAGCAACTCTTCCGCAGTTGCAATACCTGTCCATTCTCTAACGTTGCGAAGCCATGATTTCACCTTCTACCAACACGTTTACCCTGGATTTTACCCATTATAATTAATTGAAGGAGGTGGTAGCGGTCATGGCGCAACACGTGGCCCAGGTACGCAAGTTTCCATTGTTTAATGTCCTGCAAAAGCTTTTCCGACATTCCAACTCGTTTCAGAACCTTCTCGTTAGAATCCTTCTAGATTCAGCTTATTCGAAGCATGCGACGATAGCACCACATCTCAATTGCTTCTAAGCGCCGGCGGGTATCTTCTTTAATTGTCCAAGCTTCACAGCCGTACAGAACAATTGGCCATTTGTAACAAAGGAGAAGTCGGACTAAAGATAAACCTAACCTAAAGATGTTAGTGACAGCCAATAGGGGCTATCTATCTGCCCATTTGCATGTAAATAAATCTTTCTGACTACGCCGTAATCCAATGAACCTGAATTAAAATATTCGCTTGAATTTGCGTAATTTTTGAAATATTGAGTTGTTCGGACTAATACCGGCAGCTGAGTTTCATCATCGGACGTCAAGGCAGAAGGCAAAATACCATCCGTATCACCTTGACGACCGTCGTGTCGTTTCACAACTGAGCGTTTCTTTAGGCAATTTCTGCCGCTGAAGTATTTCTGAACCAATTCGACTTAGGGTCCATCAAGAAAAGAGCGTACCAATTCTTAAAAGGCCGGCAGCGCGATTTCGGTATCACTTAACATCAGATGAGCCTCCTGCCCGTTTGCCTCATTTAACATTAAAACAAATTGATATTGTTTAAAACTAAGGAATTTCACAATTTCTTTTGTATATTTTTATATATTTTATATAGTACTGTATATATATTTTTTGCAGGTATTGGAGGCGTGTTCCTAGCAGTGTCGTTCGTGTGTGCGGTGCAATTGACGCTATGCATCGTTACTGAGTACAGGCGATTAAAAGCTCCGAACTTCCTAAGAGCTTGCAAAGTTACAACACAGAAGATGCTGTATCTGGTCGCGTTCCTGGCGTCTCTTATACGCGGCGCGTACTTTATTTCCCCTGTATGTATTTTTTCTTTCTATGTGCGCATGCGCTCGAACGGTGAAGGAAAATATTGTGGGGAAACCGGCTTGCCTTAAAGTGTTTTGAATTTAAGTTGTCCATTATATGTTTTGAAAAAGTTACTGTGTCCTATAAAACTATCATTTTGCAAGAGAGTGAGTAAGAGTTTGTGAGTGAACAATTCAATTATTTTATATTAAAATACAAAGTTCTCTTGAGCGATGCAATTTATTCCATTTTAAGGAGCAATTACGCAATATCGATAGCGAACTTCGGTCTGAGTCGTTAGTTCTTTATTCGCGAGTTATTTTTCCTAGATTTCCGTTTTATTCAACGATCAATGTTACATTTTTGGTTTAATAATAATTAGGCCTAGGCTTAGGCCCTTAAAGTCGACGGTGTGTGCCAGGCACAGGAGGGTGTTCACCTATTATTATTTTTTTTAAAGACAATTCACACCAATTGACCTAGCCCCATGCTAAGCTGGTGATGCTTGTGTTATGGGTACTAGGCAACGGATATACATACATATTATGGATAGATAGACGTATAAATACATATTTAAACACCCAAGACCTAAGCACAACACCAAATGCTCATCACATCGATGTTCGTCTCAGCCGGGGATCGAACCCGGGACTCATGGATTCGCAGTCAGGGGTACTAACCACTAGACCAATGAGTAGTCGTATTTGCCTATTAAATTGGTAAAGGATCATGTAACAGATACATAAATCTGAAGCCCAAACCTAAAAAGGTTGTAGCGCCACTGATTTTTTTCTGTTTGCGTAGGAAATACGCGTAAATTGGTTTCTATATCCTTGATAGTTTTTCTTTTTAGGAAATTAGGTAGGTACTAAAATCTAAAAGGATTTTTTTATTTATTCATTCTGTTTCCGGGGATTATATAGGATATCGTATTAAATACGCAATAAATGGGGTTTCATACTACATAAGGTTTCTTGTATTTCATGAGATTAAAAAAAAGACTGCTTTGTTGATTTTTTAAGGTAAGTAGGTGATCTTATGTGATGTGTGTGTGTGATGACCTTATGTGCCTATCAAACGTTAAAAAAATCGTAGAGTAGTAAGAGATAGCAATAGAGGTAATTATTACCTATCTGTTATACCATAATATTTACTGTTATGATATATTCAAAATGTTTATTTCACAATAATTATCATTGACCTAATTCATTAGCACAAGATACGGCTTTAGGTGGGTCAAAGGTCGAGAGTAGGCGTGTGATGATAAGAATATATAATTAAACTATAACATTGCTCCTTATATCTAATAATAAGCGACATCCAAGCGACAGGTTTGGATAGAAAAAATATGTTTTTATATAAATAGAACAGGGGCAGGAGGCTCATCTAATGTTAAATGATATTGCGCCCATGGACACTCAATGATAGAGGGATCGCAAGTGCGTTGCCGGCCTTTAAATGGCTTCGATAACAATAAAAACCAATGCGTACGTAAAGACCTAATAAAAAATGTAATACGAGCGTAAACATCTCGACTTTTTGTTAATTTTGCTTGGTATATACATATTAAATTATTATATCGCATTATTAAACAACGCGATTACACAGTACCTCGTATAACACGGATATTCTCCGATATAACGCGAGGATAGGCACATATTTCGTTCATAACATAGTGTTTTCTTAATATTAGATATTGATTTAAAGAGATACGTCAAACGTGAATCATTTACATTATGCGTTATATGGGGTCAAACAAGCACGTTATGCGAGAATAATCCTGCAACGCATTTTCTATAACGCGGTACCAATCTATAGTGTATGAGAGATTACTATAGGTTCATTGGGACAGTAAAAGTGTCATTCCTATAACACACACTTTTTGAAACGGATATTTTTAAATACTTTGTTAAATGTACCTGACAATTATTTATTATTTTTAAATTCGATATGTTTTCGTGCTTCCCTACAGTTTTCAAGCGCCTTTAAAAATCCTTGCAATTGTATCAACTATAAATTGCTGGGAACATTTTCGTGCCTATTATTGTTTTCTCTTTATTTCTACTTTTGTCATAATTTTATTAAAAAAAATATCTGTGAAACACCTTAAAGACACTTCTATAACCTGTATATTTTTTTATATATATCTTGTGTTTGTGATCTCTGTCTTGTTTCTTTGAAAATAAATACATATGTCCCGTGAATATACAGTAAAACGAATTGTGAACGAATATATCTATGTATTCCATAGAATAAGAATTAAGAAGTTGCCAGAAATAACTAGAAGTTCTATTTTTCACAGGAAGCATTCCAAGAAACGTGGGCTACAAGTCTACCATCTGCCTACTATCCTCTACTGCTGTCCGGCTCATCACTTATCGTCTGCTTCTGGGCTGAGGTAAGCAATTTAAACCATAATCCTTCTATATAATCGAAACATCTAACTTATGATTATAAAACAAATAAACATGGTCGGAAGGAAGTTTTTGGTTAAAGTGTCATCTAGTGGTATAAAACACAATTATTATCAGTATGTTGTGAAATGTGTTGTAGTTAATTTAACTACTGTATAATAGATGGCGCTATACTAAAACAAATACAGTCAAACTTGGGTAAGTGAGAACTGGATAAGTGAGAAAACTCTATAAGTGAGAGTAATAACCGGGACCCGTCATTTTAAGCGTCCAAAACCTCTATTAGCGAGAAACAGAAACCTCTGTAAGAGAGAGTCGTTTTTCCCTCATGCACCTCCGTAAGTGAGACTGCTACTTATCTTTACCTCTATAAGCGACAGTCGGGCTTTATTTATTTATATTATGTACTTTAAATGCGTTGGAGACGGTCCCCATCAGTACTTTGAAAACGCGGCGCGGCGGTTGTTGATCAAGCAATATTCGACAAAATTTATCAGTTAGAGATAAACATTCAAAATACAAAAACAGAAACCCAAACGAAATTGACGGTTTTTTTAAAGTGTAAATTAGTTCTAAATAAAATAAAATATATATGTACATAATATGTTGTGCACATTATGCACATAATTTTATCATATTACATATTTACTACATTCGTACTTGCTCCTCCTTACCTCTATAAGAGAGAAACGCTACCCATGCACACAACCCGAGTTTCTCGCTAATGCTACCTTAGCGAGAAACTCGGGTTAGTGAGAAACCTCTATAAGCGAGAATGATATTGTTCTCCCTTGAACTCTCGCTTATCCAGGTTTCACTGTATTTGCTTTTTACACCGAGTTGATTATTAGTTAAATTACGTTACATAAGTTACACTGTATTAAAAAATATTTTTAAATGAATTTATCCGAATGATTCGTCTTCGATGAAGCAATTGGATGCTATCTTGACTCTATTTGATATCCCATATGTACTGACAAAAGCAAGCCAAATTCTCGATACAAAATCATTTCTATAGAACTAAATACGTAAAATTAACGCCTGCTGTTCTTCTGAGAAAAATTCTGACCGGAAACAAAAAAGATAGGAACAAGTTTTGCATGATATATGCTCTTAGGAATCTCACTTTTGAGCCTTGAAATAACGATTACTTTTATTTGAAAACTAGTTGGTGTCAGAATTTTAGTGAAATACGGCTTGACGGAATGAAATAATTCTTAAAGTTATTATTACAAATAGTTTAAATTTGATTTTCAATAGGTATCTTACTGTGAGCCACGCTAAATTCATAAGCCTCAATACTTTTCGTTTTCAATTTTGCTATGTATTTTCGTCCGTAGTTTTTGATGTTTTTTAGCAGCTTTTTCAATTTTTTTGTGGTTTATTGTCGTCTTAATATTTGTTAAAATTATTGTTAATATGTCGAAATACGGCGCCACCTTAAAACAGTTCCAAATATTTTTCTACATATTTTCATTACTCGGTAATGGTGTACCATGCAATAATGTGGTGGTGCATGCTCTTTATCCCCATAGAAAGTAATTAAAACATCATGATTTGTGAAATGAATGAAAGAAGGTACAAATTTTTGGCTTGAACCTAATCTAACCTGATCACAAACGCCACTTAGAATAATAAAACCAGATAACGATGACTATTTATTGAATAAACATTTATTTTCATTAAATACAAAAATTTACGAATTTATTTCAAATCGTGACTACCTAATTCGTTTAATCAGTGACTTCGAAATACACACACCGTACACACTACTGCATATAGACTGTATGTCTGTGGAATGTGTATACGTATATATATTATATATACCATCATATAGCGTAGCGTCGCCACGGCACGCGTCGCCACGCCAGAAATCGGTTTTACGTACGGCTATAGATGTTTTATTACAAGTTCATACATAGTATAATGCGAAAAGACTTTTTCCCCAACCTAATATGTATACCTTAGTATAGCGTGGCGACCCGTCGCCACGGCAAGCGTCGCCAAGGCAACAATTCGGTTTACAAGTGAGCCTATAGATGTTTCACATCTAAAAATTTTACCTTATTCAATTCACTGGGAACTGAGACAATAGCATTTACATCATGTATGTATACTTAATATTACTTGGGGTACTACATACAAGCCGTAAAGAACGGATAGAAAAGAATTTGGATGTTCTATGGTGGATCCGTGATTCGACAAATATACCATAATTTCTCTTAATTTGTGAATAAATTAAGGTCTTAATTCTTTTTATAGCTGTTGTATTGGTGTTGCAAAAAACAGTTTATAAATTTTGATTACATACTATTTATAAATAGTAGCAGTTTAATCCGCAAAATATGTAGAAAATAGTACAATTATTTTTAATTTAAAAGGAAATAATTTTCTTCAAATTATTTAAATTTATAATTTCAATCAAATTAAAACAAACATGTAAGGTTTTATTGTTTAACAATTGTTTTAATCTTATTCGGTTTGGAAGTTCTCAAAACAATGTGTTAGTTAGCGATACGCGACCGTTGTGAACTAACGCATTATTGGTTTTTTTTTGTGATTTATTAGTTTCTGTGTTAAGTTTATGTAAGTATTTATGTTTAAAAACGGTATTAATTAAAAATAATATATTTTAAGGTATAGCATTTATATAAACGAAAAGTTTGAAAATCGTAAATGACGGTTTTTAAGTGCGTTTCTGCGATTCATAGACATAGACATAGACATAACATTTATTACAAACGAAAACACACAAAATAACAATACTTAAAGAAAAAAAATAAAATAAGACATCAAAAACAATAAAATTAAAAAATTAAAATAAAAAACTCCCTTTTGCCATTCAGTTCGCTTCCAGTGTGCAATGTGTGTGTACTGTGGTTGTAATTAGCCCTGGCTCAGCATTATGCTGAGGAGCAAAAAGTTCCACAGCGCTGGTCATTCTGCCAGAGACCACAGCAGCTACTGTTTGCGCCTCTAATAAAATAAAATAAATAACAATACCAAGTAGACAATAATAATAAAAATATTAAAGTTAGAAGTGTGAGTATTGAAGATCGTGTGTAACGGTGTATAATAAATAAAATAAAATTAAGAGTTAAAAATAACAATAATTGTAAATACGTAGAAAAATATATTTGATTAAAGCAACGATAGGCCATATTCAGCTTTAGGTTGCTGTCATCAGCAATATCGTTGGACCTAAATAAATTAATTAACTTTGTAATTAATTCTTTATTATGCTGTAAATCGCGTGAAGAGGTGAGTAAAAAAATTATTAAATAAATCATTTTTATTACAGTACAGTCATTTTTATTCACTTATAAAATTTACGATTTTTTTAAACAAGATGTGAAGTCTAGTGATTTTCCCGTGTTAAGTTTGCTTTTCCATAACAGATGTTTACAAAGGAAAATTGAAATGAAAATTAAAGCTAAAAAAGGGAGTCATACGTAGGGCTAAGTAGTAATAATAATAATAATTAATATATAATCTAATGCCGTCTTTATGGCATCATATTGCATCCATTACTTTGATAATTTTTATTTCATAGACAAATAGGTGATCAGCCTTCTGTCTGCCACATTTGAAACATGCCGGTTGTTTAACGATGTTTTCTTTCACTGTCGTAGAATGTTATATGCACATAGAAAGTCCATTGGTGCACAGCTGGGATCGAACCTACGGGCAGTGATGTCAACTCTTACAGAAAGTTGCCCCTAAAACCACCTTCAAATACCCCTAAATATATCCCTAAAGTTTTTGGGATAACTTTGGGATAACCCCTGAACACTCAGTTTGAGAGGTAATTTCAAATATACATGAAAAGTACATTCAAGTAATATACAATTATGATCTTGAAATTTTTATTTAGTTTAGTTTGTTTGTATATAATCGTGACTTTTTAAGTAATATTTTTTTGTGTACCTCCTAGATAAATGTACGTCCTACTTAACCTCCCAAGACATCTTGATTATGTAGGGGACATTTGGGGGAAAACCCCTAAGTTGGCTTCACTGACTACGGGATGAGCTCAAATTAATAAGTTTTCATTTCTATACAAACCTTGCCAATTAGCATTTTTTGTCCTTTATAAATAAAAATATAATGAATATGTTTTGAGTACCTTATATTATTGTGTTTGACCTTAACCTCTTTTTGAGGTATTTATTAGCTACCATTTTAGGCTTTATAGTGTATCTAAACACTACAAATCAGTCACGAAGGTTGTCATTTCATTATTTATGTTATTACTGTGACATATTTTGCTGGAATTTCGAAATCGTTCTAGTTGAATTCACCCTTAGACTGTCGTGAGGTTTTTGTTTTTGGTCTGATTCAGATTTTGATGGATATATATCATACGTACACGTCTATATCCATATGTTTTTGACGTACGACAGGCACTGATAGCGCTAAGGGAAACGAGGCTTAGAAGTCTGAGGTCCATTCGTATATAAGTCAGAATCTCATGTTGACGGCGCAAATAATGAACGTTTATTTATTGCCAGTTCTTCTCTTTCGTTCTACGTCCTTGATTTGAGAACTGGCTGTAAATGTAATTAGAAGCATTTCATGTATATTTCTTTTTTGACGTTCATAAGTGTTTATAGAGAACCTAAATGAATAAATGATTTTTGTCTTTAACTTTCGACGTATTCAACGTAGAGAGATTAGGATCGTCGACGACCAGTCACTTTCTGAGCGGCTTGATCCCTTGGCATTCCGCATGGATGTGGGATGTATCTGCATCTTCTACCGCATTTATCATGGAGAGTGTTCAGACTAATACCTGCAGCTGAGTTTCATCGTCGGACGTCAAAGCAGAATACAAAATACCATCCGTATCACCTTGACGTCCGTCGTTCCAATATTTAAAAGGCAGTTCCTTCTGGCAGTTTGCCTCCTGTAACATAAAAAAAATTGTTTATTTCGAGTTTGTATCAGCTTATCGTGCCGATATTATCATTAACAATGCCACGACCAAGACGATAGTATTTTTCCCGAAAAAGCCGTAACGCAATAAATGGCTGGACCGATTTTGATGAGTCATGTACTCGAGAAAAGTTTACATTATTTACAATACGATTTTTTTGTTTGTGTTTTTAAGTTAGAAATTTTGTATTCAAGTGCGTTGCTGACCTTTCAACTATATACTTCTACACACAAATATTCCAAGACAACTTTATACTGTTAATTTCTACTATTATAAATTTTTTACTACATATTATTATTATTACATTAGTTTTCTTTTTTTGTGTCTAAGGCGCAAACTAACTGTTGTGGTCTCTGGCAGATTGACCAGCGCTGTGGAACACGTCTGCTCCACAGCATAATGCTGAGCTAGGGCCAGTTACTACAACAACATACATACATTAGACACTTAAAATGAACTGTAATTATTATTTTGTGTGTATCTCTGTGTGTGTTTCGATAATAAATGTTATGTGGGAGTGCCATGCTGTTGCCTTCGGGCTTCAGCCAAATGGGCAGGCACGACCGGGGCAGTACCACTGTCTCTCAGAAAACCGGCGTGAAGTGATGCAATAAGTTCACCTTATTGTACTCGCGTTTCGTGCGGTGAGAGAGACTCCCGGAGCCCATTCCCCCCCCCCCCATGAAATATGAAGATGCAGAAAAAAGAGAATCTACCCCAGGGGGGTACCACACGCGCTCGCGGTGGAGAATCCCCCTCTGGGCGTCCAACACCGAGACACTCTGCGCCCGGTGGTGGACGCACAGGCTGCCCTTCGTATTCTGGGGGGGGCAATTCTGCGCTCGGTAAAAACATTAATCGTTCTCGGGGCAAACGGAGCAACTTAACAAAGGCACCCCCGTCCACACTCGCCGTGGACTTCACAAATGTTAGGGGGCTCAATTCCAACATCAACGCTGTCCACTACCACTTAGAGACTGCGAAGCCGGCCTTGCTCTTTCTTACCGAGACTCAGATATCCCCCCCGGCTGATACTTCCTACCTCTCCTACCCGGGGTACAAATTGGAACATTCATTTGTGCCGCGGGCGGGAGTTTGCGTGTACGTCAGAGAGGATATCTGTTCTCGTCGCCTCGGGACGCTTGAAGGAAGGGACCTATCTAACCTCTGGCTGCGCGTAGACTGCGATGACCATCCGCGATTCTACGCATGCCTGTATAGGTCCCATAGCGGAAATACCGAAACTGACCGACTCATTGAGCACATCCAAATGGCTACAGATTCCCTGCTCGAAAGGGTTCCTACCGCTGAAATCGTGATACTTGGCGATTTTAACGCCCACCATGCCGATTGGCTCGGCTCAGAAACCACCGATCATGCGGGAAGATCCTTTCACGACTTTGCTTTGGCTTACGACTTGACGCAAATGGTCCCTGCGATTACGCGAATACCGGATGTGGCTGGTCATAAACCCTCTTTGTTGGACCTTCTGCTGACTTCACATCCGGAGAACTACCAAGTCTCTGTTGAACCGCCATTGGGTTCATCAGATCATTGTGTGGTCCGGAGCATTGTGCCGTTCACGCGCCCTGTTCGGCCTAGCTTCACTGGCTGTCGCCGCGTGTGGCACTATAAGTCAGCAGATTGGGATGGGATGCGGTCTTTTTTTGCGTCCTACCCTTGGGGGCCAATTTGCTTTTCGTCGAGTACTCCAGACGCCGTCGCTGACTCTGTCGCCGAGGTGGTCCTGCAGAGTATGGAACTCTTTATTCCATTCTCTGCGGTGCCGGTCGGTGGCAAGTCCCAGCCTTGGTTTAGGCGTTCTTGCAAAGCGGCTTTGCGCCGTAAGCGTGAATGCTTTAAAGCCTGGGCAGAAGCGGTGACATCCTGTGATGTGACTATCGGCGAACGTAAAAAAGCATACAATTCAGCCTCCAGGTCCTTCAAGCGAGAAATCGCTAAAGCAAAGTCAGAGCACATTGCCAGATTTGGTGAGAAATTGGCACACCTCCCTTCGGGAACTCGAGCCTTCTGGTCTCTTGCCAAAGCTGTCCAAGGGAATTTCTGTCTGCCCTCAATTCCACCACTGCATAGGGAGGATGACTCACTGGCCCATACCGCGAAAGAGAAGGCCGATCTTCTAGGCTGTCTCTTTGCGTCGAACTCCACTTTGGATGATCAAGGGAAGGAACCACCGACATTATTGCGGTGTGATACTACGATGCCCGAAGTTATATTCCGGCAACGTGCTATCCGTAAAGCTTTGTCTTCCTTGGACATCCATAAGTCGAGCGGACCCGATGGCATCCCTCCAATTGTGCTGCGTACTTGTGCTCCTGAGTTGGCTCCGGTCCTAACGCGCCTTTTCCGGTACCTTTACACGCTCGGCACTGTTCCGAAGTGCTGGAAGATCGCTTCGATACATCCGATCCCTAAAAAAGGCGATCGCTCTGATCCGTCCAACTATCGCCCAATAGCTATAACCTCCTTGTTCTCCAAAATAATGGAAACCATTATTAACAGCCAGCTCCTGAGGTATCTAGAGGGCCACCAGCTGATTAGCGATTCTCAGTACGGCTTTCGTCGTGGTCGCTCAGCTGGTGACCTCCTTGTATACCTTACACATAGGTGGGCAGAGGCAATTGAGTCCAAGGGGGAGGCGCTGGCGGTAAGTTTGGACATAGCGAAAGCCTTCGATCGGGTGTGGCACAGAGCGCTGCTCTCGAAGCTTCCAGCCTACGGGCTCCCTGAGAAATTATGCAACTGGATTTCCAGCTTTCTCGCTGATCGGAGCATCAAAGTCGTCATCGACGGAGCATGCTCCGACCTGAAACCTGTGAATGCTGGTGTCCCACAAGGCTGTGTCCTATCCCCGACCCTGTTTATTCTGCATATCAATGATATGTTGCAGCTTAGCAACATTCATTGCTATGCGGACGACAGCACTGGGGATACTTTTTACACTGGCCGGGCAGGTATTTCTCGGGCTGTTGTCAATGAGTACCGGAACAAACTTGTGTCTGAAGTCGAAACTCTTCTACGTGGAGTCTCGGACTGGGGTAGACTAAATCTAGTCCAATTTAACCCCAAGAAGACACAAGTATGCGCGTTTTCCGCTAAAAAAACTCCCTTTGTCGCTACTCCCCTCTTTGAAGACACTCTCCTTAAAGCCTCGGCTAGCATCGGAATACTGGGCGTTGACATATCGAATAACGTTCAGTTTCGCGGTCACCTGGAAGGAAAGGCTAAATTAGCCTCCAAAAAGCTTGGTGTGCTCAGCAAGGCGAGACGGTACTTCACTCCGGGCCACCGCTTGCAACTATATAAAGCGCAAATTCGGCCCCATATGGAGTACTGCTCTCACCTCTGGGCGGGAGCTCCCCAGTACCAGCTCCTTCCACTTGACCGTATTCAACGAAGAGCGGTTCGAATCGTCGACGACCAGTCACTTTCAGTGCGGCTTGATCCCTTGGCGTTGCGTAGAGATGTGGGATCTCTCTGCATCTTCTACCGCATTTACCATGGAGAGTGTTCAGAGGAGTTGTTCGGTCTAATACCTGCAGCTGAGTTTCATCATCGGACGTCAAGGCAAAATACAAAATACCATCCGTATCACCTCGACGTCCGTCGTTCCACAACAGAGCGTTTTCTAAGGCAGTTTTTGCCGCGCACCACCACTATGTGGAACCAGCTGCCCACAGAAGTATTTCCGAACCAATTCGACTTAGGGTCCTTCAAGAAAAGAGCGTACCAATTCCTGAAAGGCCGGCAACGCACTTGCGAGCCTTCTGGCATTGTGAGTGTCCATGGGCGGCGGTATCACTTAACATCAGGTGAGCCTCCTGCCCGTTTGCCTCCTATTACATAAAAAAAAAAAAAAAAAAAAAATGTCTATCCATCACAATGGGATTGTAAATTTTAAAACAAATAAATGAAAATTAAAACAATCTCGGTGGCCGTGTTTGCCTCGATAAACAGATTTAAATTAAATTCAGTACGTATTATTGTAATTGGTTTCACAAAAGAAATTGAATTGTAGCGATAAGGAACGCCCTTGACTGTTTCATTGTGGCTTATGCAACGTCTGAATAGACCTATTGCGATTGTTCTCAACGTTTTTTTATTTTGTTTTTATAACTGTCAGGGGATTGACTATGACCGGTAAACATACTCCTGCATCCATCGAGATTTTTTGGAGTCTGATTATGAGAGTCAAGAAAAATCTTGCTAGTGGTTGTGGCTTTGAATTCAATAAACAATTAATCAAAGCACTATGGGGGGGGGGGGGGTCTTTGATTTTCTTATTTGATGATTACGTAACGTAATTATTTACTTTTTACACATAGACAAAGTGTGGGTAACACATTCTCTATGCTTGAAAACGTAATGCATTTTTAAATTAATCTATAATCTGCTTACATAATACTTGAACGGCCGCAGTGCCGCTACAACTTCTTGGTCTTGGTTCCACGATTCCTGTATCTGTGTCGTAATAATAATTGTATCAGCCTTCTGTACCTAACACAATAAATTTTTAAGAATGCTTTCCTCTTACGAGCTAGTGTTGATTCGTAGAAATGTTTTTTGGTTTAGTTTTTTTCCTGTTTATTTTTTTCTTAACACCTACATATATAGATTATGTACTTTTACACTAATTGCTTAGCTTATCTAATTTAATTAATTTTTTTTCTCACAGTGGTTTCCTGGAAGAGATCTCTCGATAGCAATAAGGCCGCCAGTTGCCCTCCTTTTCATTTTAATTATGTTCGATTTTTATTATGTTAATGCAACTAAGTGCTAAATAAATAAAAGTGTACAAAACTGTGATGGTCATGCTCATATAAATAAATATTTAGATATTTTATATTCATGAATATAAACGATAATAATTAGTGATTTTAAAAACCGAATTTAATGGATAAATTCTGTAATGCAAGCAGATTCAAAATCATTTATTGATATAGGTAACAAAATGTACACTTATAAACGTAAACGTCAAAAAATAGATATACTCGTATATGAAATGATTCTAATTTTACATTTCCTGCCAGTCCTCAAATCAAGGGCGTAGAATGGAAGAGATGAACTGGCAATAGTCTCTGCCACTCTTTTTAATTGCCAAGTTTTTTGTTTTACACAATGTTTTAAGGAGCTGCAACCATTACACCATGTTCCACATGACATCTTAAGTAATTGATAAAAAACATTTAAAAAATAATTTCCCTATCAGCAGTAGGCATGCCCATGGTGAAATAGGAGCACGCACTTACTCGTGGGGACAACATGCAAATACATAGTCGAAATAACTAACATCACCGCATACACGAATTCTCACAAGTAGCACCCGTTCACGAGTATGACGCATGGCCAGCTATCGGCTCTCTCGCCATATTTTAGGGAGAGACAACCCGACGCAGTGTTAGTTTAACTATTCTTAGGCCTTGGTTATACACAGGTTTTTGATTATGGCGATTAAAAATCTCGACTTAAACTTAAAAGATGACTAGGAAGCAATAGAAATCTTGCGTTATAATATAAATCAAACAAGATATAAAATCCAGCTAATGTTTTCATCAGACAAATGACAATGCACAATTATTTTCCACAATAGCTTACATGATATTTCCGACAATGTTTATAACATGATAAGTGTTTGTTATAGTTCATGTATAATTTGTGTGGGGCGACAGGTGACATTATATAACCCATAAGAATTCTATTTACTTACCTTTATTTTGTAATGGCTAGCAAATCACAACATTTTAAGTTGTTTATGGGCAAAAGTGCCTATGGATAAAAGTAAGCATAATTTTTTTTTTTTATGTAATAGGAAGCAAACGGGCAGGAGGCTCACCTGATGTTAAGTGATACCGCCGCCCATGGACACTCACAATGCCAGAAGGCTCACAAGTGCGTTGCCGGCCTTTCAAGAATTGGTACGCTCTTTTCTTGAAGGACCCTAAGTCGAATTGGTTCGGAAATACTTCTGTGGGCAGCTGGTTCCACATAGTGGTGGTGCGCGGCAAAAACTGCCTTAGAAAACGCTCTGTTGTGGAACGACGGACGTCGAGGTGATTCGGATGGTTATAAAAATGGATGTTAGCGGTTGCGCTGCCGGCCTTTGATAGGATATAGTCGTAGTACATTACTGCCAACATTACAATTAACATTGTTTTATCTATAAGCGCTCATTTGTTTTGTCCAATGAATTCTAATCGTTAATTAATTCTGTTCTAATAAACCAAATGCTATGTAATTCAAGCCCATAAACTCCTGATAGATAGTTTTTTGTGCCTAGTAAATCTGGTACCGCCCTAGAAATCTTATACACCAAAAAAATTATCATCAAAATCGGTTCATAAACTACAAAGATAACTATTAACACACAAAACATATATATCTAATCTATAAAAATCTCGTGTCGTAGTTAAACTCCTCCGATACGGCTTGACCGAACCTCATGAAATTTTGTGTGCATCTTGGGTATGTCTGAGATTCGGACAACATCTATTTTTCATCCCCCTAAATGTTAAGGGTAGTCCTAAAAAAATTAGTCCAACCACTAATTTTTTTTTAAATTTTTAGATAAAAAAATTATTTTTTATTTTTTAAGATACAGCATTAAAATATCCATACAACCCCTAATTTTCACCCCTCTACGATGAACCCCTATTTTTTTATTTTAAATGATATACATGTCAAAACGACGTTTGTCAGCTAGTATTATACATTATATATACGGTCGAAGTTGAAAAACCTTTGTTGTTGTGTAAAAATAGTAACGAAACGATCCTTAAAAATCCATACAACTCAAAACAATTTAAAACGATTATATTTGTTTGTATATTATATTTATTGGACGAAAACCGGTATTTCTGTCGAGAAAAGTAAATTTTTAATTACGTTTCAATCTCGATTTGATAATAAAGAAATAACTCAATACAGAACGAATGAACTTCTTGTCTAGAAGCGTTTTATTGATTCTAATTTATTGCATGAATTATTCAATATAAATTTGTTCGACGTCATCACATGTTAACGGATCAAACTGACTATCGTTTAAATTTAATTAAAAAAAAAAAATTTCATATACATATATAATTATATATATAATAACTCAAAATAACTTTATTCATGTAGTTAACCAAGTAAACTTATGAACGTCAACAGAAAAGATGTTAAATCATGTTTATAAAAATTACAAGAGCAGTGTTGGCCGCCTTCACCGTGAGTATCTCATCCCTGAGGTCGTAGGTTCCATCCCCGGTTGTGCACTAATGGAATATCTATGCTTATACTGTGAGGGAAAAACTCATGAGGAATGGCATTAGACCCAAAAACACCTACTTGCCTATTAGATTGACCAATGAAACAGATACAGAAATCTGATGCCCACAGAACTAAAAAGGTTGTAGCGCCACTAGGTTTTCCTTATAAAAATTACTCAAAGTGATTTAGTTCTCTCAATATCCGTAATGCTGGTGTCTTAACCTTGAATGAACATTAATCAATCAATATTAAAGTCATGATTTAATGAGTATCCGTGCCAAAGCCATTGTAGAGAGACCTGCCTATTTGCATTCTACAGAAATCTCAAAGGTATCGTAGCTGGAGGAGATGCAAAATATCGATTCCATCAGTATACTATATTCTGATTTTTAATTCCGTAGAATTCTGACATTTCATAAGTGTTGCTACTAAAAAACCTCCAAGTTGTCCACCGAAAAAGGGACAAATATGACCCATTTGATGGCAATTAAAAATAAATTGCGACATATTTATTTAAGTTATCGAATAAACTTTAATTACTTTATTTAATCTTTAGCTGGCATCATTGTCTACTAATTCCAGGTTTAGTAAACCTTTTAAAAACATAAAATGTTGTCTTTACTTGTGCTTTTTTACTGTTAGTGATGAAAAGGGACGTCACTCGCCACGCCATGTGGACCACCGCACTTAATAAAATGGATAAATTCACTAACAAATAAAATGTATGAATAGACTCGGATGTTCAGACTCGTATTGAAATTAAAAAAAATGTGCCTGGCCAAATGGTTTGTCATCTCTGACATGTCAAAAAATTATAGCTGTCAGAATTCTACGGAATTAAAAATCAGAGTATATATTAAAAATCATTTGAAATGTGTCAATAATATGGTGAAATTGCTTATAAGTTTCCAAATCAGCAAATTCCGCTTGCGAAAGCCAACCTAGGAGTTCAGGCACCTCTCATTCGAATTCTTCGCGAATATAACAGCTACAGGAATACATAGGTTTATTAGAATAATTTTGTAAATATTTTACTGTATTACAGAGTAATTTTCTTTTTTTTTTAAAGACAATTCACACCAATTGACCGAGTCCCATGCTAAGCTGGTTAAGCTTGTGTTATGGGTACTAGGCAACGGATATACATACATATTATAGATAGATAGACATATAAATACATATTTAAACACCCAAGACCTAAGCACAACACCAAATGCTAATCACATCGATGTTCGTCTCAGCCGGGGATCGAACCCGGGACCCATGGATTCGCAGTCAGGGGTACTAACCACTAGACCAATGAGTCGTCTAAAAGTTATGTTGGTATTACTCCGTGTATGTAGTGTTTTGTATGTGATATAATTGTTAATAGTCGTATTGAAGTAAACTGTAATGGTAGCTTATCTTATAAAAAGAATATATAGAGTCGGTAATACATACCGGAGTGTCACTTAGAGTAAGATTTAGAAACTTATACTTTGACAGTCTTGATTTTTTAAAAAATACTTTAAGTTACTCCATTTGCCCACTGAAGTATTTCCGAACTCATTCGACATAATATCACCTTGACGTCCGTCGTTCACCTGAGCGTTTCTTACGGAAACTTTTGCCGCGCACCACCACTATGTGGAACCAGTTGCTCACTGTAGTAATTCCGAAGCAATTCGACTTAGGGTCCTTCAAGAAAAGAGAGTACCAATTATTAAAAGGCCGGAAACGCACTTGCGAGCTTTCTGGCAAAGTGAGGTGAGCCTCCTGTCCGTTTGCCTCCTATTATATAAAAAAAAGTTTAGTCGCGACAAATCTAACATGAGGTGATATTTACTGTAATCGAGACTTACACGATTAGTGTTTACACGACATAATGTTGTTTACATATTATGTAATTTAATTTTATGTAAATTATTTGTTTTGTGAATGGACTACTAATTAGCTAATTACATAGATTTATTTGTGTAAATTTTTACGTGGGCCTTTTATTAATAGTTTTCAATTATAACTAATTTCGTTTAGATCCGGTTTATCAATTGTTAAAGAGATTTTCTTTAATGTACTTATAAAATAAATCAGTTGCGCTACAACCTGTTTAGGTCTGGGCCTCAGATTTCTGAATCTGTTTCATGATCGTTTGTTAATCTAATAGGCAACAAGGTATCAGCCTTTAGTGTCTGACACACGCCGTCGGCTTTTTGGGTCTAAGACATGTCGGTTTCCTCACGATTTTTTCCTTCACCGTTCGAGCGAATGTTAAGGGATATGCCCACTGGTCAATCAGTGGTGACAGGAACTTAAAGCTGGCTTGGGCCAATTTTTTATTAAAGTGATATATTATGTGTGTGTTAATTATATTTCTTTGTTATTAAATATGTAGATATATGTAACTATATGTATCTGTGTTGCAGGTGTTCCACCTCCGCGATGTGCGATGGGAGAGACAGCGTTTCCTGTCAAAGTCATTCCTGGCGTTCGTCACCTTCAATGTGATCATCTATTCACTCCTCTTCGCTGAAGTTCTCACGATCAACGTTGCTAATACTTCAAGTGAGAAAAAGGTTAGATCTACCTAAAGTTATTTCTTAGTTTCCTTTTGACGCGATACCTCCGCCCATGGACACTCTTAACGCCAGAGGGCTCGCGAGTGTAGCCTTTTAAGAATTGGTACGCTCTTTTCTTGAAGGACCCTAAGTCGAATTGGTTCGGAAATACATCAGTGTGCAGCTGGTTCCACATAGTGGTCATACGCAAAAAGTGAAAGAACGACGGACGTGAAGATGATACGGGTGGTTTTTCGTATTTTGACTCGACATCCGATGATGAAACTCAGCTGCAGATGAACCTCCTCTGAACCCTCTCCGTGGTAGTTGTATTTTTACTGCAGTGATACTACATAGGTAATAATAAAACTTCCGGCACTAAGTTTAAACCCTTTAATCATGTTTAATCATTAAAAAAAAATTGTGTGTGTACTTATGTACACGCGTTAGAAGTTATACTTCTTTGGCGTATGGAAAAAAAATAACTAAAATGCAGTAGTGATTAACGATAAAATATATAAAAATTAATCAATAAAATTATTTTTAGTAAATACTATCACCGTCGTATATGAAATTGATTTAATAATAACACCAAAATAATATTTATTTATTCAAACTGTTTAATTGTACTGTTACGAAACACGTGTTCTAAATATAAAAATACTATACAACTTGAACATAGTAATTATCGACTTTCATGCCACCTAGAACTAACTTCATTCTGCTAATTTTGTGTAACGGTGCGCGCGCATCGTAAAATTTCACTCTCATCAATTTTTCATAACGCGCCTACAGAAGTATAACTTCAAAAAAATCTAATTATTCCATAGATAACATTTGACCTTATATCTAGTTTATCTGAATGGGCTTAACAAAGGCGTGGGCCGGACAAATTGCCTATTCGGTCTTTCCATTCGTTGGCCTTGTATGCGTTGATAATGTGACAATTTTTTTTTCTGAAAATACTCGAAACCATTATTTATTTCTAAGTTTTGGGTTTAAGGGTTAGGTTTAAGGGTAAAAAACGGTTTATCTCGATTTCCGGCAAAACTAAAAGTCCTATGGAAAAAAGTCGAATGGCAAAGTTATACGTAATAAAAAGATCTAAAACTTTTGTATTTACACATTTGTCACATAACCTCAAAATTTATGTGAAAAATTCAAAAAACCAAGTTTTCGGTTTTTGGTTTTTAATTTTTATCTTTTACAAAATTTTTTTTTTCATACGAAATTTGGTGAAAACTTACCTTTTTATGTCTTTAATACGCTGTAATTTATTTGATTTGAAATAATAATTTTTTCACCTTATTTTGAATTAATATCGAAAAAGCACCCTAATTTTCAATCGAAAGTTCACCCGTCAAAATATCAGCTTTTTTCAAAAAGTTGGTGTGCTTTCAGTTGGTTAAAATCTTTACTCTCCTATGGTAGAAATATATATATATATTACTATAGTAAATCTTCTCAGAAAATGCAAAAAATCGTATGCAGTAACTCCCAGACCCGTCATCCCCTTTCCTACATCTCTGTGAAATACGAAGAGAAGGAATTCAGCCAGTTTCAGCACAATTTTCGTATTTCGCTTATTTCTCCATATTTATATTTAGTTAAAAAGGAAAATCACGACTGCCTTAATCGGCTGTTTACTCTACAGCGTCTTTGCCTTTTTAGTCACACACTACCCACCATTGTCGGTTTGAACGAAATATTTGCTTGGAATAAATACACTGATCATAAAATATATTTGCCTAAACTTCGTTTGAAATACATAAAATTTGTTTTAGGTAAATAATGATTTACGATTTTAATACGACTCATTTGCTATGGTCAATTGCTTACATGCGTGGAGTGAGTTCGATTACTGTAAAAAAAAAGCATTTTGCCAAAGAAGGTTCTACAACGTATTTCTAACCTAAGCACATTTATTTTTCTATTTAAAGGATATCAGTGCCAATATTCATAACTGAAAGTACATGGAAAACGTTAATAATAAGACATAGACATATAATTTATTACAAACAAAAACACACACACATAAACCCACAAAATAACAATAATAAAAAAAAATATAACGAGAGATATATAAAAATATTAAAAAAAAAATATTCGGTTCGGTTTAACCCCTTCGGACCCACATTAAATATTGACGATATAAAAATTATTTTTTATGTTTTATTGGCTCATTAGAGAATAAAGAACATATTTTGTTAAAAAAATATAAGTTTCCTTTAATAGTTTTTTAGAAAATTGTATGTCCACTGAAATGGACGTCAGGTTCTTAGTGTTGTTTCTTAATGATGTGTACCCGAATTTATAGTACTAAATTAATATTAAATTTAGTACAGAACGTTACTTATATTGTCTTTTACGTGTATTAAATATAATTATTTAAATTATTTTATAAATAAAGCGTCAGCATAAATAATTTAAACGCGTTTCAAACCGTTATCAAGTTTTTTATTTAGAATGTTACTCTTTTATCTCAATGGATATGTTATTGAATAAAAAAAAACTATGTATCAAGGAATTTTTTTTGTTACTAACACACTTAACATAAATTTAACCAACATGTTTGGTGAAAAATACGGAAACAATTTCAGTCACTAGTGAAGCAGAGATGTATCCGCATTTGAGGCAATAAAGATGTGTTTTGCCCTTGCATTCTTTTTTACATCTAGTTGCTTCCTTTTTGTATCGTATTCCCATATTGGCCCCATTTCAACTTTACGTCGTCAAGTTTGTGTAGATGTTGGAATGCTTGTGGGGCTGCTTCTTCCTAAAGATGGACGACCTCTTTTTCTGTTGTCTAGTGGCTGTTCCATTTTTAACAGCGAATCTGCTGCACTGCCGAGTAAATCCAGAATAACTTTCTCAGGTATCTTACAGATGGAACCGTCTGCCTGATATTCCAACCAACTGTTAGATAGTGATAAATCGATGGCATGGAATATCATACGAAGCGTCCATTTTTTCGATCGAATAAAGATACAGTACAGACTTATTAGATGATCTGTTTTATCTACTCCTCTCATGAATTATTATATAATCTTACTAGCTCAGGGCGTGGTACTGGTATATACTACTATAATAATAAAGTATCCAAGGACTTTATTCCATCTTCGAGCATCGTCTTGCTCTCCAACACCAACAAAATTGGATGCTAAGATGACACTTTTATTATCCACCCACTTCAGGACCACAACATCTTTCGAACTATTGGTTACCTGGTAAGAAAATCCTGGGTGCTTTTTTGCTCCTTCTTTATCTTTTATAAACCTTCCAAACCTGTCTAATCTGATTGTCCCTCCAGCATAAATTTGTCTTTCTCTAAAGTCTTGCAACAAATTGGAAAAGTAATTGTCATAGAATTAATAATGTCCAGGGCCAATTATTCGCTTTGCCAGTGCATTAACATATGAAGCAGAAGCTTGATGCTGATTTTTTCTTCATCTCACAAAGGTTCGTTGGGGAGGACGATATTACTACCTTCACTAGGCGGCCATTTTTAAGTATTCTGTAAAATGTCATCATCACTTTCTTCGTCGATATCAGATAAAGTCCTATTTTCAAGTATGTTGAGCAAATTGTCAACGTCTCCTTGTCGGGATAAGTCAAAACCTGAAAAATAATAACAAAGTAGGTAAAAATAGTATGTTTTATTCAAACTTATCTCAATAAAGGTTTATGCTCAAATTTATCGATTGGAACCTGTTGTCCATTACAATGGACATGGCAATAAGTACAGATTTTACATAGTAAGACACAAAGATTCATAATTATTATCATGTCTGCATGTAAAATAAACACTATTCATTGAGAAAAAAAATAATTCAACTTTATACATAGCAGCTATGTTCATTAAAATTAAACCAAAAATATACTTACGTGCTGGTCGGCTGTCTATGACTGTTCACTACACTTGATTAGTTATTTCCACTTAACCACATCACATTTCTCAAATGTTGTTTATAATAGTAGATTCTAAGTACTTCTCGGATTTCTAGCATTAATTTATAATCGACTTTTGATAAGACCCAACAATACAACGAGTGTTTTATGAGCATGTCCACTCACATGGACGCCAGGACCGAAGGGGTTAAGTATGAAATGTGTGTGTGCTGTGGCTGTAATTAAACCTGGCTCAGCATTATGCTGAGGAGCAGAATGTTCCACAGCGCTGGTTTTTCTGCCAGAGACCACATCAGCAAGTTTGCGCCTCAGTCGCAAAAAAAGGAATTAAGAAATTCATTTTTCCATACAAACGAATTGAGAAATGAGTCAATAAATTTAACAGCCTTGCTAATTCATTCATACTAAACATTGGTGAAGAACGGTAACGACGCACATGGGCGTGATAGGTAAAATGAAAAGAATACCTACAATCGGGACGAAAATATTAAAAAAGATTTCATGTCAAATACGAAATTAACTTACAGAATGTTAGTTGTTTCGACTATGTATTTGCGTGTTATTCCCACGAGAATGTAAGTGCGAGCTCCTATTTCACCATGCCTCCTGCTGATGAAGGACAAATCTTTGTTTTTAATTTATTTTATTATTATTTATAAGGGTTTTACTTAAGATGTCATGTAGAACATGGTGTAATGGTTGCAGGTCCTTACAAACGTTATGTAAAACAAAAAACTTGCAATTAAAAAGAGTGGTGGAGAGTTTATTGCCAGTTCTTCTCTTCCGTTCTACGCCTTTGATTTAAGAACTGGCAGTAAATGTAAAATTATAAGAGTTTAATGTATATTTATTTTTTTGACGTTCATAAGTGTACAACACAATGTACACTTATGAACGTCAAAACTACATGAATAAATGATTTTTGATTTGAGAATTCAATGATGTATGATCATATTATGGTACCTTTTATTTGTATAAAATTGTATTCAAACAAAGTAAATTTAATTAGCACATTTACTTGAAATAACATAAACTTGCTAATCATATTAGATATTTATACTCTATGAGTCTTTAGCTAAGCTAAAATAATTTGGCCTTTGGAGTCGTCTGATAATAAAAAAAATTATATTAAAAACGACAAAAAACTTGCCTTAGACCCAAAAAGTCGATGGCGTGTGTCACCGGAGGCTGATCACCTACTAGCCTATTCGATTAACAAATGATCAGATACAGAAATCTGAGGCCCAGACCTAAAAAGGTTATATTGCCACTGATATAATGTTATCAGCTTTTAAAGGCATATAAGGCATTTACTATATAACATCGTCGTCTACATTTAAAAAAAATAAATTTAATAAAAAGAAATACCGAAAACATAACTAACTTTGGTGCCTAAAGACAATGCATATTCAACTACATAATCAAATACATAAACATGTTTCTAATTAAATGTTAAATTGTTACAACGAAGTATCTAACCTAAGACATAACATACAAAAAGTCAATTAAGTTCAAATAAAACTTAAAAATCAATCAACATAGCATTGAACATATATAGCTTGCGTGTCCTTTAACATCTAGACTAATAAGTCGTTAGCATAATTGAGGAAGACGTTTTCTGATTATCGATATTTTATTACCTATTTGTACACTGGCTGAGTAAAGAAGAGTTGCTTGCTATGTTATTAGTAATAAAATCTAGGTATGTATATTGTATATATAAAAAAAAGGATGCGTGTACTTATGTACGCGCGTAAGAATTTATACTTCATTGGTTTTCTTTATTTTTTTAAAATATAATTAATTAATTATTAATATTTAACGTAAACAATTTAATAATATTTAATATTTAGTATATTATTCAATTAATTATTAATATTAACAACAATTATTATTATTATTAATTATTATATAATATTATTCATTCAATTTAATAATTTGGTATGTTTCATAACCTTTTAACTAAGTAACAATAGGTCTTTGTGAAAAAGCATTGCTAAATTTCTTTGAAAAAATAATTCAAACTCCTTTTAAACAAATAAAAGGTAAATGTCATTATGGTCATTCAAAATTCTTGGCATAGCTGCTAATTTCACGCATATTCTATTTCTTTTTACTTGTAGATTGTCTTATTCCCATCTCGCTCGCGCACGCTATAATCACACTGACAACTTTGTGTCTCAGGTGCGCGCGCATCGTAAAATTTCACTCTCATCAATTTTTCATAACGCGCCTAAAGAATTATAACTTCAATAAAGTCAAAAATCATTTATTCATATAGGTAACACAATCTACACAAAAAATTCTAATTTTATATTTACTGCCTGTTCTTAAATCAAGGCCGTAGAACGGAAGAGAAGAATTGGCAATACTCTCCGCCACTCTTTTTAATCGCCATGTTTTTTGTTTTACACAAAATAGACGCAATTTATCGCGTGTATAAGAATACAGATTATGTTACAAAACATTTTTTGCCGCTCAGCCTAGGAATAATTTCGCAATTATTTAATTATCCTTGAGGAAGACAAATAAACGAAGAGTGCCAACATTCAACACCATTGACTCATACATTATAATAGAATCGATTATAATTACATATTATGTTGGCTTGAATATCTTTGAAATTAGCAATGACATGAATAGTTTAAAAAAGCATTCCGTCAAAGAAGGTTCTACAACGTGCTTCAAAACGAAGCACATTTATTTTTTATTTGAAGGATATCAGTGCCAATAATCATTAAACTAAAAGGACAAGGTAAACGTTAATAATAAGACATAGCATTTTTTACAAACAAAAACACACACACATAAACACACAAAATAACAATAAAGAAAAAAATATAATGAGAGATATATTTAAAAAAAATCCCATTCGGTTCGTTTCAAGTATGAAATGTGTGCGTGCTGTGGTACTTATTGGCCCTGGCTCAGCATTATGCTGAGGAGCAGAATGTTCCACAGCGCTGGTTATTCTGCCAGAGACCACATCAGCTAGTTTGCCACATCAGCACCCTTGTCCTGTTTTTTTTATTTAGTTTTTTCGCATAGTATGGCCGAATATTATATGCTATTTTAAATGCAATGCGTATGCTATTTTAAAAGAGTACCGAGAGTTTTTTACGCCGGCTTTCTCTTTCTCGGCCTACACCCTCTGTCTTCTTTGCCGATGAGTAGGGATGCCTACAAATTCAAATTTAATGACGTGGAATAAGTGATACATGTATCTTATGTTCCATAATAAACATATTTTATTTTTATTTTATTAAAATCAGCATTTTTTTAATGAACTGTTTATTAAAAGAAATTAACACATTGAATTTCGGCCGGCATCATTAAATTTTAAACTGTCTCTACCGGAATATAAGAAAAATCTTAAAATCAACGCAAGTAATTTATAGTTATTCTTATTTTAGTAAGTCGGTCGATTAAATTGTAAATCAATTTAATCGACCGAAGTTTTAATTCGTTATACCGACCGTATAACGAATTAAAACGAAAACAAGTTCTAGTGTAAAGAAGCGGTTTACTATAAGGCTCGATCCACACTATGATGCCGTTCACGGTCCGATTTTGCTCCGAAATAACAAAAAATTATGGAAAGAAAAAAAGAAATAAGGTACATTTAAAGTGTGTAATGAGTGCTGTGGTACTAACTGGCTCAGTATTATGATGTAGAGCAGAGTTCCATAGCGCCGATCATTCTGCCAGAGAGCACAACAGTTTACGCCTCAGACGCAAAAATAGAGAAATAATAATAATAATAGTAAAAATTAACAGTGTAAGTAATGAAGACTTGGAAGATTTGTCTGTATAAATCATATTTTATAAATTACACGCATAAAGTACCTTTTTCAGAATTCCACGATTTTTTACTAGCCATGACTAGAGAAAAATGTAATATCTCCCATATTCAAAATGTCGCACAGTGGTCTGAAATCCCAAAAAGCTGGCTAAAATATAAAGATGTCGTTGGAATTCCATGAATTTTGGTAGACTTGCGTTTCGGGGTCGCTGATCACGAACAATGGGTACAAGTCATGACAGGTCCGATCTCGCTCCAGTCAAATATACCTTTCGACCAACCGGTACCGGTACAATATCGAAGCCACGAGCGATAGTGAGAATACTCTGATTCTATCTTGCCTAAGAATATTTTACCGGACCGGGAACAGACCGAGTCGAGATCAAACCGTGTGGATCGAGCCTAAGCGGCGGAGTGATTCAAGTTCATCAATCTTAGAACGATTCGTAACTACAGAGCCAATAGTATAAGATCCCGATATACAACGACCTTCACCGAGATGCTTATTTAATGAAACGTATTTTATATTTAATTTAATATATCAATAAATATAATCCATATGGGTTGCCTAGCAAATTTCAGTCCAGAGTATGTTTAATTAATATTTAAAAAAAATTTTTTTTTTTATAATTTGCATGTAGTAAATTTTTTGAACTTTTTTCAATCAATATTTTTAATCAGGGTAGTATTATATATGTATCACTATAACCTTCTTTTATACTAAAGATGTATATATACTTTAGTGTCACATAAAAAATTTACACATAAATAATTAATTGATTAAAAACAACCTAACATTTGCATATTCTATGGGCTTCATACTTTCGATTGGTATAGAATTTATCTAATAATCATACCGGTGAAATGTTAAAAAAAAATTTTTTTTTGTTATTTTAATATCACGGTATGGGATCGCGCAGTACCATGCGGGTTTCATAACAGGCAGTTTATTTATTTTGAACCTTAATTGATTTCCTGCGACACTTATTTATACCAGGTATACATTTCAACTTATTCTTTATAAACAGTAACTAATCTTATATCTAATTATCCTGTGTTAGTATACATATATATTTTTTTTTTTTTTGAGGAGCCTTATAGCCTAGCGGTCTTATTAAGTGGCAGCTAGGTGAGGGGTACCGGGTTCGATTCCTGGTTCGAGGGCAAGTTTTAATTTAATTTAAATTTGTTCTCGGCCTTTGGGAGGGTTGTGCGGTACCGGGCGAGTGCTTAAACCGTACATGGAGGACACGGTCGAATTTCTATAGACAAGCACGAATTATAAAAAATTCTATACTTGACGCTGGCTAATGCATAAATCGTGCCAGAACCATTAAAAAAAAAATTTTTTTTCAGTACCATGTATCAGGAACCCTCTCCGGCCTTCTCCAAGGCTTGCCATCTTTATTTTGTAATGAAGCCCAACTGGGCAGTATAAACGTGTTATTGAGAGGAATCTGTATAAAACATAGCTTTAAAAATCGTTATAGAGATGTCAAAAATATTCATGTTCATATGTCTATAGACCGGGAGATAGTGACACAAAATATTGTCACTATCTCCCGGTCATTTGTAACAGTATGGCGGTTCAACAGGGGTTTTATTACGCAATGAAAAAAAGAAAAATGATGGTCATAGCGCTGGTACCGGCGGCCCATTCCCGTGGGCGTTATTCGAACTCGTCGGATTAATTACGGATGTCAAACGATATGTTCCACAAAAATTCTAGTATTTATCTTTAAAAAATCAATTGTATCAGGCTAATTTTTGCACAGTTAATCATCGTCGTGCAGCTATTTACGAAAATCACCATTAATCGTTCCAAATGGCCGCCATACCACCGAAAATCAGCAATTTTTTTTGCCAAACGATTTGTACCAGTATTGCATTCGGATTTTTGGAAACTATTGTGACAATTATTATATTTGCCATACTTCTAATAGAGGGAAAAAGGGGCAACATACTTGAAAAACTTGATATTTCAAGTATGACAAATGACCCAATTTTTGTGTCCCTATCTCCTGGTCTAATATGATACAAAACGATCACAGATTAGTTGGATCGAGGATTACAATATCCTTGTAAGTAATGTCTTCCTCTTCATCATAATAGTTGGAGTATAATTTCGTCGGAGACTGACTTTCATCGAGCTACAATGGGGTGTATTTGTGTTATTTAGGAGTGATTAACACGTAAAATCTTGTTTACGTGATTTTTACAGAAACTCATGCGACGCCATCTTGTTTAGAGAAGCGTTTTGGCGGGTTCTTGGATTTATGAATATTTAATTTGAATTTATATTAAACAGAATTAAACATATGTATTGATTCTATAGTTTATAGTTTAATGCAGTAATTCTCAACCTTTTTTGTGCCATGCTCCACCTTAGCCTTTCTAAAATTCATCAACATACATAATTATTAATAAATAATTAAATTGTCTACTGTAGAAACTTATATGATAGGTGTTAGGAAGAAATTGTTAACGAAAAACAGTATTAATTTTTAAAACGTTCGTAAAAAAGTTAAATTATAATTCCAAATAATTTTAATAAATTTTTTAATAGCCCCCTTGTGGGGAGTGGGCCCTAAACACTAATTAATAACATATAGCACATTGCTGTTACTGTTGGACTTAGGGAAATTGTGCCCGTACCAAATACTATTAATGTATTAGAGCATTCGGAAAACCCTTGACGTACATATAATGTGTAGGTATATAGCTAGTCTCAATGGTGATTAATATAGCCGATCATCATATAAATATATGAAATTATAGTGCTAAATCTCACTTTAATAATTTCAGAGTTTCTACCAGCACGTGTTTAACGGGTGCTACGCGGTACTTCTCTTCGTAGTGGTTATTTTCTTCCTGATCTACGGCGTCGAAGTATATTTCAAGGTATTTAACCTAATATTAATTAATTTATTTATTTATTTCCTATTTTTACAGTAACTTAATACTAATACAATAGAAAACTAACGTTAAACATAATATACACATAACAAGTAAAAACTTAAAAACCTTAACCATTTTATAACTAATTATAAATAATGAAATTCTTGTGAATTCAGCCAGTGTGCAACTAAATACTTCCGTCCGTTAATGTTTTTTAATTCGAATATATATTTAGTTTAGAGCATGGCAGAGATTTATGTATATAATGTAGTTAAATCGCGACTCTATCAGATATTTTTTAAATTCTAATAAACGCGATATGTTAATTAAATGGTGCCTTAATAAAAACTAAAAACGTACACAATATAAAAAATCGTGTGACCTTTTATTTGATTATTCCTACGGCTAATAATAATAATAGCTATTCAAATTATTCGCGATTATAACGGATTAAACAGTACCTACTTATCCGGAGCTGGTTATATTCTATGTCTATATATATAGTCTCTGATTGACATAACCTCTACACATTTAAAGAAAAAACTTTTTAACCGGATTAAAGTTATGTATTATTATAAATTTACAATTATTTTATATGATTTTAAATTTATCCGACGTTTCGCGTGCTTTACAGCGTGCGTGGTCACGGTGACTGAAGACAAAAGGATGTCAAAAAGTATCACAGCTGTAGAGAAAGTTGCATTATCTGTTTATTTCCCCGGAGTTGGTATTGACTAAAAGATGGAGGATAAATTTAAAATTATGTTAAATAATTGTAAATTTATAATAATACATAACTTTAATCCGGTTAAAAAGTTTTTCTTTAAAAGAAAGCATTGTTAAGTGCCTATTAATTCAAATATCATTTAATCATATTGGTACACTTATGATCGTCAAAAAAATCCATACTCATCCATTTTTTGCTGGATTAGGTATGGATTTTTTGTATCTTACTTGTATTTTTTATTTTTTCTAACATTTATGTTTACTAAAATTGTCATATATTTTAGAAAAGATAGCTTTGTAACATATACTGTAAATATAGCATTATGTACAATGTGGTAAACTTCAATAAATCATTACCAAAAAGTAGGAAGGAATACAAATATGAAATTAATTCAAATTACAAATAATTAAATCTGCTCAATAGTAGAAGTGGTATGACCATTATAGGGGGTTTGTAATGATGGATACACGAAAATAAACACAACAAAATTAGCTGGCGTTATATTCAAATATAGTAAGAGGAAAATAAATTAAGGTGCGCAATTAAAATGAACAATACATAGTATTGGACCATTACACCATTTGTGGTTTAAAATTGTACGATAACGGCGTATTGTCTTTGGTGCTTCCTAGCACAGACCAAGGAGGACAAATAAATATTTTAAATGTTTTACTATTGAGACTCGTAAATTTTTGATATCTGATTACAAGAGACTTTGTTGGAAACCTACACCGATCACACCACATCATACACAAGTCACAACACAAACTTATATATATGGCACTCCCAAAACGTATTTTCTCTGTCTTTAAAATTAAAAATATTAAAAAAAAATATAGAGTTTATTTCTTAAGACCTTCGGTACTAAATACTATAGGTGACAAAAATCCGCACAATCAGCCGAATAGAAATAGGCATGCAAATGTCATAATCATTTTTGTAATGTCATAATAATAAGTTATTTATTGTCAAATTTATGGTCTAAATACTCGCTTACGCTAGTTGTAAGAAAGTCTTATAAACTAAATTTTCAAAAACGATTCAAAACTTTATACATTCACTACCAATCTTAAATGACGTCTTTTCAACCTGTCCTATGCTGAAACGGAAAGTATTGTTGTGCAACAGTAGTTGTAAGTGTTATGGACAAATTCTTGTCAAGTACTGTTAACATGTCAAAAGGAAGAGACTAGCTGCCCACGACATAGCGAATCCTAGTGTGGGCTAGTGCACTTTTATTTTACATAATAATGTTTTTTATTTCTTAGTTTTTTGCTATTGAGTTATTGATATTTTTTATATAGTAAATGTGCCTTTAATGGAGTAAATGTCACCACGTTGACTACAATTCTTTTACATATAAAATATTTATTTTCTAGAATATGGACCAATTTTTTGACGTGACTTCGTCTAGTACATCTATGAAGGCATGCACGTATGAAAAATCGTGACCCATTGTCCCGTTACGCTCATTGTACGCTTGCGCCTCTCTCTTCCACTCGATTCGGATATACGTCTGAGGATTCACTCCTTAATTCAATTTTATTCATAAAAGTATGCAATCATTTCATCAATGTTTTGTTATGACGTTGTCACGTTAATCTATAGTCCGTAAACCGACTTTACAGACAACCATTTTATTATTTTAAATATTTACTAATAAAGTGTCAAAAGTGTACCGAAGATTTATTAAATATAAAGAATTCAAATTCTTTTAATATTAACGGTGTTTCCATAAAAACCCCTCCGAAAATTAGTTTTAAATAAATACTATTTATATATTTTCAATCATTATTGTAAGTCAGATTAAGGGTTAATAAGGGTTGCCTCCATCAAAAAATTGTGTAACGATACGTTAAAATAACTATTCAATCTTTATATTAACAGCTTCGCGGCGAATTCTTGCGCGAGACTAAAGTGTGTACAATCGTAACTACAAGACCTGGTCCCTCTTCAGCCGCTGATGGTGATGATGTGCAGGATACACTGGTCAAGCAGGTCAGTTTCTTGTGATTATAATAAATTACAGACGTATTACGACTTGGGTATCGGGATTCCTCTGACTTTGTTACTCAGTAATATTTGGGTGTCCTTATCATTCTTATGTCAATTTGAATAAAATAAACGTGAGAAAACATTCATTTATTGTACTGTTTTATAAGTTTCTTATTTTTACTAACTAACTTGTGTTTAAGCCTAAATTTTTTTTTAATGTTCAGGGCATCCAAACGGACCTAGCAGAGGTGGATGGAACAGTGGACCCACGTTCAGTGAACCACTCCCAGTTGCACCAATCCCGTTTGGGCCTCATCAGTCAAGCGCTGATGCTGATCCTCATCGTTGGCTTCCTCGCCTCTGAGACATTGAGCGAATTCTGGAAAGCCAAGTAAGTGATGTTTAAAAAACCAAGGAATATTCTAACTTTATTTCTGTCACAATCTCGCCTTGAGTGTGTCGAATATGTCTAAGGGAGCGTTCAAGTTTTACGTCACGCAATTTTTGGAGATTATTGACCCCCCCCCCATGTAACGCGCCGTAACGTTTTTCTGTACCCAAGTATAATAAAACGTTTCGTGACCACCTAGTGACTCTTTATACCTAAAAGTTACCATTATGTGGTGTAAAGTACTGGAAAGTCGAAAATAATATTAACAATAACGCATAATGCCATCCCCGCCCCGCATCGTAACGTTTTATTAAAGGACCCCCCCCCCCCAAATTCGTTACGTAATACTTGAACGCTGAAACGTTTTATGGATTTTTTAAAAGATAGAAGTAAGTTTGATTGACGTTATAGACTACGAGCCTATAACTTGCAATATTTATTCTATCATTCATGAAGTCATAAGTAAAAAGTATCTTTCTCTTTTTATCACAGCGTAAACATAATCTGTTAGACAAGTATATTATATTTTTCAAATAATTGTAGCGTGATTCTAGCTCCTGAAAAATCTTTTTTTATAGAACAGGAGGCAAACGGGCAGGAGGCTCACCTAATGTTTAGTGATACCGCCGCCCATGGATACTCTACCAGAGGGCTTGCGAGTGCGTTGCGGGCCTTTTAAGAATTGGTACGCCCTTTTCTTGAAGGAGCCTAAGTCGAATTGGTTCAGAAATACTTCAGTGGGCAACTGGTTACATACAATATTGGCTTGGTTTTTGCAGAATAGCTTGCATTACATAATTGACGAATATGAATTTATTTTTTCTACACTTAAAATTTCATTGGTTAAACGTTGTTTAAGTTACTCCAGTGTTTCAAATTCAATACGTTTTTGACACACAAGAGGACACTCTTTAAGCCTCAAAACGTGAAAATAAATGAATAGAGTAGCGTTTTTAATATTAATAAAGATAAAGATACGTTTTTAAATACTAAGTTCTTGCATTTTCAGGGTTCCGGTGGTATCTCGCAATTGGCACGACCTGGTCTTTCGTTTAGCTGAAATTGGTGTCACGCTATGGTTCCCCTGTGTTCTTTGGAACTGTATGGCACCCGAACAATTGTGGATATTGAACCCGAGACGTCTGCTCGCCAAGCAATTGGACGAGGCCAGGCTATCCGATTTACTAGGACCCGGGAATAACCAGGATAACAAGGTTGGTTCTATTTAACTGGTATCATGTTGAAGTTTAACGAAAATTGTTTAAATAACCATACTCGGGGCCGTTTAAGTATTACATAAGGGAGCGTTCAAGTATTACGTAACGTTTTGGGAGGGGGGGTCCTTTTGTAAAACGTTACTATGCGGGGCGGGGATTGATTTACGCGTTATTGTTAATATTATTTTCGACTTACACCACATAATAGTAACTAAAGAGACACAAGGTGGTCACGAAATGTTATACTGTACTAGGATACTAAAAAATGTTACGGCGGGATACATGGGGGGGGGGGGGGGTTAATAATCTCCAAAAATTGCGTTACGTAATAGTTGAACGCTCTCTAAGCAGATTTCCCCTTCACAAAAGTGTGCTAAGTTCAAAAATAATAGTACATAGACGTAATATTAAATGAGGGTAGAATGGAAATAACTACTGTTGACTTAATCACCAAATAAGAAAATCAAAGACCCCCCTCTACCCTTTATAGTACTTACGTAATAGTTGAACGGCCCCCTAGATATTTTAAGCTAATTTAATTTAATACATTTTCTAAACATAGCTAAACAAATTTAAATGTTTTTATTTTTATGATAACGTTGATTTTTTTCTATTCAAATATGAATTAATAAACTTAAAAATTGGGGGGTATTAAATGTTGTTTTGCGCTGGTTGTCTTCAGCTTTAATGCATTCAGTGTTGTTTTGTTCTTCATTTCAAATCACTTTGTTGAATTAAACGACAACTACATTGGTAGCCCTGACTAATCCTAGTACCTACTTCCTCACTAAAATATTTAGTAAAACTATTAAAAACATCTAGACTTACAGACTGGAAGTATAGGGGTGCCTTAAATTTGTGCTTTGTCTCATTGTCTGAGCATTGGGTGTCCATGCCGAATTATTTCAAGAAATTTACCATTTCAAAACATAGTTTATATCATAGCAGCCGGTAGTCATATCTAGGTATCCGTTTAATTACGATCGCTAGGACTATATATATACTAGCAGACCGGCCAAGCGTTGCTGTGGCTAAGGTTTTTGTTATATTACATAGTAGTAAACTATTCACGGGAAACGGTAGGAGAACTTATGTGAAACGTAGATAGCTTATGTGAAACGTTGGTATTTTTAACAGAGCGCCATCTGTTAGAATTGTATCAAATAATAAACAAATATTTGCAAAAAAATAATATTGCGGGTATAAATTGAGATTTCAGCTATCCTATCTTTTAAGTCAGATCAAACCGCACACGGTGTGGAAATATGATTGATATCGGTTCGGTAGTTTAGGAGTCCATAGCGGACAAACAACGTGACACGTAATTTATATATATCAAGATATATACTAGCGGACCCGACAGACGTTGTCCTGCATGACGTTTCAAGCGATTAAGATATTAAACAAAGTATGAAAGTACCAACTGTAGCGCCATCTGCCGGACTGAGTTGAATCTAAACCATCCAAGACGCCAAACGCATACAAAAAAAAAACATTCAAATCGGTCCAGCTGTTTAAAAAGAGTTCAGTATTAAATATTTAAAGATAACTATGATTTATATTAATTAAATATTCTTTCTGAGTTCCAAGTCCCGTCCAGTTGAATTTGAATCTCATAAAAAGAAATTCACAGGTTTGCTATCTTTTAGTTTTAAATAAGTGGCAAGTTCGCACAGCAAAATTTAGTTCAAATAGTTTTGGTAGAAAACTAATGTTAGGTTTGCTAATATTTAGTTTCAAATAGTATAGAAACACTATTTTATGTGGCAAGTTCTCATTGCAACATTAGTTTAAATACTTCGGCATAGATTCCAAAGGAGATCATAATTTTTGGTAGATGTTTGTCAAAATGGTCCAATTCCATCGTTGTAAACAAAATATTTTCGCCTGCACGCCTCATGGTCGATCGTTCAAGCTTCGTGGAGCCATTTTGGGCAGCTGGGTTTTCTGGGCAAATGGGCCTTTACTTAGTACTCATAATTCTCAGCTGGAGCTATATAGGATGACATGGCACCAAAAATGGCGTCTATTTCTGGCTGTGACGCATAACTGGTTCACTATTTGCCGGGTACTGTACGCCTCTTTCCTCTATCGATTCCCTCCAGCGGCTATAACGGGTCTTACTAATCCTTTGGTGAGTGTACTAATATGTGATGTCTCTGTAATAATTTGTCCAGAAAGTAACTCTTCTTGTCATGTCTAACCCCATAAAAGTAAATACTTTATGAGGGAGCTATCAGATATTAGAGCAGTGTTGGCCTAGCGGCTTCAGCGTGCGACTCTCATCCCTGAGGTCGTAGGTTCGAGCCCCGGTTGTGCACCAATGGCCTTTCGTTTTATATGTGCATTTAACATTCGCTCGAACGGTGAAGGAAAACATAGTAAGGAAACCGGCTTGTCTTAGACCCAAAAAAGCGACGGCGTGCGTCAGGCACAAGAGGCTGATCACTGAAACAGTTTCAGATATCTGAGGCCCAGACCTAAAATGGTTGTTGCGCCGCTTATTTATTTTATCGTGGATCACAAAGTATTTGAGCTATTTCTATTTAACCGTTTAAAATAGTTGTCATCTCCAAGATTTTAGATTATACTTTCGTTTTACATCCCCCCCACTTTTTATTTCCTAGGAGCAGAAACCCCAAATCAGGTTAACATGGCTTTAATATGGATTTGTGTTATTTTTAAATATATTTTCAGAATGTGGAAACAGACTCCCTCGTTGGTAGCATCGGTTCTGTCCGTGATTGCTGGATTTGTTACGACAGCTCACGATCGGATCCCCTGATCAGACCTTGCCGGTGCACGGGCGATGTGGCTGCCGTTCATCATGAGTGTTTAAAGAGATGGCTTATTGAGGTTAGTTACAATTTATTTATTAATATTAAAATCGATCTATCACTGTGCTTACACAGATTAAAAGTTTAACTATTGTTTTTCAGAGCTACGGCACTCCAGACAGCATGAAATGCAAAGTTTGCAACACGCAATACAATGTTGAAGAAACTAATCGGTAAGAAATTTATAAAAAAAGTATTACCGTTATTACCATTTTACCGTTATTACCATTTTGACGCAATGTAAGTTGCAACGATATGACAACAATACCGATATTACGATTTTGAGGCGATATAACGCTGCAACGATTTTACGATACCACTTGTACATAGTAACGTAATAAGTTTTAGCGTTAACCAATGACGTTTAAGGGAGCGTTCAAGTATTACGTAACGAATTTTGGTGGGGGGGGGAGTCCTTTAGTAAAACGTTACGATGCGGGGCGGGAATAAATTTCGCGTTAATATTATTTTCGGGTTTCCAGTACTTTACACCACATAATGGTAACTTTTAGGTATAAAGAGTCACTATGTGGTCACGAAACGTTTTACTATACTTGGGTACAGAAAAACGTTACGGCGCGTTACATGGGGGGGGGTCCAATAATCTCCAAATATTGCGTCACGTAATACTTGAACGCTCCCTTACCTGCGAAGTAAAGACGCAATTTCAATATTTGTATATAGCTTAATTTTGGAACAAAGCATGTTAATACAGTGGGAACATTTCCAGGCTACTATGGGAACGCGGCTTCACGGGCGTCCACTTCCTCCGTATCACGTTGGCCTTCATCTGCATGTCGCTGTCGGGTCTGTTCGCGTGGGGCGTCGTTCAGGTGTACCCGTCGCCCGTCGCACGCATTCTTGGTACGGGGGGAGCGTTGCTCGTCTGTTACGTCGCCGCCAAGTAAGTATTTTCTGGATATATATTTGAAATTGTGACATATATATATATATTAAAGAGCAAAATTATATATATATATATTTTTTTTTATTGGATTTACATTTTTACTTTGCCGTCTTAGATGTTTTACCGATATTGTGTACTAAGTTTATCCGGTATTCTGAAAGATTTTTCCCCCTTTGTATAACCAAACCTAGATCGATTATAACAGAATGTATTATTTTGAAAGGTCTAAAATGCATTATGCTTGATTATGACAGCTGGCCAGAGACAAATTTAAGTGCGAACTGTCAGCTGTCAAATTGAATAAAAATGACCCACAATAATGTAACCTATATGGATTGTCTAAAATGCATTATCGATTGGTCGATTATGATAGATGGCCAGAGACAAATTTAAGTGCGAACTGTCAGCTGTCAATTTTGAGATCTAATCGCAGCGAAATAGTAAATTCGCGATACAAAACTTATAGATTAATAAATTAGTTAGATTTTGACTTATGTATGTATTTTTCTAGGTACCTGGGTTTCCATACTCTAACAGCTTATCGTCGCGCAAAAGTTGCCTCAATAAGAATTATCACCGAACCTTTAGATGACGCCGAGCCTCAGGTATGCACCATCAGCAAGACAGTTACCGTCGAAATTGCCTCAAAAAATGTCCTCGAAGAAGCACTTAAGGGTGAGAAATGAAGTTTATACGGCATTGTGTTGAAAACCCAAATCAGATGATAAAAATTTGAGAACGTTTTTAAAGTACTCGAGTATTATTAAAATTTAATGTCAAAACATTCAAAATGGTTTTCATAAAAGTCCACACTTTTAATACTCATAATGCATAACAGAATTGTCATGTGACCGAAGAACAAATCAAAGGTATAAACTATTATAACCGTAAATTTAGCTATAACTTAGGGAGCGTACAAGTATTACGTCACGCAATTTTTGGAGATTATTGACCCCCCCTCCCATGTAACGCGCCGTAACGTTTTTGTGTACCCAAGTATAGTAAAACGTTTCGTGACCACCTAGTGACTCTTTATACCTAAAAGTTACCATTATATGGTGTATAGTACTGGAAACCCGAACATAATATTAACAATATATATCGCGTAATTCAATCCCCGCCCCGTACGTTACACAAAAGGACCCCCCCCCACCATAATTCGTTACGTTATACTTGAACGCTCCTTTAAACGTCATTGGTTAACGCTAAAACTTATTACGTTACTATGTACAAGTGGTATGGTAAAATCGTTGCAGCGTTATATCGCCTCAAAATGGTAATAGCGGTATTGTTGTAATATCGTTGCGACTTATATTGCGTTAAAATGGTAATAACGATATTTTTTGTTAGTAATATCGTTGGAGCGTTATATCGGGTCAAAACGGTAATAACGGTAATGTTAATGTTAGTAATATCGTTGCAACTGTATCAATGTGTAATCTAAAACGGTTATGGTTAAACTACAATTGTTGTAACGATTGGTAATGTACAAAAGTGATTGTGATAGTTCATTCAAGCTGATTTAAGACTGTCGAAATTTGCCAAATTAATCGGTAAATAGGTCGCTGTTTCATTCCTTTTTTAGGTAAAATAGAAATTGTTTTTTTTTTCATTGAGTTCCAATTAGTTTTTGACGCAGTTTTTTTTTAAATAATTTGTTGAAATTAAACACCTTTATTTATAATGTGAGAAAAAATCCTTTTTAAGTTAAGTTAACAGAAAAATGTTTGATGCTATAACCATATCATTATATATAAGAAATATCGCCATATTTTATCAAGTATTATTAAAAGTAAACTTGTTAGATGGCACTATTGTGATCTTACGTAGAGGGCCAATACTCTTTAGGGCGGATTCGACCAGACTGTTTTTGTCCTCATGAAAAGACAGTACTAATTGAATAAAAGGACGGCGACGCACTCGCGAGCCATCTGCCTATTTGTCCAATATTTTTTATTGCGCATTCGACCAGGCAGTTTTTGGTTTCAAAAAAAAGTGTACCTATTTATTAAAAGAACGGAGATGCACTAGCGAACCTTTCTGTCCGTTTGTCCAATATCCTTCAAGAAAAAGGCCGGAAAGGAACTCGCGAGTGTTCTCTGAAGTTTCTGTGTTCTAAATGCCTGAACTTTCCACTTGGATCTGTTCTTATCTTCCTCCATCCATTTCTCGCCAGAGACCTTAGGGGCCATCCATAAAGTACGTCACACGTTAATGGGGAGGGAGGGTATCACCGAAGTGTGACATCGTGTGACAAGGGGCATGGGGGGTCAATACTTTTGTGACGTCACATGTTAAAATTTTAAATACTAAAACCATTGACATACAAAAACCCAAGATGCACAGTCTCGAATAAAAGTAACGCTCGAAAGTGTCCCGAAACACTATTTCTGTCTCTTTCCATAAGTTACAAGCATATATTATTGCAAAATCAACCTATTACGCGAATTGTTTAAAGTTGTTATTACAACGATTATTTTTAAATACATACATAAATTTAAAAAATGTGTGACGTCACATCAAGAGGGGGGGTTATAAAAATGTGACAACCTGTGACAAGGACGGGGGGAGGGGTTCAAAAGTACTAAAATTCATAACATAAGCCGTTAAATTTAGGCTCAGTATACCTGTTTATAAGTAAGTTTCAAATTGAGACTGCATTAAGTATGACTTCGGTACGTCATCTCAGAAATTGATAAGAAATTTTTCATTTGGTCGAATCCGCTCCCAGAGACTAAAGAGGAAAACTCCTATAGTACAAATTAAATGTTCTGGAAGTTTCGCGTTGACAAATTGGTATCCTCTATGTATAATGTAAGTTAATCGCTTTAGATACATAGTCTATTTGCATCGTTTCTCAAGAGGGGTCGCGACCCTTAGGGGGTCAAGTTTGTTTTAAAAGGGGGCCGCAGTCTGTTGAAAAATAATAAATACAAAATACAAAAGATTCGTTAGACATATCGCGCTATGTATATATTATTATAATTTACAGTGTTGCAGTGTTTTACTTACCTTTTTGGCTATTTCATGGGTCGCGACATAAAAATGGTGAAACGATGGTATTGGCATGAAGTTAGCAACATTAGTGTTAATCTATCAAACATATTTTTCGCAAAATATTTTGAAGTCAATTTGAAATGGCTAGTAATTCTGTTGATGAGCCTCGACCTTTAGAAAGGGATAGCTAGATATAGTTCGTATTTTGACAAACATAAACGTATATTTAATAGTTCATATATATATATAATAAATATATATATATTTAAATTGCGTCCTGATTTTTATATTTTATAGTAAATTAGAAATGTTTTAAACTGTTATGTAATTCGTCTAATAGCAATTCCAAGTGAGCCATCTCTTTCTAATAGTCGAAGTGCGTTGTAGATTATTTTACGAAATTGTCAATTATAATAAGCGATTAACTAGTTAATATTACATCACTTAGTTCGATATCACAAAATTAGTGCCAAAGAGTTAACGTAATGAAATACGTAAAAGGTAAAAACACGATTTGAAATTGTTTATTTATTTTTAGATTGTATAATTCCTAAATATTTGATAAACCTTTTATTCATAAAACCCTACTCAGAGTTATTTAATCTTTAATGGAAGATTCTAAAGAACCGTGGAAAACTACGTCTGATTAGTTAACGACCGATATAATAAAAAATAAACCAGTTTAATTGCGATGTTTTATCTAATATTCATCTACCTCTTTTCATAACAGCCTAATTAAAATATGTGAAAAGAGACGAAATAATAGTTTACAAGGGTGCAACCTCCCTGATTTAGTTCTTATAAATATTAAGTATAGCTCGCACTAATGTTCGACTTTAATCATACCCTAAGTCCTATTGCACTGTTTCGATTTAGTACTCATTTGTCTTTTTCTGTTAAACAGTGTTAACGCTGTGATGAAAAGAGAGATATGTCTAGTTAAAACAGTTTAATAAGACAGATTTTATGAATAACAGGTAAAAAGGTAACATGAGTTGATCATACATTTTAATGAAACAAATTCTTGCTTTTAAATACATGTGTGTTTTTATTTGTTTTGGTTTAATGGTGTTAATAAAAGTACCATTGGGTACAAAAAGGCAAATATAAAAAGACAATTTATATGTATAATGTCTCTATGGAACTTATTTTATTTATAAGTTAGACGGAGACACTACTAGACATCCTTTCCGTACTTCAGTAGGACCATTTTAATACATCAGATTTGACATCTGACAGTTTAGTCTGCTAAAATGACAGATGTCAAGATTCAAAAAAGGTTCGCTCTATAGAATAGACAATGTTTATAGTCAGAATGTTTCAGTGAAAGTAAATAGTAAAATTACCGTGTATTCATTATTGCAATAAATGTAATCGTAATCGGAAAAAAAGCCATCGTGGAGTTCTGACTCCGAAAACATAAATAATATATTACGCCCGCCTTACAAGGTTACATTGAATTATGATGAGTCAAATCTGATGTATAAAATGAATGTTAAATTAGTTTATTATTTCTCTAATTAAATTATTTCTTTAAATAATTTAATTACTTAATACATTTATAGATAATGGTCGGTGTATTCTAGTACTGAACAGGCTGCCTAGTAGAATACATATAAAGAAAACAAATAAATAAATATAAAGAAGCTGTCAAATGAAACAGTGTGAATACAAAAAGGGGAAATCTTTATTATTATTTTTTAATTATTAAAACACAACAAAATAACAAAAATTATGTCGATTATTAAATTATAATTAAGCATAATAAGAACTAAAAGTCAAAGTCAAATCATTTTAATTCAATTGGGAATATTAAAAAGGCGCTTTTAAAAGTCAAAATTACATGATAAAATATTAAAAAAAAATTACTATAATTTCCTCTTCCAAAAGGTTTAAAATAGTTTTTACAATATTTTGTATACATTTTTATGTTAATTATATGTGAATACCATGTATCTAGAATAAAAAAAAATATTATACTAAAATAAAATAAGCACATTGTGTTATAAAAAACACATAACTAAATTATTATGTAAATACATGGTTCTCACATATTCACAAATATTGCAACTAACAAAGATTTTAAACGAATCCAACATATACATATATATGTATAATGTACACTGTTTTATTTGACAACAGATAAAGCTATATGTTACGTATGTAATCCATATATAAGTTATTTTTCTACTCTTAAAATTAGTGCTAGTGTTGTTAAGTAGTTTTGACGCTAATAGAAATTGGCTGACTTATTTCCCAATGAAGGTATTGCTTTAAAACTAAATGCCTGTCGATGAGTATCAAGTATTAAATTAGGTTAGTTTTATTTGTAGGCGGTGTTTTATTTTTATAATTAAGGGCGGTTTCAAACTAGCGTATTTTTCTGCGCGTCCACTTAGCTTACGCGCTTCAAAAAACCGGACGAGCGTAAATTGGCATATTTCGGCGTATTCGCTCGAACCGGTAGTGGCGTCGTGTCAGTATCAACATGGATTCTGACGAACAAAATATTGCTATTTCCGTTACTTATTCGCCGTCGACTGAGAAGACGAAACAGATGCTGGGTGTCATCGATGGTTGCATCAAGACAGAGAGCCGCTCACTTTAATACACTCTACCCAGAACTGCGAACTTATACGAGCTTAGAACTTAGAAGCTCGTACGAGTTGCACGTATTGCAAAAGGCGCACCTATACGTGTCTACATGCGCTTCCAAAGACGAGCGTTTACGCGCGTTAAAAACGCTAGTCTGTAACCGTCCGTAATGGTTTGAAAGGAAAAAGAAATCTTTATTAAATTAGAATTCTCAATATTTTATGTCCACTTAAGACAACAGGCGTGAAACGGATTTGTATGATAGTCACGTGATAAAGCGTGAGCTAATGTTGTTCCTGTACGGCAAAGCCCGGCAACGCACTCGCGATCCCTCTGGCATTGAGAGCCATCAGCAACTTAAAATTATGAACATGAACTGAATGCTGTCTCCAACTCTATGTCGTATCTTATATATTTAGTTTAATACATATAATTTATTATATTTTTTTTGTTTTCGACTTTATCGTATTGGTACTGCAGAGATTGTGTATGGATTTTTTGTATAATAAATAAATAAACAACAGATAATCGTACCCCTTTGCCTCTTGTTCATAAAAAAATACAAATTCGTTTAGCGTGCTGTGCGTTGTGCCTGTCAATAGTGATTTTGTGTCAAGCTCCAGTGTGTGTAAAGCAATTCCATTGACACATTGGATTTAGAGTCGAGACTAAAGGTAAGATTCCGAAAATCATTGGGCCGGATTTAGAGGTCCGGATTATGAGGACTTCGGGTAACAATGGAATCCCACTGGCCCTACGTTATTTTCCAAATAAAAAAAAACAGTTGAGTTTTTTAATCAATAATTTATTGTGAAACCAAGTACTTTCTTTTAATATTAAGAAACATTTAAAAACATATCCTTCCATCCCTACATCCAGCCCTGAATATCATATGACAAAATCTATATATTTTTGACGTACGCTAGCACTGTGTCCCGTAGTCTCGATTGTGAATTAAAGGAATATATCTATTAACCTATATTTATTGGAATGAAGAGATTTTTTTGTTAAATTTTCTGCAATAAACCAGTCATAGATCCAAGAAGGGAAATTAAATAACGGCTCGTGGCAGGTACAGTACCAGGCTATTTAGAAGTCGCATCGTGCTTTAGAAAGAGACACTCGCTTTGTAGAGCGTCATCTCTGTCACACGAAACCCTAACAGTCCGGTATCTAGTAGAAGACAGAGACGGCGCTATACGAAGCCGAGTATCTCTTTCTAAAGCACGATGTCACTTATAAATGGCCGGGTACTGTACAAAGGTAGTTGAATTTTGAATTCAGTACAAGTTGTTGCACCAGTACAGCGAATCATATGGAGACAAGTCAGCCGATATATCGTGTGAAGTATGTTACGCAATAAATAATATTGTATTCTGATCTCTACATTTGGGAAATTGGTTTTATATATTGTAAATATAGTTGGTAGATACCTAGTGAGTGAATGGAATGGAAATACACGTGTCCAGTACATTAATGTGGTTTTATTTTAATGTTTAGTTGCCGTAATACGTGCCAGTTACGTTAGGATTTTGGATATATCAAATAATGTTGTTTCAATTTATGTTGTTGTTGATTTCTGTCAACTCACATATATAACTTATATATCTTTACTAAAAAGTAGAACATTGCGATCTAGCCTAACTTAAGACTAATTAGTAATTTAAGTCTAACCTAATTCACTAAATAGGATTTTTAACATAAGAAAGTGTCCAATAACACTACTTAGCCTCCATTTAAGGGAAGACACTCTGTTCTAGTGTTCTATTTGTTCACCTACCACTGTTTAGCACTTAAGACTAAATCACTAGTTTAAATGGTTTTTTCATTTTCAGTCTTCTCACTAGGTCTGTAGTGTCAAGGAGTTGAATAGCCTCGACATGCAGCAGTATTTTTTTATTATTGTGGCGACGTCCTCTACATTAAGGTCCCGATGGAGGTCGGTTTGGACAATCAAATCAAATCAAGACAAAAATAAAAATATATATCCGTTTATACACGAATTTAAATTCACCCATCCACGAGTAAACCCCATGGTCAGCTATGATATTTAAGAGGACATGGCGATCCCTAGAAGTGTAGAAATTGGTAGGCCAATAGGTCGAATAGATAGGAAAAAATACATCCAAAAATTCCAACGCGACGCGAGTTCCCGTAGAACTCGTAAATTATTTATCCCATAACAGTCCACTTTATAATCCTATTATAATCAGCTACCCGAATTTCTTATGCGGTGTTTTGTATATTATTACTATAATTATTCGATATGTCCAGACAAAAATAAGATATCCCTACAAAATGCGAAAACTGCTTATCAGTATCGTTCTGTGCGTTTCATTCATTAACTCATTACTTTGTTGCGGAGTTATTTCATTACGATATCTTCTATGGTATTTATTGAAAAATTTCAAGGAAATATGTTCAATAGGTACATACATAATCAATATCGCATTTACTTTTTATTGGATAACAATTTATTTTCGTAATTCGTCGACCAATCACTTTCTTTTTTATATAATATAGGTGCAAACCAGCCTACGAGATGCCCAAAGGGTAGGGGCCCATAGACACCCAATTTAGTGGGTGATTTGCCGAGCGGCTTGATCCCTTGGCGTTGCGCAGAGGTTAGTAGAGAGCCTGTTGTGCCCGACACACTGTGAATGTTTGGATTTTAACGTGTTTTGCTGTATTTTGTTCACCTTTTAAACACTAAAATTCTATAGGTACACAGCTAAGGGTTCAAACACTTCAGACTCCGGACGCTGCTAAACAAATCTACTATATAAAAATAAGTCGGGTTTTCCTTCCTGACGCTATAACTCCAGAACCCACGAACCGATTTCCACGGTTTTGCATTCGTTGGAAAGGTCTCGGGCTCCGTGAGGTATAGCAAAGAAAATTCAGAAAAAATTTCAACAGAGAAGCGGGATCACAAAACGAAATGTTACATAAAACGCAGCCATCTGGTGGCGAAACGGAGTTCGCCGAGTTTGCTAGTCATCTATAAAATCTCAAATTGATCACGCACCAGACTCCACGAATATTTATTTGACGTACGATGCATATATATTTGCCGTGCTTGCCAATTTCAGATAACGTGATTATAATCACGTACTTTTAAATAATAGTAACTTATATTACTTATTTCAATCTGCGCCGGCAATAATTCTTCACTAATTGTTGTAATAAATTAATTAATAACGATTCATAAATATTCATAAAATGCAATGTACGATTTGATAACAATTTTATGATTTCTGAGTTCAAAATGCCATCTTATTTATACCGCTTATAACCAGTGAACTGTTATTTGGATAATTAGTATATTATGTGAAGTGTGTGGTATATCTTGAACAAAGGTTCACGGTGAGTAATAATCAAATATATAATTTGTTATCCCAATATAATATGAGCTAAACCGCTATACCGCGATTTTACTAATATATTAGTAAAATCTAAAATTTTTGAAAAAAGCTGATATTTTGACGGGTGCTTTTTCGATATTAATTCAAAATAAGGTGAAAAAATTATTATTTCAAATCAAATAAATTACAGCGTATTAAAGACATAAAAAGGTAATTTCGTGGGAAAAAAATAAATTTTGTAAAAGATAAAAATTAAAAACCAAAAACTTTTTAATTTTTCTCATAAATTTTGAGGTTATGAGAAAAATGTGTAAATACAAAAGATCTAGATCTTTTTATTACCTTCAACTTTGCCATTTGACTTTTTTCCATAGGAATTTTAGTTTTTCCGGAAATCGAGATTAACCGATTAATTTTTTACCTTTATACTTCTTTAGGCGCGTTATGAAAAATTTATGAGAGTGAAATTTTACGATGCGCGCTCACCGTGACTCAAAATTAACAGAATGAAGTTGCCCACGGAAGATGCTGCGGTTTTCGACATAATTTAAAAAACCACATTCGAATAATAATAGAATTTATGTTACACTTAATGTAAGGGAATAATAATAAATATTTATATGTGTGATCCCAGAGCTGGTGCTTTCCTCCTTCAAGGAATAAGTATCGCAATACAGCGAGGTCATGTTACCAGCGTAACCTTTAACGCCACATAGACGAAATTTTAATTGCTTATAATCTTGACGAATCAAACCACATGAGAATAATGTGCATTTAGAACTTACCTCATGTCTGAATATAGGGTATATAAAATACTTATACACAAGTGATAAACACAACTGATGCGATTTCTTAAGATAAATAGAAAACTTTTTACAAAGAAAATGTAGGGTTGACAGTGAGAAGTAAAAAATTTTAATTTTTTACTAGCTGGCCTGGCGAACATCGTACCGCCTAACAGTCGATTCTTTATTTTTTTTAAATACTTATTCTGCTATTCGGGACACCGGTCTAGCTAGTAAGATAAAAAAAAGAAAGTTGATAAGACAACAAATACATTATGTCAAAAAATAAAAATTTACCTTCCCGGAACCCCTCCACTAACACTTGAACTTAATGATATGGTATTAAAGTTCAAATTGACTTTTAAGTATTATTACGAATATTTTGTATGGGAATATAGAAAAGTGTTGTTTTTAGACTTTTTCACTCAATTTTTTTTAATTTTCTCTCCGTAAGAACCATCCTCGTACTTCAAGGAATATTATAAAAAAAGAATCAGACAAATCGGTCAAGCCGTTTTCATGTTATGTCGTGACAACGGAAAACGGGTTTCATTTTTATATATATAGATTTGGTTTAAGTATAAACGGACACATAAGGAAAATTACATTCTATGGTTGATTTCAGTTAATTAAATGAAATTTAATTGTGTGACGTAGTCTGTTAAGTTATAATCGTGTACATTAATACGCGTGAAGTGAATTCTGGATTATTTTATAATCTTTAATTATTCTTTATAACCAATAAAACAAGGGCAAACAATAAAAAGTGGTCGGCCATAAATATAAGATTTTATTTATTAAATAAAGATACAAATGTAAAAACCTAATAACGATTGTGACTTGTTCTTGTCAAAAACACAGCTTGAATCCTGAGCATGCTTTCCACGATGTTTTTACAAACGTTTTGAGAAATACAATCCCAATCTTCTGCCCTCCCTGATGTTTGGGAGCAGGTCGCACTGATCTTACTCGTTAGGGCATCCCACACAGGCTCAATCGGATTGAGATTACGCTTCGAGCTGGCCAACCTAAACAACGGATCCCAACTTCTTTCATCTTAGCCTGTTTCTGTGACAGGGAGCAGGGATCACCCATAGAAGTTCACATAAGAAAATGCGTGGAAGCCGTCCAAGGTGGTGCGGATGACTTCTAGAACGATTCCGAGACAGAGTTTCCAAACAATTCATCATAACGCTCTATCATAGTTTAAAATACACGTAGAGCTCTGGCATAGATCTCCCAGAATGGATTTGGAGACCGCGTATGTCATCTCGGTTTTGTGCTAAGACATCGGTTGTTAACTCAAACTCACATTGTAACAAAGGTCTTAATCATAATATTAACTACACGCCAAAATATTCAACAGCCTTCCTTTGTCTGTGTCACCTTATCAGGTGACGTCAAAAAGAAAATTTACATGTAATTGAAACACTTTTTCACAATTAAATTAAAACCTACATGGTAACAATAATAATTAAAAATTTATAAATAGAAAATTTAAACAATTAAAAAAATGGCATTTCCTCGCTTTTTTATGTAATAAGCTTTTTGAGGTGATATCACGATGTCATCATCGTGACGCGACGCACGAGTTTTATAGAAATCAATAATTAATTGTAAATACATATTCAATAATTATATGCATCAAACCCTATAAAGTTATACAGATTATAATCAAAAACAGTTAACGTTGTTGAAGTGAAACTTCTTTATCGGGGTTGGAAAACATTTTGTGTAACAATTTTTCGTTACGCGTCACATTTTTCGGTTACGCGTCACATTTGACCGTTACGCGCGTCTTTTTCTCGTCCCTACCACGGTTGATTCGAAGAGATTCTAAACCATTAATAATAAAAATTTATAATAACGATAACAATGATACTAAAAATTCTATTACAATTTATGAAATTCTGTAATAATCTTAGTGGTAATAAGGTAAAATGAAATAATTGTATTATTTGTATTCAAGTCTGTGATATTAAAAGCCTTTTGTTAAACTTTATCTAATTTAACTTTATTTAACCAATTTCTGTAAAGTTGCATATAGATAATTTTTCGAAAAATAAGGTCATAAAGAAGTTTCACATCTAACGTGTGTACACTAGTACACGCACATTTTATATTTTTAATCAAAATTATCTCTGGTTTGTGTTTTAGCTAAAAATAATAACTAATAAATAATAAATAGCAACTTTTAAAAAACGAATTGATACTCGTACAATGTAAAACCCTACAGATCCATAAGAATGAATATTCTGTGCTAATTAAGGTCAAAAATGACATCAGCGAGGGCTTTAATTGGGTTGAAAGATTAATTACATCTATGACTAAAAGCATGACTTAACCGAACGAATTATATGCTATTTTACACAATTTATGCGTATTTAAAAGTATGTAATTTTCTAGTCCATTCGCTTCATTTTTGTGCTGTTATATTTTTTTTAAGAAAACATATTTTCCTTTCCTAGTAATTTGATCTGTATTTACGAAAACAAAATGCGGTGTTATATGATTAAAATTTCCTGCTTTGTGGTAAATACAAATTGCATACATATACTAAAAACATTAGCGTTAATCCTGAAGATCTACTTTCTTAGTTACTCCGTTGGCGCATCGACCCAAAAATGGCCTCCGAACTTCCAGCGCTATTTGTCGGCTAATTGCTGCTTTTTAGCTGCAGCCGGTCCACTCTGTCAAAATTCAAAAATTATTTATTCATATAGGTAACACATTGTACACTTATGAACGTCTAAAAATAAATATATATGATATGCTTCTTATTTTACATTTACTGCCAGTTCTCAAATCAAGGGCGTAGAACGGAAGAGAAGAACTGGCAATAAACTCTCCGCCACTCTTTTTAATCGCCATGTTTTTTGTTTTACACAATGTTTGTAAGGAGCTGCAATCATTAAACCATGTTCCACATGACATCTTAAGTAATAAATAATAATAAAATAAATTAAAAACAAAGATTTGTCCTCTATCAGCATGCATGGTGAAATAGGAGCACGCCCTAATTCTCTTGGGAACAACACGCGAATACATAATTCAAGTCCGACCAGTCACCACAAGTAGCACCCGGTCACGAGTATGACTTATGGCCAGCCATTTATTCATACGTGTAATTGTTTACCTACATGAATAAAGATATTTTGAGTTTGAGCCATCGGTCAATCCCATCGGCTCTCTGACCACTAGGCCGGCTTAGGTAAGCCGAAGATCTATGGATAATATTCAGAGACTAAGTGTTCCTTTTTATGTCAAAAGCGAGTCCGATTGATATAGTTAACGTCATTGACAGTATAGCATTTAAAAATAATTAATTAATTATTACTTATTTTATGAAAACATTCACGATTTCTATAATTCGATGTCTCGGAACATTTTCTTCAGCTTTTCAGCAAAATTCCTGACACACAGGCACAGGAGTCTGATCATCTACTTGCCAATTAGATGGACAAATGATCATGAAACAGATACAGAGATGTGAGGCAAAGAGGCCAGACCTAACAAGGTTGTTGCGCCACTGGTTTCTTTGTAATATTCACGCAATCAAACTCTATGGGCGTTTGGTGTGTAAATCACCAATAGTGCATCAATAGTTTATAGAAATAACTAATCCATAAACAATACGAGAAAACCTCTGTAATTATTGTTATTTATATATTATTAACAATCTATAATTAAATGTAATCATGTTTAAATCTGTATTTACACTTCATGCTAAGTAAAAATTGATCAATATTTTATCTATGCCCGCTTGCGTTGGCCTTGTTACGATTGGCTCACGGCCAGAATCAAACTGAAAATCAATGGAACACACTAATATTTTTATACTTCCTGTTATACATAGAATGCGTTGTAGAGAACCTTTAAAAAGAGTTTGAATAGGTTATTATTATTATTATTTTTGGAAGGTTTGACAAAAAGGCTCACCTTGGTTTAAAACATCATTTTAATTCTTTTTATTTTCATTTTAATTCTAAATTACCCTTAATTTAGAAACGTGTAACCGACTATACGGCAACGTGTGTCAAATAAAATAACATATAGAAGGAACACTTAGGTCTAGGTCTGATGATTATTATCCTTACATCTTCGGCTAGGTACGCTGGATCGACAGAGTGGAGGAGCACCGGCTGCAGCTGAAAGCCAGCAATTACCGGGAGGTAGCATTGGACAGGGAGGGCTGAAATATTCTTATTTCGGTGGCGAAGACACTTTTTGGGGCAGACAGATTTTTTTGTATGAACTAATGTTTCTGAAAAAACTAATGTTTTTTAGACGCTCACATCATTAATGTCATCCCTATGTATTAAGCGACCAAATAGGTCGACAATGTTTATCATTGTATGAAAACGTTACTGGCTGTCAATAAAACGAATGCAGACAAAATTAAAAAAAAAAAAATATGGTAAAGTAAAAACGCGCGAAACTTTCTTTTGTTATTGACGTGATAACGTCTTTAAAATCGTTTTAGTCGGGTGACATCTTCAGAAACTTGTGTCACACCAAAACCTCACGAGCGCGATCGCAGGTATAACGAGAGAGAGACGGACCGATCTCCCGTCTCATCTCACTCTAGCGGCATACAAACGAATGGAGATTTTCTCGTGCGGTTAAGTTTTGTAAGAAAAATGTATATCATAGTCGAATAAGTAAACTTGTCATTTTACACCCGAAATTTATCATCAAAAGTGTGAATAAAACGATAGATGTAATTTAAAATTTGAAAAAATTGTTATCTTCATTAATTCCTTACTTCCCAAAAACTTATATCACCAATAAGACGTTATCACGTAAACATCTCGATCGTAAACCTACTTTACAAACAACCAATATTTTTTTTTTGTTCAATTTCGAATTCAAAAAAAAGGGGAGCGTGCACTTATGTACGCGCATAAGAAGATATACTTCTATGGCTTACTTTATTTTTTTTTAAATATTAAAAAAATAATAACTAATACTTAACGTTAATAATTTAATAATATTTAGTATATTATTCAATGAATAATTAATATTAATAATAATAATTATTATTATTTATTATTTTATTATATTATTCATTCAATTTAATAACTACGTATGTTTCATAACCTTTTAACTAAGTAACTATAGGTCGTTGTGAAAAAGCATTGCTAAATTTTTTTGAAAAAATAATTAAAACTCCTTTATTTGTTTAAAAGGTAAATTTCATTATGTTCATTCAAAATTCTTGGCATAGCTGCTAACTTCACGCATATTCTATTTCTTTTTACTTGTAGATTGTCTTATTCCCATCTCGCTCCCGCACGCTATAATCACACTGACAACTTTGTGTCTCAGGTGCGCGCGCATCGTAAAATTTCACTCTCATCAATTTTTCATAACGCGCCTAAAGAAGTATAACTACAAAAATATTTATATATGTAAATAATTATATTTAATAATTTATAAATGTTGTCTGCATCAATTTGTCATAATGAAATAAATAAACGCAATTATCATAAGTGACCTTAAGTCAGTTAAGTGTAACCCGAGAGAGACGATCTTAAATTCGAGAGACATACTAACTCTCAATCAAACAATTCAAATAATCTAATATGTCAATTTATAATAAATATATATACAGGTGCACTGATGGGTTTAACCTTGAGAGCTCGGAGAGCCAAACTACATACTTTTATAGATAAGAGAAATTAAATTATCATTACATTTTAATTGTTTAAGTTTTATTTCTAAGTTAGTAGTTCGTGCTGTTTGAAAGAAAATACTTAAAGCAGTAAGACCTATTTCATCCTTTGTCTTTTTAGACATACTCTATACATAGACATAACATTTATTACTAACAAAAACACACACATATAAACACCCAAAATAACAGTAATCAAAGAAAAAAATAAAATAAAAAACATAATGAGAGATATAAAATTTTTTTTTTCCCTTTTGCCATTCGGTTCGTTTCAAGTGTGTAATGGGTGGGTTTAATTGGCCCTGGCTCAGCGTTATGCTGAGGAGCAGAATGTTTTTTGAATTATGACTTCTTTTATGAACACATTCACGATTTCTATAACTCGATGTCTCGGAACATTTTCTTCAGCTTTTCAGCAATAGCATCAGCGAAAAGCCATCACCCCTTTGTTGAGGCTGACAACCATCGACTCAATGGGTCCTATAGTCTATCAGACCCTTCCAGCAATTCTATGAATAGATTTAAATTTATAATTTTCTATTGGCCGCAGTGCAGTCATTTAATGGCGCCTTATCAATCAAGAGGTAATTTAAAAAAATCGCAATTATTAAGGTTGAGGACGTTTTATTATATAATTGTCAGTCCCTGCCATCTACTTGACCCATCCGCAATGAGTGATTGTATACATTTGTTAGATTCTATACCTACGGTATTGGTACTAATTTTTTTTTATGATTGGACAAATCACACCAATTGACCTAGTCCCATGCTAAGCTGGTGAAGCTTTTATTATGGGTACTAGGCAACGGTTATACATATATATTATAGATAGATAGACATATAAATACATATTTAAACACCCAAGACCTAAGCATAACACCAAATGCTCATCACATCGATGTTTGTCTCAGCCGGGGATCGAACTCGGGACCCATGGATTCGCAGTCAGGGGTACTAACCACTAGACCAATGAGCCGTCAAATTAGCCTTAGTTCTTCTTCGTTACCAATGTAACGTAGAAGATCGTATTAATTCTAATAGGCAAATTTATTTTTAAAAAATTGAATAAAAAAATAATATTTAATATTTACGCACTTGCTATAATATTTTGAAGTGAAAACTTCTTTAGCGGCGTTGTACACTTTCTTTGGAATGGGTAAAAAATGTTAAACTCGCGTCGGACACGTGACCAGCCTTGCGATTCTGTAACTCACTTTTCGAACTCACACAGCGGTTTTCGCATCGGCGGTCGCTCTCAAATCAGTCGTGAAGCAGTCGTTTTATGATTTGGCATTCTGATAAACAATAAACTACAAACTCCCACCTTTTCAGAATTCCAGATTCCACATAAATGACAGTACTTTTATACTGATAATTAAAGCAATTCGTACAAAATTATTCCCTAACCATTTCGAATAATCAAAAATGCACAACGTTAATATTCAAGTTTTCTGCCGGCACTCCCGGAGTGCAACCCGTCGTTTTTTTGTCATCAAGCCTTCTGGCAATGTGAGAGTCCATGGGCGGCGTCACTCAACATCAGGTTAAGCCTCCTGCCCGTTTGCCCCCTGTTACATAATAAAAGAGGAAGTATTCATTTAAATTATTTATAGAGGTTCATGAGTGTACGTCATCATCATCATCATCATCAGTGGCTATACATGGTGGACCTCCTCAAGTACACTTCTCCTTGGCAATCTTCCAGAGCTTCCCGCGTCCAACTCGAACCCCTATTGTATCGATGTCCTTGACAACTCCCACCTACGCAGCCTAGTAGACCGACTACCGGGTTTTCTCTTGCCACCGGGTTGTGAGGTCAGTAAGGACCTTGGGGTTCTGTCAATATTCATTCGCCTTTGTGTACGTACTCTCGATATTTTAGTATATGTCGACTTGAATTTCAATCAACCGACGCAAATATAATAATGCTGCGAAAATATTTTCATATTTAATTGACATTTTATATGTGTAATTTATGACTATTCCTCTCTATAATTTATGACAAGTTTTAGTTAGTTTTGCAACCAATTGTAAGAACTATGTTTTTTTAAATAGAACCTATTTCTTTAAATTACTTTTGATTACAAAAAGTGTTTGACATGTCAGAATATAATAAAGATGCATGAATTTCGTTTAATGACCTAAAGGAAAATGACAGTAACATTTTCACTTTTCTGAGTTTAAGTTTCATTTCTCCGTTTCATTTCTTCGTTTCATTCATATTGGATCGTTATCGAATTTTTTGCATGAATGACTCAGCATTATTACGGACTGCACAGATTTCTACAACGTTGTGTAATAAGACTTAAAAATCAATAACCAACCTAGCTACCCTAACTTTAGCTTAGTCTGCGACCGCATGCAAACATCAACTTGTCTATTAAAACAGATAAAAGTAATCAAAGATGTAATCATTTCGTTTTTAGTTATTTATGAAATGTTATATTTATTTTTCAGCTAAATACGGTTTTTTCTTAAACAAATTCCATGTCCGTTCTTGACGAAAACGTCCGATTTACCACGAAAAGGACCGAGTCGTTTCAAGATGGCGGCATTTTTCGCGCATGCCCATTTCCTATAAAATATGTGACGTCACAAAAAATAGTGATGTGAACAACAACCCCCTGAAATAAACTAAAATTATCACGTCATATTTTTAATATATGTTTGTTTAATGAAAATATGTTTCGCCAAGTTAGCATAGTAGTTAGGCTCGCGATTAAAATCGTGCGGTTCGTGCGAGTAATAATTGTTCATACACTGAAGGAAAACATTGTTAGAAAACCAATATATCTCATATCAAAGAAACTACCGTTCAACTATTTGCCACTTAAAAAATGATATATCTACAGAAGTCTGAGGCCAAAACAAAGAGTTGTAGCCCCACTTTTTATACTTGACGTAAAGTTTATTATATCTTTGTTCCTTTGAATACAATAAAGACGGAAGCTTATCGATCCTATTGTAAATATTACATAATCTTATCTTAATCGGTAGGACAAAAACAAACAAGATTTTCCACGAAAAATCCCTTTGCAAAAAACTATTTTTAACGCGTGATTTTGGCAAAGGTTACCTTATCTTAATTATCTTATTATGTCACTGACACGTTAATGGATCATTAAAAAAGATAACGTAAATATCGGTACACCTGTTCAAGTTTTACAAAATGGCGTCCAAAAATTTGTATCTATTTTGAGCTTTTGATAACATCTCTTTTGGCAGTTTTGTGCCAGGATCGCTATTGAATTCAAATACTCTACACTGCTCAACATGTTCTTAGCCTGGGTTTGTTCTAGTGCCGCACGACTTTAGACCCTGAGTTCGTGAGTTCGGATCCCGGCGCACGTATTTTTCATTCCATGTGCACAATTGACAGTGCTCGTATGGTGAAGGAAAATATCTTGAGAAAACCGAGATAACATAGACATAAATTCGACAGTGTCAGGCACATGATGAGGAACTATCAAGAAACATATTCAGGAATCTGAGGTCAAGAGCGAGGAATGTTGAATGATTTATTTTGATTTTAAATTGTTTATATGCAGTTAAGAATCAATGGAAATTCAACCGAGACTCTTAATTTAAAAAATATTAATCAGCCATGTCAATATAAAACTATCGATAAGAGTCACGACTCTAGCACTGCAGAAAAGTCGTCAGTATGTGTGGGACGCCCGTTGCGGATGTACCGCGTTCGCTATTTGAATGAAAATTTTTGCGAGTAAAAAAATCTGTGAATGGCCAGTGTTTAATAATTGTTGAATGAGGATTTATTAAAGGTACTTATAAGTTTTTTTGTGAGAGCGACCGCTCCAATATAATAACATCGGCATTAGGTTACGTAAAAATTAATATATTTAAGACACAAAACCGTATTTTTCATAAAGAAAAATATAATTAATTAAGTCACGGTGGATTTTTACCCTATTTTAATGATATTATTGTTAGAATTTTAACAAAAAGTGATAAATTAGAGCATTCCATATATTACCTTTTTCTAATGTGTTAAATCTTCGCGTAAAAATTGAATCGTCTATCACACTATAGACAAAATTTTCAGTAAATTTCAATCGATAATAACAGAACATAATTTTTACTTTCTAAATTCAAATTTTGATTAAAAATTGTTGGTGTAGTCTAGTATTGATTGTTAAGGGGAGGTGCCGCGGGGTGGGGAAGGTCAGGATCCTGGATGGTTTCTCACCACGTGTAGATCCCATTTCACGTGACGGGTTTCGAATATCCTTGGCAGACTATTTTTTTATATGGAATTGAAAATAAAAATACTAATAAGTCTTTATATGCCATGAAAACGCACTGAACAGTGTACATATATCATGAAAATGTCACAATATAATATATTAATCTTACATGTCATATATTTAATAAACATGTAAATTTATGCTAAAGTAATTTCATTTTCTAAGAAACGCTATAAAGAGGCAAGGTATAGATTTTGATTTGTCATAGATATTCTCAAAAATATTTGTAATGCAGCTCTTCAAAGCCGAAACATGCTTGTTTTTAATAATAATATTGTCTAATAATACTTCTTAGTCTTAAATTAAATCCATTCGTTTTAACACAGTTATAAAAGCACCTCAATCATATGCCAATGGAATTCATAGATATTTTCCTGTTTATAGATTCCGAAAAAAAACGGTCCTTAAACTTATTATGATTGTTTTATTAAGGTATGTTTTTAAGTAATAACGCTTCGGTGGACGCAAAAATTGTGACCAATTTGTATTCCACCGTCACACATAAATTTTTGTATTATTAAAAAAAAACAATTTGTTGATGCGCACAACGCTCCATTGTAAAACATTTTTTGTGGGAGACATAAAAACTGTTTTGTTATATATCCTTGTATGATATTATTCTAAAGATAATTACTAGTGAAAATAAGCGGGATGAAGCCTCAACATTGCCTTTCAGATTATTACAGTTATAGTTGATTAAAAAAAAGCGATTTATATCCTATTTACAAAACCTATCATTCCGAATGCTTTCCAGTATTCAACTGAAATGTAATACAAAAAATGTGTGCGTGTACTAGGTGTACACACGTAAGAAGTGAAACTTATATAAAACCTTTGTTGTACGCAGAGCCATAATTAGTTTGTTTTAAGTTTAGAGGTCCGAAACTATTTCTTTAAACACAGTAAATTTTGATACACTGCCTAGCATACAATTTACAAATTAATTGCTGCAAATTGCGATTAGCAAATTTCAAGTCGAAAATGTAATCCATTGTCAAACTTCAAAGTCAAAAACATACTATATGTAAAGAAGTTTGACTTCAAAAAGCAACATGGCGCGTAACAGAAAAATGTGACGCGTAACGCAAAAATGTTACACAATATTTTTTTCCAACCCCGATAAAAAAGTTTCACTTCGATAATATTTATGTATTTGATGATTTATGTGTTTGATTAGTATTAAAATACAAGCAATAAATACATTATAATTTAATAGATTAAAATATATTCGCGTAAATATTATTATTTTGCATTTCTTGAATATATCTTAATTTGTAAAACTGTGTGGGTGTACTGTAATACCCTCAGTAGGTCATCAGATCGATATCTCGTCACGCCATTTTCAGCCGTTAAAATTCATTCCGTACTTATCATACATCTTCAGGGAATTGCTTTTTAGCATAGACAAAAAGTATAGCTGGCTGCAAAATTTCTTTTTTTATTGGAAAGTCAAACGCACTAATGAGGTTTAATGTTTTTAGGTTTTATAATTATGTTAGCCAAAAGACGTGAAGTCGTTTAGTGTTTTTAAAAAAAGAATTCTCAAGATATCGTCGAAAGGCAGTAGCTGGACCACAATTTATTTTTAAAAAATATTGGCAATATCAATGGTTTTATAAGATTTTATGCGAAAAGTTTATTTGTTTTACCAATATGAATTATACTTTACCCTTAGCTATAACCCTTTGTCAGTGGTCAGGTCTTGAACCCTTTTCGTGAGCTTAGACCAGTTTGACAAGAAGGGGAATGTACAAAGGTTTTGCCCGTCCTTGACACACATGCGTACACACCCCTGTCTGAGGCTAGACGTTCAAAAATGTTTCCTTTATATAAATTTTACGAGTTTATTACGGTGTAATAAATAACTTTCTATTGTTGATTGTATAGACTTCCTCATTCCTAAAGTTATATTTCTAAGATTCAGTCCTTATTTATTCACTACAGTTTAATTACCCTTCTTACAAAACTTAATGGCTGAGAGCAATCTAATCGCATAGAAAGAGATTCCCTAAGCTTTAGTACAATCAACTGTTACTAAGATACATCTAAGAGTAAAACAGAGAAATGCAAAATAAAAAAAGAAGACGCAAACAATGATATTTATTTAATAAACTTATTAAAAAAATTATAGTAAGTAATAGAATCTTTTAAGTAAGCCTAAAATCTATTAATATTTTTTCCTTATGCATTTGCGTTAATTTGCAAGAAAATACACGAGAAATATTCTTACCATGTGAACGTAGTATTTCATAAATTTTTGTATTTATGCATCGTAAAGGCCTAACAACCGTACACAGAATCATCGATCGGAGCTATGTACTTTAATCCCTGATTAGTTAACGTCTGATTTAAGAGCGTTAAATGACCTTTAAGAATAATCACGGTCGTTATATATTTTTTGGGATGCTTAAAGTAAGAATACTAATCCGGAAACATTGATTGCAATTTATGGTAGGATTAAAGAAATGTTTACGTTATATTTAAATTTAGCCGCAGTTATCATAGATAAACTTTGGCATTATGCCAAAACGTTTTCACAAATTAAGCCATAGACGAAAGATTTGACCCATATTTTCAGCTTTAAGTTTTTTAACATTGAATTACCCACTTGTTTTACGGGTTAAGAGTGTGTGTTTTTTTTTTGAATTAATCAATCCCAGACTATGACTAATGTGAAGCATTAATTAAAATAATAATTATTAGCAACGTACGTTAAATGATAACATTCTTTATTAACATTAAAATCATAGGTGTCTTTGAAATTGTACGAGCCAAGGCTTTCTTAGTTTTAAAAGCCTAACGATTTCCTAAATCGTCGGAGTAACGCCCCCAAAGTATAGCCAGACGTAGGCACTCTCTTCGACTGTTACATAGCATTAATTCGTTACATAGCAATTAACAGTATTTCGCTTATATCCTATTGCTGTAAAACTAAAATCCTCTATTATTTAAAGCACTCCGATGACCCAGGAACCGTACAGAAATAATATGTTCATTTTGACTGGTTTCCTCTTAAATAATACTAAAAAGCCATGAATTATATACGTCCACATATTTATTTGTTTCAGATAAGGCAGTGCTTTAAACGACGAACAATGGCGGCGATAGACTATAACCACATGTGCTAAAACCACAGTCAATTCAGTGCAATATGTGTTATCTGTGGTTCAATTAACGTATCCGTTTAAAAACCTAACCTATATGCACAGAGAGGCATCTAACGTATTAGACTCACTAAAACTACGACTAAAATTGCTCGAGAGGACAAGGACATACGTTAAAGTTATAGAATTTATAAAAAAAGACGCCATTCGGTATTACAAATACATAATACAAGATATAAAATATTATGAACATATTCATAGGTAACAATTATCATTCAAAGAATCTTGTCAAATTGAAATCAATTTGATTTTTGTAATATTTAAGACAATAATTGCACTGGTTAATTTCGCTTAAGAATTTTACAAATTGTGATTTAAAAACAAGATGTCGGCAAAGGCTGAACCAATCGGGCCTCGGAATGGCCACGAATTGGCCCCGTTGAATACCAGGGCGGATGGCAGCGAACGACCTCATGGGGTTACCATCGTTCTACAGGGTTCAAGGAACTCATTACAGCACGATGCCCCCGATGAAGATAGAGCGGCATGGTCCGGAAAACTACAGTTCTTCCTGTCAATTATTGGATACTCTGTGGGCCTTGGCAACATTTGGCGCTTTCCGTATCTGTGCCAACAAAATGGCGGAGGTAAGTTGGAACTTTTTTTGTTACTTTATTACAGCAAACTGGTTTTAATTCCTTTTTCTTTTGAAAATATACTCAAGCCATGTTTTAGCTGCACTTTACTTATTCTGACGTTTTATATGGCTTCCAATTTATTTGGAATAATGTGGAATTGACTATTATTTTGTTATCCTTCGGGTTCTATTTAGTTATTCCACTAAAGAGTGGCAGAAAAACAAATATATGCTCAAGGTATTTATTCTTTAAAAAGCTCTCTATCTCTTTTATTTAGCCATTTGTTCATCAATAAAATCGCGAAGAGCCGACACTCTTGCGTAAACTGTTGGGCTCCCGGTTGTTTGAGAACAGTCTCTAGTACCGAATGATACTATGCCGATATGTTTATTTTGGTATATGAGTGGACCACCACTGTCACCCTGAAAAAAATATTTATATAAAACATTGCGAGAATACGGGTACAGAACACAGGATTCTTGGAAAAAATCCAGTGTCAGGTACAGGCTGATTACGTAATGGACTATAGATAAAACATTTTTTTTCTATATTACATTTATAAAAGATATCTGAGGAAAAAGGTAGGATCTTAGTGCCATATTTTATTTTGTTTACAATACTTTATCAAACTTTTATGTTATATCCACTAGAAAAAGGTTTATGGTTTTCTTGGGGTGTTAGTTGGTGGTTAGTTGATATGACAGATATAATGCCGTTGTATGTACTAAATAATTAAACATCGAAATAATTGTCTTTTAATTACAAAATCTATTTCTGTAATCACACTACACACTGTACACTTTAACCTACATAGTAATCATAATAATTAAAAATTTATACAAAGAAAATTAAAACATATTGAAAACTTTGGTCCCTGTGGCAGTGCACCTTTAATACTGGCTGAATTTCTTCGCTGTATTTCGATACTTATTCGTTGAGCAAGGAAATCAGCAGCTCTGGGGTTACTATCTACCAGTCGCCGACATAAATCTTTTGGCTACTCCAAAGGGAACGAAATCGAAGTTGGAGGAAAGACTCTTATATATTAGAGCCGTTTATTATTTTCCGCCTGTTCTGCGACCGCGCCAGCTTTTGTGTTTGTCCGAAGGAGGTGAGAAATCTCGTCCCATCCTCCAAGGGATCAAACATATCTCATCTCAACCTCTGGCCGCTTGCCATCGTCTCCAGCGATACTTGTTAGCTCCAAAATGACTGGAACATTGACAAAGGCAAGAGAGCGGCGTATGCAGCGTGGCGAGAAAAACGACCTGCACTCTTTTGGCAATGGAGGTCATGGTGTCCAAGGCTACTTACTTCAAAACCAACAGGTACACTTATGAGGAGTACGTAGTGCGCCTACCTACCTCTTAAGCGAAGGCTGATGGCAATGCGAAGTGCCACAGGTTCCAAAAAGGTGCCAGTGTTTGGCGAAGGATAAGCATTAAGCCAATGTCTGGCTTCCCTGTCGACCCCACAAAACAACCTTGCGCGGTCTGTTATTGAGGTGTGACCTAATACGTAGAAGTGGATGGAATTTGGATTTATAAAGAGGAAGAGCTATGTCGGTAAAGAATATTGTAAATACTGTATATTTGTGTGTTTAAAATAGGTGAATATATGTAGTTCTTACACATACACTTGTTTTTTAACTATCTGCAATCAGCCTCTTGGCTATTATCAGACTATACTATATGACATGATTTTGAGGCAATTAGGGAATACAAATCCAATAATTAGTTTTCCCTCCGTAACTCGCAAACTATCAGTTTCGCCCTTCTCAGCCGATACACGCAGTTCGCAAATTCCAAGAGGCCCGAAGCTGGGGGGGGTTGACGTGTTGCTGAAGTCTCCTTTTGTATTGTTCGGTTGAGCTTTTCATGTCTTCCTCGACAGCGGCAATTTCCAAATATTTATGGATTTCAGCATTTCGTATTAACCTTGGCGTACCGCTCATATTTCGTAGTATTATGTTTTGTTGCCGTTGCAGGATTTCAATATTAGACTTGCCCCCAGAGCTGCATCCCATATTGGATTTATGACAGTTTTAAAAAAATAAAAAAATCAGTGGCGCTACAACCTCTTTAGGTCAGGGTCTCAGATTTCTGAATCTTTTTCATGGTATTATAGGCAAGTAGGTATACAGCCTCCTGTGCCTGACACACGCCGTCGACTTTTTGGGACTAAGACATGTCGGTTTCCTCACGATGTTTTCCTTCATTGTTCGAGCGAATGTTAAATGCGCACATAGAAAGAAAGTCCATTGGTGCACAGCCGGGGATCGAACCTACGACCTCAGGTATGAGAGTCGCACAGTTTTTTAAATAAGAAATTTATTCTCCAGACTGAGTGCGGCTTGTCTATCTAATAGCCAGTTCATCAAGCTTATTATTAGATAGTAGTGAAATGAAGTTAATAATATTGCTTACATTTGAATAGACCAATGATATTAATTTAATATAAACTTACAAAACAAGCTCCTTTCCCCTTTAAACCGGCACAAATCATGCGAGGTGTTATATTTACACTCGTAATATTGTGATAGAACTCTTTGCATTCCTCATCTTTTACATAAGGCACATCCACTTGCAAGAGTACATTAGACGGTGTACCGGACTGAAATCATTTAAAGTATTTTATCGCATGTTACTGAGGTGGGCGCATGAGAGTAAATTTTTACGAAAACGTCACGAAGAAGTGCAGCGTTTTCGTCGAAGAAAAGTGAGAGAGCGATTGAGACCGATGGAGAGAGTGTAATAAGGGTGAATTACCGTATAGGAATTCAATTTAAAAAATGAATTTATGAAATATTTGTATTTTATATTTTATGCAAAATAATTTGTTGAACTCTCAAATGACGAATTGTAATTTAAAATGCCATGTGTTTTTATTATCGAAGAAATAAACTAAAAAAGTTAAATGTATTATTTGTATTAATTTTGGACACTTAATAATATTTTAATGACAATTCAATAAATTCCTAACATATCTTCTTTTTTCCCTCCCTCTAAGTCTCGGTAATCTCAATCATCAATCATAATTTAAAAGTATTTGTGTAAATAACACTTACGATCGTGGATAGAAATTTACAAATTTGGGAATTTGGGCTATGACGCTGCGTACCATAGACAAAATGTCACAGGACAATATTATATGTCAAGTAATACTCGGGCTGTTTATTTGAGGTTATATTTAGTTTTCTATAAAATAGTTATTCCCAGTGTTTCGTTTTACCAATAGCCTGTTTATTGTTACGGCCTGGCCACGGGGATCGGCGGTGCGAACGGCGAAGCGGGAGGCGAGGCGACCATTCACGCGGCGCCGTTTGCAGGCCACGCACCAGTCACGTTCGCCGCCGCGACCAGTAAGGAAGTTCCACAGCGAAATCTCTATCGAAATCATCTCGATATTGCTTGGAAAGTAATAGCTTTTGGTTCAAGACCTAATATTTGGAAGAGATTGTGGAGTACATGATTTAAATAAGAATCGAGGTATGGATGGAGAGTTCTACAAGAAGTACGAGAAATACAGAATATATCCAGATTTTTTTTGAGTATACCAGAATGAGTATTGAAACCTTCGATTATATTCTTATGAATATTTAACTAGAATTGGAGTAAAAAGTTAATGCAAATAGAATTTTAAGTGCCGATGAAAAATTGTTTTTGACATTAAGGTACATATATTAAATTTATGCTGTGGATGGCCAGACTTCCAAATAGCTGGTCTTGCCAGTATTTCATTAATAAAAAACTCTGTATTCATTTTTCGCCGCGAAATCGACTAAACTTATTTAATCCCTGCTCTATTCGCCGCGACTGCCGCTCGACTCCGTGGCTTGCGCCGTACTGATTCATGCCTTTGTTTCGCTCGCTGGCCGCGACGTCAGTCGCCCGCGCGATTCGCTCGGTACATTTCGCCGGTCGCATCGCCGGTCGCCGTTGCGCGTGGCTTGATTAGTACATTGCTATGAGTTTATTTCAGTCGCTAGACGCTTCGCCGTTCGCACCGCGCGAATATTCGCATCGGCGAATGTCCCGTGGCCAGGCTGTTAATAATGCAACCATCTTGTAGCTAGTTTTTTATGTAATGGAGGCAAAGGCTCATCTTATGTTAAGTGATACCGCCGCCCATGGAGACTCACATTGCAAGAAGGCTCGCGAATGCCTTTTAAGAATTGGTACGCTTTTTTCTTGAACCAAAGTCGAATTGTTTAGGAAATACTTCAGTGGGCAGCTGGTTCCACATAGTAGTGGCGGCAAAAACTGCCCTAAGAAACGCTCAGTTCCGAAACGACGGACGTCGAGGTGATACAGATGGAATTTAAACGGTTACCGTGTATTTTTACTTACTTCTGTATTTCCGAAACCTATAACTTTGAAGACTGCGTCATCCTCCACAACCATATCCCGCTCAGCTAATTTGAGTGGTTGAACTTTGCTACTGAATACCAATTTCTTAGCCAACTTTATCACAACGACGTCATAGTCTAACTCATTAGAGGTGGGTGGGTGTGGGTAGGCTTCCAAAATATCGTAGTGTTCACCTTCGTTTATTTTGTCTGTGCCAACTACAATTTCTGGGTTTTTCCTATAGGGATTATAATAGTATAATTTTAAAAACATCAGTGGCGCTACAACCTTTTTCAGGCCTCGGATTTCTGTGTGTTTCATGATTTGTCAATCAAATTATGGGTCGATGGTAACGTTTCCTCACGATGTTTCTTCAAGAGAATGTTAAATGTGCACATAGAAAGAAAGTCCATTGGTGCACAGCCGGGAATTGAATCTACGACCTAAGTAAGGGAGTCGCAGGCTCCTACTAGGCCAACACTGCTAATAGTGTAATTACAGATTATTATTATAATTTAGTCACACGATATGGGGGCTTATTCAAGATTAGTGTTGACAAATTTTCATACAAATTTAGTTTTCGACTTTCTCCATACATTAATGTTAAAGCATCTTAACTAAACCCCATAGAGACGGTTATGCTTAATTTTGTATTGGCCTCGTAATTTTTTGTCCATATATGCCTTTTACTATTAATAAATAACTTTTTCTTACCAATGTATAAACTTCTTAAGATTATAAAATAATTTGTATACGTACAAAGCACGATAGCAATGTGCAGCGGAGATCAAAAACTGCTCACTGACGATAGTCGCACCACACCCATGTTCAGTGTTTTTGTTCCTATAGATCGCGAAAAACGGCACCTCTTCTATTTTTACAGGTTTACCGCCGATAATGCCAATATCTACACAAATAATTTTTTTTTTTATTCTTTATAAGTATACTAGCAGACTCGGCCAAGCGTCGCTGTGGCTAAGGTTTTAGATATATTACATTGTAGTGACCTATTCAAGGGAAACGGTAGGAGAACACCAGTCATGGGGACCACCATGCTTTTTTGGTGGTAATGCCATTAAATTGTAGCTTATGTGAAACGTTGGTACTTTCAACACAGCGCCATCTGTTAGAATTGTGTAAATAATAAACAAATATTTTGCAATAAAATCATATTGCGGGTATAAATTGAGATGTAAGCTATCATATCTTTTAAGTTGGATCAAACTACACACGGTGTGCAAATTTGATTGAAATCGGTTCGGTAGTTTAGGAGTCCATAGCGGACAAACAACGTGACACGTAATTTATATATATAAAGATATGCAATGTTAGATTTAAGCTGTGAGGGTTGCCAGGTATTAAGAGTATGCATTTATACCGAAATATTTTGTTTTAATCACCTAGAATTGGAAAGAAAGAAAAAATTTTATTATACATAGTAAAAATGTTTTGGTATAAAGAACGTGCACTGCCCACACTAGGATTCCCTGTCGTGGGCTTGTTCCTTTTGACATGTTACCGGTATTTGACGTAATAATTTCTACATAACACTAACATTTTATAATTAAACTATTGTAACACGGTAATAATATTTTCCGTTTCAGTATAGGGCAGGTTGATGATATATTTAAGATGTTAGTATTACATATTTTCAAGGTTTTTGTCGGCAACGTTTTGTCGCCTTTGCCTCTACGATTGTCATGTCCTAGACTATTTTTACAATCCAAGAACATGAACATGACAATCAAATTCAAATAAATACTGTATTTACAATTTTCTTAACTTATATAGTACATAATAATAATAATAATTAAAAATTGAAAAATAGAAAATTTAAACAAATTCAATAAGTTCAAATACTGGTCGTGACCACATGTTTTAGGGACGGCACCGCTTTTTATATTTTGTATGTATGTCAATTTATATCATGCGTTTGTCCTAGATTTGTGGTTCAAATAAAAAAAAAGTTTGGTGCCAGTGTACCTTCAACGCTGGCAGCATTTCCTCGCTGTACTGCGATACTTTTTCGTTGAGCGAGGAAAGCACCAGCTCTGGGGTCACCGGTATCTACTGTACAGTGCGCCTATGCACTTAAACTCCACGGCCCAAGAGTCTACTCCAGAACAAAATCGTACTTGAAGGAAAGACTCTAAAACTTGTGCCGTTTATTAAAAATAAATTAACTTGAAAATAATAACTCACCATTATCTGGATCAAGTTCATCATTAAATAATAAAAATAGATAATAAAACCAATTGAAATAATTTGACATTGTTAATTCTATGGTTATAATGTGCGAACGAAGAAATGTATACATTTATACTCACCGCAAGGCCAAGGTGTACTATTTTAGGCCAGTTTATTTAAACTCGGTTTATCGACCGTTAACAACAAACCATCACCATTAGACGCGATGTTTTTTATACATATTGTGTCTTCACTTAGACATCATGGAACATTACGATCTAGCCTAACTTAGGACTAATATGTAATTTAAGTCTAACCTAATTTACTGATAAGGATATTTAACATAAGAAAGTGTCTAAACACTACTTACAGTCTCTATTAAAGGAAAGACACACTGTTCCTGTGTTCTATTTAAATTTTAATTAGCCGCGAATAGCAGTTAATTTATTGTTTACGGGAATAATAACATAGTAGAAATTATTGAAAAAAAAATACAAAATGATTTGAAAATAAATAACGATTATATTTTTTATTTGATAAGTGTGTGGTTCATCAAACAACATAACAAACGCGATTGATGACGCGTAATTAAATAATTATACATTGGCAATTAAATATTAAACATATAATACGAGTATACACAATATAGCTACTGTGAATTCTCTATACGAACATATAAATATGGCGTATAAATAGTTATTTTGAGTTTAAAATGTCTTCGATATGAAGTATTGCGAATATAAAATTTATATTAAACGTAATTTAAATACATATGTTTAAATAACAATAGTGAAACTGGCGTTCTTCAATTTTAACTATATTTAAACTATGTTAGGAATGTTGCACATAATTACAAAAAATGCCTTTCATTTGGAATGTATAGAATAACTTCATAATATAAGCAATTTAGAATATTTGCTTAAAAAAAATTCAATTGCGCTACAATCTTTTTAGGTCTGGGCCTCATTTCTGTATCTGTTTCATGATTGTAAATTTAATAGACACACGCCTTCGACTTTTTGGGTCTAAGTCAAACCGCTTTCCTCACGATGTTTTCTTTCCCTATGTGAGCGAATGTTAATTGTGCACATAGAAGTAAATTGGTGAACAGCCGGTGATCAAACCTACGACCTCTGGGATGATAGTCGCACGCTGAAGCCACTAGGCCAACACTGCTCGTTATTTACTTATTACTATATAAAATACTTAGAGCAGTGTTGGCCTAGTGGCTTCAGCGTGCGACTCTCACCCTGAGGTCGTAGGTTCGAACCCCAGCTGTAAACTAAAGGACTTTCTTTCTATGTGCGCATTTAACATTTGCTCGATCGGTAAAGGAAAACATCGTGAGGAAACCGACATGTTCAAAAAGTCGACGGCATGTGTCAGGTACTGGAGGCTGATCACCTACTAGCCTATTAGATTAAAGATGATCTTGAAACAGATTCAGAAATCTGAGGCCAAGACCTAAAGAGCCACTGATTTATTAATAAAATACTTATTATCACATCCGGAGTCGTTGACCCTTTTTTTATGGTGATTTATAAATCGATTTTCACCTTATAACTATCGTATTAGTACACAATACAGTAGATAAGGATTGTAATTATATATGATTGCGAATGTGTAAACGTTATTAAAATTTCATTTTATTCGAACTCAGCGACAAAAAGCAAATGTCTATGAACGTGCTAGTAATGACCAAATATACAATATATACAAGAAATATATATGAGATAGGTTATAAAATTCAAATTCAAAAATCATTTAATCATATAGGTACCACATTGTACACTTATGACATGTCAGCAAAGAAATACATATAAATGCTTCTAATTTTACATTTAGTGCCAGTTCTCAAATCAAGGGCGTAGAACGGAAGAGAAGAACTGGCAATAAACTCTTTTTAATCGCTATGTTTTTTTTTACACAATGTTTATAAGAACTAAGAGTTCAGCGGGTTATGTAAAAGATATCTATGACGCATTACGTAAACAAATTTTAGTCGACATTCGTCGGCAGCACTAGACTATCGATTTGCTACGACGCACTGTCTACGCCGTAGACAGCTACGATGTGACGCAATGAAACACTTGCCTTTACTTTTTTAAGTCAAGTCAAGTCAAATCATTTATTTCAATTCGACCACCTAAAATTGCACCTTGAATTGGCGGTCGCGCTCAATTCAGTCGTGAAGCAGTCATTTTAAGATTTGGCATTCTGATAAGGAGGGAGCTTGTAGTGTTCGAAAAGTGAGTTACAGAATCGCAAGGCAGCGCAGGTGTCACCGGTACTATCTTTAATTAGATGAGACTTCGCAGTGTTGCCACAGGGACCAAACTTTTTAAATTTGTTTTTATTTTCTTTTATTATTCATATGTAGGTTAAAAATTGTAAATACTGTATATTTCATTGTTATGATTACTAATACAGATATTATCCTTGAAAAAAAAGAAACATATTATTAGAAGTCTACGAATATCAAAAGTTAAGTTAAGATTATGAAGATATTTTCCACCTAACCAAAGAGAATGTGAGGAATTATCTGAAGAAATGGAAGACTTTGATTTCGTTAAGCAGTAACAATTTAGTTTTTTTTTTAAATATATATATATAGTTATAATAGATATAGTTAATGTTTAATATCCATATTTTTTTTCTATTAATGTCATAAGTACATTTTCTGTTTCATATATTTTGTTAATCAATGTAATCTGTTTTAGCTTTTTATATATGTCTAAGTGTTTTGTTTTATAATATAGATATGTGTAGCTGTAAGATTACTAGTAAATAAATAAATAGATGTGGTTAGAATTCCTGTGTATGTGTGGGTTGCACACAGTCTCGTAAACATGTAGCAGACATCTTACTGATTTGTTTTGTTCTCTATACTGTTACTTCTTCACTTATAACTGCCCTGCGATTCTGTAACTCACTTTTCGAACTCACACAGCTCTTTTCGCATCGACGGTCGCTCTCAAATCAGTCGTGAAGCAGTCATTTTATGATTTGGCATACTGAAAAGGTGGGAGCTTAGTAAAAGTGAGTTACATAATCACAAGGCTGTGCTTTATGTGTCAGCCCAAAGCAGTTAAATTACTCCTTTAATATGTGATTATACATATTGTCCTCAATATTTCATTTGCTTAATTCCCGTTAATGTACGAGCATGTTTTTATACATTCTCGATACATAATTGACTAAATAAGATTTCACTACGAACCAGTATAGTCATTGCAATTAACGCATGGCGTAAATTAAAAAAAAAAACGTGCGTGCGTACAAAGTACACGTCAGAATTGAAACTTATTTGACAAAATAATTTTAAAGTCTTGTTCATATTTATACAAATCTAAAACTTTAGATTTCTGAGACAGTACAGGGAGGGAAAAGTAAGATATGTTAGGGGGATTTAATTGTTATTCAAAGTGTCGAAAATTAATACAAATTATAAAAATTTTTTTTAAATTTATTTCTTCGATAATAAAAACATGGCATTTTAATTTACAATTCGTCATTTGAGACTTCAAAAAATGTTTTGCATAAAATATAAAATACTAATATTACATAAATTCTCTTTACGAAGTTTGAATTTTAAAAATAGAATTTCTATAAGGTTATTTTCCCTTCTCACTCTTTTTCATCGGTCTCAAACGCTGCACATCTTCGTGACGTTCCGTAAAAAAATTACCCTCATGGGCCTAAAGAAGTTTCACTTCAAAAATAAGTGAAACATATTAAAATAGACTTTATATTTTCTTTAAACGAATCATTATTGCAGGTGCGTTCCTGATACCCTTCATCATAATGTTGGTGCTAGAAGGCATCCCATTGTTTTTGATTGAAATGGCAATTGGCCAGAAGATGAGACTTGGCTCCCTTGGCGTGTGGAACACCATCCATCCTTGGCTTGGCGGCATCGGGATCTCCAGCTGTGTAGTAACCTTATTCGTGGCGTTATATTACAACGTTATAATAACTTGGGTGTTCTTCTATCTCTTTAATAGTATTCGGGTGAGTTTCTAAGTTTTTAATTTTTATTATAATCATAGAATGTAACTCCTACATAGGTTTTTTTATCAACAAAAATAAAAATAAATCAGTGGCGAAACAACCTTTTTAGATCTGGGCAAACATTTGTTGATCTAATAGGCGAGTAGGTGATCAGCCTCCTGAGCCTGTCCACGCCGTTGACTTTTTAGGTTTAAGGCAAGCCGGTTTCCTCACGATGTTTTCCTTCACCGCTCGAGCGAATGTTAAATGCGCACATAGAAAGAAAGTCCATTGATGTACAGCCGAGGATCGAACCTACGACCACATAGATGAGAGTCCCACGCTGGAGCCACTAGGCCGACACTGCTCTTCTAATTTTTATAAACATATCAGAAATGTCGTACGGTATTTTACTGTGGGGTGCTGTTGCAGAGGTTCAATCCATATTTGTGCTGCAGAAGCGGGCTGTTCGGGGTATCTGTTGTGTTTCTCCGAGGGTTTCTCTTTCTCTTATGACACTATCTGGTCAATATATTCTTGAAGCCTTGTTGTATTTCCAAAAAAATATAAACGATTTTAAAACAAATGGTGACTTTCACCAGTATAATACGCGAAATAAAACTAATTTGAGTGTACGACCAACCAGGCTCCAAAAGATAAACCACTCCTTATATGGAAATTGTATTCGTTTTTACAACAAACTCCCAAGCGAAATTAGAGTATTATCACTAAACAAATTCAAAGCCCTCGTTAAACGAAAATTAATCAACAAAGCTTTTTATAAATTTGAGGAATACTTAAATGATCCTAATCCTTGGGATTGATTTGCTCCAGTTCAAACAATTTGTACGACAATACTTGGCGATTGAAAAGAGTGGCGGAAAGTTTCTTGCCAGTTCTTCTTACCCGCTCTACGTCCTTGACTTGCGAACTGGTAGTAAATGTAAATTAACGATTAATTTAACTTGACGATTCAAGAGTGTACTTGGTTACCCACTTGAATAAATATATTTTGAGTTTGAGTTTGAAATATTTATTTTTCATTAAAAGTAACCGTAAAATTTATTTGCAAGAATATGGTACAAAAATGTTATATGTACAATCTAAAGTTCGCATATTCTGCCACACATAATGGCGTGCAAACTTGTCTCAAAAGGAGTTTTATAAAGAAGTTACAGACATTATAAGTCGTATCACTATCAAAATATATTATTACTTTATCACATTAATATTAATTATAACTTTTCACGCAAATAATAATTAATATTTTATTCCAAAAATATGTTTTAGTCTATTTTTAAAACCTCTAGTAGGAAGATATTTTATTGTTTTAGATAAATTATTATAACGTTGATTGCTATACAATATTCTTGTTACATAAATAAATATGGCCTTTATTAAAAAGGATAATTTTCATGTTTAAACGGTCTAAATTTAAAGGGTAAAAATTACAATGAGGAGGCTCATAGAGCAGGAGCTCTAAGCCGTTAGATAGAAATTTCTAGAAGAACAGAGGTCATATAAGACAGACAGATAATATAAGACACCATTTTTAGCTAAGCGCGGACGCCTTGCCCTGGGCCCACTGTCCCCAAGACAACGGCACTGCTGAAGAGGAATGCTCCAAAACATCAGCTACTGTATACTACTGGTATCGGGAGGCTTTAGATGCGTCACCGAGTATCGACAACCCTGGAGTACCACGCTGGTGGATTGTTTGTTATCTGCTCCTAGCTTGGATTATCGTTTTCTTTATCGTCATGAAAGGAATACAGAGCAGTGGAAAGGTAATGAAATTAAATTATTTATTTTTTTCATCGTTTATTTTTCGTTACCACCATCAAAGGGCTATTGTATATTTAAAAAATGAGATTACAACTTAAACAATTTGGATGCTACCAAATATAATAAGGTATAAATACTCATTTTCTAAACGCCTATACTAAGATATTAGTAGAAATATACGTTAAAACATATGTACAGGGGGCCTTATAGCATAGCGGTCTTATTAAGTGGCAGCTAGGTGAGGGGTACCGGGTTCGATTCCCGGTTCGAGGGCAAGTTTTAATTTAATTTAAATTTGTTCTCGGCCTTTGGGGGGGTTGTGCGGTACCGGGTGAGTGCTTAAACCGTACATGAAGGACACGGTCGAATTTATAAAGCCAAGCACGAAATTTAAAAAATCCTATTCTTGACGCTGGCTAATGCACAAATCGTGCCGGAGCCATTAAAAAAGAAAAAAAACATGTAAAACTAAAACAGTGGCGCTTCAACCTTTTTAGGTCTGGGAATCAGTATCTGTGTCATGATTTATCAATCTACTAGGCAAGTAGGATAATAATTAATATCAATCATATTTGTTAAAAATATGGAACAAATCCGTAAAGTTTTTATGTTGTCCTTAATGTGTTGGCAATATTAATATATATTTTTATATATTAACACCGCCGCCTTACACCTCATTAATCATTCGAGCCATTTCTACAGTACTGGTGCCACTAACTTTATAAATAGAGTGACGCAAAGGAAAAAAATAGTTTTTGAAAAACAAATCCACAAATAGCTGTAAAAAAATGAATTTGGGATTATATATATAATCATATAAATTTTTATTTCTATTTATATTTTTCTTATTATATTTTTTATTTTATATTATTTTTATTTCATTATAAAAATAAAAACATAATATTAGATTTTTACATATTATGCTTACAAATGTGCTGACCCAGGGGCTTACCTTAAAAAAATTTATACCGATTATAACAAAAATATGGAGAAAGTTTATCTGTAGCTACTAAACCAATTACTATATACGATTTCACGGTGTAATAATAATCATATTTGATTGTGTTTTTGTTTCCACGCGCACGCTCAACGCGCAACAGCTACTTGCTTCCGTCCGTCCACATCTGACCATGGACACATGTTTAATCTAAAATAATATATTATCTATATCTATAACAATGTTTTTCATCCTATGCCTTACTCTTATAAAATTCTTGTGATATATGTAGAAAATTCTAGGTATTAGGAAGAAATTTCAAAACGTAATCAAAACTGAAAAACACACAAATAATTTTAATAAATTTTCGAATATCCCCCCTGTGGGGCGTGGGCTCCACGTTGGGAGCACAACACTGATCTAGACATTAATTAGATATTCCTTTCAGGTGGTATACTTCACATCTTTATTTCCATACGCTGTGCTAACAATATTCTTTGTCCGTGGTATAACATTACCCGGCTCCGCTGATGGTATACTACATATGTATAAACCAAAGGTTAGTTGTTTAACTCTCTTAAAGTAGTATTAATCCCCGCTGCGAATTTCGCCTTAATATGATTTTTTGCTTAGCCTACCTTTTCGTAGCTACATACCAATAGAGAACATTACTACCACGTGATTAAGATTAAGATTTCCAGAATAAAAACGTTAGATTTTTAGGTTATTCCGTGCATATTATTTCTCCATAAAAATTCTTCAGAGTTCAGCAAATAAATAAGAATATACTCTAAAATCTAAACGGTCCAGCCAGCTAGTTTTGCGCTTAGGAACATTTTGCGATTCATTTTTGTTATTTAAATTAAATGTTTTTTACGTTTTAAAATTAACCAGGCTCTTGCCATAATTCTTCTGCAATTGTTTGTTAATATACCTCGACTAAGTCCATAGTCAAAGTTTATAGGGACCTGAATAACTATTCAGGCAAATCTTTTCCGTACGAACAAGATTTTTCCGTACGATATTTTAAGATCTTATAGGCTTGTAAAAGATTTATTAGATTATTATTACTTAGAAATGCAATAGTATAAAAATAAAAAGAATAAAAGCCCGTTTTATTTCCAATCATTGCAAAAGTAGAATGTACAGCTTTAGATTTGTCATATGCATTTTATACAAATATATCCTACCTTCCTTCAGAACCGTTGATCGGAACCCCTACAAGGGTAAAGGTCTCCTATCTTTTCCCAAATATCTCTGTCCGAGAGACCGAGAGTTTTTTACGCCGGCTTTTTCTCTCGGCCTACTTCAAATTTAATGACGTGGAATAAGTGATACATGTATCGTTGATATATGTTCCATAATAAACATATTTTATTAGGGCGCCCATTTCGTGTTCTTCCTTTGGCCCTTTCCATTTTACGTACTATAGTATACTAATCCCTGATAATTCCTACAGCTAGAAAAACTACTAGATCCAACGGTATGGCTGGACGCGGCTACTCAAGTGTTCTACTCCTTCGGGTTGGCGTTCGGCTCCCTAATCGCATTCGGCTCTTACAACCCACCGAATAACAACTGTGTACGCGACGTGCTTCTTGTATCTGTGTGCAACGCTCTGACCGCCATATATGCATCTGTGGTCATCTTCAGTATTTTGGGCTTCAAAGCTTTTACTATGGTCGAAAAATGTATTGGCAAGTAAGTAATAGCTTTAAATAATCAAATGTTATAGATGCAACAATATAAAAAAAATTATATCATCATCACCATGAGCCTCTTTTTTTGCTCTATTTCTGGACGTAGGCCTTCTCGATTCTCCTCCTGCACTGGTCTCTCTGTATCCACTGGGGCCAACCTTCTTGACGATGTCGTCAGTCCACCTAGGTGGGCGGCCGAGCAGTCTTTTGTTCTGCATGGTTTCCATTCATGGAGCCTGAGGGTCAATCGATTCTTGTCTTGTCTTGTGTGGCCAGCTCACCGCCACTTAGATATTATACAGCCCTTTAGTTTCGTTTTCAAGAATAGACAATGTGTGGGTTAATACCTATGTGTAAAAAAAGTAAATAATTACAGTTGACGTAATCACCAAATAAGAAAATTAAAGACCCCCAAAGGGGCAGGGCCCCTTATAGTGCTTACGTAATACTTGAATGGCCCCATATATCACTCTCAATCCTGACTGTGTTCGATAAAATGTTTGTATGTATGTATGTAATAGATATCACCATACCCAACACCCAAAAATATCACCTCACACCCCACACCTCAGGGATGAGAGATGCACGCTGAAGCCACTAAGCCAACACTGCTACCACCTTATCTCGATACTTACAAATAATTTAATGAAAACATTCTTGATTTAATGAGAGAAATTAATAATTTAAGACCTCCCAAACTTTTAATACGAAAAGTGGTCGGAAACATTACATTAATTATTACTGAGTAATAAAATGACGATTTATTTTACGACTTTGTTGTAATTTGTAAGTTATTACTACGTTAGCGTCTTACAATATTAAAGTTATAGCATTGGGATTTAGGGACCATAATTCAAAATAATTATAATGTTTATGTGGTATTTCAAGTATTACGTAAGCAGATTAACTGTAATTTAGTGCTCATAATGTGCTCATACTGTAATGATATGTTGGAGAAACCGGCAAGATCTAACAATCCACGGCGTGTGTCACAGACCAACTTGCCTAAGGAAAACTAAAAGGTTGTATAGATTGTGTAGCACCACTGGTAATTTTTCTTTGGCATCTGCGGCCCGTTTTACAACATAAGGTCCACACAAAGCCAACAATCAAACATCAAAGACAAAGACAATGTTAATTTATTTATTTTATTTATTAACACTTCGTTGCATTACAATATAGAAATTTTAACATAATTAAATGAAAAAGAGGGCAACAACAATATTCATCGTATATAAAGCTTTATATATAGCTGAATTTCCCTAAAATGCCGTGAAGTAATGGTCCAAGATCCCAGAGCGTTCTGACATAACTTATTTTCACATGGATGAAACCTTCACGAATTAGTAACGTCTAGTATACTTTAAATACCTGCCTACTTGTGGAGCTTCCCCTGTGACACCTGGGCAGGTACCAGGTGAGAAAGGTAACTAAAAATATGAGTTATCTAACTAAAATTTGTATGGCTGAATTTTATATATATTTTGTAGAATATTATTCTAAACTAGAATTATAAAGTGCCAGACACTTTTCATGGACCAGAGCTTTTGTCAGACGCTTTAAAGCTCGACAAAAAATTAATGAACTTTACTTATTTTTTCATGTCTGACTTTTAAATATATTATTCAAGTAACTACTACAAAGTTATATTTCATCAGTCAGACAAATTCGAGTGACCAAACATCCCCTAAACACAAAATTATTCAGCCGGGGGTGCGAGCGCGAGAGCACTATGCGCATGCGTTTCAGAGTAAAAAATTGAAATGTATTGAAAATACTTATTAATTTTAATCCAAGATTTTTGCATCCTTATTTCAGTAAGATCTCTTATTAAAAAAAAAGATTTAAAAAGATTCAACCCAGTCAAAATGTATATCTATATATTTGTCAAGTTGAATCTTTTTTAATCTCTTTGAGCCATTTCGAATCTTTTCAAATCTCTTTTTCTAATCAGGGATGAGCTTTAATATTAAGTTGTGAATTAATAAATATTAAAGTGAATTTATTTATTGCATGTATTTGGGATAGTGAATATATGAGGAGCCATTTTGTTTTATAAGGAATTATCTTTATTTTATTGTAAAAAAGATACCAGTTAGAAAAATTTTAAGAAAAAATTATTTTACCAAAAAATATATAACTATGATTAATAACAGCAAATATTTGTTTATCTTTTAATCATCGCAATTATCGACACAGTCATTGTTATTTTCATCGTTCATCCAATCATGATATTGTCCATTCAAGTCATCCTCGTCGTCATCAGTAATGTTGTCGTTGCTGGCAGCGTCTTCTGCAAAAAACAGTTTAAAGAATTAAAAAACATAAAATTATAAATACAATAAATTTAAAACTTAAGTCAAAGTATAGTACCTGAATTTTAAGGGATTCACTAATGTCTCCGGGTAATTGGTCACCATCAAACCAATGAAAGTGATATTGGTTTTCTTCCAGCCTCCACTTATTGTGTTCAGGAGTTAAAATGGTTGGTAGTTTTTCATTTGCATTATTCCATATACTAGCAATGTAATTCGCTCGGAGAAATTGTTGAAATAATTCAGTTTTACATGGTGGTAAACTGCTTGCATCAAAATTTTTCAATTTTTTTCGATTGAATTCTTCGTTAATACTATTTACGCTGTAATTATTTATAAATAGCTGAAGTCGGGCAGCATCAACATCGAGTACACCAGGAACACTGTAAATTTCGCAGATGAATTTCTGATTTTTTTGAAAAATGTCTTTTTGTATATGCTCATCAGTACACAACTCTGGATCTCCAAACTGCATAAAAGCTTGCTGATATTCATGTTTTTTCATTAATAAATTTAATGGTTTTTTTTCCCTTTCTTAAAAAGGGCGGGATTGAAGTCACAGTCAATGCATGAAATCCTGGCAAACTTCTACACAAAGATGGTCCTAAATGCTCGTAAATTTTTGTCAAATTAATATATCTTTGGTTATTTCCGGTGCCTGCGTTTAATCATACATTTGAGTCATCATTTTTCAAGTTATGCATATGTTTAGGGGATGTTTGGTCACTCGAATTTGTCTGACTGATGAAATATAACTTTGTAGTAGTTACTTGAATAATATATTTAAAAGTCAGACATGAAAAAATAAGTAAAGTTCATTAATTTTTTGTCGAGCTTTAAAGCGTCTGACAAAAGCTCTGGTCCATGAAAAGTGTCTCACACTTTATAATTCTAGTTTAGAATAATATTCTACAAAATATATATAAAATTCAACCATACAAATTTAAGTTAGATAACTCATATTTTTAGTTACCTTTCTCACCTGGTACCTGCCCAGGTGTCACAGGGCAAGCTCCACAAGCAGGTATTTAAAGTATACTAGACGTTACTAATTCGTGAAGGTTTCATCCATGTGAAAATAAGTTATGTCAGAACGCTCTGGGATCTTACTCTATAATGGAAACTTCATATAAACGTGAGTAAATTGTAACCATGGTAACCATTTCTTTTTAATGAATATCGTAACCATAGCAATAAACACGGCACACGTCAAAATATTCCTCCCACATACAAAGATGCTATGTTCGTAAATTATTTTCTCTTCATTACACCGGTTTGTATCTCATTTATACACAAGACGATTATCAGTTAACGTTCTTATTAATTGTCAACGAGAATAATTATTAATAAAGTGTGATTATTACAACAATGGATCTTAGTCTTGCTAATGACAGTATCGTTTAAATCATATCAATGTCATACAATTGATCGTTGATTTTATAAAGATTTATTTGATTGCATTCATTACATACGTGAATTTATTACATTATATATTTCCAACACACAAATATACCGTTCAATATTATTAACCTAAATAATAATGATAATTAAAATTTGATAAAAAGAAAATTTAAAAAGGTCCTTGTGGCAGTGTACCTTTAAGGCAGCATTTCCTATCTGTATTGCGATACTTATTCGTTGAGCCAGGAAAGCACCAGCTCTAGGGCCACCGGTACTATCCACCAGGCACTATCTTTAATATTTTGTTACGTGAATTTATTCACATTACAGCTGTTACAGCTGTTGCGGTCAAAGACAGTCTCTCGTTTATATTCAGTAAATTTAAAATATGTTGTAATTAATAGACAATTTTAAAAGATTTATAGCTAGTAATGCTACATTATGTTAAGGTTCGAGCGTCGGATTTCTATATGTGTCGTGATCATTTGTTTTTCCTAACTGGCATGTACATAGGTGATCAGCGTACTGTGCCTGACACACGCTGTCGACTGTTTGGGTCTTCTCACGATTACATTTCTTCCTACAATATAAATTAATATATTTGATAATTAATTTATTGTACTGGATTGAATTGGATTTTAATTAATTTCTTTTTCTAGTTAAAATTTACTACCGTTTTACCATAGATACAATTTTAGTTAAAGATTTATTGTTACGGTTGGTTTTTACATTACCGTTTTCTAATGACTTTAGTTTTTGGCTTCAGCGTACGACTCTCATCCCTGAGGTTGTAGGTTCGATGCCCGGTTGTGCACCTATGGACTTTCTTTCTATGTGCGCACTGCGCATTTAATATCCGCTCCAACGGTGAAGGAGAACATCGTGAGGAAACCGGCATGCGTTAGACCCAAAAAGGCGTGTGTCAGGCACACGAGGCTGATCACCTGCTTGCTTACTATTCAATTTTTAAATGATCATGAAACAGATACAGAAATCCCAGAACTAAAAAGGTTGTAGCGCCATTAATTTTATTTTATTAGTTACCTAATACTTATCTCTTTGCCCGCGATTATAGTATTCGAGAGATCAATCTAAATTGATACAGTGACGTTTCTGAATTTTCCGTGAATTTAAACCATCAAAGTCTTGCTTATTAAATTGTTAACAATTTAATAAGCAAGACTTATTTATTTATTAATAAATAAGGCTTATTTATTAATAAATAATTAATTGATACGTAATTATTATTAAAGTAGTTTTTAGGAATTTAGCCTCTATTCTTACCAATTTATTTTGTATAATTTACAAAGATGTCATAGATTACACTTTTTTTAAATATTTTATTTGTCTACAATTTACGTCAGAATGCGAAGAAATTGTTTCTGGTCGCTTACAACTTCAAAGTAAAGTGCAATCTGGTTTTAATAACACAAACATAATCTTATTTACACCAAGGCTAGTCTGTGCTAATGCCCACTCAAGTATACGGAGAGGCGCCAAGCTTGTTATTGAGGGGCCTCATAGCCTAGCGGTCTTATTAAGTGGCAGCTTAATAAGACCGCTAGGCTATGAGTTATTAAGTGGTACCGGGTTCGATTCCCGGTTCGAGGGCAAGTTTTAATTTAATTTAAAATTTGTTCTCGGCCTTTGGGAGGGTTGTGAGGTACCGGGCGAGTGCCTAAACCGTACATGGAGGACATGATCGAATTTCTAAGGCAAAAGCACGAATTATAAAAATCATATACTTGACGCTGGCTAATGCACAAACCGTGCCAGAGCCATAATAAAAAAAAAAAAAAAAGCTTGTTATTGTTTTATTCCAGAGTGATCTGAGTATCATAGCTTATAGAGTTATACAAAAGATAGACGATATGTATGAAAGCATTAATATAAGTACAGTTGACTCTCGATAATTTGACAGTTGTTAATTTAAGGTCGCGTATAAGGTCGTTTCAGCATACGCGCTTTAAAAGTCTCGTAGTCTGGTAGTCGCGTCGTGTCAGTATCAACATGGATTCTGACGAAGAAACAGTGCTATTTGCGTTACTTATTCGTCGTCGACTGAGAAGACGCAAAAGATGATGATGGGTGTCATCAATGGTTGCATCAAGATAGAGAAACCCGTCACTTTACACAGAACTGCGAACTTATACGAGCTTAGAAGCGCGTCAACGCTCGTACGTGCGCGTATTCCAAAAGGCGCGCCTATACGTGCCTAGATATGCTTTCAAAGAACAGCTTATACGCGCGTAAAAAACTTTAGTCTGGAACCTAACACAACTGTAATATGTAATAAATTTGTATTTTCTTTCAGGGAGATCAAAGTCTTAGCGTTGCACCATATCGGCGGTTTCACTGTTAACTCTACGCAGGAGTATTATGAGGAGTATTATCCCCGCTTGAGTGATAATATCACTTCATCACTTAACCTTACGGGATGCACCATGAGTCGGCAACTGGATGAGGTAAGCTTTCCGTTCATTACAAAAGAGTACTAGCTATTTTCGAGAACATAAAAAGTAAGTTGGTCAATGCTCACCGATGTCCAGATTGAGCATTCTTATAAACGAGCTGGGTCTGGATATACATAGTTGCTCCCCTCACACTATAAAATGGATTTTTGTTTAGTGTTTTGTAATTTGAATTTTTTCTTTGATTAGTAAGTTTTTTTTGTAATGTTTGTTTTGTTTAAAAATAGGTTATGATCTGTATATGTATTTCATGTTTGCCTTTAAGTGCTTGTCACATTAAAAATTGTATTTTGTGTTTGTTTTTACCAATGTGTCAGTGTGCCGAGCGATGGCAAGCTTTTTCTCAATAAAAAAAAATATTTTTATATGAATTTGTCGAGCTCCTAAAGAAGACTGCTATGTTCACATTTATACAAACCACAACGGAAAAACGAAAAAAATTGAATTAGGATTTTCTGTACAAAGATTTTTGAATAATAAATACACTTAAAAATTTTAGCCTGTAGTCTTGTTCATTCAGTGAATTTTATGCTTGTAATAATATATTATTTTCGAGAACTTATTACATTTAAAAATATACTTGTATTGACATACGCGATAGACTATACTGTACTACTGGATAAAAATTAGTTGGATTATCGTAATTATTTGGTATTTTGAAAGAAGAATAAGAAATCATGTTTAAATTGTATTTCGGGTTATAAAAATAGTAGTTTTATTTTTTATATATCTTCAATATATCATAGTTTTGGTTCTCCTTGTAAGTTAGAATGTTATAGCAGGGCTACAAAGTATTAAACGACGCAAATATAAGTCTTTCCTAACTTTGATTTTGTTCCCTTTGGAGTAGAGAATTTTGAGCCGTGGGGTTCAAGTTTACAGGCGCTTATTAACGATTTAAGTTAGCGCCTGTTTGGTACCGGTGATGCCTGAGCTGGTGCTTTCCTCGCACAACGAATAAGTATCGTCACACACAGGAAATGCTGCCTATTAAGTTTTCACGCTTCAAGTCTGTATTTGAACATTAAGTACATTCAGAATATGTCTTTTCAGGCAGCAGAAGGCACTGGCCTAGCCTTCATTGTATTCACCCAGGCGATTCTGCAACTAACTCCAGCTCCATTCTGGTCCATCATTTTCTTCCTGATGCTACTATCCCTGGGTCTTGGAAGTCAGATTGGGATCATGGAGGGGATGTTGTGCACAATATTTGATATTGACTTCTTCAAGCGGTTAAGCAAACCTGTTATAACAGGTAAGAAATTTTGAATATATCATGGCCATAGATTACAAAATGTCATTGTATATAGTATATATAATAAAAATATAGTAAGAGAAAAGTATTTCCCTAGTGTAAGACTATGGGGGCATGCTTGTTTAATCAAAACTTAGCGATTAAAAAGAGTGGCGGAAAGTTCTTGCCCGCTCTACGCCCTTGACTTGTGAACTGGTAGTAAATGTAAATTTACTATTAATTTATCTTCTTTATGACGATTTATAAGTGTACTTGTTTATCTATATGAATAAAGATATTTTGAGTTTGAGTTGTTACAACGAAAAGAGAACGTGTGCTCATCATCACACTGACCACGTTTTGTTGGAGACCATCCTATCTTAACTTGATAACAATCTTAGTATTTGTCTAGGTTTCGTATGCACTTTCTGTTTCTTCGTGGGTCTGATCTTCACAACTGGAGCTGGAGAGTACTGGCTGAAGATGTTTGACTCTTTCGCTGGGACCATTGGTCTGGTGGTGGTGGCTTTGTTGGAGATGATCTCCGTTATTTACATCTACGGACATGAGAGGTGAGTTTTGGACTTTTATCCTGGTTAACATTAGTGAGTAATCGTGAGCAGTGTTGGCCCCCCGGCTGTGCACCAATGGACTTTCTTTCTATGTGGGCATTTAATATTCGCTCGAATGGTGAGGAAAATCATTTTGAGAAAACCGACTTTCTTTGGCCCCAAAGAGTCGACGGCGTGTGTCAGGTACAGAAAGCTGATCACCTACTTGCCTATTAGATTCACAAATGACCATGAAACAGATTCAGAAATCTGAGGCCCAGACCTAAAAAGGTTGTAGTGCCATTGATTTATTTATACTAATCATAACAACTGACTTATTATAAAACTAAAGATAATACAGCATGAAACTCTGAGATAAAAAGAGAGATATCCTTTGCCGTATATAAATAAATTTCTTCTTCAGGTTCACCAACGATATCTACGAAATGACAGGCTACAGGCCAGGTTTATACTGGCAAATCACCTGGCGCTATGTGGGACCCTTCATCGTCTCCTGTATCCTGCTCTCGTCTCTCGTATTTATGCTCATCAACCCACCGACATATGGAGCTTGGAATGCCGCTGAGGTAAGGTTTCATTTTATAGTGGTCGTGTGTATTTTTTTATTATTTATGTGGTGCATGCGACGAAGAAGTCACACCAACGATTTTTTTTTGGTAGTGACATCTCGTTGTTGGCCTTAAGGGACTTCACAGTTCAGCTCGGGCTGTTTTGACGAGCGTAACTTGGCTGGAATGGGGTTTTTTCCCACGACTAGCTCAAGAGCGTCTCACGCGAGACTCGGACCTCAGTTTAGTCCGTCGGGGGGTGGTCAATCGCCTGAAGGGCAGGATGGAATCTCACTGGAGTGAGCGAAGTACGGAGTAAAGGTCCACGACTGGGGAAGTCGTGGACCTTTACTCCGCTGAAAGTGGTTTTTACCGTAGTCTGGTTTTCTTTGCCGCGCGGGCGGCTGGATGGTGACTGGATCATCCAGATGCGGCCTGCTACGGGCCTTTATAGTCAGTAAGGGGAAATAATTGATGCTTTTACGCACCAATGGGTTGGGGTGACATTTAGCCTTGTTGTGGCGTGAGTCCAACCAGACTGCGCGCCCTTTTATAGCTGAAAAATAGGTATCCTTCACTCCTATGCATCATTGAGATTTTTCAGCTTACTATGTATTACATATTTCAATGTTTTCAGTATGTAAATATTAAATATGTTAATGCTTTCAGGGACGCGTTGAGAAGACCCAGTACCCCAACTGGGTGCTGATGGTGGCCATATTGATGATCCTAGCTGGAGTTCTACCAATACCGATTGTTCTACTCCTGCGTCGATTCCAATGCTTGGCCCTCGACGTGGACATCCACCAGGGATCTATAAGAAGAATTGAGACTACTGTCTCTACTAAGGAGATGATGAGCGATCAGGATGTTAGTTATTTGGATGATATTCTAATGATTCGACTTAACGAATATTGCAAAGGCAGATTTGCTAATAACAGTTTAATTAAATCATAACACAAACATTAAGATAATAGATCCTAGTTGGTTCACCAAGCTATCACCTAGTATGAAAGCCGTCGCCAGCAATTATCAGGTCTAGGATCTAAACTGTAATAAACCATGTAAACATTAATAAGATAAATTAAGCAATAACAATCTTTTTGGATTGTCTAGGGGGAGCAGGAAAGTTCAAGTATTACGTCACGCCATTTTGGAGATTATTGGCCCGTTACGTTTTTCTTGACCCAAGTATAGTTAAACATTTCGTGACCATCTAGTGACTCTTTATACCTAAAAGTTACCATTATGTGGTGTAAAGTACTGGAAAGTCGAAAATAATAATAACTATAACGCGTAATTCAATCCCCGCCCCGTATCGTAACGTTGTACGAAAAGATCCCCCCCCCCCAAATTCGTTACGTAATACTTGAAGACCAGCGGCAACATGTCTAATATAGAAGGCGGGAAAGTGACTTTCGCTTATATTATCCAGAGCTTACATTATCCAGAGTTTTCATACTAATCTTGAATCACTGTCTACATATTAAAGTCCGTTGCATAGTTTAAGGGGTGGAAGTGACATTATTTTTCACTGTGTAAATATTTTTCACATTTAGACGACTTAATAAACGTTATATTTCAAGAAATTTTCAAAAAAAATACAGTACCAAATCTTAAGAGACCGACAACGCTTGCGAGCCTTCTGGCAATGTGAGTGTCCGTGGGCGGAAGTATCACTTAACATCAGGTCATCAGGCTGTTTGCCTCCTGATACATTAAAAAAAACATAAGCAGAATTAAGTGTTGTATTTTAGTCTTCATAAAACACATAACTTCTCTCATATCATTTCATTGTGTTATGTTCTGTTGTGTTTAACATACTAATATGTGTTGTGACTAACAAACGCAGGTGATTTCGCCGGAGAATGCGCCACCTGCGCCTGCTCAGCTCGTCGCCGATGTCGCTACTAAATTCACTATTGGCGACTTCGATGTAAGACTCAAATTTCTACCTTAGGATATTGAATTAAGGTTTATCGTTTAGGCAAGTCTTTTACCAAGTCTTAGGCAACCCTGTATCTTACGAGGTGTGGGCGTTAAACACGAAAAGTAAATCGTAAAAATGTCAGCAAAATTTTCATCTATAATTACACATAAGATTTTGTATCACATTATTTCCATGCCAGTTCTAAGATTTATAGTTGACTCGTGCGACTAAAATTTAAAGAGAAGAGAGAAATTCAGCTAAAATCCGTATAAGCTAAGGATGCTGTGTTATCGTATCGTGGCTCTGTTAATATAGCTACGTTGTAAAAAGCTAAATGTGTCATAAATCTGAATTCACTTTGAGGGTATTTGACTTGTTGTCTACCTACATTTTTAAATAAATACCCACCAAACCAGATATTTATAGATAAATATGTAAAAGGAAACAACACGTTATTAGACCCGGGAATAGTGTATATTTGACATATGTCAAATGCCCTCTAATAACCATAAAGGCTAGACTAACCTGTAAATATCCCAAATCCTTCAGGGAGTGGATAGCAGCGACGAGAGACCTGGCACCCGCCTGCCCACAAGCATCGTGCGCGGACGCAATAAGAAATAAATGTTTGTTGTTCATTTTAATGCATCTCATGGAAACAAAACTTTGACGTTCTAATTAGGAACTAAAACTATATTTACGTTTTAATAACCGAGGTTTAGGTAATAACAGTAGTCCTAAAGCTGAGAATTTTGAGTTTTGTTTCTATACATTAGAGAGTAATTGATATTATCATTACCTGCTTTTTATCCGTTTACTGCATTGTATATTTGCGCATGTTCACTAAATTTGTGATAGTTAAGTTATGTGATTTTTATTTATGCGAGTGTAGTAATAATTCAAACTGTTACGTTTTTTTGTTTTAAACTGCTTCCAATACGACGAACTGTATTATTAACACGAGAATGCTGATCCATCACATGTATGATTATATCAACTGTTTGTGTTAAATAGTCAATGCCAAAGTTTAAAAGCCAATCGGAGCTACCAACATATATAAATATTATAATATTTTGCAGTCTGATTCAGAACAAGGCGAGGTGCGAGCGTCCGGCACGTGCAACGTCTCAAGCAGTAGTGACGACGACATTCCAAATAAAAAATATTCACCGTTAACCGGAACTAGATTCGCCCTAAAGCCCATTGGTCGCAAACCAACGACATTCAAAATGGACGTCATTGACGATTGACCGTTATTTTTTGTGTATTTAATACACGCGTGTACGCATTATTTTGTGTATATCACGTTAACGTTGTTACTTAACGTATTTAAGTAAACAGATGGGAAATTTCGGACGTCTTACCGTGTTCCAGGGTAGATATATTCCTTGGTATACCAAGATTTTGAGCCGTCATCGCGTTTGTACTTCTAGTAAGGTGGGGGTCAACTTCTGGGTAACTACCATCTCCGGACACTTCACAGAATAATCCTTATGAAGTAAGTCATAGTAGGTACATAGACTTTGTACCATAAGGTTGGTTTCTGCACTCTATGTAAATCCGAACAGACAGTTTGTGTCGGCAATTTCGGCTGTCTTATATTCAACGTTCTTGATTAACGAGAGCCTAATATATCCTGGAACACTGTATTTTTTGTGTACGGGTAAAATTATTATAATATAGATATTGTAAGCACTCGTTCCCTTTCACCTTCCATTTTGAGTAATCATAATTTGTCAACTTATTGTAACGTATGCAATATTTTCTTTAGACAAATGTAATCATTGAAGCTGTTCGAAACTGTGCTTGCTATTTAGATTATTTTCGAATAGCAACACACACGTTGAAATAAAATTAATGATAAAATATACAATCGTGAAAGACAAATACTCATTCTTTCTTGAGTTTAACGATAAATTTGTTTTAATTCCTACACATAATTTGAGCGACGCGAAGTTAGGCTTAATTCACAGGATCCTAACGGTTATTAGGTACAGATAATCTAGTAAATTACCGTGAAAAGATATAGTAGATCAATTTAAAATTTAAAGTTAATAAATCAATTATATCAAAACTATTGCCGAACGATGTAAATAAATCTACTATATTTTTTTTAATATCCTCTAATTATAATTTATAAACGCGCTGAAATAGAATAGTGATAAAATATTTTCGAAGTAATTGTGGAAATTCGCCACCGATAAAAGCTAAGTATCAATACTCGTTGTAAAAACTAGTGGAGCGAATGTAAATAATTAGTTTAGCTTAAAGTTAAGCCAATCTAGGAATGCGGTGCCAGGACTTCTACCACTTCGGTAGAATTATTTATAACCATTTACGTTAATACAATGTTTTCTTATGTAGGCACTGTGCCTAAAGTGCCTTATAAGTAAGCACGGGCATGTCTTATCAATATGTTGTCGAAGTACGTAGTCAGCAATAGGCAATTACAAGTAGCGGCACGAAACTCTAGCGCTGATTGTATTGCGCAGAAGTAAAAAATAAGGTACCTGAGGGGGGCTAGCGGGCGCGCGTAACGTCGATTGGCTCTCCAGTCGCATTCCGTCCCCCGCGCGACAGTACACATGCGCAGCAATCCCCTCCACGTATCGGCCAGCGCTAGACTTACGTGCCGCTGCCTATACTACTGTGTTTTTGTGTATCGTATCAGAAAGTTTACATTAAGTTGTGCAGCACCACAAAATGATATTTTGGTGGTCTTAGGGCGGTTGCAGATTAGCGGGTTTTTTATGCGCGTATAAGCTCTTGTTTGGAAGCGCATGTAGGCACGTATAGGCACCTTTTGGCATACGTGCAACTCGTACGAACGTTGACGCGCTTCTAAGCTCGTGTAAGTTCACAGTTCTGTGTAAGTGATCGGTTCTCTGTCTTGATGCAACCATTGATGACACCCAACATCTGTTTCGTCTTATCAGTCGATGGCGAATAAGTAACGCAAATAGCAATGTTTCATGGTCAGAAGCCATGTTGATACTGACACGTCGCGACTACCGGTTCGAACTTCGAGCGAACACGCCGAAATATGCCAGTTCACGCGCGTCCGGTTTTTCGAAGCGCGTATGCTGAAACGACCGTATCCGCGCAGAAAAATATGCTGCTATCTTATGTATACCATCATTGTAAAGCAATACCGTTTGGAAAGTTTTCTGAGCTTTCGCGGATTTTTTAAATTTTCCTTATACACGTAAATTTAGGATTGCGATAAAATTAAATTTTTTAAGATGCCAAGGTTCATTAGTGAAATTCATGTTGGGAAATGGCGCTATACAAAGATTAACAAAAATTAACTTTCGGGTTAAAATCTAGAAATAAAACGTTAAAAACGAAATCGAGGGTATGCTAGTCATTTTTAGATAATGTTTAGGACGTTATAGCTTGGCTATTTAGTCTAGATATTACGCAGGAGCACAATGCAAGGAGTTTAAGAACGAAATTAAGAAAAGTTAGTTCACATCGTGTTAATACTCAAGTGCAAAGGTAACCAAATAACAAAAATAAATTAATATAAACCATGGATTTATATCGTTAGATAGGCCCCGACACTAAAAACTGTGGCATTGTTTTTGAATGTGTCCGTTAACAAAATGCCGACACACGCACACTAACGAGTAGTTAGAAAATCGTGTTTCTGCCATTGTACTTACTGAGAAAATAGTGTCATCTCTTTTTCTCCTACATTAGTTGCAAACACTACTTTCTCTTTCGTGCACTCACCATTTAAATTTGTTATTTTAGACAGTGCGGAAGGAAAAACAAAAGTTTTTAAATCAAATCGCAATACTTACGAGTGAAATGTTACACCTCTGGCTTTATTTGTTTTTCTAGAATTGTTGTTGCACTTTAGAAAGGCACACAATGGCATTTTGTGACACTAAACTGCTCGCAAACGTCCTTTACAACACGTCCGGCTAACACTGTGTTTAGGGGTGCACTGATCCCAGGTTAGTGAGCTCACTCACTTCGACTGTGCGACAACACGGAGCGGTCTCACTGCGGTAAGGGCCTATCTAATAATATAAATCTATGATATAAACGATAAATTATTTTCCTAATTATCTGTCATTACTTATGAACATAGACTATAAAATGTATGACATAATTTCATTTATTGATAGTCTGTGCGGAAAGTTTAAAACCTACGACAGTTCTTTTTCCGCACAGATTACTACTAAATGAAATTATTAAGCTGTAATTCTCTTATTGCGATGAAACAGCAATCCCGACTATAATATATCGAATTAATGTAGACGTTTATGTAAAATATAATACTTATACAGATCGCTAGATACATTTCCAATACAAGATTTTGGCTGTTAAAGATGTTCCAAAACGACATTAATTACTTTTACTATACATAAATTGATTAAAACATGAGCTAAGTAAGAATATTTGGTAAAAATGTTACGCCTACGGCTTTTGTCTAGAAATTCTATATTCATAATTGAGTGTTTTAGTTTTTCGTCGTTTTAATTGAAACAGAAGGAAACGCTTAGAAAAACTATGCGTTTTGTATAATTTTAATCATAAGTATGTATTTGTCATTTCGAAATATTGCCATATCTCCATTCAACAAAATAGTTGAAACATTCCAGATAGTATAAAATTATCGTTAATACCAGGGCACTGTTATTTAAGCAGTTTATGTCCTTCGCAAACACGATATATTTAACAGGAAAATGCCGATTTTGATTCTCAATTTGAAGTTGTCATACTTACTAATACTCACTTTTACCGAGTAGGTATTCGCTATAATTAGGTACTTGATTTACCCCAAAATAATAACAAGTTGCGAATTCAATAATTTAGATACTCTTTTTTAAATGTAAAATGTATCGTGTTTACGGTCATCTTTACTTGTTTATCGCTCAAAAGAGCATTAGTGTTGGTTCAGTAGTTTGTAGGTAGCTTAGGGATTACATCCCGGATAGACGTAGTTAAACTGATATTATTAAGATTAATTTAAGAAATGCGAATAAAATTATGCCGCCAACATATGTTTTTTATTTACTTGCCTAAATAACACTCTGACATTTGACGTCCAAATTGAATGTCGCAGCCAACTAGGTTAATTAGCCGTTCAATTAACAGCCTAGCCTTTTAACTCAACGGCGCCGATTAACTAGCGGGCTGAAGTATGTTCAGCCAGTTGATCAAACAGCTAGGCGGATTTTTAATAACGGCAGTCTACGGTGGCCAAGCTGTGGTTTCCTAGAAAGTAGACCGTATTTTTGAAATGTTATCCCAATTTCGTTTCACAAATTTTGCTTCATCTGAGCTTGTCTGTACTCTTTGGATTTGATATTGTACTAAGCTTCATGATTTTTAACAAAATCAATTAATTGTTCATCAATTTCGCTCATCTAAGTCATTGTATTAATAAAATATGCGCACCGCTACACGCGAAAAACGTTGAACTACTGTTTATCACCGCAAAGACGGCCGTCATGCAAATGACAGCACCGCTATTTGACGTTACGGTGTCACTCAACGTTCTCTAGAAAACCTACTCCGATGTTATTTATAGACAACGTATGGTAGACGTCACCCAATACGGCCGTTAGATAACGGCACCGCTTTTCTAGGAAACCGTAGCCTTACCGTTTATAGTATATCAGTATGTGTGCAAACTACCGTTAATGTTGAGTGTTATCGGTACACACGCACACTACAATGAATAACTGCCGGTTCGCAACTGAGCTGACGCTCGGAGCAAACTCCCCGCACCCCGCGATCCCCACAACCAAAAATTGGTGGGGCACATCTTCGTGAATTGCCCTATCTATAAACACTGTATGTAAAAAAAAATTGAAGGAACCATCTGGAACTGAGCTACAGTTTTAAAGACTAACCCTCATACAACCCAGAGTCAGTTAATAAAACAAAATAAATTTTAATGTTATTATAATTTCAAATTGATATTGCACAAAATTCATTAAATAAGTACTTAACACATGAGATTCATAGTCGACTCAGCGCTTAGTATGACTTTTTCAAAAACGTATTAATATAAAACGTAAATTTTGACACATAGTTCATAGTTCGCGCTAAGTCAAATAGAAATCTTAGCCAATAGCGGAATATACAAAAAATATTACAAATTCGATTTCTTAAGTACAAATTTACTATATATAGCACTTGAAATAAGATGATTGATTAATAGCTTTGCTAACTATATACTATAGTTTTGTTGTGAACATTAAATATAATAACAATCTTACAAATAAAAATTACAAATTTTATGAAGTAAACAGTGTCCGCCCTTAAACCCCGAAGTTCGAGAAAAATGTAATTGATAGAGTCGAGATTACGCTTTTTTTTATTGACATACGCTCTCAAGGTATGCTCTTAAGTTAAGAGCATACTTAAATCAATCCTGGCTTAGTGGCTTGTGTTAACACTTAACTCAAACCACTAAGCCAAGATTGATTGTCTTTTACGTAAAAATATTATTAATTAAAACATAGTATAATATTAATAAATAATTAAATCTTCATATAAACTTCATTATTATTTTTCACTTAGACAATTGTAATAAAAACTATACAAATTAAATCTATTAGTTTGTGGACAAAGATAAGTATAGACTTGATAATATAATCAATTATCCAATGTCATTAGTATAGCTGCTATACTAATGAAATTGGATATGCTATACTATAGCATATACTACATATATAGAATTAAGAGGCCCTCAAGTAAGAGATTTTTTTTTAGTCTAGTTCAGAGAGATTTTTGTCACAATTAGCAATATTGTATACCTAATTACATCTAGGGAATTCATACGAAAATACATTTCTTAATAAGGCATTGCGCAACCATAATGGCTCACGATAACCCCTTCTATGAAATTATATATATTTTTTAAAAGTTGCCTAATTTAATCTATGCCCCATATCGATGAGATAAATTATAACAATGGGGCAATATAAACATAAATTAACGATTATACGATATAATCCTCAAATGATTAAAAATAAGAAAACATTCAATAGCTACTTAGGGTTTATAGTATATTTGTATATGTTAATATCTCTACCATAATATTGCGTATTTCAATAATGAAACGATTCTAAAATGTCTTTATGAGAGTAAACATGTACGTTTGAAAATCGAACGTGTCGTTTCATTGTGATTGGTTATACGTTGACCAATGATAATCAAGCGATCTGACTTGTCAGAATGTGAAACAATTATGCGCTCGATTTCATTATGATTGGTCAACAGTCTCTCTAGTCCAGTGTTTCTCAACGTGGGGCCCGAACCCCACAAACGACGGCGGGCTATTCCAAAATTTATTAAAATTATTTGGTATTTAAATTTCACTTTTTCATTGTTTTAAAAATTTACTTACTGTGATTCGTTAAAAAATACCTAGTAAGTTCTTCCTAAAACATAAGTTTATTAAGTGAAGATATAAATTATGTATAGTACCTACATAGCCACCTAGTCATTTAAGAAAGGCTAAGATAGTGCACGGCACAAAAAAGGTTGGAAAGCACTGCTCTAGTCGAATAGGCGTTGACACTATTATTACGTCTGTTTGACAATTTTCATCTAACGCAACATTTCGTCGTGCATTTTTCGCTTAACATTTACACTCTCTCATAGTATTGTTTAATAACAGTTTATAAGTACATTTGTTAACTTAAATATGTAATACAGATCTCCATAAAATAGACTATAAATAATTAAAAAAGCTTTGATGAGTGACATGACTTTAAACTCACACCTAAACTTTTAAACAAAATCTTAGTAATGGTAAAAACTGGTTTCATACAAGTTTCCATCAAACGTATATAAACTATAAAATACATTAAAATAAACAATTCCTTCCGATGCAAGTAAAATAATTTTTATTATAATTAATTAGTTAAATTAAATTATAATTTATTTGTTCAGAGTAGATGCCATAAGTCTGTTGTATTAATATAATACTACTTACTATACCCTTTTTGTATATATTGTAGTACTGTAAATACCCACCGTTCACCGTTAGGGTGAACGGTGACAAGTTTTTTGTTGAAATAAAATAAATAAATAATTTTATGTTTTTGTCATAATTCTCTTTGCTGTGTTATATTTTATTTGTAGTAACAATAACTCTAAAATTAAGTTTGAAATCAGTTTTCACCAGTGGTACGAACATACCTTATGGATGATAGCAGAAAGGGCATAGATTGAGGAGATGTTACATTGCTTCACTTCTATTATTCTTCTGTGTTAACTTACTAAGCGTACTTAGTTGTGGGAAAGCTGTCTTATTTTGTACCGGATTAAGTTTGGTTGTCATAAATATGAATGGTTCATATAATGACGGTCGGTCCATGGCCGATACTTCAAAGTGTCGAATTTTTTCTTTTGAACACCAATTTGATGCCTTCGAACAAGTATTTTCAAGGCAATTCACATCATCTGGCCCTGTACGGTTCCCAATGACTAGCATTACAACCTGAAACATATCAATAGTAATCTTTTAATTATTACTCTAATTAAATATTTTAGTAGTGATATTTTTGTGGCTAAATCTATCAAAATTCTGAGGTTGAGCATGAAATTCCTAACATTTTTGTTCTTATGTGTGCAGTGTGACCCTCTGGAGTTACGGAGTTCTTCTCCTCCTACAAAAAATCCCTCCTCTTTTCTTCCCGTCAATACAAAAAAAATCAAAGACACATGCAATCTGAGGCCACTGGGTTACTTTAGGTTAGTCTTTCATTGCAATTGCTTTAAGCTTAAAACTTGTTTAACTACTAAACGGAATGAAAAGTACTTTAGTCAATTTGTAATAATAATTTAAAAGTATCTAGATGTAAGTTTTAGCTATACAATAATGTTCACCTCTTTTTTGTCTTTATTTCTATCAATATCCTTTTTTAAATACATAAGTACATCAAGTGATTCAGGTCTTGTAGTATCATACACCATAACAAAGCCCTCGGCAAAACCTAGGTAGTGTCTTTGAAGAACTTGGTTAGCTGTTAGCTGCATAGTAGGAGACTGTGGAGGTCCTAAAAATTTAATGTCAAATAAAAAAACAGTTGTAAATCAATATTACTCTCTCCTATTATAATCAAGTTTGTTTTTCCAAAATTATTTGCATTCAAGAAAAGACTAAATATGTTAGTCAGTACAAAATACCATAAATTTTATAATTGGGTCTAAAGGTAAAACTCAGAAACAAAAATAGAAAGACATAATATGCAGGTTAAATGTAGAATTGAACGGTACACATCCTGGGATTAAACATGTAACCTTAATGTTGAGAATTCTATACTAAATAAAAGTGAAAAAAGAATTGATTAATTAAATTTTTCACATTGTTAACTAAAGATTTCTAATATATATACCTACTTATTAATCAAACTGTAATATCAAAATAATGTTTTATAATAATAAAATTAAAAGTATTTCAATTGTGTTTTAACTACATAATAGTACAATTTGGTTGATGGAATAAGCCCATAGAGCCCATTGATGGTTTGAAGATGCTGAGCACTAACTATACTGTACTCATCTCCTGCAACTTGAAGTGCATGGAAAATATTACCATTCTTTATAAGCTGTTTGTAAGTAATATGTGCAAAAATAGAAGCTTGTGTTGTTTTATTTCGTTAAGCTTTAGTACCGAAACCTTAATTTAACTGAAATGTTTAAACCTTTTAACTCGCCTGTGAGCGGTGGTTCCAAACCAGCTGTATCATAGAAACATACCCGTTCTTTAGTACCACGGTCAGTCTCAATATTAGCAACATATATATCTTCAATTGTTGGGTAGAACGACGATTTTAAATTAACACAGCCATAAATAAGCTGCTCTAAAATCGCAGTTTTACCCACTCCTTTCATTCCGCAAACAACAACTTTGCTAGTTTTTCCCATGGTGAGATTGTTGCAGATTGTTACTTTCACTAATTACAGTAAGTACGTATATAACATTTTTGTTTATTTACATATTAATATTTCCTAAATATATGTCTTGATACAAAAAGTAAATCAGAGCATAAGGGCTCAAGTTAAACCAAGATATTTCATTATATTATCTAGTTTATTTACAACTTTACAAATTACAAGAAGTCAAGAAGGAGCTAAATTACTAAACTAGTAACACAAAATATGACCATAGGTTCTATAAATACTGCCACAGACTGATCAATATATTTTTTTTTTAATTTATTTATTAGCCGGATACAAAGTCCATTGGCAAACTGATCAATAAATGTAATAATCTTACCATAAAATCTCAAAGATAGTATAATAAAACACCGTGAGGCGTGACACAAAATTAACAGAATGAAGTTGCCCACGGAAGATGCTACGGCATTGGACATAATTTAAAAACAACATTCTAACAATAATAATATTTATTTATTTAATTTTTCAAATGTAAACTGAACTTTATTGACTATAATGACTCCTTCTTGACTACTTCTTTTACAGCCTAAAACGCTGTAAATGCACTCACAGTGTTTTTATCCAAAATTAACGAGCACATGTCTTTTATCACAATTTTAAGTACTTTTTTTAAATTTGTATTTACGTGACGTGTGTACAGGACATCCTCTGTCGGGTCCGCGTCCGGTATAACCAGCGGCACGTAAGTCTAGCGCTGGCCGATACGAGGAGGGGATTGCTGCGCATGTGTACTGTCGCGCGGGGGACAAAATGCGACTGGAGAGCCAATCGACGCTCTTCATTCCGCTAGCCCCCCTCAGGTACCTTATTTTTCACTTCTGCGCAATAACGGTCAGCGCTAGAGTTTCGTGCCGCTACTTATAGTATATTATATAACTTGCATTCTTTGCAGCGTTGCCAGATTTTTTTATTGCCAAGGCGGGATTTTGGAACCTTTGAGTTAAAAAAGCGGGAATCTCTCGTCGAAAGCGGGACATAGTAAAGAAAGGTGATATTTTAAATCAGATTTTTTTTATGGTTCTGGCATGGTTTGTGCATTAGCCAGCGTCAAGTATAAGATTTTTATAATTCGTGCTTGCCTTAGAAATTCGACCGTGTCCTCCATGTACGGTTTTAAGCACTCGCCCGGTACCGCAAAGCCCTCCCAAAGCCGAGAACGAATTTAAATTAAATCTTGCCCTCGAACACGGTACCCCTCACCTAGCTGCCACTTAATAAGACCGCTAGGCTATGAGGCCCTTAAAATCAGATTTACCCTATTGTTAAATACTTGTCTTCTTAATAAAAATAAACCAAAAAAAGTATTTATTAGACAATTATGGCGTTTCAAACAATAGTCAGAAATCTGAGAAATGAGTATATAATGGTATCTTTTTTTATATGAAAGATAATATTCAAAAGGCATAGATTTATATCGTTAGATAGGCCCTTACCGCAGTGAGACCGCGCCGTGTTGTCGCACAGTCGAAGTGAGTGAGCTCACTAAACTGGGATCAGTGCACCCCTAAATACAGTGTTAGCCGGACGTGTTGTAAAGGACGTTTGCGAGCAGTTTAGTGTCACAAAATGCCATCGTGTGCCTTTCTAAAGTGCAACAACAATTCTAGAAACACAAATAAAGCCAGAGGTGTAACATTTCACTCGTAAGTATAGCGATTTGATTTAAAAACTTTTATTTTTAATAAAATATAAAATATACGCACTGTCTAAAATAACAAATTTAAATGGTGAGTGCACGAAAGAGAAAGTAGTGTTTGCAACTAATGTAGGAGAAAAAGAGATGACACTATTTTCTCAGTAAGTACAATGGCAGAAACACGACTTTTTAACTACTCGTTAGTGTGCGTGTGTCGGCATTTTGTTAACGCACACATTCAAATTTAAAAGGCGAGTGCACGATAGAGAAAGTAGTGTTTGCAACTAATGTAGGAGAAAAAGAGATGACACTATTTTCTCAGTAAGTACAATGGCAGAAACACGATTTTTTAACTACTCGTTAGTGTGCGTGTGTCGGCATTTTGTTAACGCACACATTCAAAAACAATGCCACAGTTTTTGGTGTCGGGGCCTATCTAAGGATATAAATCCATGTCAAAAGGTAGGTCCTGAGATGTTTTATTTAACAATACGATTTTCAAACTATCTATTACATTAGTAGTAATTACAACATAAGTTTAGTTTTAATTAGTAGTCATTCACATTAGACAGTAATTTAAAATGAAAAAGGGATAAATTTTAAACTTTATTTCTGAAAACAACAAAAAATAAACTAAGATAATGGAACATATTTTTCAATTTAAATTCACTAAACAATGATATATATTTTTTCATTGATGTGTTTTGGATTAAGACTTAGCAAACATAATAATGATGAAAATGTGAAGATCAACATTTTATTTTAATTTAAAATATAAACCAACTAAAGTAATATTATATTTTGTGAAGAAATTTCTTTCGTTACAAGAAATGTTTTATAAAAGCTCATGAATTCATTTGATCCACATATTACATATTGATTGACATCAGCTGGTTTTAATAATTCAATATCTCTAACATCTAATTTCCTATCTAATATTGGCTCCTCATATTTAAGTGCATAATTTGATCTTGAACTTAGATAAACTTTGTATGAAAAATTCCAAAATGACTTCATGCTATACAACTCTTCTCTATATAAAATGGTTTCTATAGAATGGGTGCAATAATACAAGAATATTTTAGTCATATCATCTTCATTATTTAAAATTTCTTGAGTAATAGAGATTAATGGTATAATACCTGTTCCTTGAGCAAATAAAAAAATGTTATTAAATTTATTTGGTGTAACTTCATACCCACCATATGGCCCTCTCCACAAAGTAGTATCTCCTTTGACTAAGTTGTATAAATAATTGGATACTAAGCCATTTTCATATACCTTTACAATAATTTCAAAATCACAGTCATCTTCATTAGGTTTTATGGGTGTATAGGCACGAGAACATTTGTGGCTGTCTTTTTTAAATAAAATATAAAAATGTTCACCTACTTTCCAGAATACTCTGTGACCACTATCCTTTTTTTTTAATTTTACCAGCTTATGAGACTTACATAAGATTAATACATTAGTTACCACAAATGATGTGTATTCACCCTGCAAGATTCCATTTGACATAAGATCTGTAGGTACATTATGACTATTTTTATATTTTTCATACAGCTTTAATTGCTTCTCATACACATCATAAATACAAGGATTACATCCACTATTACAACAATCTTCTTTACTTGGCTCAACTGGAGCCTTCATGATTGAATTATGGAGGTGGTGCTCATGTTCATTATAATCACGTTATTATAGTATATTTTCAGTCCAGCATCAACAAACTAAAAAAAATAAATCAAGAATCATGACTAGTTTTTTGAAGTTTACAAGGTTATTTATTATTACTATTCAATATTTACTTCCAGAATCCAGTATTCCAAGGTCCACAGATATCAATTATCGCTCGTAAATCTTTTTAAAACCATACTACTTTGGTCTTTGACGTGTGCGCCGTGCGGTGTGTACAGTACAGTATGACGGTTCGTTAATACACCTATATATTATTATGAGTGTGGTTTATGTGGTATTAGGTGTGATATAATTTCATGATTTATGTTTTCTCCAACCTCGTTACCCTTAGTAGAGTGCCATAACTATGACATTATGGCTGAAGGATTATTATGAAACGTGGGTATTCCGTATTGGTATGTTATTTAAAGCTGGCGGCTTCAAGTTTCAACACATTTACACTTTATGCTTGTGTAGTGTTTGAGGCGTGATGTCAAACTGATTACTGAAATACAATCACAAATCATCATGAAAAGACTGTCCGTCTCTCTCGCGCTCGCTCAAGCTTATGAGTATAAAAGAGACCGTTATTGTTTTGCTTTTGCTACTGTTTATGTTGATCTTTACTATACATGTTGATCTTTTTTCAAACATTACCAGGGCAATCTCGTGAAATGGTTCACAATGTTTTAAATTATTTTAAACATGTTAATAAAAACAGATGCTGAAAGATGCTTTCATTTGACATGAGATGCTGAAAGCTGATTTGATTTTTTTTTTGATTTGTTGAAAGCTGGGTTCACCAAAATACTCCTGAATCAAAGCAACAGTCCAAACAATGGAAAATATCTGGATCACCTACTCCGAAAACGGCTAAGGTCGTTTTGTTGACCAACAAAGTCATGGCTAGATGGAGCGTATGTCGAAAAATGAAAAAATATTTACACGAACTACTCTTTCACGTTCTTGGTCTGGCTTAGAACTTTTGGATCCACCCTCGTATGCACCTAATATTTATATGTATTTGACACATTTTTTTTTATTTACAACCCACCCAACCTTACTAAAACCAGAGTGGACTAAAATATATAGCTTGGCAAAAAAATCATATTTTAAAACATACTGTATGTGAAATTGCATTAGTGTGAGTACTGTGAACCTGCCAGCTTTCGATAACTGACCTATAGTTATAAACATGTAAACCAAATGTCTGCCTCATAATGAATAAAATTTATCTGCAGTAGTTTACCCCAGAATTTGGTGATTTGATTTCTTCAAACCATAGCAACATTGATTTTAGTTCTGACAACCTAACGGCGAAGGGAACTATCACGTGAAAAGCACTACTATGATTTGAATTATAACTAAACCTTTACTAAATCTGTGGTAATAAATAATAAATGTGCTAGCAAGACACGAGTCAGCATAATTCGGTACTCAAGACTCACGTCTCAACTCTCACTACTAGTACTCAGTACTCACTACTCAGGGTATGTTCCGATATACACTGCGACCACTGTACAGAGTACCGTCAATTTAGTATACTGTGAAACCGTTTCTCTATAGCCAGCTATACTGGTTACAATTTAAAACGGAACGCAGTCCAGTATACTAGTCAGCTTCGTTTTTCGACACAGTTTTCAAATGAGTGCATCAAAGTTTTTCAATTCAACAAGAAAAACTATTATTGGAGTATTATCGCATTAAAAAAATCTATATTAATATTAACTGTCAATTGAATTAATACTACAAAGAAAGTAAGTTAGAATTTTAAATGTTTGTTATTAAACTGTAAGTTATATCAGCCGTTAGGCATTCAAGTGGTTTTGATTGATCACGTGATCAAAGCACTGCGAGTACCTTACTTCGAAAACGCCAGTGCTCGCAGTAGAAGTATAGCGGGGATTTGTGACGTCATATATTTCCCTAGGACGCTGCGGCTGTATACTGGCAGTCCATAGCGGAACGAATTTTTGAACAGTGGGAGCACTATACAGTACTCGCAGTGTATATCGGAACATACCCTCAGTAAGTCAGACGTCAGTACTCAGTAGTCTGTGTTTGACAGCATGGCGGCCACTGGTGTAGATTCAGAAATTACTAAAAGCGATAAATATTCGATATTATTACCCACATACAATGAAAGAGAAAATCTTCCTATTATCATATGGCTTATAATCAAATACCTAGATGGAAGGTATATTAATATGTGTATTTATTTTGTAGTGTTTACTAATCTGTTGCTGTAATTTCATTACATTTTTAGTGGAATAGATTTTGAAGTGATAATAATTGATGATGGAAGCCCCGATGGAACATTAGAAGTTGCTAAGCAATTGCAAAATTTATACGGCTCTAATAAAATTGTGCTACGACCTCGCGAGAAGAAATTAGGACTTGGCACTGCTTACATTCACGGCATTAAACATGCGACCGGCAACTTTATTATTATTATGGATGCTGACCTAAGCCACCACGTAAGTTTATTATTAAGCTCTATCAGGTTTATGTACGTATATGGCATTTTATGTCAACAAGTAGCAGCATGTAAGCATTATGTTATAGGCATCATGTAAGCACTGTCAACAGTAAGCATTATGTTAAAGATATGTTTCTGGAAACAACTTATTAGTCTTCTTAAGCCTGTTAAATGTAAATTCGTATTGGAATTCTTAAATATCTGTACTATAATTCACAATGATTTTGTATAATGTTGTCATGTCATGGCCAATACATGCCATTTAAAACTGTCAGAACAACCAGATGGTCAGAGATGTTAGCATATCAGTAACATACTGGCTTTAGATTTTTTTTCAATATCATATTGAGTGTTATTTAAATTTTCAGCCAAAATTCATTCCAGAGTTCATAGAGCTCCAGAAAGAAAATGACTATGATATAGTTACTGGCACACGCTATATCAATGGAGGAGGGGTGTATGGTTGGGATTTTAAGCGAAAATTAATATCTAGAGGTGCCAACTTTTTAACACAAATGTTACTAAGACCTGGTGTGTCAGATTTAACAGGGTCATTTAGGTACTTGTTTTTATTCTTAGTCTAAGTAAAAGTAGAATAGCAAATAGAATAAAATATAATTAGGATATGTGTTGGCTAAAATTATGTTAAAAATTTACCCTCAAATAATAAAACTTGATTGTGTTTTTATTTCATGGAAAAATAAAGTTACTTTTTAATTCTATAACTGTAGGAGAAAATCTTCAACTCAGAAGTTAAAGAGCATCAAAATGCATATGGTAGATATCTATATTAAATTACATTTTCAGGTTGTACAAAAAAGATGTTCTACTGAAACTTGTAGAAAGTTGTGTGTCAAAGGGATATGTGTTTCAAATGGAAATGATAATCAGGTAAAATTATGAAAATTTAATACTAGGCATAATTCTATTACATTTTAGTTTTTACCCATAATACTATATAATTAATTCTACATAATTTCATGAACAATTCTCATATGCAGAATTTTTATCATTACAAAACAAGCTATAGTAGTATAAGTAAGTTGATTATGCTTATCTCATATCACAATAGTATATTAATATCACATTTTAATAATAAAATCTATAGTTACCATTTAATAGTTGAATATTATTCTTAAGATCTCCATAAATTGAAACTTAAATCATTACTCACATAAATAAAACTATTTAAGACCTTAAGTGAGAAAAGAGAGCAGAGAGACGAATTAAACCAATATGTATGTTATAGCTTTTTTTTAATTGTAGTAAAGAGTAAGAGCATGGATGTTAACATGGTTGTCATACTCTTAAAAAACATGTAATTTTTTTGAATAATCCCTTGTGAGAAGAGTAGTTGCTTGGAGAACAGATGAGCCATGTTTGCATAAGTCAGTCGTTCAATCCTTGCAAATTTCCTTCTTGTTTGTTTAAGATGTCTTTCTAATACTTTCAATCGAGTAAGTTCGTTTGAAGCTTTATCTGTAAACAATGAGACAAGATGTTAAGGATTCAAGCATAATATTATATATCACATTATTATTATGTTTGAATCCTGTAAAAACAAGAATATTCTCGTCAAATTAAATTAAATAGAACACAGTATACTCTAAGCCTCTATAGATCTATGGATTTTTAATTGTTTTTAATGTTATATATAAGATATACTCACTAATATGGCCCATTTGCATTATATGCATTTTGTTTAGTCTCTGTCTTATGAAGCGGTTGTACATTTCTGTAATAAATATCTTTCATATATAAAGAAATTTATTATAGTTTGAAAAAAAATTGTTTCAGAGCCCGACAGTTAAACTACACTATAGGTGAAGTGCCCATCACATTTGTGGATCGAGTGTATGGGGAATCTAAGCTTGGTGGTACTGAGATTATTCAATTCGCTAAGGCTCTCTTATATTTATTTGCTACCACATAATTGTAGCAAATTGACAGAGGTGGCCAAGCATATTCAGCAAAGTCATGATCATGTACAAAAAATTCATTCCATTGCTTTTTGAATTCTTTATACAGAAGACCACAATTAATGTTTTTGTGACTACAAATTGCAAATATCTAAAGGAAATTATAGAAGATATTCTGTAAGTCTAGAACCACTTTAAGGCTATTAAATAAGTTATAAAAAGAGTCATTATAAATGTGTATTTTTATAGTATACTAAAGAATATATTTGTATATTATGAGAATAAAGATTTTATTTATATTCAGTATCAATTATTTAATAATAAGTAATAATATTTATAATGAAAATGAAAGTTTTGATGATGGCTAAGTAAAGGGTATTTTTCACCATAAATATAACTTTGTATTTGTCTAATAATATTTGTCCAAGTGTTCAACTGAATTGACAATGATAAAGTAGTGTACAGTAGTATTTTTTATTTTGTCTTTAGGAGCCAACTTTTATGACTACAACCAAATATTTATATGAAAATTAAATGTTCTGTATTTTAAGTTTAAATAAACGACAGGACTTTCTAATGCAGAGGATAAAGAGTAATTAATGAGCATTCACTTTTAAATGTTTGTTCTTGTTGAAAGAAAAGTTGTGTTGTAAATAAAAGATGATAATAAAAAGTAGGTAATTGTTAAATTGTGTAATAATGTCTTTTGAACAGCTTTCTGAGTTTTAAATCAGGAAGGAAAAAAAAAGTGGTTTTAGTAAATATGAAAATCCCACCCTCTATCCTATGAGTGATTTAATAAAAACTCTTAACACATTAACAGGTAAGTATCAATTTCAAAGTTTTGTGTTATATTTAATCATTAATGTTAAAATAGCTATTAACGTTACAGTTTCGCGTTTTCTGTAATAATGGTGATTGATGCAATCAACTCTAAATATAAGTAACAAGATTTCATTTTACAGTGTCTATACTTATAATTTGAAATCAAAAATATAACAAAAAAAACAATTATTTACAAGCGTATGTCATACATTTCACTTATCGTAATCACTGAGAATCAACAACTTCATTCTAAACCCGCCTTCAATATAGCCGCAGAGATTTTAAGGAAATGTGCAAAAAACTGAGGTTTTCTACTTTAATTAAACACATAAATATCATTAAATTGAATTTTGTACTGAAATAAACACTATAGTATTTTATTTAACTTACCGGATCAGTCGGAGTAGTAATCGGTAATCAGTATAAGACGTACTCTTGTAGCTTCTAAAGGTATTAACTTTTAATTTAGGCTCAACAATGTTCTTTTTTAAACCTTTACAATAAAATACCACCTTTAGCCTGTACCAAACTGAAACATAAGTTCAATTAACGAGTACTCACTACACAGCACAAAATACCACATAAAAGTATCTTAGGTAGTAACGAAAACGAAAACTTTCTCGTTATTGTAAACATGAAGCGCTAGGTAGAAATGTAAACCTTATTAGCCGTTAATAAGGCCCATTTTAAATTGTCAATGCGTGGTTTTTTGCTTTTCGTTTACCACGCAATTGATAAAGTTTAGCTTTAATTCGTGAAACTGAAATTACCTATTGGCACATAATATATGTTATTTAAATACATAATATATTAATTAAATTTAAAATAAGATTTTGTATGGTAGTCTGTGAAAGAAGTATCCGACAGTTGTATACTCTGGTTTCGACACCGTCATTGTATATAGCCTGTGGAGTTATACCTAGCTGATATATGTCATGCTGACACTCATGACAGAATGAGGCCATGAAATTTTTTGCGAAATATGTCTACACTGTCACTGTCTATAATACATATACCTACGTAATTGTATTGTTTAATTTCTGCATTGTGTAGTGGCATAAAAGGTGTTTTGAGGTTTATATAAAATATAATTGTAGTTCTGGTGTGGTGATTGGAGTTTTGTTAAGTAGATACTCCGCTTTGCATTACTGATGTAGAAAGTCAGCAAGATGCTTGGCCAGTTTAATAACGTCGGTGTTCGCGATTGCAATGGAACTAAACTACGGTATGATCAAGCTTGTTTAGAAATAATTACTGATGGCCCAATTGCTTTCTGGAGCCAGTATGAGGAGTGTGAAGATTGCATGTTGTTGGAGACTGCCAACTTGAAGAAGTCAGGTCCTGTAGTCCTAGAAACGATCAGTCCCGTCCGATTTGCTATACGCAGCGCAGATAATGAAATTTGCAATGGTAAGTAACTTTTCCAAACATTTTTACCACTTATACTAGGTCTGATATTGTAACTCGAATTACAAATAATTTATGAGATTTAGTGAAAATATGAAACCTTTTCAATATAATATGTAGGTAATGACGTATTTATCGACGCTTAGGTCAAGTGACTCATAATAAAATATCAATATTGGCTAACATTCTGTTTCCTATTTAGCTATGTAAACATCTGTCTGAAACTATTGATATTGATAAGCACAATCAATGTAAATACACAAAGGCTTATGGTTATAATGTTTCGAAATTAATGATATAGCATAGGATTAATAATTTGTTTTTCACATAAATTTTTACATGAAGAAGTTAATTTAAAACCCTCTTATATAAGAATAAATGAACTACATTATTAGTTACTCACTTCTAAAATGAAAGTGTTTCTGTGTGAATTCTCTTAAAATTTATGCTAAATGAAAGTTTCCAAAATTTATTAATTTTAACAATCTGATTGATTAAGTATATTTATTATAATTATTACTAATATCCATTTACAATGTAAATGTTGTTGCTGTCCTCCTTACATACTCTTAAACCTGTTTTACTGTATTAATTGATATGCAGGGAATGCAAAAGCTGCATAATTTACTATGTGTTAATTAGAATTTTTAGATAAACTGTAAAATTGAAAACTTGTTGTGAAACCTTGAAAACTTGTATATATTTTAAGAACTACCTCTCTGTGTCATGTGACTAGCAACAATGGAAATTTCCTTTGTGGATTACTAAATTAATGATATATTACTTATTGTTTATTTTGTTCATATATTATATTTTATACAATTATTTTATTCTCAATATTGCACTTTCACTTACAGTTTATATTAGAGTTACATAATGCATACAGAAGAGGTACAAACAAATAAAGTCTTGTTTAGTAAAACCTGTAATATAAAAGTTGGCTGAATCATAAACTTGATTGTTATCATTTTAATTGCATATGTTTTATATGTTTCATATATCAATTATGTATCTGATACACATCCATTGTGAATGCATAATTAAATGAAGCATAAGAAAGCATCTAATACATATAAAGAAATGCCTAAAAAAACAGAACATTTAAATTTCACTTTTTTATTTATATTTATACTATTAAACATCACACATGTTATAATGGAGAAAACCAAATTAAGAAATACAATGTGAAAATAGCATGAGAACTTATGAATCAGGTTGCTGTGTCAACCGATCTGTATAACTTCCTCGCTATCATGTAGCTAGCAATTTTGATGTGGCAGTGGATATATAAATGAATATTATGAGTCACAATTATGGTTAGACCAAGTTATTTGGTACCATAATTATTAATACATAAAATTATGCTAAATATAATACAAATATACTATTTTAACTGTCTTTAATAAATTTTGTTTTTCTTAATGGTCAAGTATTTACACTATCAAACCTTTACAGGTACCTACGAATTTGAAGAGTTTGGTCAGTATAGCATCAATGTTGCAAACGATAGTCTTAACTGCCAGCCCCGGATGACAGCAGAGCCTGATGCCGCTTACCTCCCAATACTTACAGCGGTAGTTGTGTTGTTCTCTTTGGCCACACTCTGGTATATTGTTAAAGGAATTCTTAAGATAATCATTGCGGGACGCTTCTATTCCAGATACTTTGCAAGGTACGCAAATTTATATGTTTGATATAATATATATATATATATATATACGTCGTATTTATTTAAATATCTGTATTACACAAAAGTAAATATTATATTTGCTGTACCTGAGCTGTATGAATGTATGGTTTATAATTCTTGCAAGATAATTTTGCAAACAATTAAAAATAGTTTACAATCTTTTGTCCTTTGTATGACCATCATCTGATTAAATATTATCTTAAGATTTGTGTATGATATAAATAGTTATATATATATATATATATCACATCACTCCAAAGTCATAAAATCTGATAAAAGCCAAGAGGCCGATTCCAGATGGGTGAAAAAAAATATGTAGATATATTATATTGATTATCTTAGTAGCTAAAGTTAAAAGACAGTCTTAGGATTGAATATTTCTCTTTGCTTAATAGGCAATTAGGTGACCAGCTTCTGTGCCTGACACGCGCCGATTATTGTGTCTACAAATGCTGGTTTTTCAAGATATTCTCTATCCTAGTGTTATTGGGAATAGAGAAAATATTAATGCATTGGGCTTAGCTACTAGGCCATTTAAAGTTTTCTATATCATGGAAACGTGTCTTGTTTTAGAGAGGACAATGAACTGGGCTCCGAAACACGCGTGATTGTCTCAAGTGAACCTAGGTCCCCTACGAGATCTAGGCTGCGGTCGCTAGACATCTTTAGAGGATTCTCCATTGCGCTTATGGTAAGTTCTGAGCTGACGATTCAAGACTAAGGGTGACATTCAGACCTAAGGGTCTGTCAGAATGTCAAGCTCAAATTAAAAACGTTATTGCACGCACACATGTGTATCGAGACCTACAATCCATCACTGCGATGCCGTATCACCTTGACGTCCGTCGTTTCACAACTGATCGATTCTTAAGGCAATTTCTGCCGCGCACTATCACTATGTAGATCCAGTTGCCCACTGAAGTATTTTCGAACCAATGCGACTGAGGGTCCTTCAAAAAAGAGCGTACTAATCTTCTTTAGGGTGAAGGAAGTGTACCTTCTTCCCTCCGCAATCTTCTACACGTATCGATTATATAATGAGATGATTATTCGTAACAAAAGTCTATTAATATGACTATAAAGTAACTAGTCCTATTTACAACTATATTATGTGCTGACTCGTAAGCTGCAAGCAACTACAATCTTTTTAGGTCTGGGCCTCAGAATTCTGTATCTGTTTTATGATTTGTCAATCATGACAAGTTGGTGATCAGTCTATACCTGACACACGCCATCGACTTTTTGGATACAAGGCAACATTTACTCACGATGTTTTCCTTTACCGTTCGCGCGAATGTTAAATGCGCACATAGAAAGAAAGTCCATTGGTGCACAGCCGGGGATCGAACCTACGACATCAAGGCTGCACGCTGAAGCCAGTTGGTCGACACTCCTTGCTGCAATTGTAAATTTATAAAAAGCTACCCAGTTGACACTAATTTGTGGGGCTCATTGGTAGCTCACTGCCACTATATTGTTTTTTTCATTCAGTTATCTAGCCTAGATACACATAAAATACTGAGATACGAAAATATAGCTAAGTATTTTCTTACTTGCTATCTGAAACAATATATAAATGGTAATTAACTCAAGGTTTACAATCACTATTCAATGGTTTCTCTGTGTAATTTATGTGAGAAATTGTAGACAAGTAATTTTAAACAATTCTCTCGCTAAATATAAAAGTATAGTGTTTTAAATGCTTTAAAATTCACAAAAAATAATTAATAACAAATAAATTTTACTAATTTTTTTATATAACAATCATTATTCACAACAAATAATTAAATTATTAAAACATTAAATTACTCTTTATTCATTATTTTTATATAACAATCATTATTCACAACAAATAATTAAATTATTAAAACATTAAATTAATCTTTATTCATTATTTTTTATATAACAATCATTATTTAATTATTCACACCAAGCGTTGACCTAAAGTTCGTAAAAACATCGATCATTTAGAAACAGCTATCGAAAAACCAAATCAGCTTCTAGGCTTTATCTGACTTATATCTAGGTAACCTTAATATTCAAATAGCGTTATTTTTTATAAATCTATAGTGCACTAGGTAATCTCGTGTATTCTAGGTCAATCAAACTTAAATCTAATTTCGGAATCTGTCAAACCATTTCACTTACTAATTGCATATATAGGTATAAAAACTGGACTTTAAAAAAAATTGTATAGCGAATAAAAATTAACGGAAATATTATTTTGTCAAACCCTAATTTAGAAAATATTATAGCTTACTAGCTGACCCGGCAAACGTTGTTGTGCCATGTGTTATATTTCTAGGAAACATTTTTTAGTTCAATAAAAATCTACTATAGTAAAAATAGGGGTCGATCGTAGAGTGGTGACAATTGAGAGTCGTATGTATTTTTGTATGCTGCATCATAAAAAAATAAAAACAAAAAAGTTAGGATGAACACTCCTTATCACTTAGGGGTTTGAAAGATAGATAGTAGCCGATTTTCACTTACTGCATAGGCATAAAAAGTTTCATAAGAATTGGTCGAGACGTTTCGGAGAAGTAATGTTCGTTACATTGTGACCATTGATATACAAAAAACCCAAGATGCACACTCAACGTCTAAGAAACGTCCTCAAAAAATGAGCGCAACATTCTAAATTGTGCGCTCATTTCAAATAGTCTCGCGTCTAATAAGTGGAGTCGATGTTATTTATTTGTGTTTTTTTTATAAATAAATTTATGTACTTTTGAACTTTTTTGTGTGTAGTTTTTGACAAATATATTTACTAACAAATTATTTTTTAATTTAAAGAAAAAACTTTTTAACCGGATTAAAGTTATGTATTATTATAAATTTACAACTATTTAACATCCAACACCTTTTGTCTTCAGTCACCGTGACCACGCACGCTGTAAAGCACCCGAAAAGTCGGATAAATTTAAAATTATGTTAAATAGTTGTAAATAAAAAAGTCATGTTCGACTCCACTCAATACCTTGTCCTACCGACCACGGTCGGTCGTAAAATTTTATTGCTTTAAGTACGTATACACTGCGTTGTAATAACAACTTTAAGCAATTCGCGTAAGGTTGATTTTGCAATAATATATGCTTGTAACATATACTGTTATAGACATACTGTTATAGAAAGGGACAGAAATAGTGTTTCGGGACACTTTCGAGCGTTACTTTTATTCGAGACTGTGCATCTTGGGTTTTTTGTATATCAATGATTGTGACACGATAATTTTATATATTAAATTTTCCACAGATATTCGTGAATGCCGGAGGTGGTGGCTATAGTATATTCACTCACGCCGCCTGGAACGGATTGACAGTTGCTGATGTGGTCTTCCCATGGTTCGCCTTCGCTATGGGCGAGTCGTTGGTATTGTCACTTAACGCCCGGCTGAGGACGTCGTTGCCGAGAATCGAGGCTCTTAAACAGGTAACTGACTGTAAAATAACATTAACTCCCTAACTATTCAATTGTCAAAATCCTATTTCATTAAATCATCTATTTATTTGAGCAGGTTATGTCAGTTATTAGGAAAGGCGGCCTTATCGTTAACAAGCGATTTCTTCCAGGCAACCCTAATATGGAACACTAAACAAGAAACACCTACAGAGGGTAAATTACAAGAAGTGCATAAATAATGAACAAAAAAAATCAAATTAACACGTAACTATAACTAAAATAAAATCTAAAGAAAAATAATGAATAAAAATTTCATCCACATTAGTAATATTGATTAAATATTCTTTAGAGCATAGTATAAACAAAAATTAAAGCCAATCAAAGGTTTAACTGAGTCACAATAATTAGCCTAATATATAAAACAGTATATGTTATAAAATTTGCAAAATTAGATTAGGACAAACAATTCAAAGAATTCTTTATAGTGGCAGTATTTGTTATCAGTAGAACCGCTCTCATTGTTCTTATAATCATTGTTCCCTTATCCCAACGACTGACAACTGTTTGCCTTATTTCGCGTTGGAGCTAACGATATACCAAGGTGAGGTGTTACGCTAGGCTTACAAATATCAACGGCCACAGAAGTGATCCTTGTGGTACAACTTAAATTAATATGCAAATACATTATAACAGTTATGCTTTTCGTTTATATACAATACCATAAATAACCCGATTATAAATAACTTATTATTATGACATTATGTTAACGTTCTTATTATAAAACATTGTAGAAATTAAAAATGAATTTGCATTCCTATTTATATATGGCTGATTGTGCGGATTTTTGTAGTTGATCGATCTAATTGTACCACTATCTTGGCAAATAAACGTCTTATTATTATACACTACTAGCTGGCCTTGGGAACATCGTACCGCCTAACAGTCGATTCTTTATTTGTGTAAAATACTTATTCTGCTATTCGGGACACCGGTCTAGCTAGTAAGATAAAAAAAGAAAGTTGATAAGACAGCAAATTATGTCAAAAAATAAAAATTTACCTTCCCAGAACCCCTCCACTAACACTTGAACTTTATACTATCGTATTAAAGTTCAAATTGACTTTTAAGTATTATTACGAATATTTTGTATGGTAATATAGAAAAGTGTTGTTTTTAGACTTTTTTTACTCAATTTTTTTTAATATTTTTCCGTAAGAACCATCCTCGTACTTCAAGGTATATTATAAAAAAAATCAGACAAATCGGTCAAGCCGTTTTCATGTTATGTCGTGAAAACGGAAAACGGGTTTCTTTTTTATATATATAGATAATATCGTAATACCATAGTAATAACAAAAAAGAAAATTAAAACAAATTTATAAAGTTTGGTCCCTTTCCCCGTGTACCAATAACGCTGGCAGCATTTCCTCGCTGTATTGCGATGCTTATTCGTTGGGCGAGGGATATCGTAATTATATGGAATATAAGTAAAATTAAATGTAAATCTCTTCCAGGTGGCACAAAGATCCCTATTAATGTCCTTAGTAGGAATTTGCCTAAGTTCAGTGAATGTGTCGTGGTACGATGTCCGCTGGCCCGGAGTGTTGCAGCGCTTGGCCGCGATGTACCTTATTGTTGGTGCTCTCGAATGTGCCTTTATGAGGACCAGCCAGAATATCACGCCAGGTGCGCATTTTACATTCTCTCTTAATGGAAATCGTCAAGAAACCGGTATGACATAAAAAGTTGAAGGCGGGTCATACATAGACGGCTGATCACCTACTTGCCTAATAAAAAAAATCTGAAAGTCTGAGTCCCAGACCTAATAGGGAGCGCCACTAGTTTTTTCGATCAATCGAATTAACCTTCATTATATTTATAAATTGTCTCAGGATAAAGTGAATTACCAATTCTTAAAAGGCCTGCAGCCCACGTCCGTGGGCGCCGGTAGGTATCACATAACATCAGGTGAGCCTCCTGCCCGTTTGCACCTGTTCTATAATTTAAAAAAAATGAAGACATTTAAAATTGCGATCTAGCCTAACTTAATAATAATAATAATTAAGCCTCATTTATTTCTTGAAAAATTTACAAAAAGTTACAAAATATACACACACACATAAAATATATATATATATATATATTCTGTTTTTTCAAGGACCTCTTATTGAGTATAGGCCTTCTCCAATTGACTCCATTTCTCTCTGTTTTGAGCATTTTTCTCCCAATCCTCTCCACCAACTTTCTTTAGCTCGTCGGCCCACCGTGCAAGAGGGCGACCACGCTTTCTTTTTCCTGTCGGCCCTTTCCACTTTGTTACCCTTTGCTACCCTAGCCTAACTTATAACTTAAAAATTTACTAAAATGGTATGTAAAAAGATATGTTATAAAGTGTTCAGTAACACTACTTACAGTCTATTAAAGGGAAGACACTCTGTTCTTGTGTACTATTTACGTTAATCTGATTTACTAAACGGAAAATTTTTATATTATTTTAGTCTGTGTTATATATTATTATCGAATTTTGTTATAAATATAAATTTCCCAATATCCCCGAATCTAGTGGTGCGGGGCCTTATTTTATACACATATTTTGGACAAATATATTAAGAAATGTTCTAATATATATATATTCATATTATATATTTATAGGCAAGTGGGGGAACGTTGCCTCGCCTCCACTACGCTTTTGTTGCAGTGTCGGTAGTTACCTTTATAACGATTTGTTGCTCCAGATCACACATGGAGGCTCCAAATACAGGACATTCTATAATGAGATGCATCACTGTCTGATTTAATATCTGATGATATTATTATAGTATTAAATTAATAAATTATTGCCAGGTCGTTCCCTATTCCGTGATATCGCGGCGGGCTGGCAACAATGGCTGGCCACGATTCTTTTGGTTGCTATTCAGGTATTTATTTCTATTGTCTATTGCATATGTTCTTTTGTAATGTAAATAAACAAATGAGTGAAGGTTATTTATAAAAAGAACAACGATAATATTTTAAAAAATAAATGTGGGCGGCAAGAGAGGATTTTTGGACTCCTATCAAACCTTTCTGTGGTAATATTCACATAAATAGTTTTTTCTATTACCATGTAGATGATATACCTTAATTGAAGACGTTTTCCAAGCTAAAACACATTTATGATGACTTCAAGAATTCAAAACTAAATCCTTAATTAATAAATGAAAACTTACGCCTTACAATATTTCGAAAATTCCAAAATTTATGAAAACATACAATTAATAATCCAGAACGTCAAATACACGGCTATCACCGTCCGTACCTATCTTTTATTCCCTACTTGTTATAATTCTACGCCAAGCATAAACTAATTGGACAAATGTCACAATAAAAAATAGTAGTTTATAAAACTGTATCATAAAAAAATGTGAGCCGTCACGGGCCGCCTGGCAGATGTGAAACATCGACATTATTTTGTAAAAGTAATATGCAGAAAAATACAGATTGTGATAGGAACTAAATATGTCATAATGATAAATAAAAAATATTACGATTTTTTTTCAGATAACGATGACTATTTATTGAATAAACGTTTATTTTCATTAAATACAAAAATTTACGAATTTATTTCAAATCGTGACTTCTTAATTTGTTTTATCAGTGACTTAGAAATACACACACCGTACACACTACTGCATGTAGACTGTATATATAAACCATCATATAGCGTGGTGACGCGTCGCCACGCCACAAAACGGTGCGGCTATAGATGTTTCACATCAAAAACAAACAAAAATATTTGCTAGCTATAAATAGTTTTATTGACATCATACAATCGCAATTTCCATTTTTTTTTACGTTCCCGAAATGAATAATATTCTTTTAAATCGACAAAACAAAGCTTTGTTGGAATTGGAAAATATTTGATTTATTAAGGTTTCCAAGTTCTACATCGTTAAATTACAGTCAAATTTGCAACGTCCAGTTTCATCAAAATTTAGTAGTTATTAAGGTCCACGACTTTTGAAAGGGGGCATGCAAACTTAGGTCAACTTGAAAGAAACTTGGATCCTGACTAATTAAAAAAAATACATTCATTCAGGTGTGTATAACATTAACTGTGGCGGCGCCGGGTTGTCCCCGCGGGTATGTGGGACCCGGAGGTCTTCACCGCACTGCATTAGGTGATTTCTCGCTGGTCAACTGCACTGGTGGTATCGCAGGATATATTGACAGGTGAATTGTTATGTGGTGTATTTAAAATACATGTATAAAATTTATGTCTGTTGCTTTTGTATGTTTTATCATTATCTTAATATATATAAATTACGAGTCATGTTGTTTGTCCGCTATGGACTCCTAAACTACCGAACCGATATCAATCAAATTGGCACACCGTGTGCAGTTTGATCTAACTGAAAAGATAGGATAGCTTACACCTCAATTTATACCCGCAATATTATTTTATTGCAAATATTTGATTATTATTTGATACAATTCTAACAGATGGAGCTGTGTTACAAGTACCAACGTTTCACATAAGCTATTTCTACCTTTCAATTAAGTTCTCCTACCGTTTCCCTTGAATAGTTTACTACTATTTACTTTAACAAAAACCTTAGCCACAGCAACGCTTGGCCGGTCTGCTAGTGTAAATATAGGATCTGGACTTAGTACGAGAGTATAAAAAAATATATATATTTTGATTTTTAATTCCGTACAATTCTGACAGCTATAATTTTTTGATATGTCAGAGATTGAACCTTTTGGCCAGGCACATTTTTCAATTTCAATACTTTACTACGTTCCTTTTCATCACTCATAGTAAAAAGGTTTACTAAACCTGGATTAGTAGGCCAGCTAAAGCATAAAATAAAGTGATTAAAGTGAATTCGATATATTGTTCGTGATATTGAAATATTTGTTATTTTCGTATTAGGTCCTAGTGGCCTAGTAAGTAAATATTAAGATTTGCCTTTTTGTAGGTAGAACATAAATAATACGTCGCATTTTCATTTTATTTTTTTATGGGTCAAATGTGTCCCTTTTTCGGTGGAGAATTTTTTTAGCAGCAACACTTATGAAACGTTAGTATTCTATAACTTTTTAAATTCAAAAAAAATACAAGTCGTTTGTGTTTTTTTTTAATTTACTTATTTAGTTTTAGCTATTTGACTGTTTTTATAGTTATATTGCCATATCTTAATAATCTTTGTCTTTTTCTAGATTAATCCTTGGCTCTTCTCACTTATACAAGGGTGGCAGCTTCCGCAAGATCTACATGCCCCTACATCCCCATGATCCCGAAGGATTGCTGGGAATTCTTTCGGGCGTGCTAGTCGTGCAGGCGGGCGCGCACGCATCGAGAATTATGCTTGTGTATAACCACGCCAGGTATTTTTTTTTAAGTTTTGGAATCTTTTAATACTTACGTTTTTATGCGTCTGGCAAGGTCTTCTGCCTTCTGTGGAAAAATAAATTTTGTTGCCGTTTGTGCTTTTTTAAAATCATTTTTGACATTTTAATAATGTTAAAAAAATTATCAGTGACGCTCGCTACAACCTTTTTAATTCTGGGCCTCAGATTTCTGTATCTGTTTCATGATCATTTGTCATCTAATAGGCAAGTAGTTGATTAGTCTCCAGTGCCTGATACACGCCGTTTTGGGTGTAAGGCAAGCCGGTTTCCAAACAATGTTTTTCTTCACCGTTCGAGCAAATGTTAAATGCGCACATAGAAAGAAGTCCATTGATGCGTAGTCGGGGATCGAACCTAGGACTTCAGGGATGAAAGCCGCGTGCTGAAGCCTCCAGGCCAACACTGCTCTATTTTAATAATGTTAATACTATAAATAGTTTTTCTAACTCAAATATTATTTCAGGGCAAGAATAATGCGTTGGGTGTTCTGGTCGATTGTGTTCAGCGTAGTTGGTGGCGCCCTCTGTGAATTTTCCAAAAATGGCGGACCGATCCCAATTAACAAAAACCTTTGGTCCGTATCTTATTGCTTGGTGACAGCTGGAATCGCGTTCTTCATACAGGCCGTGTTATATTTCTTGGTGGATTTGAAGACGAAGTGGGGTGGTCGCCCCTTGTATTATGCAGGTGCGTTGTATTTTATAGTGTGTTCCTAGGTATCATAAACCCACTCACAATAATTTATATATGGGTATGACATACCAATACGCTGGAAGTGTTACATACACATATTAAGTTTGGTGGTATATACTCATAATTTATACTTTAATAATGGCCTGGAATACAAAATAAATTCTAAGACAAATCTTATACCTATTGTATACAGTTTCGTTACTCATTCTTATAAATAGATTATTATATATTTAAAATATATTTTTTTATTCCAGGACAAAACGCCCTCTTCCTGTACATCGGTAGTGAGCTTCTAAAACGTCATTTCCCGCTATACTGGCATGTTCCAACCCCAACACACAGCCAATTACTGGCAACACACGCGACCGCCATGTTGATTTGGCTGGCCGTCGGTGTTGCCCTACATAGAAAGCGGATCTTTATAACGCTCTAATATTATTATATATATACTTATTAAACATAAACATAGAGAATGGACAGCGTTAATTGGAACGTCAAATATGATACGCAGACTTGAGAGTTGAAAATGAATGTGACTTTAGAACATGTTTTATACACTGAAGTGAGACTATTTGGACTAAAGATACAAGAAAGATATGAGAGACAAAAAGGGGCATATTTTAGAAAGGCGTGATATACCACCTAATAGTCTGTGCAGGCCTATACCTGTCTTCCTAGATAAAAAATCTTATTAGCTGGAACCTAGTTAATGGTATGAGACCCGCTATTGTAATACAAATCTAAGCGACATAGTTCGGCTTGGTCACGTGACCATTTTAATATAAATTCGAAGATAACAACTCATCTATTTCAATTTACTTAGGTCCGTTGACCTTTTTTCTAAATTATATTACCTAATTCATTCTCTATGTTGCATAAGCAACGGCTTTTATGTATACTGTGCAAAATTTTCGAGTTTAGGTTAATTCTTCGTTAACTTGCATTTCATAGTGCACACAGAATACATAGAAGTTTTTATTCGGTCATTTAGTAGCGATATCTATGGACATAACTTGACTATAAGGATACGGTTCAGAGACAATTTTACGTGCGAACCAACGTTCCCATACGCCCTGAATGTCATCTGTCAAACGGTCATATTCTGGATTTTGACAGATAAAAAAATAAACTCGCGCTAAAACTTGTATCTGAATCGTGCATTAAAATTTGACCATTCTTAACATAATATTTTCAAAGTTTTTCTCTTAATACTAGGAATGTAAGATCTGCTATAAATCTAAAGACTGTTTTATTCCAAGAATTGGCTGTTGATACATTAAGTTATGCTAATTGATAAATAAGTGCCTAGAACTCTTGTAATGCATATATAGCCAGATATTTTTTTAACCTTGCATTTTGCCTACTTAAAACTAAGGCAGTACAAATGTAATTAAAACAAATCAGTCATGAATTTGGTTAATGTGCTAAATATAATTTGTTTCTTAACATATAATTCAAAAAACAACAATGAAAACTAAGTAAATATTTTTTTTTTTAGATAATTTTAGAATATTTTTTATTTCTTTAGCTTTTAGTTAAATCTGTACTAAGGTTGCACATTATTCATCTTTTTTTTATTTAGATAGAATGTGTTTTTATTTAGTAAATAGAACTCAATTTCAATTATTATGTCCATGTATAACATATTATAACCAATTATGTAAACACAGATAGTTGATAGTAAAACATATAAATTTTACTTATTAATAATTTCATGATTAAAAACTGTTTATAATAAAAATATATAAAATGTTGACATTTTTGTTTCATTTAATCCTTAAAACTTACCCATCTTAACATATTCTGCAATAGGATAAAATAGGTTTCCTTTTTGTTACTTTGGTTACCTTGTTTTTCCAAATATAAACAATGGCATGTACCTAATATTGTACGTAGGGCGTTGTCAACGTTTTATCGAGTAAGTCCGATTTAGGTTCTTAATTAATATTTTATACAAGATTCATGATTCTATATAAAAATTTAGTAAGTAAAGGCTTTATGGTTATTTACAACAAGGTAAAATTAAATTAATTCTGTCTTATTTTAGTTTATGGCGCCTTACAAGTAAAACGGAATGCGAATAACCTTCACGTGTCATTGAAACGTCAAAAAGACGTATGTTGATAACAGCGGTATTGGTTCAGTTTCGGTTTTCTCGGTGTTCAAAATCACGTACGTTTTGTATTAAAAATATGGAGCCAAAAGTGAATTTAAGACAAGACCCCGCTTATCAGAAGCTACAAGAACATTATAATACAAATGCAGACAAGATCAATATACAACAATTATTTCAACAAGATGCCGAACGGTTTAACAAATACTGGTAACTTGTTTTTTAAATAATAAATTAAAGAATAAAATTATTAAAAACTAAATATACAGTAAACCCGAAATTGAAGGTTATTTTTGAAAACAGTAAATAATTCGTTGTGACCTTATCAAAACTTCTAAGTCAAAGTTCAATTGACTTTCAAAATAATATTATAAAGGTCGTTCAAAACAATGTCACCTACAAACTTATATAGTTTTTAAATAATTAGGTAACTTTTTCATTTTACTATTATTCCATAATTGATTCGCAATGTTTCCTTCCTTGAATAAGTTCCTTTGTAAAAATAAGTCTTTTAATTATTAAATAAGGCTTATTATAATTATTATAATAATTATTTTTATAAAGAGAAAAATATTAGTTTTTCTACCATCCTTAGAACATCTTACATATAATGGATTTCTTAATTAAATATCTGAATTTCTAAATTTACAGTTGGAATGTATAATAATTATAAGTAATTAGTGACACAAAAAATGTAATATATCCTAGTCAATCTCATAATGGTATGTCATAAGAACATAAACTGTTAAATACAATTGAGCTTGTTTAAAAACATCACATTTTTTTTTTTTTTTTTTAATTTCCTCATTTACTTTGCCACATGTGATGAAATTGTACAATTTCTGTGAATAACTAAAAAAAATTACATGTTTTAAATTGCCATACACCTGTAAAATTTATTTTGTTTATATTCATCTTTTTTAGTCTTCGAATTCCCACTCCCAATGATGGTGAAATCTTGCTTGACTACTCCAAGAACAGAATGGATGATGCAGCATTCTCCCTGCTTTTAAATTTAGCCAAAAGTCGCAATGTTGAAAAAGCAAGAGATGCTATGTTTTCTGGTGAGTCATTTATTGATAGCATAAATTTCATAATATTTTCAAAGAGTTACGTAAATGTAACAATCGTATAATAAGGTCAGTTTATAAACTTATTGCTAACATAACTAGCCGCAGTCTGTCAAATATAATGGTATGCATTCAAAATGTCATACATCTTACCACAACTTGAGGAAAAACATTTCCTAAATGGCATAAACTACTCAATTTCTTAATACTTAGGCTTTAATAAGTAAACAACATACTTATGGTCAAACAAGAATTAGATTTTTTCCAAATTTTGTATGAAATGAATGTGAATTTAAAATCTTAACAAACAATGTAATTTTTAGGTGAGAAGATAAACTTCACAGAAGACCGTGCAGTGTTACACATTGCTCTTCGAAACAGACAAAACAAACCTATATTGGTTAATGGCAAAGATGTGACTCCCGATGTAAATGCTGTTTTGGCTCATATGAAAGAGTTTTCAGAGCAAGTTATAAGTGGATCTTGGAAAGGGTAATTAATATAATTCTACAGTTTAAAGTATTAATTACAGGGTAACCATGATTGCATAAATAATTAATTATTGTAAATATAATAAATTTGTGTTTATATTTCTAAATACATATATCTTGCTGTAGGTTATATGTGCAACTGGGGTTGTAGGTTCGATGGTATATTATATCACTCCACAATAATAGTATACTGGACACTGGTCTTGATTCGCTCCAAGTGACGTTAACAGTTTTACAGAATCTTACATTTTTCCTTATCATGCTTCAACAAGTCTCTGTTTTTTTTTTATGGCTCTGGCACGGTTTGTGCATTAGCCAGCCTCAAGGATAAGATTTTTATAATTCGTGCTTGCCTCAGAAATTCGACCATGTCCTCCATGTACGGTTTAAGCATTCGCCTGGTACCGCACAACCCTCCCAAAGGCCGAGACAAATTTAAATTAAAACTTACCCACGAACCGGGAATCGAACCCGGTACCCCTCACCTAGCTGCCACTTAACCGCTAGGCTATGAGGCCCTCCAAGTCTCTATTTCTCATAGGTTTCCTAAACAGACTATAGACAACAAATATACTTTTCAGCTCATTGTATACACCATAATTGTTGCACATTTTTAAAATTATTTAATTTGTATACTTTTTGAATATGGTAGTTATGGACTATATGCAGTGAATAGTTTGATGTGTTAGCAGTTTGGAACCCAAGAACTTGCTGCATAGCCAGAAATTATCCATGACTTTGTCTTATCTTTCTTTCTCTCAATTAAAGAAGTTTATTTAAATGTTTAGTACCTAAACCAAAGATAATATTGTATAAATTACTTTCGTTGTCTTGAAGAAATTATCCAATGCTGCTAGCACTATAAATTATGTTTGTAATGATTATATGAATAAAAATGACTAAATCAGTGGCACTACAATCTTTTTAGAGAGTAGAGTAGTAGAGTTACAGAAACTCTTTCATGATCATTTCTCAATCTAATGAGATCAGTTTTCTGTGGTTGACACTCGCCATCAAGTTTTTGGGTCTAAGGCAAGCCGGTTTCCTCACGATGTTTTCCTTCACTGTTCGAGCGAATGTTAAATGCGCACATAGAAAGAAAGTCCATTGGTGCACAGCCGAGGATCGAAAATAGTAAATATACTTTTCTTTACAGATATACTGGTAAAGCAATAACTGACATCATTAATATTGGTATTGGAGGATCTGATCTTGGACCTCTAATGGTTACTGAGGCCCTGAAACCCTATGCTACCCGTCTTAAGGTATTGACATACTACTTAACATATGTTATATATAACTAATATTAAAAAGAAGAAAGATTTGTATATTGTATGTTAAAGAGGAAACTCAAATACAGTCAAAACCGTTTACGACGACATCGTTTAGAACAACATACCGGTTATATTGACCAAAATCAATCCCGGCTGAATTCTATTGTCTTAGTTTCTTAATAACGTCATCGGCTGTTACGACTATCGGTTTTATTTAGCGAGTAGTCCATTCGATGTCGTTATAAGAGATTTTAACTGTACTATTTATTAAATTAAATTACATTCTTTAATTACAAGGTTTAGTCTTTAGTTAGGCTAATTTGTAACGTGTCTTTGTGTGGAGACTTCTAAAAAATAATCCAACAAACTAACCAACATTCGAACAGGCTATATTAATTTCCAAAAAACTTTAAACAATTCGACAGAAATCATTTTGATATGAATAAAATGTTTTTTTTTAAATATAATTGTATGCTAATTTTATTAGCATACACCGGTTTCCTTTCATCCCAGACTCTATCAATATTTATATATTTCCATTTACAGGTTCATTTTGTATCCAACATAGATGGTACTCACTTAGCGGAAGTACTGAAACGGCTGAATCCTGAGACTGCTCTCTTCATCATCGCTTCGAAGACGTTCACCACTCAGGAGACCATCACCAATGCCACTTCAGCCAAGAACTGGTTTTTGGATGTCGCGAAGGATGTAAGGACCTATTAATTTTAACTAAATATTCTGGCGTTTATTCCTAATACATATATATCCATAATACTATAGAATATATTAATTTGCCTGGAAAAAACACTAACATATATTCTTGCCAAGGCTTTTATAGTCATTATGTTGAATATATCGCTTGCCCCGGGAAAGAAAGTCGTAAATGCAAATTATTATTATTATTACTTATTATTACTACTACTTATTATTATTATAAGAATATTATTATTATTACTAGGTTACTTAGAACATTAAATATACAACTATATATATATCAAATGAAAGATATTTTTTTTAGTATTCCAAGATTTAAACATTGTTGTTATGTATTTAGTGCAAATAGTTAAAAAATTACTTATTGTATATTACAGTAATTCATCTAATTAGACTAAAAAGCAAAAGCGTTTACGATTGTTTTGCTGTTTAAGCATAATTATGGACGACACAGTAACCGCACATTACGACGGTATATTTTGTCGAATGTCTATAACGTAATAAGTTATTACAACTCTTTTCGCGGAAATATTATGACCTTGGTGAAACAGGGATATATGATTACCACTCTTTATTCGTTTTTAAATTGTCTTTGGATTTGGTAGAATTACAATCTAAAATAAACTATCTTTATGGTATTGCGATATATTTCAGGGGAGGTAAAATTTGCTAAACGAGTATTACTAACATTCTGCACAATTTCCGTAGAATAAAATCCTCGTGTTTTTTTATAGTAAAATGTTTTGCAAAAATTCTCAAAAAAATTAACAATTATAGAACATTAAAATAGTCATAACTTTACGACTATTCCCCGGGGCAAGCGATATGTTAATCATATGATGAAAGGTAGTATATCGAACCCATTAGAATATATATTAGATATAAACAAAGACAATCCGTATTTTTTTTTAATTAATTTTTAATTTATTAAGTATTTTTTCTGTACTACCTACATTTATTTTTATTTTGTAGCCATCAGCGGTTTCCAAGCACTTCGTCGCGTTATCCACAAACGGCGAGAAAGTTACCGCTTTCGGAATCGATCCCAAGAATATGTTCGGTTTCTGGGACTGGGTTGGAGGAAGGTAAGATTTTCCGTTTATAATTATCGGATGAAACCGGCTAAATCGTGATATTTTTGAAGTGAAACTTCTTTATCGGGTATGGAAAAAATTTAGTGTAACATTTTTCGTTACGCGTCACATTTTTCGGTTACGCGCCATGTTGCTTTTTGAAGTCAAACTTCTTTATCGGCGTTGGAATGAAAGTTCTTTATCGACGTATGGGAGAAATTTTGTAGCAAATCGTCACGTTTTTCGGTTACGCGCCATCGTTTTCTTGTCCCTACCACGGTTGATCCGAAGAGATTCGAAGCCATTAATAACAAAAATATCTAATAACGATAACAATGACAGTAATAAGTTACAATTAGTGAAATTCTGTAATAATCTTAGTAGTAATAAGGTAAAATGAAATAATTGTATTTGTATTCATGTCTATGATAATAAAAGCCTTTTGTTAAACTTTATTTAACCAATTTCGTTAAGTTGCATATAGTAGATCATTTTTCGAAAAATAAGGTCATAAAGAAGTTTCACTTCTTACGTGTGTACGCTAGTACACGCACACATTTTTATTTTAATATTCTCCTCTAAAAATTGCTATTATAGATATTCACTCTGGTCAGCGATCGGTCTATCTATATCTCTATACATCGGGTTTGACAACTTTGAGAAATTGTTGGACGGAGCTAGCTTCATGGACCAACACTTCCTTAGTGCGCCATTGGAGAAAAATGTAAGAAATTTGCTTTGACTAATAACTTGTTATATGTACAGTACATATGTAGAGTGCGAGCTCAAAAGACGGGTTGATGGTCGTACAATGTTATTGATACCTTCACAATATTATTTAGTTTAAAATATATAGAACAAGTGGGTTTAAGGCACCAATCTCATTTTTTAATAAAAATCTATTCGGCCCAACAACACAATGATTCTGCGACCTCAAAAGTGTTACGCGTCCCCTGTACGCACTGTCAAAAGTCAAGATGGCGTCTCGTGCCCACTCGTAACAAATCGTAAATAATTCCAAACTATGAAACAAATAAATAATAATAACAAAAAACTATGATTATTAAAAGTAATTTCAATGACGGTACAAAGCAAGTTTAAAAATCGAGATTCTTTTTAATATTCATAATATTATTTTAAATTCCAATATACAATATATATACCAATACCAATTTAACTTATTTTATGCGTTTACGTCTAAAATATCACTCGTTATTCATACGAGCATATCTTTCACAATTTCTTATTACTTAAAATAGACCATAAACATAAATGATTAAAAAAGAAATCCATTCAGACTTTTAAAAATGACTCCCTTTTACATATCTGTAAAATTTGTATCGAGAATTAATGGTGAGTATGTCTTTGTTTTGATATTAGATGGCGCTTTAGACATTTGAAACGCGCTATCGGATTGCTTTGGAATCAATACATATTAATTTTGAAATTATGATGCTCTCCTTCCAAACCGAAACAATTATTAATTTTTAGATGCCATATAATAGCGATCGCTTTGATTATGGCTTAGTATAATGTATATAGTAACTTAGTAACATTTTACATTATTGTGAAATGATAATTTTTCTTATGATTTTCTTTTAATTTTATTTTCAATAAAAATAAATAGTGTTATTTGTTATGTAATATGTAGGAGTTTTGAGTTGTTACTTGTTACTTCTATTTAATTATTTATAGTCTAATAGAAATTAATAATAACCTTAGAAAATAGAAACCACCCAAAAGGGTGTTCTTAAGGCCCATTTAGATGGCCGAACGTACGATTGTCGAAAGAACATAAAAGTTTCTTCGTCTAAACATTCACCTCTCGCCCTTCCACTTTGGCGAGAATTGCCTCGCAATGGAAATATATTGTGTCCGTGTAAACAGAATTCCAAAAGCAATCATCGTATTTCGAGGTTTTGTGGCAGTTGCTACCGTGAGTGTCGTGCGTGAGGGTGTTTTTATTATTAATACAAGAATTAGTTAAACGGAAACGAAAAATAAGTGTTCCACAAACACTCGTAACTTCTAAAAAGTTCAATTAACTTAATTTTATCAGCAGCTTCAAAATTAAAAGGATTTTTGTGTTATTTTTAAGAACAATATCTTAGTAATCACTAAACTCGAATGAAAAATCTCGCACTTAAACCGATTTGTACAATACGACTTTTAATGAACATAAAAAAATGTAATGCGAGATCGTTTTTATATTATAGAAATTAAAACAATTAATCTTGCTTAATTAAACGAATTGATATAATATATAAATATAGCTGAGGTAATAGAAAATAAGACAATTTGAGACCTTTTTATGATGTATATAGGCCCCTGTTATCCTGGCCCTACTTGGTGTATGGTACAGTAACTTCTACGGCGCAGAGACACACGCACTTCTGCCATATGATCAGTATTTGCATAGGTAAGTGAAGAAACATAATCTAATACATATATAAAATTCTCGTGTCACAATGTTCGTCCATAGTCCATTGAAACGGCTCGACCCATTCTTATGAATTTTTTTATGCATATTCTGTAAGTCTTAGAATCGTCTACACTCTTTCTTTCAAAACCCTAAAAGTGATAAAGGGTATCCAGCCCAAAAAAAAAATTCAGCGTACAAAAATACATACAACCTCCCAATTTTCATCCCTCAAGTCTCAACGATCAACCCCTAGTTTTTCATTATTATAGATATTAATTTTTTCCGTTTAATTTTCTTTATTTTTTCCATAGTCATACGGTCACGTGATCAGTTGGCGCACTATAAGTTAGGAAATACGTTCGTTTAAATTCTAAACGTTTTTTGCTATTTAAAAGAAAAATTATGTAAAGAGCAGATGCCTGGATCGCTTGAAGCCGCCGTTAGGCGTTAACACCGCCCTTTACTGTATCTAATGATTTCACCTGCAATTTTTTTTTCAGTAATGATTTTCGTATTTTAATTTAGATTTGCAGCATACTTCCAACAAGGGGATATGGAGAGTAATGGGAAATATGTGACCCGGTCGGGTTCCGAAGTGGATTACAGCACGGGACCAATTGTTTGGGGTGAACCGGGAACGAACGGTCAACATGCCTTCTATCAGCTGATACACCAGGGAACTAGGTGAGACTAATTCACTAATATGTTTTAAGGTATATTTCTGACATTTCAGTTAGTTTAACGTCTAGTATTGTTTCATTTTACGCCCGAACCCAATAATTAATCCACAATCTCAGATTCTTTTCAATCTGGGATTGTGGATTAATCAGACCGTGACAGTCGATTGATCTCCTATCTGCATCCCAATAACCAAACCCTACGAAGACAATCCATTTATGGCGACGGATAAAATGCTCTTTGTCGTTCCATTTTACCGAGTTTACATTTATATTTGATAATCAATGTAAACCAAATAAACTAAATAAAACCGTACAAATAACATTAAAATATACACGTGTATGTTTAAAACATAACAAACAGTTTTTTTTAATTATTTAAAAAACTGGTGTAAGTTAAATTCTGTTAAAATAATTAACTGTTGAAATCGAGCTTTCGTCAACTGTCATTTTCATACAAAGGTCTATCCACCGACCTCCCATGGATAGCTTGTATCGACAGATGGCTATTACAATCCGTCGATTGGTTATTAACACATTTGTTACAACATTTGGATTAAGATTACTATCTCAGATGGTGTGTTATGGATGGAGATAGGTTATTGGGTTCGGGCGTAAATCTTGTCCGGTTCCGTTTGGTTACGAATACAGTCTACGAAGAATTAAGTATTCCATATAAAAAAATTCAAAATTTTTATTGTACTTGGATTAGATTTTGTATTAAAATAACCCTTTTAGGTTGATCCCATGCGACTTCATAGCGCCTGCGCAGACGCATAACCCGATATCGGGAGGCATTCATCACAAGATACTGCTCGCTAACTTCCTCGCCCAGACTGAGGCGCTTATGAAGGGCAAAACCGCTGCAGAGGTATTAATAATTTTCTATATTCCTACATTTTAATCAAATTTCTTACTTGTTTTCGTTAATGATTTTAAATGGATGCCCAAGATTAAAAGTAACATTAGACTTTGCTCTAAGGACCTTGTAGAACGTCAATCAAACTTAAGTCTCAGGAGCTCTCAAAGTATTTTTTTCTGTATGACATTTGACATATTTGACAGCTGTGAAGACGAGGGTGTGACTTGCGATACGAGTTAGAATTTGTCCCTAAGCCTTTTAGACCAGTGCAGATAGCCTTCAAAATAAATAAAAAGTGAAAAAAAGTAATAGTAGGATGAAACCTATTGGAAAAGGATTACGAAAAATAATTTACGTGCGATCTGAGGTCGGGAAGGGGTAGGGGGGGAGTTTTAAGGGTAAAAAAGTTTTATCTCGATTTCCGGCAAAACTAAAAGTCCTATCGAAGAAAGTTAAATGGCAAAGTTGTAGGTAATTAAAAGATCTAAAACTTTTGTATTCACACATTTTTCACATAACCTCAAAATTTATGTGAAAAATTCTAAAAACCAAGTATTCGGTTTTTAATTTTTATCTTTTACAAATTTCTTTTTTTTTAACGAAATTTGGTGAAAACTTACCTTTCTATGTCCCAAATACGGTGTAATTTATTTGATTAAAAATATTTATTTTTTCACCTTATTTTGAATGAATATCGAAAAAACACCCTAATTTTCAATCGAAAATTCACCCGTTAAAATATCAGCTTTTTACAAAAAGTTGGTGTGCTTTCAGTTCGTTGAAATCTCTACTTTCCTATAGTAAAACATATATATATATATATTACCATAGTAAATCTTCTCAGAAAATGCAAAACATCGTATGCAGTAACGCCCAGACCCGTCATAACCTTCCTTACCATAACCGTTAGATAACACATTTTACGTAAATTTAATTTTATTGAAATAGGCAGAGGCCGAATTGAAGAAGTCAGGAATGGCGCCAGAAGCGATAACCAAGATTTTACCTCACAAAGTGTTCAAAGGAAACAGACCCACTAACTCCATCGTCGTGAAGAAAGTCACTCCATTCACTCTTGGCGCTCTTATTGGTAAGTGGACACGAGTTCCTATAAAATCTTATTCAAATTAACATTCCTTTTAATCTTATGAGATTTAATTTGCCAAATTGATTTTTTTTCGGTCCCTCGATAAATACTCGATAAATTGAATAAAATCAATTTTAATTGGCCCCCTCGATTATTTGAAGTTTTCTACCCTCTATAATTTGAAGTATTTATCATGTGTCAGTTGTCATCTGTCAAAAGAATTAAATAATAACAAAACAAATCGAATTTAATTAAATTATGATTTTTAAAATAAAAGGAATCTCAATGATTAACGTTTGACGACTCATTGGTCCCCAGTGGTTAGTACCCCTGACTGTGAATCGATGGGTCCCGGGTTCGATCCTCGGCTGAGACGAACATCGATGTGATGAGCATTTGGTGTTGTGCTTAGGTCTTGGGTGTTTAAATATGTATTTATATGTCTATCTATCTATAATATGTATGTATATCCGTTGCCTAGTACCCATAACACAAGCTTCGCCAGCTTAGCATGCGACTAGGTCAATTGGTGTGAATTGTCTTAAAAAATAATAATAAACATCAACCGTCTATTGACTCGATCATAACATTTCCTGATAATTCGAGCATTCTATATAAAATGATTTAATTTCAGCAATGTATGAGCACAAAATCTTCACTCAGGGTGTGATTTGGGATATCAACTCTTTCGACCAATGGGGTGTTGAGTTGGGAAAGCAATTGGCGAAGGCAATCGAACCAGAGTTACTAGATGGAACTAAAGTTTCATCGCACGATGCTTCCACCAATGGATTGATCAATTTCTTGAAAGAAAACTTTTAATACCCAGACAACTTAGAAGTGTCGTTTATACAATCTCTTTATATTCGTCTAAGAATCACGAGGACTATATATTGATATGACTCATTTAAAATCTAATATTTTATCGTATTTATATTGTGTAATGTTGGAAACAGCTGTTTGTAAAAAAATATTTATGGAAATTAAAATTTAGATCTTTTTATCACTGTTAAATTTTTTTTAAATTTTGGTTGTAGGATAAAAGGCTTGTGTTGAATGCACCGCGCATGGTACGCGTTTAGTTATTAAGTAAATATTTATGTTTAGAGATGTATTTGTATGTTGAAATAAATATTAGCACAAATTGGATTTTTTTTACTAACGAATGAACGAGTATTCATGTACACAGTATATATATATTGAGAATATATATGTACATGAATTGGTTGTCTAAAAAGCGACCTAAGCGGGTTGTTTAGGAAGGAAGGTGCACGATCCTACAACCGGAAGGATTTTCGCAACTATTTGTAGGAATCCTCGAAAATCCATTTCGTTTTCAAGCACAGACAATGTGTGGGTAATGTGTAAAAAAGTAAATAATTACTGTTGAACCAAGGGAGCGTTCAAGTATTACGTCACGCAATTTCTAGAGATTATTGACCCCCCCCCCATGTAACGTAACGTTTTTCTGTACCCAATTGTAAAACGTTTCGTGAGTGACTCTTTATACCTAAAAGTTACCATTATGTGCTGTAAAGTACTGCAAAGTCTCAATTCAATCTCGTAACGTTTTACGCTTTTCAGGGTATGAAAAGTTTTAATTGATAATGAATAAATATCAGTAAAATCTTTTTATGTATTGATATCAGTTAGAATTTTTTAATACAGCAACCCGTTTGGCCCCATACCTTGCTTTCTAGTTCCGCCAATACAAGTCTAGGGCAATAAAAGACCATTTAGAAAAATCTTATTTATTACAATTATTTACATTACCGGAATGCGTAACTTAAGCGTCAAACATATTTAGTCTTTTTTCGGGGATTTTAATATTCGTTTCGTAAGATCTAAAACGTTTAAAAAGCTGGAAAAGCTAAGGAGCCTGTCCATATAAAATATCCCCTTCGTTCATAAAATCATTTGCACTCTTTAAAAAAGTATTCCGTCTCTTTCTGTCAAATTGTATTTACGCTGTGTTGAAAGGAGTCAGATTAGTACTTAGATCGAATGGTGCGTTTTTTTATGAAAAAGGGGCAAAAATACACCTTTATAAAATAACCCTCAATTTTTTATTTTTAAATTAAAACGTGTCATTTTATAAATAAGACATTAGAGACGGAAGAGTAATTTAAAATTCTATTGCTTGTAATTAAATTTCGTTTTAGGAATTTTTTAACAATAATGCAAGTGTTTTATTTCCTATCTCCATAATTACTTCACAGATTTTGATCAGATTTTGAACGTAAATGATAAATTCCAATAGTAATAGTATGAATGCGTCAAATTGAATAACGTTTATTTAGGTTTTCTTCCCCGTCCACCACCAGTTTTTGCTTTTTTATTTGATTTATTCTTCTCTTCTTCAGCTTTACGTTTTGGGTTCGGTGTCGTTGAGAGGACCTGTTGACATAATATATATACATTTCATTATCTGATATATTTAAAAAAAAATACCTGTTTTAATATAAACAATTCAAAGATTTTTGAATTGTTTACATTTAATAAATCTTGGGTACACTGTTGACACTTATTTATTTATTTATTTATTAAGCTTACGACATCACACACAGTACTAAATCTAATAACTATTTTACAAAATCTTACATCTAAAATGTGTGACAAATAATGTAAACATAAGTTTCACAAAAAAAATTAAAACAAAATAAAATTATAGAAATTTGTTGGCACTTAGAGCAGAAAAAAAAAAATCATCAGCAAAACAGCGAAATTAGGTTCGAGAAAGGCACGCCACAATGCTTTCTCTTAAACTTGATTAGTAAATATTTAAAATAAATAATAAGTAAAGTTAATTATATTTTTGTTTAATTGAGTGATTCCATTACATAGTAATCGTATTCATTAAATCTTTTAATTACGAAAATTAATAGGTAGATTAGATTATTTTAACCGCAAATAAGGTTTTTGGTATAGGGATAAAACAAAATATTGATTTTCCAGAAATTATATAGGTTTGATAACTCTACAAAAATAAAAAAGCAGTTATTTTTAGACAGATAAAAAAGCAGTTTTTTTTAGACAGATAAAAAAGCAGTCTTTTTTAGACAGATAAAAAAACAGTCTTTTTTAGACAGATAAAAAAGCAGTCTTTTTTAGACAGATAAAAAAGCAGTTTTTTTAGACAATCCATGACGTAAATATGTATTAAAAAAAAACAATAAAGTTACCTTGAAAAATCCATCAAGCCGTCCCTGCGTAGTGCCAGTTCTAGCTTTGAACAATTTCTTGGCGCCATTTCTGACTCTTTCTTCATTGAATTGTTTGTCTCCACACAGAAACTTAACTAGGCCTTCTTCGTCAGGGTCACTCCATTTTAACTGAAATATTTGTAAGATTAAGCCTCCTCAACACCACTGGTGCCTCGTGGCTTCAGCGTGCGACTGTCATACCTTTGGTTTTAGGTTCGATCCCCGGCTGTGCACCAATGGACTTTCTTTCTTTGTGCGCATTTAATATTTGCTCGAACGGTGAAGGAAAACATCGTCAGGAAACCGACACAAAAAGTCGACGGCGTGTGTCAGGCACTGGAGGCTGATCACCTACTTGCCTAGATTTAAAAACGATCTTGAAACAGATTCAAATCTGAGGCCAAGACCTAAAGAGGTTGTAACGCCACTGATTTATTTATTTTTATATTTCAAGCCTCCTCACACAGTTTCATGAATAGTAATTAATTATGTCACTTCTTTTATCATTTCAGTCTTTTGTTGTAAGTGCATGTTTTGTATATAGAGAAACTTTTAATATTTATTTAGTACTCTTTTATTGATAATTTAAATAGGAATGTGAAAATTGTCTTTCTCTTCTAGATTAAAAAAGTTATAGTATAAAAAAAGATAAAATATACCTCAATTTTATCAGCATCAGTAACTTCAGGCTCCAAAAACAATCTCCTCGCATCCAAATAATCCCAGTTCTCTGGTGGTTGGTATTTATTTAAATCAATATTTCTCAATACATCTTCGAGACACCGATGTTGCTTTATAAGGTCGATGGCCCGTTTGGGGCCTATTCCCCTTATGGACCCACAGTAGTCACATCCAAGGAGTATGCAAAGGTCGATAAACTGAAAAGATATTTCAACCCTAATTATGTGATCTAACTAACGTTATGTTACATATATTAGAAGTGCAAACCAAATGTTAGCAATCATCGCACACTTTAAGGCAAAATGAGCCCCTTAGTTAAGCCCACATTCATAAATTGTAATATATCCAATAAAATAGTATGTTTATTATGGAAGATCTCACATTTTCCAATTCATTAAATTTAAATCGGTAAAACAGGTCGACTACACTTATATTCTTTATAGGTAACAGAAGTGTCACTTAGATTTAAGAAGCTCTTCAATAATTTAAGTTAGTTTTTTATTAATCCAGTGTCGCAACCCACTACCCTTTATTTTACGTTAGTTATTATCTCTATTTTAAACGATTAAAGCCTGTTGACACCCAGCTTCACACTAAGAGTTTCAATTATTCTTTAAAGACAGGTTATGTTTCTGAAACAGGTGATTTTTCATTTTATTTTAAGGCATTACCACTGAAATAAAACTCTACCAACAAGACTAATAATTAATCCAAGGGAATATAATCTAGAAGATCCCGGATGCTCTGGGATGGATATATGCCATGGCTTTGTTACAAAGATGGTAGATTTTAAACATTACATAAAGTAAATACAGCGGTAAGTAAACTAGAAAAGTTGATATATTTTTGTCCTATAATATGTATATTTACTAATATATACATATATAAGTTTATAGACAAATTAGGACGCCATTATTAGCACCATAATATGCTTTAAAATAAATTATTATTATGAATTATTAGACTCGACAATTAAACTATGCATTTCTAATTACCTCTTTATGATTAAGCTCCAATCCATTCAAAACTTGATCCAGATGGAATTCTTGAACTGGCATTTTGCGGGCTTCAGAGAAAGTCAAGTGTCGAAGTAGGACATTAGAACCGAAGGTAAGGGCATCCATGTCCTCTGTCGCCACTGCAAAAACTTTGCCTGCTTTTACCTAAAATAATATTGTATAAAGTATAATTAAAGATATATATAAGGAGTACCGAGAGGTTTTTAACCTGGCTTTTTCTCTCGGCCTACACCCTGTCCTCTTTACCGATGAGTAGGGATGCCTACTTAATGACGTGGAATAAGTGATACATGTATCTTATGTTCCATAATAAACATATTTTATTTTATAAAAATGATTTTGTTATATTATTTGCATGACTCAAAATGATATGTGCGTTACAGCAATCATGTATGCAATCTCTTGAAGTGAGGTTTGTAATCAATAAATCTTTACAAACAGTTATTGTATTTATTTATATTAATATATTTAACACATCAATTTAAAACTGTAAGAGTTCTTGTTCTTTAATCCATATATTCTGACAAATAACACCTACCAATGCTGCACATTGCGCTTCGGCCTCACAAGGTGCTTCAACAACAGGCACTCCCATCAACTTCAAAAGCTCCCGAGCTTCCTCTCCATGCTGTTTTGTTACTTTCACAAGTCGTCTGTTAAACTTTTCTATTGAGGCCTGGTCCCCTATGATGAGTATATTAGCATGGATAAGTATACTATCCTATTATCATTTACAACTAGCCTATTTCTGCATTGATCAATAAATAGCAGTATCAATGTGGCATGATAGAAACTTATCAGGCACAAACTACAGTTTTTTACTTAAGTAATGAGGCTTAAAAGATGTCATCTTTTGCCCTCAGCCTTTACATTTATCAGCAAATTTTTAAGCTTCTTTGTTCAAATAAAATATATCAGTAAATTTAATTTCTATTAAAAATTTGTTTTAACTGACATTTTTATTGAAAAGTAGGTACCTGCTTCTGTGGCTTTTTGCAATTCCTTCTCGGCTTCCTCTCGTCGCTCTGCTCTCTTATTCAGCTGATGTGATTTCATCTCAGGAGGCTTACCATCAAAGACATAGACTGGCTTAAGTCCATTTTCCACTAGCCTTATTGTTCGGTAAAAGGTGCCCATCAAGTGGGAAGTAGTCTCTCCATCCACAGAGGTAAGTTGTGCCCCTAAAGTATTCATAATTCAAAATAAATGTAAGTGTAATACTAGATTTATGACAGAAATAAGAAATACATTTCATAACAAGTGTAACTAAAATGATTAGATTTTCTGATACATCATTAAAGTCCTTTCAAACCAACAAGCTGTTTATATTTTATTATGAGAATATCTTTGTCAAAGAAACTGTTAAAGATTTAAATTTTAATTTAATATATTTATATTTTAAGATGACAAATTTATACAATTTTATGTATACAGGTTATTAGACTAATTGATTAATTATTGTACTTTTGTATCGATAATTAATATGAAAAAGAAGTTTATACAATCATTACTCTTTGGTGAGCTTTTTATGTACTATTAGAGAACTTATTGCTGACATTCTGGATACAAATTACAATTACTAAGCTTAGCTTACCTTCACTTCTAACGGCTATTAAAAACTGATATAAACTCATAGATGCATCGATAGCGACTTTTCTGCCTAAAACAACACAAAATTTTAATCGCATTAATTCATAATTAAATTTTTTAGATTCAAAACCTTAGATAATATACGAGAAGGTATTCCATACCAAAGTAATTCTTAATTTCCATTTCTTTAACTGCTTGTGGAGCAATATCTGCGATTAACTTTGATAAACCTATAATACCCATCGTTAATTACAAATTATTTCGGGCTTTACGAATTGAAAATACTGGAAATAAAAAATAAGGTAAAACACACTAACGTAGAAATGGCGCCAAATCTGACACCTGTGTATGAGATTGAGAACTGTCAACGTTTTTGTTAAGTGACATTACTGTTGAGTGTTGACAATAATCTAATGAATGTGAAATTTGTAAGGTGTCAAAAATCAGCAGTAAACAGTTTCAATAAATTTATTAAAGAAATTCGTAAACGAATATTACAAGTCTTTGAAGATATAACTGAATTCTGAAAAAAACTTATAAGTTGTTTTGTCTTAGATCCACAACCGTCGGTTCTCAAAGTGCTCTTCTCAGAAAGGAGTTCGATTAAACATTTTATTTTAAAAAAGGAACAGTTATTTTTTGTCTTTCTACTTGTTAAGATGGGAAACTATATATCTATAAACTTGGAAGATCATTATAAAAATAATGAAAAATTCTTACAGAGCCTCAATGAGATAGCGGTATGTATAAAACACTGTAATTATTTTGATACAAAATTCTATATCTATGCCTAGATAATATATTATAAAATGTTATGGACAGTTATTAAAATAATTATTTTTTCCTAATAGTTTTGTTTTTAAATAATGTTTTTACCATATACCTTTAATATATTTTGCAGATTGAAAGGCAAATTCAAATGCAAAATCAAATGGCAGATAGGCAGAGAGCTACAGCGGTAGCTAAAAGTAGAGACTTATTTTTGTGGATTACAGCCTTTAATGTAACTGCAACAACAGGCCTATTTACAGGGTGAGAATATAGAAAAAAATACTGATGTTTTTATCCCTCCAATCAATAAACATTAAAATGTACATTATTTAAACATAACTTGACATTTCAAGTGCTTTTTTCAGCAATTGTGGTGATGGTGAGAGACTTGCCCCAACAATGTTGTATAAAATCACATTTAAGTGTAGTACAAAAGAAATCAGTACTAACAATCAAATTAGTTATTTACCTATTTCATCTCTATGAAAGTTGTTATGTTATGACTTTTACAAAGAATAATTTATATGTAATTAATACTTTATTTTTAATCATACAATGCAGATTCTTAACATAGTAAATTTGTTTAGTAAATAGATGAATCCAAATCTTATCAGTAAACTGTGCCTTGGTTACGCAACTTATATGAATAAATAAACAATTTTGTTGCTTACTTTGAACTTGTTTCAGGTTCAGAAGAACTAAGAGAGCCTACTTTTTGTTTCCATTAATTCCACTTACATTTGTTAACTTATACTACTGGGATCTTGCATATGGCAACAAGTTACATAGAATCAGAAGTAGGTACTTTTAATTATAAGGTTTAGTAACCAGAATATTATTTTCATAAAATATGTTAGACAGAGGAGATTTTAGACATAGACACATTTCTTAATTTGGTGCTTATATGTATCTGTTCTGACTGTAGTAGGAGTTTTATTTCATAACCAGACTTATGCCTTAATTATTTAGGAGTTGTCACTTTTATTTATTTATTTATTAAGAGTGACTAGAGTAATAAAGACAACTCATTTGTTTATGGGCTATGAGGGATATTGATTATGAATATTTGCCTAATATATGATATAATTTTTTCAGTGGAAGCTGAACACATAATGACCCATGAGGTGGACATGTTAAAAGTACCATGCGGTCTACCAACACCATCATCCATTGACCAGGGTCGTATGGCTGAAGAGGAGACTAAGAAAATACATCCACCAATGCCTTAAAATAACTGCGAGTGTGCTTTTGCAGCTTCTAGAAATGGTAGAGATCAGTATTAGTTGAAAACTGGGAAAATTGCCAATTTAATTATTTGTGATTCAAAGTTGGCAAAGCATTCCTAGCAAAATTAGTTGCATTTAAAAAAATTATGTTGCTAATTTAGTGAGAAAATATTTTGTGTAGTAAAATTCACTTTAGGGCAGAACAAATATCTTAATGATTTAGTAATCAATTAAATTCGACGTATGACACTACGTCTATGTATTCGACGTCAAAACTAATATAATAACAAATTTTTATAAGATCAAGATGGTGATCCAGAGAGCTAAAGTTCACGAAAATATACACGATATATTATAAACTTAAAAGTTACAAACTTAAACTTTAAACATAACTTACAAAATGTAAAGTGAAGGATGAGATTGTGGCGTCAGACGAAAAGACAAACAATTATGAAACCCTGTGTCTAATTGAGATAAAACAAACCAACGCAATGTTATAACATATACAAACTTAACTGGCAGTTTCTTCTTTCACTCTCTAAAATCTTAAGTTTATATTCTTCTTACTGATAGGTAATATATACTTATTTTATCTCGGGATCTCAGATAAATTTAAAAGCCTTAAAGTATTAATATTTGCGAATATCTTCATCGAATCTAAGTGTCTTTGGAATTATATAAATCAATTTTAAAGTGTTCTAATAAATCTTAATGTTAATATTTATCGTTAACTCTTTGAACTAGTGATTATTAATAACGGCGGTATTTTAAGGCGTGATCGAAGCGGTAATTAAAAAAAATATATTATTTTGAATATTTTTATTAGATGCTATTTTTGTGACTTTTTAACAATGAATCTTACTTGTTTACTTATATTTAATTTTATAGGAATATTAGTGTATTATGAGGTATTTGTTTTTTACGCTTAACTTTGGTTAACGAAAGACTAGGCGGTATGGTCGAAATACTATAGCCTGCGCCATGGTCGGAAAGAACCAAAAATTAACTTTGGTTAAGCGTTTATTTTTTTTATACATTCTCTTTTCGTATTGTATACAATTTTTTTTAAGAGTTGTATCTTTCAGTCAGTTATGTTTAATCTGTGATAAAAAGATACAGATAACTGTTTAATTTAAAAAACTAATTTAAGTTGTTACTAAGTGGTTAAATATGACAGAAATTTATTATTTTATACTTGATTGACAAAATTTGTAAAATACCTGCAAAATTTTAAAAACCTAATTTGTAAAATCTGTTTTTATTTTTTTTCTTATAAGCTCTATAATTTATTAATCGTTAATGTCGTAGTTTTAATTTATTAAATTTTATTAGTTAAGAATATATTGTCTACCGCGATGTCATTATTTAAGTGTTCAGTTAAATGTTAACTTTAATGTTTTTTTTATATTTATAGCTTTATACTAAGGGGCCGTTCAAGTATTACGTAGCACTATAGGGTAAAGGGGTTGGGGGGGGGGGGCGTGTGTCTTTGATTTTCTTATTTGGTGATTACGTCAGCAGTAATTATTTACTTTTACACATTGTCTATGCTTGAAAACGTAATGCATTTTGGAGTACTATTATTTTTGAGAGCTTTGCTTACTTTTACTGACAAGAGGAGGGGGGGGGGGGATAAATAGCAGTAAATCTGCTAATGTGTGAACGGCCCCTAATCACCGTTTCGAATGGAGCTAAGTAATTCCTACTAGACAGTATTATTATAATAATATCTTTATGAATATTTATAAATTAATTAAACATTTAGAGAGAAGTCGATGTTGATGAATTCAAATTGTTTACTATTTAAAAACTGTTATAAATAAACTATTATCTACGTCTTAATACTTTCTTTTCATTACCTATCCATTTCTATCGAATTGTAATAAAATATTTACGTAAATTATTTTTATGTAAATATATAGAAAGCAATAAAATTAAAGTGTAATATATATATAAAAATTATTAGAGGAAACAGTATTTAATAATGTTATTATTACTCACTCATATTTGTGTTGTCTGTGCCGTCTTAAAACTAACAATCGAATTGCAACTATTTTGTTTTTGTTTAGGTGCATATTCAAAATTAACTTAATTATTATTTTCACCGATCAATCTCCATCGTGCCTTCTCCATCTACACGACACTGGCGAAGTACCTTGTGCCCAGTTGGCACATATAAAAGCCATTAAAAAAAAAAAAAAATTTACGTAAATTAACGGTTAATAAGAAAAAATATCCGTATAAACAATTTATAAAACAAAGTTAAAAAAAGCTTTATTTAACAAGACGTTTTGATTCTAAGATTGTTGAAATAAGCCTTGGTTGTCCTCGAGTATCTTAACTAGGGTAATGTAATGTCTGACCTTAATAAATTAATGCATAATAGCTAACAAATAAAATCGATAATTTTCAATCGATTATACAGACTGTCACTATGGTCATGTGATAACTACACAAAAGTTGTCAATTGCGTTGTCATGGCAACGGGCGTGTTGTTTAGCCGCTGTAAACAAATGAATTTCGGCCAGTCAAACATGAAATGTGGTTTTACAATTTCTTTAAAATATAATTGAATTTGATAATTTTTAAATATGTATATGGATAGTTTTAACTTCTCTTACGCACGTAAGTGTCTATTTGTGAATATTATTATGTATTTATTCTAAATCTTTGGTTGCTTAGTACTTTAAATTCAAATTAGCTTTCGCCCCAATTATCATAAACGATTGCGATTTGGCAAGTCATGAATATTAAACCCGATCATTTTGTGTTTAGTTTAGAAGTAGAAAATGAGTCAAAACCAAGCAAAGAAGGATGAGCACAAAAAGAAAGATGAAAAGAAAAATCCAGAAGAAAACATGTCAGAAATCGACGAACACATCCTCAAGAGGTTTGACGTAAAGAAAAGATTGGGCAAAGGTGCTTATGGAATAGTCTGGAAAGCCATTGATAAAAAGAGCAAAGATGTCGTGGCAATTAAAAAGATATTCGACGCGTTCAGGAACCAAACAGATGCCCAGAGGACCTTTAGAGAGATTATATTTCTACAATCGTTTCGGAACCACCCAAATATTGTCAAGCTTCATAGTATACACAGGTACTTTACATAATCTCGTTCTTCTTTGCAGTGACGGATTTACAAGGTTTCAAAGACATAGACATAACATTTATTACAAACGAAAACACACACACATAAACACACAAAATAACAATACTTAAAGAGAAAAATAAAATAAGACACATCAAAAACAATACAATTAAAAAAAAAAAATTAAAAATTCCCTTTTGCCATTCGGTTCGCTTCCAGTGTGCAATGTGTGTGTACTGTGGTTGTAATTGGCCCTGGCTCAGCATTATGCTGAGGAGCAAAAAGTTCCACAGCGCTGGTCATTCTGCCAGAGACCACAGCAGCTATTTTGTGCCTCTAATAAAATAAAATAAATAATAATAATAATATTAAAGTTAGAAGTGTGAATAAATCGTGTGTAACGGTGAATAAATAAAATTAAAAGTTAAAAATAAGAATAATTGTAAATAAGTAGATATTTTTTGTTTTATGGGTGGATAAAAACTGAATTTCGTGGGACTTTTGTTGAATAAGTAGATGTGTCTTATAACTGCGACTAAAATTCGACTTTAATTGAAGACTCTTCAAAGTGGAGTATGTGAAGTTTGTGCCACCCTCTACAGTTGTCTTGTCCTAGATTATTATTACAAACAATTTCGTTGCACGTAAAATAATTTTTGAGCACAAAATTATACACAAACCATTCGTTCACAGCCTTCAACCAGTTGTAGGACTGATATGTATAAGTTGATAGGGGAAGAGGGAAATACATATTCTGCAATTTCGCTTTTTTCACTTACCTAAAGTTTGAGCAGGGGGCGCTGGTTTGGGGCGGCGAACTAGCTGTTTTGCTCTAGAATATGGAATTTTGCTACACCCAATGTACAATGACAAGTGAGAGGTGAAAGATATCGGCAATATTTGTCGCAGACATCTATCTGTAAGACATGAGAAAACGTCAAAATCTTTTTGATTTCTATAAGGTAGCAATAAAAAATTTGGACCCCAAACTTGCCGCCCCAAAAATCTGTCTCTCTAGGAACTAGACTACTAAAATGCGCCACTGCTTGTTTAAATTAATATAAAATATTTTCATAAATAATAATAATAATTTATTTATTAAAGCAGACAATCATAAGTCCATTTGGTTACTATTGTGTTACTTACAATATTGTCCTGAATATAAGTGAGTTAGCTATAAACTATATTTAATCATAAAATTAATAATCTCTTCACTATATCTAATATATAAAATTCTCGTGTCGCGGTGTTTGTGGTTAAACTTCTCGGAAACGGCTTGACCGATTCTCATGAAATTTTGTCAGCAATATGCTCTGAGAATTGGACAACATTTCTTTTTCTTCTCCCTAAATTTTAAGGGTAGTCCATCCCTAAAAAAAATGTTTTAATTTTTTTATGATACAGTATTAAACATACACCCCTCTACGCTCAACCTCTATTTTTTTATTATTGTAGATATCCTATAAATAATATAAATGGCAAAACAAACGTTTGCCTGGTCAGCTAGTTAATTATATAATCACCCCCGCACGCATCACCGCACCAAAACTTAGAGACTGGGTTCGGCTACAGATACATGGGTCGTGATAAAGTTTTCTGAATAGGAAAGTAGGTATAAGCTCTGTGTCCTGACTACGATAAGTCAACTGCACATCAGAAACGCGCTCCGTCTTTTGTGTTGCACATCCCAACCACAAATGCGTTTTGTCTTCTGTTTTGTATTCCTTTGGTTTATACGTATTTAAGTGTCACAGTGTTATTTTTGTCTTTCAGGGCTGCTAATAACCGAGATATATACCTTGGATTCGAATACATGGAAACTGATTTACATAACGTGATCAAACGGGGAAACATTCTCAAGGACATACATAAACGATATATTATGTACCAAATGCTGAAGGCCACGAAATATATACATTCGGGAAATGTCATACATAGGGATCAGAAACCGAGCAATGTCCTCATTGATAGCGCTTGCAGGTATTTTAATCGCCTGTCAACTTACGTACTAACGTGTAACGAGTTCTTAAGCTGGGTCCACATTTGTAGCATGTTGACGTATCACGATCAGTCGTATCGTATCTTGTATTTGTATCATAAATATGGACGCTCATTTTGTCCATGTCGTATATTTAAGGCGAGTCTTGTAAAAAACGCGTCCATACTTATCAAATGCTGTATCATGTCAGTGTATCGGCTTTAACTTTACAAATATAGACGCATCACTTTTCTTCCGATGTATCATAATGCGCGTGTCTTTCAGTGCACCTTTCCCTTATCATACGGTTCAGTCATGTCTTCGTTCCCAAACGGTTTAACCATGTCAGCAATTGCTCATAGTTTGGCGGTGACTAGCGCCTGTTATATTATCATTAATAGTATTTCAAAAAAAGTAAAATTTAGACGTAGACGACGCTGGAAGTGTTTAGAAACCGAAACAAACATGGTGGAATACCATTGATGCGAGATTTAAAATTTCAGCATACCAGCGGAAAATACAAAAATTTCACTCTCATGTCACCCATTGATGTTGTGAATTCCCTTTGATGATCGCGAAAAAACCGACACAGGATGGTTCGCGGTGTATCAAGTATCGTATCGCGATACAGTATCGTGATACAGTATCAAAATACGTCCATACCACCGATCGTGATACGCGTATCGGATACGAGGTATATCAAGATACGCGCTTAGTGCGGATCGGGCCGTATCCGATACGGCATGTATCATAAACGGGTATCATTTTGCGTCCAAACTAACGATCATGATACGCGCTGAAGCCACGCAACGGAGATACGATACACCGAAATGCTACAAATGTGGACCCGGCTTTACGTAACTATAACGAGTTTGTCTAATTTTTAAAGACCCTACACGTATAATGTTTTTTTTTAAAGATTGTTGTCATTATGTTGAGTTGTTGAGACTACCGCCTTAGGTTTTTACTAATTTTCATTATTATATTAAGTTATTTGAACGTTCTAACGACTAGAATTATTTCTTGTTTAGGGTAAAGTTAGCTGATTTCGGGCTAGCAAGGTCGGTGTCCTCAATATATTCTGGTGGTGAAGAAGGTGCTGATCCTTGTTTGACCGATTACGTCGCAACAAGGTGGTACAGAGCACCCGAAATACTCATAGCTAGTAAGAAGTAAGTGCGAAGGAACTGTTATATCTAGTTAATATTCAGCTTGGCCAGTATTATTTAAAAAAATGGAAATAAATATATACGTAGACATAGTGAAGTATGTTATATTTATTTATTTATTTATTTATAAAAGCTTGCCAATGCTTGGCACACTGATACAAGAAAAATAAAGTATAATTTTGATTACTTATAGGGAAACTAGCTGATCCGGCAAACGTCGTTTTGCCATGTATACCATTTATAATAAAAAATAGGGGTTGATCGTAGAGGGGTGAAAATTAGGGGTTGTATGTATTTTTTTAATGCTGTATCATAAAAAAATTAATCTAAAAATTAAAAATAAAATTTTTTGGGGTGGACTTCCCTTAAAATTTAGAGGGATGAAAAATAGATGTTGTCCGATTCTCAGACATACCCAATATGCAGACAAAATTTCATGAGAATCGGTCGAGCCGTTTCGGAGGAGTTTAACTACAAACACAAAACACGAGAATTTTATATGTTAGATATAACATATACGAAGAGATAATAAAATAAATATAAAAACTAAACGAAAATCAATTTCGAAGTGTGAAATCTAGCTCGCTAATAAGAATGCTCAATCGGGATATCATATTTATAGACTTTTTATAATTGGTTTGAGTTTATAAATAAATACAATCTGTGTGTTAACATTATAATAAAGTTTAAGAAATTTGACTTTAGTGATGATTATGCGGCGAGATTTTAAGAAGAAATCTTCTTTCAAAAAGTAGTCTTTAGAATAGATTTTTGCTAACAAGGACATTTAGGGTGTTTTCATAGCTTTTTATAGGATTTTGGAGAACTTGTATAATTGTTATGTGGCTTAACGTTACCTCTTAATTAAGAGCGCGCATTTGGCAAGCAAAATTCAAGATTTCACCCGCGCATCTTTCTTCAGCTAGCTCTAGTCTGCCTGATGTTTGTGGAACAAAAATGAAGTAAACGCCAAATGCTTTTTAATTAAATAACTCGTAAAATAAGCAATATTTAATAAAATCGCTAGTAACAGCTCTCGGCCAGACTAAAGTGCTATATTTCAATTTTTTGCTTCCATAATACTGGCCATGATTGAATAAAAACGAAATAAGGCAAAGTTAGAGGTGATTTTGTGTTTTTCTTGTATCGAGGAATTTGTATTGTATTGTGTTTTAAATTGGAGTCAACCATTGACATTTTAGTAAAGGATCAACACATATTTATTGTTTTTAATTCAAGCATCACATACTTAGATAACATCAAATCTACGATGAGTAATTTTGGTTAGTTAGCTCTTAAGAATTCTGTCACTCTGAGTACTACTGTAAATGCTAATTTCAGTTACACAAAGGGCATTGATATGTGGTCTTTGGGATGTATCTTGGGGGAGATGTTAACTGGATCCCCCCTCTTCCCGGGAACGTCGACCGTGAATCAGATAGAAAGGATCATGGCTGCTCTGCCCAGACCCTCGTCAGAAGGTATGTGGGTATTTTATTGTGGCAGAACCAAAAGATTTTGGAAGTGAAACTTCTTTATCAGGGTTGGTAAAAAATTTAGTGTAAAATTTTTTCGTTACGAGTCACATTTTTCCGTTACGCGCCATGTTGCTTTTTGAAAGTGAAACTTCTTTATCGGGGTTGGTAAAAAATTTAGTGTAACATTTTTTCGTTACGCGCCATGTTGCTTTTTGAAGTCAAACTTCTTTATCGGCGTTGGAATGAAAGTTCTTTATCGACGTATGGGAGAAATTTCTTAGCAAATCGTCACGATTTTCGGTTACGCGCCATGTTGCTTTTTGAAGTCAAACTTCTTTATCGTCATAAAGAAGTTTCACTTCTTACGTGTGTACACCTAGTACACGCACACATTTTTATTTCTTCTTTTTTGTCAATAAGTTAATGTAACAGTGTCTTTTCGTGCGTTGTATTTATTTAACGCAATTTAAAACCTAGTGAACTTCATAAAATAAAAATTGGTGAACTGTAGATTTTATGAACTTACCTACTAGCGGACCCGACAGACGTTGTCCTGTACACACATCATAAATTATTCAAACTTAAAAAAAAACAAACAAAAAAATATATAATTGTAAATAATCTAAACTATTCTCGAATCCACTTAAACACTCATCAAAATCGGTCCATCAATTTATTGCATTGCTTTGTCGGTAAAGATTCGATCGTATTGTTTGTGGCATTTTTAATGATAATATCAGCACGATAAGCTAATAGAAACTCTTAAACACTTCAACCGTTAACTTCAAAACTTCTATTTTTGTCAAAGTTTCAATCATACTTAACCATAGATAACATCACGTTTAGCTTAGTTTTGATATATCATTTTTAACAAATCAACTGATGTTTTGACTGTTTTTTTAGTTTTTTCTGTTTGTTGCCTTTTGTTATACCACGTGTCAGGTCCCACGGATACAGGATAAAAAGTATCCTATGCCCTCCTGGTTCTAAGCTACCTCCCCACCAATTTTCGGCCAAATCAGTACAGCCGTTTTTTTGTTGTGTAACTAACACGAGTCACGACTTTCTTATATATTATATAGAATTATTTATATGTAAAAGGCGCTTGCACAAAACAATCTCCTCATAGCTGTTAAAACTTGTATTAAATAACTTATTTTATAGATATCGCAGCGGTTTGTACTGGCTACGGCTCCTCTTTAATAAAAGAGCAAGCAACAGGCAAAGGTGCAGGCTCATCTCTGACGTCACTTCTGTCATGTGCCCCTCGTGATGCAGCAGACATGGTTCAAAGACTGTTGGTTTTCAACCCTGCTAAGAGATTGAGTGCAGAACGAGCTTTGCATCACGAATATGTATCCAAGTGAGTGAAGGAAAATTAATCTATAAAAGTATTGTTTATTTCATATTATATTTGTTTATTACACGCTTTATATTAGCTTCACCTCTATGTATGTATCTATGTATGTAACCGACTCCTTCGGACTCGATTTTGACCCACTTGAACTTTGACTGAACTTGATTTAATGCAAACTTTGTACACTTATAAAGAATCAGCGACAATATAATAATTTCATAGGTTTATTTCGAAAAATCAATGATTTTTTTTTTAAGTCCACAAAGCAATACGATTAAATTGAGACAACACGTATTGCTGCTAGGACTACAAAGTGGAAAATGAATATAGTTTAAAAAACTATAAAACACGCTTTCGCACGGGTTGCCTCGATAGACGAAAAATATGGCACAGAGCGCCCCACGCTTTTTCACAATAATACCAGTATTTTTTGTTCATTACCATTTTTAAGCCTAAATTAGGAATTATTTTTCACTTTTTAGTTTGATGTGCTTTAAAAGCGTGTTTTATAGTTTTTTTAAACTATACTTATTTTAAAATAAATAAATCAGTGGCGCTAAAACCTTTTTAGGTCTCGGCATCTGTTTCATGATAATTCGTCAATCTAATAGGCAAGTTGGTGATCAGCCTTCTGTGCCTGACACACGCCGTCGACGTTTTGGGTCTAGGGCAAGCGGTTTCGTCACGATGTTTTTCTTCACCGTTCGAGCTAATATTAAATGCGCACATAGAAGGAAAGTCCATTGGTACACAGCCGGGGATCGAACCTACGACCTCAGGCATGAAGCCACTACGCTCCAAAATAAAGAAATAACAATATAAATAGAGGAGGAGATAAAAATGTATTTGACACTGCTCAAATTAATTATACAGATAATAACTAATGGAAATCTTTATAATTCAGGTTCCACCGCGAACGTGACGAGCCATCTCTCCCGTCAGACGTGCTACTTCCCCTTCGAGATGACAAGCAGATGTCAGTCAATGACTACAGGAATAAACTGTACAGCATCATGGCTAAGGGGTTTCTAGGGAGCCCTCAGTTACGAAAGAGTCATTCCAGGTAGGTTAAAATAGAAACAGTGTGTTTTATCTATGGTCAAACCCGTAACCTCAGATGAAAGACTAACTACTAATTCGCTTTTATCGTAGCATTATCACAGTTTGACAGAAAGAGACGAAAGATACTCAAGAAGAGTTAAGAGGGTTGATTAAAGAATATAAGAGTGATTAAATTAATTAAATTTATTTGTACGGTTCCTGGGTCATCGGGGTGCTTTAAATTATAGAGGATTTTCGTCAAGTCGTTTCGTTTACTCTATATTAACCACTCGCATATAACTATATATGCTCTATACTCGCATATAAATTCGAAATACTTAAATGCTAATTGCTATGAAACGAATGCTAAAAGAATGTAATGTATATGTCAACAGAATAACTAAATCCGCAAGTTTATCAATTTCCTAGGAAATTTATAAACTTACCGAAGTCACGCGTAAAATAATGAGTAAGCGAAAACCAAACAGCATGTGCGCGTTTGGTTGAATAAGTCACCGTTTAGAATCTTACGAATGGATATCGGTTAGTTTATAAATTTACCACGAGTCGTCGGAAATTGATAAATTTGCGAAAATGTGGGCGTAGAATAATACAATTTATCTCTCGTTTAGAATCCTACGATTTTGTTATATTCTCGTAACATTAATATATTGAAGCTAGTGCCTGCTTCAAGCTATACTCTCGGGGTGTAAATCAAAGAAAGGAAAAAAAACTTCATTATACACAATATACAGGGTATTAACATTAAGTAAAGTGCACTGGCCCCAACATTAGGATTCATTTATTTATTTAATTATAAGTAAAAAGTGTCCCTGTGTTGTGGGCAGCCAGTCTTTCTTTTGACATGAAAACAGTATTTTAAAAATTATATTATTTCTACACATTTATATTAAAACTATTTTTGAACAATAAGGATATTTTCAGTATAAGAATAGGACAGGTTAACAAGATATTGTTTGAGATGTTTAGTAAGTGTATGTAAAGTGATTTTTGAAATGTTAGTGATAATTTTGTTTTTAATGAAGTGGTTAAAGATGAAAGTGCCTCGGAAGGAGAAAAAGCGTTGGGCGAAGAAAGTGCGATTTTTGAGTTGCTTATATATGGGTTTGTGTTTTGTTTGATGCGGTGCGGTGGGTGTTTGTTTCCAAAAAAGTTTGCATATTGCTATTAAGTATAATTGTCTCACAGTTAAAAGTTAAATCGACGATTTAACTTAGAAAGCCTGAGCGAGCAAAATGTACAGCCTTGTAAAATATTGCATAACTTAATTTTTGATAATTTCATCTCGCCTAATAACACTCTGTTTGGTAGTATGCCATATACCTATGTGATAAACGAATGGATTTAAGGGTAAGATTTAGAAACGAGACTAAGTCCCGTACGTCAAACATTTATTGTATTTTGACATATGGGGGGTTATAGAGCGCGCTAAGTTTCGTGCCTGAATCTCAACCTTACCCTTGTCTAACGTTTTCGCCGGCAGCCGATCCGAATTCTTTGTTTTCAAGAACATTTTTATCCTGACATTATAAAGAAGGATTTCTGTATTTGTTAACTCGAAAATATTGAAAGTCAGAATTGCTACCACTGTATATACAGGGCGTCCCAAAGTATGGGACATGAAGGGAAAGTACCTTAAATATCGTAGATAGGGTATTTTAGTGAAAGAAGACTTTATGTTATTTTTTAAAGTTAGTAATTCTGCACTCAAAGATTTTCTAAAAATTACTTGCCTCGTCTGGGAATCGAACCGACTTAAATGTAAAAAAATAACACCCCTACTTTTATGATGCCAATCGAAAGAATGGCCAAAATTTCATAACTCTTCTTAATAACATCCCTGGACCTTACAACAATAATAATGTGGAAGAAATAAATAAATAACAGATATTTATTTATTTTAAATAGATACATTAAAAAATGTGCAGCTGTGCGAAATATATTTCTACTGTAATAGAGAATCATAATGTTAAAATTTTTAGTGTCAAAACACACGTCCATACGCCTGTGAAGTCTAAAAGTTTTCAAGATACTGAAGTTAGGCACAAGAAGCTAATATCATCAGCGGACCCCAAGCCTCGGACCAAATCTAAAACCTTGGAACGACCGATCAAAGAATTTCGATCCTATCAAACAATAGCGGACAAGGAGAAATTGAGTTAGTATTTTTTGCAAATAGTAAGTATTAATAAAACATAAAAAAGTTTTTCTTGTGTTTTCTAAGTTACTTGACGCTTTTTACTGGACTGTTATCCAAAAAAGTGCAAGTACCTACACAAGTCAGAAGTGAACTTCTTTGGCAAACTAATTTTTAAGTCTTGTTCATATTTATACAAATCTAAAACTTGATTTCTGAGACTTAGAGAGAGGGAAAAAATGTGTTAGGAGCTTAATGAATTTAATTGTCATGAAAATATTAAAATAATTTCTTCGATAATAAAAACACGTCGCATTTTAATTTACAATTCGTCATTTGAGATTTCATGAATTATTTTGTATTAAATTAAATTTTAATTTTAAAAATAGATTTTGTACAAGGTAATTTACCCTTCTCTCACTCTCTCTCAATCGGTTTCAGTTGCTCTGTCCCTTTCGACACAAACGCTGCACACATTCGCGACGTTCCGTAAAGATTTATTCAACATATAAGCAAATTATAATGAATAATTATAATTATGCTTCTCCTTAAATGCCAAGCAATTTATAAAACAAAAGAAACACATTTATTAACGTATTTGCAACAAAGTGTTAACTCGTAAACCATGAGAACCTTTTCCCAGCTAGTAACAAGTTTACTCACTTTCTTCAATAGATGCATACAACAGGCGCCCTGTTGTACGCTTAAGGCTGCTGCCTCGAATTTCGCGGGCAGCGGGGCGGCAGCGGCTGCGGCGCCGCTCGTTACCCGCCCCCGCGCCGCTGCCACGCCGCTGTTTTCGAGAACCGGTCCATTTAATTGTACGCATAATATCCTGCCGCTGGGGCGGGGCGGGGGGGAGGGCGGGTAACGAGCGGCGCAATCCAGTCAAGCGGTGACCGCCCGCGTTGTGCGTATGCATTGTAGTATAGTGCTGTACATATTTTTTGTGACGTATCAAAATGACCTCGGACGTGCAAGAGCAAATTATTTCAGAAATCTTTGAAAGGAGACCCATATGGAACTATATTTTTGCATATAACATATTTTTGCCCACAATAAATCGAGCGTTAGGAATAAATTTGAATCAAAAAGATGTTGTCGCCGTTTTTTAGACATTTCGTTCGCGAATAAAAACAAATATCTCGACTACACAACCACGAACACAACACTACACCGCTATAGTGCCGCGCGATCTGCCCGCTGGTTTTGGAGAACAGGTATGCGTTGGCCGCCTCGCTCCCGCGCCGCAGCCGCTGCCGCCCCGCTGCCCGCGAAATTCGAGGCAGCAGCCTAAGACGCGCTATCGTTGTACGAGCAAAATACATTATATTTTCATAGCTTATAAATTAAAGTGGGTTAATAAAAAATTATAATAGAATGAATAATGCTATGCTAAATTTTTGGGACCCTATTACTTATTATAAGTTAATAGGATTAATAATTAAATATAAAATATTGTTATTAAGTAAGGAATAGGGATGTGACATTTTGCTGTCGCCTGTCTGCATAAAAATAAAAAAATAGATTATTAATTAATCGATTATTTGAGTAGCATGAAAAAAGTAATCTATTTTTTTATTAATCGATCTTTTCCAAATTTTTGAATTAATTTCAGAATAAACACCCTAAATATTTTATTCATCATGGTTTTTTTAATTAAAAATTAAAATTAACAATAGAAATAATAAACACAAATTAACGTTTAAGAATAATCAAAATCGAAATTACTTAATCTCGTTTTGATAGATTATAGGAGAAATTTGATAAATGCTGAGTGTATGCCTTTTCAGTAGCACATTGCAGTATTTTTGTCGTCTTTTTAATTGTATGTAATCTTGAGCTGCTGAATAAATTTATTTTACTTTCAAATTATAGTGTTCCATTCAAACTTGAGTTTTTGTAAAATTAACTGGTTTTATCATCCTTTCGATGTTTTACAAAAAAACATCAATGCATCGAGTATATCAATACATCTTCAAGTAATCGGATTTAATGTATCGCATTGTAAACATCGATGTATATCGAATATCCCTAATAGTTCGAGGTCCGGGTTATAAAAGACCACACATAATGTCGGGAGGTGGCAGATGAAAAATCAGATGATTGAATTTCAATTATAAAAATAATTGATTATTTTAAATATAAAAATCGCGTAAAAACATAGATTTTTACTTTTTCAAAAATCTATTAAAAACGATTTTTTTTAATTATCGATTATTTTTTCACATCTCTACTTAAAAGTTAATCGGATCAATAAATATTGCTAATAAGCAAATATTGCAGTCTAGTTCTCGTCAAAAGTCTGTCTTTTTCCCAGTCTTAAGATTAGATTTCCTAGAAAAGCGGTGCCGTCATCTAACGGCCGTCATGTAACGTCTGGTGACGTCACCCACCCATACGTTGTCTATAAATAACATCGGAGTAGGTATTCTAGAGAACGTTGAGTGTCACCATAACGTCAAATAGCGGTGCTGTAATTTGTATGACGGCCGTCTGAGCGTTTTTTTTTATTCTTAATCCATCTGCAATCAATCTCTTGGCTTTTATCAGATTTGAAAAGCCTGCTGTATATCGTGAAATACTGCTGAACAATAGTCTTTTCATTCTAGGGCTTGCCGTATTGTATGAGTAACACGATGTATTTGTTCCGTTGTTCCATGTTGTGCACGAAACCCAAATTGGTGGTCAGGTATTACTTCTTGTTCTTTGAGTACTGGTTGAAGGCGACTAATGACTAGTTTCTCAAATACTTTTGATAGCAAGGGGAGAAGACTAATAGGCCTGTATGATGAAACTTCTGTTGGAGGTTTTCCAGGTTATCGAACCATGTTTATAATGGACACCTTCCATGGTTTTGGGAAATATTGTAGTCTAAGTGCGTTTTCCAATTACAGAGCATTATGCGACTCAGTGCCGCACAATGCCGCATAATTCTGAAGCTTAATTGGAACGTGAATTAGTTTTCAAATGCATCAGCAGAGTGCGCTAAGTCAGTGTTGTAAAAAAAATGTTATGAATTGAGTTAGCAACCTCATTAATGTATAAACAATAATAATTGGTTGTAAACTTTTTACGCTTATTTTAATCATCAAATTATGTCATTAACGTTTTTTTTATTGAAATAATAGAAAACCTTTAAAGAATATAAGGTTTTAACAAGCTAAATTAACAGTAAAATATTTAGTTTCATGTAAGAAGTTTACATCATTTACGTTTTGAGTAATATTTTTTAATGATTTCTAAAAAAATTATATAGAAAAATACTGGTCAATTTTCTGTCACTGTGTTGGTATTGTTTGCGAGAAGCACGCGAGAGCATTCGTTTTGAGAGTGCTCTATTGTGCAAAGCGTTGCTGTAGTTGGAACACTCGACGTTGAGCATTATGCCGCAAAATGCGCTCTAGTGCTGTAATTGGAAAACGCACTTATATTGCGTTAAAGAGGATTGTTAACAGAACGATACCTTTTTTTCGGTAGTTCTTTACCGAACTTTACTCTTTACCGTCTGAGCGGTGATAAACATTTATCATTGACCTATTCTTTTCTTGATAATTGTATTTTAATTTATTATAATTGACAGTGAAAATAAAATGGCAGAGTGACAGCACACTTGTTCTTTATTTGTTACGTCTTCCAAAAAGTAGGTTTTAATATGGCTGGCTTTGGCTTATATAGGCTCATCCCCTCCAAGTGGCTGCCATTTGCGGTTGGCAGGCATGGCGGTTGGCTGGAGGGTTGGTCAACATGGCATGGCTTGGCTATGGCATTGGCTATGACTTTGGCTATGGCTTTGGCTTTGGCTTTGGCTTTGGCTTTGGCTTTGGCTTTGGCTTTGGCTTTGGCTTTGGCTTTGGCTTTGGCTTTGGCTTTGGCTTTGGCTTTGGCTTTGGCTTTGGCTTTGGCTTTGGCTTTGGCTTTGGCTTTGGCTTTGGCTTTGGCTTTGGGCTTTGGGCTTTGGCTTTGGCTTTGGCTTTGGCTTTGGCTTTGGCTTTGGCTTTGGCTTTGGCTTTGGCTTTGGCTTTGGCTTTGGCTTTGGCTTTGGCTTTGGCTTTGGCTTTGGCTTTGGCTTTGGCTTTGGCTTTGGCTTTGGCTTTGGCTTTGGCTTTGGCTTTGGCTTTGGCTTTGACTTTGACCTTTGACTGGCGACGTCACGTCCGTTACACATTATTTCAACGTTTTTCGCGTGTAGCGGTGCCCATATTTAATTAAAGAATCGAGCGAGTCTTACTCGTTAAAAGACAGACTTAGTCTTAGGAGTACACACTTGATACTACTGACTACACTGTAGTCTCAAGTTCTTAAAAGCTTAGTTCCAAAAGTATTTAGTATTTACGTGTGAACTGTGAATTTGAAAAAATATAGGAATTAGGTTGTCATACTCTGATTTTTAATTACGTAGAATTCTGTCACCTCTATATTTTGACATGTTAGTGATGGCAAACCTTTTTGGCCGGGCACATTTTTCAATTTCAATACTAGTCTGAACATCGGAGTCTATACATACATTTTATTGTTAGTTAATGTATCCATATTATTGAGTGTGGTGCTCCACATTAAAAGTGGTTTAACGGCGAGTGGTAACTACGTTCCTTTTCATCACAAACAGTAAAAAACGCACAAGTAAAGATAACATTCGTTTTTAAAGGTTTACTAAACCTGGAATTATTAGTAGGCAGTGATGCCAGCTAAAGAATAAAATAAATAAATTAAAGCTAGTTCGATATATTGTTCGTTATATTGAAATATTAGTTATTTTTGTATTAGATCACTTGAGTACCTATGTAAATATTTAGATTAACCTTTTTGTAGGTAAAACATAAAAATACGTTGCAATTTTTTTATTGCCCTCGATTAAGTCAAATTTCTTCCTTTTTCGGTGGAGAACTTTTTTAGTAGCAACACTTATGAAATGTCACGATTCTACGGAATTAAAAATCAGAGTATACGTAATATATGCTCCACAGAGAACACTGTATACTATCACATGTCACAAAACTTACGGTTAAAAATGTGTTCAATGTTCAGTTTTCACTATTCTAAGTTCTTTAAAGTCAAACGTCATAAATATATCAAATTTTGATATTAGTAGTTTCAGTACGTATCTTAGTACTCAGTAGTGGACTAATAGTGAATACATAATTAAAGTTAAATTTTCCTTAAAATATTTATTATAAAACAGCCAATCTAATTAAATTATTTGTAGGTAAGCCAGTGAAAGCGACCAAACCGTTCGAACACGACTGGTTCGGCAACTGCCGAGGGGACTATCTCGAAGCAAAAGACAAAAAACCAATGAATTTTATCACTAAGGACTTCTTTCCGGTTCGCCAGAGCCCTTCAGAGTCCAAAAAGAACGTTCAGCAAAGAAGAAATTCCACGTCATTCTCGACGATTACAATTGGGGACTCGGAGCTCAGTTTCGGTAAGAGTTCGAAACATGGAGTCATCACTGCTAGCGCTTTAATGGATCTAAGAACGAGCATACGATGAGAACCAGCAAACAATGCTTTGATGTTATTATCCATACATTCTTTTAGTTAACAATTCTGTTGATAATCTTATTGAAATTGGTAAGACATGATTAACTGCTTTTTGAATTTTAATAATTTGTTTTAAATTAGTGTATGTCGCTTTATCAATTATGTTTTAAAACTGTTCTTATACAAGAATTCATCTTATTTTTAATTTAGTATAGAAGGCTTTATTCGTGGCGGATAAACGAATTTTTAAGGTTGTGCCGCCCGCTCTACATTTGTCATGTCCTAGATCCAAAAATTTCCATGAAACTCCATATAAATAATTTTTGGTGTTGATTTTTGTGCACAAAATTATACACAAACTACCCAGTTCGCAGCCTCCATCCTGTATAACGTTTACTTTAGAATGTGGAAGTTGGCTACACCAAATGTACAATGACAAGTGAGAGGTGAAAGTCATCGGCAAAATTTCTTGCAGACTTCTATCTGTAAAACATCAGAAACGTCAAAATGTGTTCAATTTCTATAAGTAAGCAAAAACAAAATTATCTCCCCAAATCTGCCGCCTTTAGCCTACTCAGCCTGCTGGTAATTCCGCCACTGTTTATTCGTGGTAACATTTGACATGTTAACGTTTTTGAACCGACGTAATAAACAATGGAAGGGGCAATTTGTGAAACTTTTTTTTGTATAGTGGCTCAAATTTCGACAAAAAAGGAAATGAGTTGGGTTGGGAAAGTTCTTAATTTCACTCACTCAGTTTCAGATCTATTTTGATATTAAGTACTGATATTTTTACATTGTTGTATTCAGAAAATTGGAATGTCTTTAAACGGCATTTGGTTGATAAAAATAATCTTGTTAACGTTAGATATATGGAATTAGTTAATAATAGGACAGTCGTGTGATAAGGACTCAAGTATGCCGAAATGCATTCAGTTGGACCAATATTATTGTAACACTGCCATATCGCAATAATATACCATTTAGATCAGTCATAGACAAAGACGTTTATTGTCTATGTTAAGTCTTCTCTCTATGGTTGAAATAAATAATTTATGTATAACTTTTTGCCATGTCATTTCAATGTATTATATATATAAACATGCGCCATGCAACAAAGTTGTGACGATGACAACGTTATTTGAATATATAGAACAATTGACAGAATGCTGCCAACCTTTAGTTAGTAGTTTACTAGTTAAATTTGACTTGGGTTTGAATTTGATATGTGATTGCAGAATACCACGGTAATGTTTAAAAATCATGAATAGAATAAGACAAATTTTTGTTTAACTTCTATAGACTCATAAGGTGTTTAGATTTGCCGTTTGATACACTATAAAATTTTAAATATTTGTGACGTTTTATTTGTGTAGTGTTTTGGCTTAAACGTGCGACCCTCATCCCTAACGTCGTGCCTTCGGAGCTCGGCTGTGCATTAATGGAATATTCTTTATATGTGCGCAAATAGCACTTGTTATTGTTATAGAATCTTTATTTCTGTTACAAGATAAAAAAAAATTATTGTAAGTTTAATAAAGCCTTTAAGAAACGCCAGCTGTGTTGGCACATCGACGCAGGCGCCAGGCAGGCTATTCAATAGTTACGCTCCCACACATAGTAGGAAAGCCCAAGCGGGGATTTCGGGAATAACCTCAGCGTAGCAGATTAATATATAGGGGGATGATACCTTGTACACGGTTAAGTACCTCTACCAAATATTAGCCTCATATATATGGCCGCTCGTCAAGGATAAAGGTTATTAGTAAAAAATATTAATCATCAGAAATTCTCGAGTGCGTCAGATTAAGGTAGGGTGATTTAATTAGCTGCTAAGAAGTGTATATTTCATTAATCTGACAATTCTCATGTGACGTAAAGAAAGGGGAGGGCTGCAAAGTTGTAAAAAAAAAGTCATCACGGCATTCTCGAGCGTGCCTGATTAATTTTTTATTTTGAAGGAAATAATTCAAGTACTAAAAATATATTCTGAAGATTTCCACAAGCCGAAGTAAAAAAAAATAGTCGATAAAGTTTAACACGTGCAGCGAAGAGGGAAATCGTGCATTACGCATAACGCAATGCGGGATTTTGAAATAAATAAAAGTTATAAATGAAAAATCCAGCAAATTCAAGCATAAATGTACTCAAAGGAGGTAAAAATTACTCATTTTCATTTTGACATTTGTTATTGATGCAGTTACATAATGAAATACAAAACAGTTCTGAATTTTTGCAATTACAAGACATTGTGCGGCAATTTGCAGTACATTTACATGGTAGAATTAATGACTCTGGTAAAGACGGCTTCATTTGCCGAAGACGTAAGTCACCGTTGAGTTTTTCGTTACCAAAACGAATAATCAATGGGTCCCTAATTGTGTTTGATGAGAATTTTTCCATATTAATGTTTGTACTGCAGCCCTTAATTAATGCAAAAACAAAGCATCTGAAGTGCATACTAGGCATGCCTTATAAGTTCTGTCGTTCCTTTATTTCCCGGCAATTTTGAATCTCAATACAATTGAATGTATCTAGTAGGATTAATGCTAGTGTTAAGTCACAGCGTCGTTTGGAATCTGTCAGGTTACGTACGAAAATGAATCTTTCTAAGGAAAATGTTCGTGCAATAATTTCCTACAACTTTAGAAGAGGCCTGACACGGCTTCAGAGTTCTGAAGCGCCATGTCTGCAGACTGTCAAACGCTGGTATTTAGAATTCCAGCGTGGCCTTACTAGTGTAAAGTAGTGCGAAGGACGCCCAAAATCCGTCTTCACTGAAGATAACATCATTGCTGTGAGAAAACTAATAGTACTAATAGAGGCTCTATTAGGCATCTCAGGGAGATGCATCCCATTAAGAAGATCTTGCATGAAGCTTGGTGTGAGAAAGCTAGTTTGCCGTTGGATACCGCATCTGCTTTCCGACGATCATAAGGCGGCCCGCGTCAGATGGTGTAAGAAAACTCTGCAAAGGTTCAACTGAGGAGAGTCAAAACACGTCTACGACATCATCAGTGGTTCATCATTCTTGGTCCTGCCTTCGATCCTGATTCCACCATCCTGCACCATGACAACGCAAGCTCACACAGCGCTCGTCAAACGATTGAGTATTTGAAGCTAGAAAAAGCAGCCCTAACGATTTCTTTACATTTCCTAAAATTAAGAAAAGTCTTCGGGTCAAAGATTCCAGTCCGGTGAAGAAGCAGTCGACGCTTTCAAGTCAGCCATTTTGAACACCCTCACTTTAGAGTGGAATAAATGTTATAGCAACTAGTTTGAGCGAATGGAAAAGTGTATTAAGCTTCGTGCTGATGGTGGTGGTGGTGGTACTTTGGAAAACAATAAAAAGTATTATAAGGTTCTAGTTCTAAATGGCATCCTAGAAAAAATTTTTTGTGTGAGAACGTCAAACCATAGACCGAGACACCCAATACTTGCTACGTAATTCCAGTAATAAACTGCCAAGAGAAATACATCTGCATCAGCGCTGATTATCATAATATGAGCAGATTGTATCCTTACTGCGTGAAATGTGTGGAAAAAAAATTCTGGAATGAGCTTCTGAATGGTTTGATTGTAATTCAAGTAGGTTCCTCACAAATTGAAGACCCTTGCACCTTGAATTTAGTTAAATCATCGAATCCTTAACAAATATACATCTCACGGTCTTCTTTGACTTACTTGTGCATTTTTTGAAGCATTAGCGCACAGCCCTGCGATTCTGTAACTCACTTTTCGAACTCACACAGCGGTTTTCGCATCGGCGCGGCGGTCGCTCTCAAAACAGTCGTGAAGCAGTCATTTTATGATTTGACATTCTGAAAAGGTGGGAGCTTGTAGTTTATTGTTTATCAGCAACAAGTATACTTATAAAGGTAGACAAACATAATACAGGTAGAAAGAAATTTTAGTTTTTTAACTTAGAACTATGTTATGATATGTTGAAGTTTAGTCCGATTCCGATTGAGGTTAGGTCTAGCTAGACCAGTCACCAGAGTTCCCCAAACTTTTTTGTGTCGTAGACCCCTTGCCATGTTTTCCATGTTGGGTAGACCCCCTACTTACCTGATATTGATTTCCTGTAAATTTCTAACTGTAGTGAAGTTTAGTGTTAAAAACTTTAAGTAAAAACACATGTTAATTTATACATTTATTAATTAAATTTAAATTAAAACTACTTAAAATAAAATTTTGTATCTTTTATGTAAAATACGTAGCATTAAATAAGCTATAAATAAAATAACATAAGCAATATGTCAATATAATGTGTATATTTTGATATTATATAATAGTATGATGTAAGTAAATAGGTACTATCGTGTATGTGTTGAGATCCACTATCGTGGACCCCCATTTTCATTTCATGGACCCCCAAATTTTTTTTCGCTGACGTAGACCCCTTGCAGGTTGTCATAGACCCCTAGGGGTCGATATAGACCACTTTGGGAATCACTGAGCTAGACGTTACGTAGTCGACAAGCGCGCGCACGTGTGGCGCGGTAAAATTCAAAATGTCGATGCGTTCGTTCCTAAACGTTTACCATCATACAAAGTTATTATATTATATTAATTAAATATTGTAGGTATGTAGTTAATAACAATCTGTATGGTGACAAAATAAATAAATAAAATCATTATGTTCAATTAGTGGTCGACCTAAGTTTTGGAACCAGCTCTTCATGACCCCCAAGACCCCCCCCCCTGGATCGCCCGTTGGACTACACACTACACTGACACTACACTGTTCAAGTATGTAAAAAGTCTAGTTTTTATTAAAAGACGAGTATTTACTATGTATGTAAATGTGAAAAAAAATATAGGAGTTAGGTACCTAGGTAATAAAAATATGCTCCACAGAGTACTGAACACTAAATACTATCACAAAACTTACGAATAATGTGTTCACTGTTCAGTTTTCACTATTCTAAGTTCTTAAAAGTCAAAAGTCATAAATACATTTATACCATATTATATTGATACTAGTAGTTTTAGTCCGTATCTTAGTACTTAGTAATGGACTGAATAGTGAATTCATAATAAAACTTCAATTTTCCTTATGCGTATATAATTATTTTTTGGAAATAGTAAGTATTGATAAAAGATATAAAAAATTATTGCTTGTGTTTTCTAAGTTACTTGACTCGTTTTACTGGACTGTTATCCATTAAAATGATAAATAAACGGTCCTAACACATACTAAAATAATTTAATATTGATATTCAAGATATAAGCAAATTATAATGACTAATTATAATTACGCTTCTAAAATCCGAAGCAATTTATATACGTATTTGCAAGAAAGTGTCAACTGTTAAACCATGACCTTTTCTCAAAAAGTAGCAAGTTTACTCACTCTCTTCAATAGGTAGCGCTGTTGCACGCTTAAGAGGCGCTATTGTTGTACGAGAAAATTACATTATGTTTTCGTAGCTTTATTATCAGGGTATCAATATTATCAATTACAGGGAATTTACAGGGTAAATGGGATTGAAATGATTGAAACCTGTAAATCAAACGAATTTTTGAGAACCTGTTACTTATATTAAGTTAACATGTTAATGATTGGTAGGAAAAACGAAATTGAAGTGTTGGTAATTTGAATGTCCCACTTCATTTTATAAAATGAGTTAATACATTGTACCACTTAGGGGTGTGACATTCTGCATAAAAAATCGATTTTTTTAATTAATCGATTTTTTCCTAATTTTTGAATTAATTTCAAAATAAACACCCTAAATATTTTGTTTTTCAATTATTTTTTAAATTAAAAAGAAACAATTTATGAACATAAATTAACGTTTTAAAATAATCAAAATCGAAATTAACTCTCGTAACTTTTCTCAAAAACTCGTTTTGATAGATTTTGGTGAAATTTAATAAATGCTGAGTGTATGCCTTTTCAGTAGCACATTGCAGTATTTATGTTGCCTTTTTAATTGTATTTAGTCTTGTGCTGCTGAATAAATTGATTTTACTTTTAAATTATAGTGTTCCATTCAAACTTGAGCTTTTGTAAAATTAACTGGTTTTATCAACCTTTCGATGTTTTACAAAAAAAACATCAATGCATCGAGTATATCAATACATCTTCAAAGAATCGGATTCAATGTATCGCATTGTAAACATCGTTGTATATCGAATATCCCTAATAGTTCGAGGTCCGGGTTACAAAAGACCAGAGATAATGTCGGGAGGTGGCAGATAAAAAATCGATTATGATTGATTTTCAATTATAAAAATAATCGATTATGTTTTAATAATGATTTTTACTTTTAACATTTTTTTGACATCCCTACTGTAAACTGTAAAGTGTAAAGCCCCTTATGGCCAACAGTGAACCGCGAGAATCCTTTAAAAAAAAATTTGGTTACAGACTAGTCTGTACAGTTAAATAATATGAATATTTCAAGATATTTATTATTTATTAACTTTTCCTTTATTTTTGATACCCTATTACTTAAAAGTTAATAGGATCAATAACTATTGCTAATAAGCAGATATTGCTGTTTAGTTCTCGTCAAAAGACATACCCAGTCTTAAGCAGTAAGCTTAGATTTCCTAGAAAAGCGGTGCCGTCATCTAACGGCCGTAATGTAACGTTGGGTGACGTCACCCACCCATACGTTGTCTATAAATAACATCGGAGTAGGTTTTCTAGAGAACGTTGAGTGTCACCATAACGTCAAATAGCGGTGCTGTCATTTGCATGACGGCCGTCATAGCGGTGATAAACCTTATTTCTACGTTTTTCGCGTGTAGCGGTGCCCATTATTAAACCATACAATGAGTGGAAACGTGAATTGGAAAAATGATTGTTTTTTTGCATTGTGTTAAAAAGTAAAGACAGCCGTTATTAACAACCGTACAATGACGGCCGTTAGTTAACGGCACCGCTTTTCTAGGAAATCTAAGCTTTAGAGTAAACACTACACTGTACAAGTACGTCATAAAAATACGAGTATTTACTATTTATGTGTGAATGTGAAAAAATATATAGGAATTAGGTACGGGGTACCTAGGTAATAAAAATATGCTCCAAAACTTACAATTAAAAACGTTCACTGTTTAGTTTTCACTATTCTAAGTTCTAGAAAGTCAAAAGTCATAAATATATCATATTTTTATACTAGTAGTTTTAGTACGTATCTTAGTACTTAGTAGTCGACTGAATAGTGAATTCATACTTAATGTTAAATTTTTGCGTTATGCGTATACCTATATTTATTTTTTGGAAGTAGTAAGTATTGATAAAAGATATAAAAAAGTTTTGCTTGTGTTTTCTAAGTTACTTGACTCGTTTTACTGGCCTGTTATCCATCAAAAAGATAAATAAACAGTCTTAAAAGATACAAAAATAATTTAATATCGATATTCAAGATATAAGCAAATTATAATGACTAATTATAATTACGCTTCTAAAATCCGAAGCAATTTTTTTTTTTTTTAATGGCTCTGGCACGGTTTGTGCATTAGCCAGCGTCAAGTATGAGATTTTTATCATTCGTGCTTTTTGCCTTAGAAATTCGACCATGTCCTTCATGTACGGTTTAGGTACTCGCCCGGTACCGCACAACCCTCCCAAAGGTCGAGAACAAATTTAAATTAAATTAAAACTTGCCCTCGAACCGGGAATCGAACCCGGTACCCCTCACCTAGCTGCCACCTAATAAGACCGCTAGGCTATGAGGCCCCCGAAGAAGCAATTTATATACGTATTTGCAAGAAAGTGTCAACTGTTAAACCATGACATTTTCCCAAAAAGTGCAAGTTTACTCACTCTCTTCAATAGATAGCGCTGTTGCACGCTTAAGACGCGCTATCGTTGTACGAGCAAAATACATAATATTTTCATAGCTTACGCATTAACTTGGGGTAACTTAAAAAAGTTATAATGAAGAATAATATGTTCAATTTTTGGGACCCTATTACTTATAATAAGTTAATAGGATGAACAAAATACAAATATTTATTATTTAATATTTAATATTGCTATAAAGTTAATAGTAGGGATGATCGAAAATAGAAAAAACATTAATACTGACATTGATGTCATAATCGAAAGCCCAAGTCCAACATCGATGTTCGCAATATATCGAAAACTGAAGCTGAACATCGATGATTTTTGCATTAATAATTATTGACAATGAAATAAAATACAGTGAAATGGGTACAAATTGATTAAGAAACAGAACAAATTATTACATCATCATTAGTTTCGTCATCGGACGTCGAGGCAGAGTACGAAATTCCACCCGTATCACCTCGACGTCCGCCGTTCCACAACTGAGCGTTTTTCAAGGCAGTTTTTGCCGCGTACCACCACTTTGTGGAACCAGCTGCCCACTGAAGTATTTCCGAACCAATTCGACTTAGGGTCCTTCAAGAAAAGAGCGTACCACTTCTTGAAAGGCCGGCAACGCACTCGCGAGCCCTCTGGCATTGAGAGTGACCATGGGCGGCGGTATCACTTAACATCAGGTGAGCCTCCTGCCCGTTTGCCCCCTATTCTATAAAAAAAAAAAATTACATATTCCGATATTTTTTATCAACCGACTGAATGAAAAGTAATGTTGATAATGAAGAAAGAGTAGTGAGGAAGTGTGAGAGAGAAAGAGCGAGCGAGACTGCGCCTATTAATACTACTACTTGGGCGCAAAGAATGAATACGCGTTCAAAATTTTAATAAACCTGATTTGTTTGGATGCGTTCATAAGAGATAATTTTTTTCGTAAGTTGCATTGGTCGTGCGGGAGGCCGTGAATTAACATCGATGTTACGATATTTTTGGTATAGCAACATCGATGTTTTTGATCTGAACATCGATGATCATCGAGAATCCCTATTAAAGAGTAAGACAAGTAAGACTTAGTCTTAGGAGTACACACTTGAAACTACTGACTCAAAGTCTCAAGTTCTTAAAAAGCTTAGTTCCATGAGTATTTATTATTTATGTGTGAACTGTGAATTTGAAAAAATATAGGAATTAGGTTGTTATACTCTGACTTTTAATTCCGTAGAATTCTGACAGCTTTAATTTTTTGACATGTTAGTGATGGCAAACCTTTTTGACCGGGCACATTTTTCAATTTCAATACTAATCTGAAGGACTGTCGTGTGATAGGGACTCAAGTTTGCCGAAATGCATTCAGTTGGACCAATATTATTGTAACACTGCCATATCGCAATAATATACCATTTAGATCATTCATAGACAAAGATGTTTATTGTCTATATTAAGTCTCCTCTCTATGGTTGAAGTAAATAATCTATGTATAACATTTTGCCATGTCAATTCAATGTATTATATATATAAACATTATAAACTTGCGCCGACGCCTTATGACGATGAGAACGTTATTTGAATATATAGAACAATTGACAGAATGCTATCTGTCAAACTTTACATAGAAAATAGTTTAATGCACATTACCAACACGCGACACCACGACTTAAATCCAATTCGTAGAAATTCCAAACAGTATGCATTTTCAGTAAGAAACAAATTTAAGGAATATTTTGGTGGTGAAGGCGCCGTTCCGTGTCAGCTTGATATTGTGAGGAAAGGTAGACAAAATTAAAAACTTGCAACTCATAGAAAAGTCTTTTAATATTATATTTTAATAAAACTTTCCGCTTGTTTTCATTTGTTCGGCTATATCTTCCCATGCATTATTTCTCACAGTATGGTCGCTGTATTGAGCTAATCTTATGTCATATAGAACAGAATATTGTTTCACCAACTCAGTTAATTTTTGGTCGTTCATTTTGCCAAATAAATAAATCCAAAAATATGTAAGTATATAAATTGACATTTGTACCAAAAACTCGAACGTTTGACGCTTGGCGTCAACAACACGACAACACGCTGATCCAAATCGATTGGATGTTACCGCGTGTGATCACATCGCGTGTTGTATATGTGCACCTGACCATATTAAATATATGGGATTGATAAGTACTGACATGCGTCGGATGGCGTGGTGTAGCGTGGCGTTTTAGTAGTATGTTTCCACCTTTACTCTTGTTTGGTCGAATCGACCCTAAGAAGTGTATATTTCACTAATCTGACAATTTGCAATTAAAGTAAAGAAGTAAGTTTTATTTATTTATTTATTCTATAAATGATTCTAAATAGAAAGAAGTTGGCGTCCAGTTTGTGTTTCCACCACGCCGAAGTCAGAAAAATTCGCATTTAAAGGATTATTCAAGGATGACGAAAAATATATAATCTGACGAATTTTCACAAGCCGAAGTCAGAAAAATTCGTCGATAAAGTTTAATGCGTGCGGGTGCGTGATGCCTATATTAGTTTAAAATATTAACTATAAGTAGTATTAACATAAACTGTGTATTTTGTGGTGAAACTAGTTTGCAAAAATCAATAAAATTTACATTTTAAACATTAGAAAAAGCATGATGATTTTAGAATATCGTTGATATTTTTTAAAATTATCTATATATATAAAAGAAAGTCGTGTTTGTTACAACACTTATAACTCGAGAACGACTGGACTGATTGCCATGGTTTTTGATTTGTTGGATTTGTTTCCGTCCAGAATAGCAGAATATGTACATCTAAAAAACAATGATAACTCGATATGTGTAATGAATACTTAATCATTTCAATAAATGCTGATTTGTTTATTATATGTCAAACATTTGTTGACCAATCCTGTCAAATAGTGTAACAAATTTTTTTTTGAGCTTATGGCCTGGTTGCTGAAACCTTCCACAACTTTATTTTTTTCTGAAGACATCATGTGTGCGTTCAGAAATTTATTTTTTGTAAAATGTATACAAAGTTCAGGACTATTATATTTGTTTGTTTTAGACATTAATTTTCGAAAATTATTTATTAATTAATTAATTTTTAATTCCCGAAAATAATACCTAAGATTTATTCTACAGTAAAAACATAAAATCATCGGAAAGGAACGGAATTTAGGGAATAAAAAATCAGTTGGTAAAGGTTATAAGATTAAGGAAAAAAAATCTACAGGTTAACAAAAGTGTAAATGTCTTTTTATAGGTTGTCTTTTTTTTGAGCTTATGGCCTGGTTGCTGAAACCTTTAAGCCACAACTTTATTTTTTTCTGAAGACATCATGTGTGCGTTCAGAAATTTATTTTTTGTAAAATGTATACAAAGTTCAGGACTATTATATTTGTTTGTTTTAGACATTAATTTTCGAAAATTATTTATTAATTAATTAATTTTTAATTCCCGAAAATAATACCTAAGATTTATTCTACAGTAAAAACATAAAATCATCGGAAAGGAACGGAATTTAGGGAATAAAAAATCAGTTGGTAAAGGTTATAAGATTAAGGAAAAAAAATCTACAGGTTAACAAAAGTGTAAATGTCTTTTTATAGGTTGTCTATGATTTTTCTTGATAAGCTATTCATACGTAGTGGTGATATACGTAGTGGTGATATACTCTTTGAGCTATTGTCTATGTCTCGAAAGTTCAGGCACTGTTATTATATTTGGTGGTGCGATTTGTCAAAGCGATCCGTTCGCACGAACTTTGCTTTACTCAGAAATGCCACGTTATTACACTTGGAACGCTACATCGAAGAAATTTCAACGTCAGAAGCAAGGCGATGCAGTTTCTGGTCATCCAAATACGCGTTCTACTGATGCTCTTGGTCGTATTTACACAGTTCATCCGAAGAATGATGAATGTTTCTATTTGCGGTTATTGCTGGAACATGTTCGAGGGCCAACATCATTTGAATCACTACGAACCGTTAATGGTATCGTGTGCCCCACATTTCGTGCAGCATGTCAAGAGCTTAATTTGCTTGAAAACGATACTCATTGGGACACGACAATCGCTGAAGCAATTATTTTTGCATCTCCAAGTCAGATACGCACATTATTTGCTATCACCATTGCAACATGCTTCTATCATGAAGCTCTCAATCATGAATATTAATTTTATTTAAAAAATTTTTTTTTTCTATACTTTGTTATATATGGTTGTTTTTGTAAATTTTAGAAGTTTTAGAAAAAAAATAAAAAAAAGTTGAATATTTGTTTATAACAAATTGGTAAGTTAATAAACAATAGAATTGTTGATTAAAATTTTTCTGTTACTTTATAGAGGACTTTGAAATGTGAATTATGATTTTTAGAAAAAAAAAATTGCTTAACTAATTATTAATGATATGAAAAACCTTTGCTTTGAACCGATCGATCAGATTTCAGATGCAAATGTTGCTACTTCTTTTCTTATCTCAGAGATTAATGCTAAAATAAATTCTAATACTCAAATTCACACCTAATCGCAAGAGGCTAAAGAAGCCTTGGATGACTGCTGGTCTTCTAAGATGTGTACGAAATCCAGATAAACTTCAAATGTATAAAAGAGATCCGAACAATGAAATTAAGAAAATAACCTACAAAGGGTACAGAAATTTTTGCAACTGGCTCCTTAAGAAACTTAAAAAGGAATATGAGGAGAAAGAGTTGAAAACGGCGGCGAACACAAATAATAAAGCACTCTGGGACACTATTAGGAAATTAACGCATACATCAAAACTCTGCAGACCTGCTGAGCAACTTATTTCTCCGTTTTCTCCTGATAACCCCTCTGAATCGGTCAATTATATTAATAAATTCTTTGTTTCTATTGGTAAGGATCTGGCTGAAAAGGCATATTCCTCTGGTAAGGGTTGTATATAATGATGATAATAGCCAAGCCAGTATCATCCTTAGTTTTGGATAGTACCGATGAAAATGAAGTTCGCAGCTGTATTCTCAACTTAAAAAAAGACAAAATGTACTGGACGGCATAATATTTCAGGTGCTATATTAAAACGGTGTCATCAAATAATAGTCCCACCTTTGAAATACATTGTAAATTTGATTTTCTCTTCAGGCGTTTTTCCGGATCAGCTTAAGCTGGCTGATATTGTTCCGATTTTCAAGAGTGGTGACAGAGGATGTGTCAATAATTATAGATCAATATCTAAACTACTCACGATTGCAAAAGTACAGATAGATAATAGAGAAACTTATAAACAAACGCCTTGTTATCTATCTTGAGACCAAGAATCTAATTTCTAGTTCGCAATTTGGTTTCCGTTCCGGTAGTTCTAACGACGCCGTTCACGAACTTACTGATCACATTGTAGCCAAACTTGACCAAAACCAAAAAGTTATAGCGATATTTTTTATTATCACACACGCGCGCGCACACACACACACACACACCACGCACAGAGACACACACCAAATTTATTTTTACGACTCCGTTTGCAATTTTTTGTTTTAGCACTTACTTCTTTTCTTCTATTGTATCTTATGACAATGACCTGATTGTACGTGTTCCGGTGGTGGATAGGCTGGCTATCTGTCACTCAGGTCTCTTGTTACAGAGACCAGTCTCTCACATACACTTCCAAACGTTATCATCTTAGTTAAATCAAAATACCCTTGTATGTATAAGTGAGAGAAGAAATAAAGATTATTTATTATTATTAATCAGATTAACATACGTACATTATTAAAAATACGTAGGACATAGATGCTATCATTATCTGACGCGCTCGAGTATGTCCATGGCACAGTTTTTTTACATTGTTAAAAGTGTAAAGCCGCTCCCCCCACCGACGAAAAGGTACATAACATTTTTTTCTTATAATTATCTAAGCTTCGCAAACCAATAGGTCTCTATGACGCTTGATTAAATCCCCATTTAGCATCGTGGGCTCCCCTACTCATAAGCATACGCTTGTTCCAGCGTTGCCAGATTTCTTTTTAGTCAAGTCGGGATTTTGGCACTTTTAAAGTGAAAAAAGCGGGACAAAGTAAATTTTTTTAAATAATCAGAAGTTTTTAAATACCTTTGTATGTTTTTAATTGAGTTCAAATCACGTTTGCGTGACAATAGACAGCGAAAATAGTCACAGAAAATGTATTTAAATCAGATTAAATCTATCGTTAAATAGTTCTTATACATCTTTTGATTACAAAACAAAAAAATCAAAATTTAAAAATACTCTGAAGAATTACTTATTCATAATATTTCTATGAAGATATAACATCTTTAAAAGTTTCATTCTTCTCATTAAAAAAGAAAGAAGAGAACTCACAGGATAGCTGCTGATTAAACTTGATGAGTAACTCTGATTACATTAAATTTACGAAGCATTTCAAAAAGAAGGCGTTTTGGAAAGCAGTTTGATGGTTGGATACTTAATATAAAGTTTGAAGATAATCCTGGTATTTATTTTTGGATACTGTTGAAAGAGTTGGTACCATTATTGTGCGGTGGCGGTAGTAGATACACACTTCTTATTGCATCGAGTTATTCCCGAAAAGCGGGACTAAGCCTGTCCCGCGCGGGACATTTCATTTTGATTTAAAAATCGGGACGTCTGGCAACGCTGGCTTGTTCCTACGGTTGAGGCGTGAGGAAAGCGCAAGAGCACAGGCACAAAAGGCTGATCACCAACTTGTAAAATAAAACATGATTGAGGAAACGGAAGCACTTTGGGGCCAAGATTATAATATATGGGATATTGTAGAATGTTATTGTGCAATAAACGTCCTTCAGAAGTAATAAACATTTAAATAAAGGTCTGTGATAAAAACTGCTTTCATTTAATTAGTCATAAATAGTAGAAATAAAACTAAAAGTTACATAAATAACGGAGTATAGCTTAGAAGAAAATGGAGATCTGTGAAAAGAAGAAAGTGAATCAGATGTCAAAAAAAACAATGTCTGTGATGTTTTTCGTATTTTTGCAATTTTTCATCAATATTTATGCCAACCATGCAAAAAGTATGGTACCTATTTTATCATTGGAACAAAATAACGCTGAGAATGTAACGACTCAGCTGACAGAAGATTTAAAGGTAATAAGAAAAAATATAATAACTTAAAGATTATTATAATGATAATAAAAGCCTTTAAGGCTTTAGCCACTAAGGTGAGTGGTGACCAACTATTATTTGTTTAAAATTAGTACGCTTTGCAAGAATTTCATTCAAAAAGAAGAAAAAACGATAGAAACTTTATTTTGATGTATAAAATAATCTAAAAAAATGTTTTAGAAATACAAATAAGTATAAAATTATACAAATAATTACTTTCAGAGTACAGGATTTGAAAGAGTACGGTTTGCGAAAATGATTACAAAACTTAGTAAATGAGTATAGTTGGTCACCTTATGTTTACACAATTTTAACAAAAATTAGTCCGGACAAGAAGCCAGGTTGTCTTCCGACATATTCCCACTCTTCACTTTCACGACCTGATCTTCTCCATCCATTTGGCTCGTTTCCCCATCTCTTTATTTGACGGCCTCTTTTATATTATAATTTATCTGCAAGAATATGGTACAGACATGTTATGGTGGTACAATCTAAATCGCATATTCTGCCACAATGGCGTGCAAATTTGACTTAATAGGAATTTTACATACATTATGAGTCATATCATTATAGTCAATTCTTATATTTTTCCTTCTCTCATCTCTGGGATACCATTCTACAACGTCTTTTCCATTTTTATTTTTTTTCCACCTCATGATATTCGCAGTCCACGTCCAAAAGGTTATTAAAGTAATTTCAAATAAAAAGTTATTAATTCCAGTTGGTAAGTAAAAATCCTTAGCATTTATTAATAATGTGATTGCCGACATCGCTTCTATAAATTTCTACTTTACGTTACAATAACGTCAATTAGTATAGTCAATTATAATATTTACAGTTTCTTCCCTTCATAATGTTAATAAACCAAGCAGAAGATACGAGCGAGTTTTGGCGGGAAACGGAAATGCTGTCTCTGGTCAGGAACAACGAAATGGGCATAGACTATGAAAAGTGCGAACAGAGCAGCCCCGAGAAATCCATAGTGCATTTCCCGAGTCGGCGTGTTGTAAGACCCATCTGTAGAAGTACCTATGGTATATTGATTTTTTAGCTGCTGCTATGAGTAACTCAATGTAGCGCATAAGTCAGTACAAATAGTACACACAGTAGTCTTAACCCTATGCAAAAAAGAGGAGTACTGTAAATTGACATCGAATGTGTTACCATAAAATCAAATATCACTTATTCATATAGGTAACATAATGTACACTTATGAACGAAAAAAGAAATATATAATACTTATAATTTTACACTTACTGCCTGTTCTCAAATCATGGGCGTAGAACGAAAGAGAAGAACTGGCAGTAAACTCGCCGCCACTCTTTTTAATCGCCATTTTTTTTTGTTTTACACATGACATGACATCTCAAGTCATTAATAATAATAAAATAAATTTAAAAAAAAGATTGGTCCTCTATTAGCAGGAGACATGGTGAAATAGGAGCACGCACTTACAGTCTCGTGGGAAGAACACGCAAATCATAGTCGAAATAACTAACATCACCGCATACACGAATTCAAGTCCGACCAGTCACCACAAGTAGCACCCGTTTACGAGTTTGACGCATGGCCATCCGTCGGCCCTCTTGCCATATTTTAGGGAGAGATACAACCCGACGCAGGGACGCCATTTTTTACATAAAGTTTTTATATTATTTAGTATATATATAAAAGAAAATACATTTTTTTCTTTTATTTTTAGATTTTCAACTATGCCCTCAGTGTCCACGCTACAGTAACTACACGGAATGTGAGCTTTTTAGAGATTCATGCAGGTAAGCGCTCTTAACTCTAGAATCTAAAAGCTCCAAAGAAAATTGATTGACTTTGTCTTCAACCGATTAAATCTGAAGGTGAATAAACCAAGCCCAAAAGGGCCACTTTACTCTTACTGAATCAGTTACTCATTCTTTTAAAGTACTCTCTCGTCTTCTGTCAAACTGTGTTTACGCTGTGGTGAAAAGACACAGTATGTCTGATATAAGTAGCGGCACGAAACTCTAGCGCTGACCGTTATTGCGCAGAAGTAAAAAATAAGGTACCTGAGGGGGGCTAGCGGAATGAAGAGCGTCGATTGGCTCTCCAGTCGCATTTTGTCCCCCGCGCGACAGTACACATGCGCAGCAATCCCTTCCACGTATCGGCCAGCGCTAGACTTACGTGCCGCTGGTTATAAAACAGTGGAATTAGACACAGAAAAGATAATTTACGATAAAGACAATACCACTCAGCGTCTAACTTTGTATTATGTAATTTTTTGTATGAACAAATAAGTGATCAATATTCGACGACCATTATAGTGTAAATCTGAAGTCATTTTATAGTCTATATAAAAAAATGCAAATATGTTGCTAAGCGCAAGTGTAAATCTGAAGTCATGTACGTTTTATAGTCTATATAAAAAAAAGGAAAAATAAGTGCAAGGAGGGAGGAAGGTGCATTTGGAAAGAAAATATAAAAAATAGATATTATATTAGTTTTATTTAGAATTGTTTCTAGCATTGCAAAATGTTTCATTATTTAACTTGAACAACTGAGTAAACAAAACAAAAAAGTAAGCAATTGTTAAGATAAATTGTTTCTTCATTCGTAGTATTCACGTAAATTAAGATAATATTAAACTGTTTCTGTCTTTGGACGTTTTATTTTGTACAGAGCACGTCGAGTCCAACCAGCAGAACATCGAAGTTACTGTGATAAGATTTATGGAAAATGGCGGGCCATGTTTATACCGGCCGATTATTCACAATGCCGTTGCTGTGATGAGTGTGTGTTATATCGAGGTAATTTAATAATTAAAATATTTACTTTTAAATATAATCTGAAGGATAGAATCTAATTTCAGGTAATATTATAACAATGTATATATATAGCTCGTTCAATGGGGGTTCGAACACTTATTATTGGAAGAAGAATTAAAAAGCATTGTATGTAAAGATTGAGCAGCTTTCTGCTGCTGGAACTGATTGAGGATTATAGTTGGAAACTTATGAAAGATCAAAGATCGATATTTTCTTATTTAATTATTAATGTACACCACATAATTTATACATTTTCTAGAGTACAAGTTACCATTTATTTCTAAAATAAATGGTAACTTGTACTCAAAAGTAAGTAAGTTCACAAAAGAGAGTGCGACTTAACATGAATTACAATCTCGCCTATACAATAATTATGGCTAATAAGTAACATCACAAAACTTGGCGATAAAAAGAGTGGCGGAGAGTTTCTTGCCAGTTCTTCTTGCCCGCTCTACGCCCTTGACTTGCAAACTGGTAGTAACTGTAGATTTATAATCAGCTTAACATCTTTTCTGTTGAACTTCATAAGTGTACTTGGTTACCTATATGAATAAAGTTATTTTGAATTTGAGTTTGAAAGCAAATATAGCAGTGAAAAATGTTCTTAAATACTCGTATAAAGGAAATATTTACAAATGTTTTTTTAGAATTAGACCAATCGTGCGTTGAAGACGAATATAATTTTGATGCGGACGAATTCCTACCGGTGACGACTCTAGGTGAGTTCTATTCAGCAAATAGAGAGATAGAAAGTTGGACTAGAATATCTATATCTCTATATATCTATATATAGAGTCTATAGAAGTGTGTTAGAGTATGTTTTCTTCTTGTGAGAATAGCAGTTACAAGCTCGGACAGTGACGGCATGTGGGAAATCTTCCAGAGATTCTGTGAAGCTGTCATGCACCATAAGGAAGAGGCGGAGAGGGCCAGGGAGGATGATCCTGCAGCCCACCCGCGTCGCCGTAGGAGACCACAGCGTCACCGTTGCACCGTGCAACGCTGTGGCGGGGGAACAGGGGCTCATGCGTCCAAAAGAAGGGATGCGTCAGCATCCCTGCAAGCATTGTACCCGGCCTCCCCCAGCTTTATAAAACAGGGTGAATTGGCCGATATGAAAGGCCCTTGCTGTGCCAAGGTCCATTCCACATCGTTCGTGGCCGTAGAGGACCATGATATTTACGGCTGATCGCGTGGCTGGATGCGGACAAGCCTACGCTGTTACCGTGTCCTGCCCCGGGCGATTGCTGGTGGCGCCGTGGGGTATTAGTGTGTATGCACAAAAGCGAGTCCCACAATATAACCCTTAACGCATTTCCCCACGAAAAAAAATGTGCTTTCTTCTGGCCTCCATACTATATAAAAGTTGTAGAAAATATACAAATAAAAACGTTTGTGTACTTACAAAAAAATTGATAACTAAGGGTGTCGGTGTGTGGTGTCGATATTTTTGACGGTGTGCGCGCGCGTCGTAAAAATTTATGTTAGGGAAAAATGATGAGCATTTTTCCCTAACGCGCCTAAAGAACTATAACTTTAAGAAAAAATTGTGAAATTCCTTAGTTTTAAACACAATATTTCAATAGTTACGCAGATTCTTACAAATATTGCTTTGGAATGTCGGCAGTGTCAGCAGGATTTATTATTTTTCTTAATAGATTTACTGTCATTAATATCTTTAAGAACCTCCCGTATGCGGCAAGATATTCAGAATTGTTCTATGTGCCTCGTACAAACAAGAATCTACGTCGTTCGTACGTAATTCTACAATGTATCGAGTTTTAACTAACTACAATATAATTTATGAAGATGATATTTTTCCACCTTACCAAAGAGGGTGTGAGGAAATATTTGAAGAGGCGGGAATACTTTGACTTTGTCTAGCAGTAGTAATAAGTATTTAACTTGTTGTTTGTTTAATGTTTAATAGTTTATATTTATATTTTTTTATATATAAATATATCTTATGTTTTCCGTTTCATATATTTTGTTTCCGTAATCTGTTTTGGCTTTGTATATTGTATCTTTTATAATATGTATATGTGTAGCTGTAGGATTACTTATAAATAAATAGATTTTATAAGTAATCCTATATTCTTTATCTCTTATCTTATCTTTATCCTAATAGTCTTTATCTAGTCTATATATTTGCTTGCAGATTTTCGCGCTGGATGTAATCCATACTGGGGCCACCCTGAACAAGAGTACAGGGCTCTGAGATGTGATAAAATATTGCGTAGATGTAAGTTATTTCAGTTAAGAAAGTCTTTTGTCAAATATATATTTAATAATGTTACTCACTCACACTGACTCCGTGTCTTGGTCTCCGAAATGAGAACTTCTAGCGCTTTCTGTCCTGCCCTGCTATTCTGTAACTCACTTTTCGAACTCACACAGCGGTTTTCACACCGGCGGTCGCGTTGTGAGTTCCGCTGTGTGAGAACCGCTGTGTGAGTTCGAAAAGTGAGTTACAGAATCGCAGGGCTGTAATTCGCGCCAATTGAATCGATCCAGTGGAATTTCACGTTATTTCTTTTGTTTGTTTGTTTGTGTATTGTTTTATATATATGCATGCGGGCGGCGGATTGTGAATTTGTGGGGCTCTGGGCTATTACGGGGGACTTCCCCGTACGCCACGCCAATTATATAGGTTTTGTAAAACGTGATCTATATTATAACTATGGTAACAAGTCATATATAGTCTGTCTTATAATAATTTCAGGTGTTCCAGTCAACGTACCATTTCTGCCAAATGAAACTCTAAACTTGTAAGAACTTTTGATTTGCTAACTATCCTAATTTATTCATTTATATATTTTAAAATGGCACACTAACGAAACACGTAACACTTCCAGAGAACACACGAAAGATAAAATACCCAATACATGCACAATATATTAAGGCAAACATTACAATTATAAAATAGATTAAGAAATGCAAATATTAAATCTTATAGGTGATTTTAGCATCTATCGCCTATCTGTTATTGGAAACATTAATAAATTAGTCTGTCTTCCGAGCCCGCCTTTTATTGACGTAACATTTGGCGACGAGGTTTATTTAACGATTTAAAAGTGCATAATGTCGATTGTAAAAATTAAACCATTTAATTGGAGTTCCAAGCAATGGCTAGCGTATATTCGGCGCCTAAAACAATACTTAAAATAAAATAAACGAAGAATTAAGAGACACAACCGACGTTGGTTCTCAGTGCCCGAATGGAAAATAGATTTTTTTTATTTTTATAGAACGGAGGGCAAACGGGCAGGACGCTCATCTGATGTTAAGTGATACCGCCGCCCGTGGACAATATCAATGCCAGAGGGCTCGCGAGCGCGTTGCCGGCCTTTTAAGAATTGGTACGCTCTTTTCTTGAAGGACCCTAAGTCGAATTGGTTCGGAAATACTTCAGTGGGCAGCTGGTTCCACATAGTGGTGTAATGTAATTATTACTATTAATAATAGGCGTAATAATTAATTGTAATGATTAAACTGTGTAATTTATTATAGCCGAAGGAACTTCCGCTACGACCCGCCCAGCGGAGGCAGTGATTGCCCAATATCGTGCCGTGGTTTCGACTGCCAGGGCGGTTTGGTTAAAGAAACAGATTGTAAACCTGGCGCCTTCCTACCAGACAAAGACCAGTGCAATTGTTGTGGTCATTGCAGCACGTACCAACGTTAGTTACCTTTAACAATGTGTATTTAGCAATTAAGCTGATATGAAGTATATAGTTATTAAAAAAAAATTAGCTGCATATGAATTTTGGAAATGCTAAACTGGTTAAGATAGTAAATGGAATTGTGTAGTGTACTAATTGTAATGTTTTGAATTGACGATGAAATATCAATATGGTGGTGGGATTTTATTCATATTTTTTAACGTCAGAGGGCCTATAAAGGGTAGAAATGCGTCTGTCCCATCCCATCCCATCATAGTTGGATTTCATAGAAAATCTTGTTTGTGTATACAATCATAATATTTTCAGAACTTAATGAGAAATGTGCTGAATTCAAGAAAACTGTTCATATAGTCAATGGTTCGAAGGAAACTGAGGTGATTTTCTTTTTTTATATATAACAGGGCGCAAACGGACAGGAGGCTCACCTGATGTTAAGTGTTACCGCCCATAGACACTACATTGCCAGAGAGCTCGCAAGTGCGTTGCCGGCCTTTTAAGAATTGTTACGCACATTTCTTGAAGCACCCTATCGGTATAGCACCCTAAGTCGGTGGTCTTTCATTTAGTATGATTATTCTTACGTTATTTACATTGTATTTAATTTAATAAAAGGTAGAAGAAGAGTTCTTAGAACCAGGTTGTGATGATGGACTGGTCTGCAGACAGGGGCTCTGTCAGGATATTCACACTGTTCAAACACATTCTGGACGTAGAAAGAGGGATGAGGGGCTGTATGAAGCTAATGGTGAGTACTTATTATGGAATAACGAAACGTTATTGTATTATAATATTATGGTAAATATTAGGAGGAGTTAACAAGATATTCTTCTTCATTCTTCTACTTATATTCACTCTTAATTTACTAACCACTATTTTAATTTATTTTGTATTCCTACAGCTAATACACATTATAAATTAAAAAAAGTGCGTGCCGCGTACAAAGTACACGTCAGAAGTGAAACTTCTTTGGCACTAATTTTTAACTCTTGTTCATATTTATACAAATCTGAAACTTTATATTTCCGAGACAGAGGGAGGAAAAAGGAAGATATGTTAGGAATTTAATAAATTTAATTGTCATTAAAATTAAGTGTCGATAATTAATACAAATAATTTTTTTTTAAATTTACTTCTTCGTGAAAACACGTGCCGTTTAATTTACAATTCGTCATTTGAGATTTCAATAAATTATATTGCATAAAATATAAAATACTAATATTTCATATTTTAATTTTAAAAATAGAATTTCTATAATTCACCCTTCTCACTCTCTCTCAATCGGTCTCTTCCTTTCGACAAAACGCTGCACATCTTCGTGACGTTCCGTAAAACATTCACCCTCATGCGCCTATAAATGAAGTTTCTCTTTAAAAACATTATACTGAAAATATAGCCAAAGATGGAATCCATAATGTACACAAAAGGGTTCAAATATTTACGAAAGGAATAATTCAATAGAATTTATTAAATACGTAATACCTGATTCGGCTGTGCTGTGTGATGGTGTGAAAGTGAGGGATACCCCCTCATAAACTCAAACTCAAAGTTGTGTAATTTGTGTGTGCTCATGATGCAGGTGATTAACATGGATGGATATTTTAATACTCCTTTTAAGCATAATACATGATAGCTTATTTATTTTCAATTCCTCACAAATTTGGTTGTCTGTAAAGTCGGTTTACGGATGATAATTTTACGTGATAACATTATTGAATTGAATTATAATCACAAAATTATCATTATCTACTATATAAAAATAAGTCGGGTTTTCCTTCCTGACGCTATAACTCCAGAACGCACGAACTGATTTCCACGGTTTTGCATTCGTTGGAAAGGTCTCGGGCTCCGTGAGGTTTATAGCAAAGAAAATTCAGGAAAAATTTCAACAGAAAAGCGGGATCACCTAACGAAATGTTACATAAAACGAAGCCATCTGGTGGCGAAACGGAGTTCGCCGAGTTTGCTAGTTTTGTATAATACAAAGGAGTTAATTGAAAATTATTTTTTTTCGTTAAATTAACATATATTTGCACTTGTTTATTCAAATATTTTTTTGTACGTAAATTATACAGATTAATTACAAGTAACAATATGGTATTAACAACTTATTTACATTTGAATAAAATGTACTCTGTTAACCTGAAAATTAGCCAGTAAATATAGAACTTTGTGATTGGGTGTGGTTTCGGAGATCGACATATTCTACCAAAACGTAAGGGACTTCGCCTACGTTTTGGTATTATCGCTTGGCTTTAAAATTAGCTAGCTTTGACGCGAGTGTGTTGGCAACATAGGCCATGGCTGGCTGTCTCGGAGACAGGCTTTAATTTGTCAATAGCTGAGGCTGATGCCGGGTATACACATAACGATATAACGACCACGTCTCCCCGCGCCCTGCAGCCCCCATCAAGGGCTATACAGAGCGCCCCCGTACCGCTCTGTATTAGCAGTGCGCGAACAAGGACACCATCGGCATATGGTGCATATGCCCCGAACGTTTGTAAACATCCCCCTCGCGAGGGAAGGTGTAGCAACAGCTACCTCACTGGGGTTTTACCATTAGGCACGCGATCAGGCAGATATGTGGCCGAAAAGCGAGGAGCAGTGGCAAAATCCCCCTTTCCTAAACAGAGACTTTATTTAATTAAAAGGCTTGGTGTCTTCCGCCGGGCCCAAGAGACTAGTTGTCTCCTCCAGAAATATCCTCATGATATTGATGGGCGAGTCGGAGCCCGTTGGCCGGCGGGACCTCATGTTCTATTTATCTTAGTGGCCTGTACGTCATGCTCAACTCGATTTTTATGTATTTAGAACCTTGCAAGCGAGAAATAAAAGAATTTAAGAAGAAATATGGAAGAGATGGTCATCTACACTACAATGCACCACAGTGCACTCCGTTGTGGTTGTATGCCCCAGTTCAGGTATGTACAATAATTAAAAAAAAACAATCAAAATTTATGTATTTTTTAAGTATTGACGTGACGGTTTGTGTTAATCTGAAACTAGTTTATGTTGAAGAACATACGGTGCATTGGTATTCTGTAACTTCCAATAGAGATGACATGACGTTTTTGTCTTTTGGTCTTTTACAATTAAATTTTCGCTCATATCGCAATGGGATCGCGCGGTACAAAACCTTAGCGTGGACGTCAGGATCTGCTCTTATTGGAAGTTACATAGTACTCGTGCTGCTTTGCAGGAACAAGATGAGAAACATAGATTTTTTTTTTTTCTAATATATTTACAAATCATAAATTGTGACCCAATTTCGATTCGACTGGAATCGTTCAAATTATCTTTAGATGTATGAAAATTACGTACAGTCATTCCTTCTATAACACTGAAGATTGGTTCCGCGTTATAGGAAACGCGTTGTAGGAGTATTACAGCATTAAACGCGCTTGTATGACCCCATATGTCGCGTAATGTATTAATGATTCACGTTAAGGAAAATATGTGCATACAAATCATTATAAACGTCACAGTACAGAAGCATCACGTCTTAAACGTCACGAAATATGACGTTAAAAAACGTGGCGGAGTTTTGCCAGTTCTTCTCTTCCGTTCTACGCGCTTGATTTGAGAACTGGCAGTTAATGTAAAATTAGATGCATTTCATATATATTTATTTTGTAACGTTCTTAAGTGTACATTTTGTTACCTACATGAATAAATGATTTTTGACTTTGACTTCTGCTATCCTCGCGTTATATGGGGGAACACTCGTGTTATAAGGACTGATATCGCGTAATATGAAAATGAGTTATAAGAGTACCGTGTTATAAGGGGGTTTACTGTACTTCATATTGTATAACATGCGATTTACATAGAACTCTAATGAGGTCATCTGACGAAACCCAGTTTCGATGTAGTTATTTTAATATCAGCGCTGTCGCAAACTGTTTTTTTAGAATTTCATGATACGAAAACTGTTTTGTTGCAAATCATAATTTGCGGTAAATTTATCGAATCACGGCTCCACCTTAAAACAGTTCCAATTTTTGTACGAGCTTCAAATCCATGCCCCTCCCTAATATTACTTGGGGTACATACATTTTATTGCCAGTTCTTCTCTTCCGTTCTACGCCCTTGATTTGAGAACTGGCAGTTAATGTAAAATTAGAAGCAATTCATATATAATTATTTTTTAACGTTCTTAAGTGTACATTTTGTTACCTATATGAATAAATGATTTTTGAATTATACAAGTCGTAAAGGGAGCGTTCAAGAATTAGTAACGAATTTTGGTCCTTTTGTTACCTTATTACGAATTACGAAACGTTTAACTATAATTGGGTACAGAAAAAAGTTAAATTGCGTGATATAATACTTGAACGCTCCCAAAGAACGATTGAAAAAAAATTTGGAGTAGTTTTACGGTGGAGCCTTGATTCGCCAAATTTACCGCAAATGAGGGAGCCTAATGCCTAAAGAACAAGGGCAGCCTTGTTCTTTAGAAAAAAATAGTATGGCTGTGTCCCGGCTTCACTCAGACTAAAATGATTGGTCTCTGTGGCAGTGCTCCTTTAATGCAGGCAGGAAGGAAAGCACCAGCTTGGGGGTCACTACCAGTACCAGGCGCCAACTAGTTTCCACTATATAATATTAGTCTAGAGTATAGGGTTGTGTTTTTATTATTTTCGTTTCAAAGAAGTAATATGTATAGTGCCGACGATTCGTATGCTATTGCTCACTGGAAGATGGCACGTTTATAGAAGGCATCAAAGTACCACGCGTGGAGGTGTCTAATATGAACTGTGGTATGAAACACTTCTAATATATTAACACATTGTGTATCCCCTTTAAAAGTAAGCTTAATTAGAAATAGGGGATGTTGTCGTGAGACAGTGAGGACTGACTTTGCCAGACGCAGTAGCTATTCAGGCTACATTTAAAATAAATACGCAGAGTTGGAGATGCTACTGAGACGTAACTTATAGTTACACACACACTAATTTACATTACACTCATTCGCTCACAGACACATACACACACACACACTATCGCACTAATTTCATACACCCACACTCTCACTCATTCACTCAAATACACCCAGACACTCACTCGTTCACTTACATACACCCACTCACTCACAAACATCAACACACTGCATCACGCTTCGCGTTGTTTTTTTTTTAAATCCTTTTTATATTGTAAACTATTATAAAACATTATATATATATATTGTATATAGCTACCATACCATTTTAAAGGAATAATAAATATGTACTCCGAAAGCGATTTAAGAATTTATTAAGAAATTAGTTCAGAAGTAGGTAATCTACAGTTTATCAACTCCACCCGGGATTTAAACCCAAACCCTCATAATAACCAGTGGATAAAATGACAGTTTATGGTGATGGTAAACGGTGGTATTCACCACCACACGGTGTACCTGCAAATATTCGTCTTCAGACGTAGCCGTAAAAATGAGCCGCTTCTTCGTCCGAACATCAGATTAACTGCATTATAAAAAAGATGTGTTTTGCTTGCTTAGATTGCGCCCGTGAAAAGTGCAGGACAAATGTAAATTTGGAATGTGATGGGTACGGAAATTATAAGGATGCTGTTTTCACCATGCGTCAATACCAGTCAGGAGATGAAAAGGCTACAGGTGAGTTAACAGTTCTTGGATAGGTAAAGATTTCAGAACTACAGTCGACTCTCGATAATTTGAAACTCAAGGGACCAGAGATAAATTTTAAATTACCAAGAGTGCAAAATATTACTGCCATGTAATGGTCGAGGGGTAGGTGATTAAATTTTTAAATGCTTTTTTTATAGCGTGGGAGCGGGAAGCGAGGAAAATTTGAATTGATCACTTATAATAATAATAAAGCCCGTTTTATTTCCAATCACGACAAAAAAACAAATAATAATACACAGCTTAGATTATTTTAGATTTTTGAACATTTTTTTTTGTTATGCTTGTTCACTTAAGTTACTTAAGTAATAATAATAGGTTTAAGGAAGAAATTACTAGGAAATTGTTGATGAAACTCTGAAATTATAATGCCAAATAATTTAAATAAATTTTCGAATTTTCCTTAACAATCATATACCCATGTGGGGTGTGGCCCCATGTTCGGAAACACTGATTTAGATCATATGTATTGACAACAATTATTATAATTAACTGTTCTTATTATTATGACATTCTGATAATTGATATGACATTTGCATGCCTATTACAACGGTTCAAAGGTACTTTATTTCTCAAACTTACTGAGAGACCTACTTTTAGACCTACTACTACCTACTTTTAAAGTAGTTTAGTAATGTATACGTATCGTGTTATGAAACTATTTAAAAAAAGGTTATATAAAATAAAAATAGTTGCTAATATTATGTACATTATGTATGTACATATGTATTATATGACTGACTCAAGTAAATAAGAGTTTGATCACAATTCGAGATTTATTATTCCTTTGTTATTATTATGAAAATAAATAAAATTATTCACAAAATTTTATTTCAAAAAGAAGTCCGTAATATTAGTGAGTGACTTCAGACTTCAGTCCAAAGAATTTTAAAAAACAATTGATAGGTCTGTTTTTTTTTGTAATATAATAGGGGGGCAAACGAGCTTGCGGGACGACCAAAAAGGGCAGTCTACGCAGCCCATAGACACCCATTTTTAGTGGGTGCGTTGCCGGCCTTTGAGGGAGGAGTAGACTCGCTTTTTAAACATTTGGAGGTCGTATCTCTGAGGGAAGATCCCCAGGTTGCCCGCCCCTAAATCCGGCCCTGATTTTAATTCTATTCTCATTTAACTAACCCCGACATAAATGTCGCAGGTTGTTACTAACGGATGTCTTCGAGTCAACCATTGCTAAAAGATTATATTGATTTAGTAGATTTTCTTATAAATTTATACGAAAATTGCTGTTTTTATCACTCTCTTCTTCCTTCTCACATTAATGAAGTCTTAGAATACGTCTAAATCTGAAAATTCTAGTATATACTATGCCAAATATAATATGTTTTCAGTGACGAAAATTCCGACCCTGACGTCTCCACGAACTGGTTATGAAGCAGCTTTACCTACTGGATATGTTTGAATTAAATATTTTTTTTATTGGATTATATCACTTACCACCTTAATGAAACCGGTTCCACTTCCTCTGTCTTTTTCCGCCACAGTGGAAACACAATTTGATAGAAATAGACGAAATTAATTAAATTGCATAGACTCAAAGAGATTAACGTATACTTACGAGTAGAGTAATATTTTTGCGAAATAATTCTGTTCGTGTGTGTCCAAATTTCTTGGGGATAAAATGGATATTTAATTTCCTACATTTTCTTTTTTTGGGTTTATTTGTTAGTTAAGCATGCATCAGGGGCCGTTCAAGTATTATAAGGGAGTAGGGGGGTCTTTATTTTCTTATTTGGTGAATACGTCAGCAGTAATTATTTAGTTTTTCGCATATACACATTGTCTATGCTTGAAAACGAAATGCAGTTTCGAGAAATCCTGCAAAAAATGTTTATGTACTATTATTTTTAAGAGATTTGCTTACTTTTAGAGGAGGGGGGGGGGATGAATTGCAGTAAATCTGCTTTCGTAATACTTGAACGGCCCCTAACGAATTCAAAGTCAAAGTAAAAAAAATTATTTCAATTAGACCATCTAAAATGGCACTTTTGACTACAATAATTTCCTATTTAGCATATTTCATTCCATATGCAGACAGAATAATCCGAAATGTCATGTTGATGTTAGCTTCAATGCTGTTTTAATTTAGCTCGATTACCTTCCGCGTCGCGCATGCGCACTGAAAACAATGACAGCTGATTGTTATGTCAATAGTTTCAACAATTTTGAAAATGCCTTCTCAATTTAAGATAATGAGAAAGTTGGTTGACCTTCACCTAGCACTATGTAATGATATTTCTGTCCGTCCTTGTGACGTCACTGTCACTACATTGTATCTGGGTTGCTTGTTGTAAGAATTACCCTATGTTTGGTAATTTAAATTCACAGGAAACTTAAAACTTGTAGTGTTAATTTGACCATATATTTTAAATAGAGAATATAGTTACAGCTATTGTTTAAAGTAAGGAAGTTATGAAAATTATTATATCTAAATTGTAATCCTTAAAAGTAGGTTTATGTTAACTAACTAAACAATACAGCGTTTTATGATATGAAACTCTAAAATTTAAATGTTATCTGAAACAAATATATAATTTTATCGCACTAGTTGAGCGTATATATATTTAAACTAATAAATGTATCATGAACTACTTTTAATTTGAATTTTCAAGAATTTTCAAACCTAATCCAGTTTTCCGGCGAGATATGAGCTAATACATGGCAACACAGAACAGCTGCAGTACGCTTAGCTTTCAGTCGATATTGTGCGCGTCTAGTGTTACATCGTATTTTTAAAATGCCAAATATAATTAACGAAGTTAAATTAGACTTCAAGGATGTGTTGTTGAGACCTAAAAGAAGTACATTGAACAGTCGGAATGATGTAAGTATTGGCTGAAACTGAAAAATAATTTAATTTTTAATTTTGGTTTGTCTATGAAATATTCATATCAATTCTACCTTTTTGTATATGCGTTTCTGTAATTCGTCGATGAGTTTAGTAATATAAGGAATTGATTGAATCTAAAACCCAGACTTAAACCTATATTCAGGGTGAACTTAGTTTAACAATATTCTGTTATGTAATGTTTAGATATAGACATAACATTTATTACAAACAAAACACACGCAGAAACACAAAATAACAATAATAAAAAAATAAAAAAAAGAAAGTTAATAATTGTTTTTTCTTTAAGTTTAGTTAATTCACATATACAATTTCAATTCATTCATAGTAATTTAAACATGCTCATTTACATACTTAATATAGTTTTTAATGATTAATAGTTTATTGCTAATATTAGCCATGAATTTAAAATCTCATACGCTGTTAGATGTTTATGAAAAATCAGTCCCAAAAACTAAAGGCCAAGATTACAGCGTAACACGAAATAGTGCAACGATTATAATATTATATTCTAGAGTCGGCCTATTAAATATCTGTGGTCATAGATCAAACAATGATAAGTACATTCATTCATATATCGATTGTTTTATATTTTAATAGTGCCCTCAAGGTTTCTTAATAATTTAATTGCTTGTCCTGTAATGAAATTGCATTTATCATATTCTGACCTATGGCCACAGGTTCTATAATCGTAGATTATATACGAAAATAACGGTATATAACGCTCGATAAAAGGAAGTAGAACAATATCTGTATCTTCCGATTGGATCGTTATACTTTTAAGTAACTGTTAGCTCTTGCCTCTTCCTTTCGAACTAATGAGGGTCCTTTAAGAAAGGAGCGAAGAACGAGCGAGCCTTCATTGTGTCCAGTGTAACATCAGTGCCTCATGTCCCATTGCACCCTGTTCTATAAAACAAACTCTTTTGCAATTCAAGTATCGTAAACTGTTCAATATTATTTTAGTAGTCAAGTGTCAATTGTCAATTGATAACCGCTTTTTTTCCAGTTTGTATGTCTGCGGCTGATATCTTTTCAGACGTTAATTAGATATTATATTGTAAAATGTTTTGTATTACTACTAACTCTAATTGTATAGTTATACTAGCTGACCTGCGAAAGTCGTTAGCAATAAAAAATAGAGTTTGATCGTAGAGGGGTGAAAATTAGGAGTTATATGTATTTTTTAATGCTGTATCATGAAAAAATAAAATAAAAAGTATGTCAGGTAGACATATTTAAAAACGAAAAATTAAGAATTACGCTTCTTAAAATGCAATGCTTCATCATACTGCAATACTTTTTCATTTTAATTCAACGCTTAACAATCGAATTAATGTCTGCCAAATTCATTTTTAGTTTTTCTTATATTTAAATAACATAATATTAAAAATACAGACATTATAAAATACTTTGAAATTTTTATAAAAAACTAACTTAAAATCGCGTCTGGCACATAGCATTGTTAAAAAAAGTAGGTCAGGTAGACTTATTTAAAAACGAAAAATTGAAAATTACGCTTCTTAAAATGCTTTTAAAATCCAGGATTATTACCTGGACAGGTAGGATGCGCACTAATGAACGCAACCGCTATCGGCAGCCAGATTGCCCAGACTCTAACCGAAACTGCAAGAAGTAAGACATATCACAAAATCAGCTGACCTGAAATTCTTTCTTGAAAACGTTGCTACCTCCCGTACTATAACATTGTCGTCATAAAATGAATTCCAAGTGTTAAAAATTGGCTATGTTTAGATTTTTTTTCTATCGAGCGAAGTTATTTAAATGATGATGATGATATGAAAAAAGATGTGTGATTTTTGCCAGTGTCTCTACCTAAGCTCTTATAAATGTGTGCCTTATATTGAATTCAGGCAAGCGGATAAAGAAGTCGAAAATTTAGTGAATGAACCATCAAATACGTGACGATAAAGCAAACATATTAATTGTTTACACGAATATCACGTATAAACATCAGTCATTCTAATTATGAGACATAATTTTAACTAATTTTTTTTAACTACAACATTTTCTGGTCTGCGCCTCAGATTTTCATTCATGTCAAATCATCTGTTCCATGATGATTTGTCAATCTAAAAGGCGAGATCAGCCTCCTGTACCTGACACACGCCGTCGACTTTTTGGGTCTAAGGCAGGTTTCCTTCACCGTTCGAGCGATCGTTAAATGCGCACATAGAAAGAAAGTCCACTATTTGGTGCACAGCCGGGGATAGAACCTACGGCCTCAGGGATGACAAAATAATAAGCACTTCTTCTTCTTCTTGCAAAATAATAAGGATATAAAAATAGGAAAAAAATAGTGTTATTTATTTTCTAAAAAAAACAAATATATATAATAGGCATACTAGGATTAAGTTAACTTAGTTAGTTTTTATTTTATTTATTAATTTATGGTGAACATAAATTTGCCAAAAATATACAATAAATTTTTTATATTATTGCCTGAACTACTAGGTTGGTTAATTAAATAGTTGGTTTCAATAATAAATTTGATAGGGTGATTAATAGATCTATTAATGTATAAAATTAAAATCCAATTAAAATATCGACTTAACCTACAAGCAAGTAATTATAGATGTTATATAAGTCGATAGTCTATACGCGATAAATCCAAAAACTCAAAGGATTTTATACGATTTTTATCTAATTTGATAATAATAATTTAACGCTGTTGAAGAGCAAATCTAAAATAAATAATTAAATTTACCAATACACGAACACAAAAATAAATGTCTTAGTTTTATTGTAAAATTGTTGACAACGCGAAACCATCTTTCTAAAACCAGGTATAATAGAAACCAAAAATTACTCAAATGGAATAAAAATTCCGATGAAAAACTTTTAGTACAGTTTTTCAATATGCTAGATTTGTATAGCTTTTGCCATTTTTTTGATTAATTTGAAATATTTTACAATACGTTTATATAATCTTTCTTAGGCAATTCGTTTCGATAGGCTGCCCGATATTTATATAAGTCGAATTGGTTCGGAAATACTTCAGTGGGTAGCTGGTTCCCCATAGTGGTGCCACAAAACTGCCTTGAAAAACGCTTAGTTGTGGAACGACGGACGTCGATACGGGTGGTATTTCGTATTCTGCCTCGACGTCATTTCATTAAGGAAGTCTATATAACAATAAACTACCGTACACGAGTAAAAATAAAGGGCACGGCTAATGGTAGATAAGGATACTTAGAATTGATAACAAAATTACATCATCTGACATCACAATTTGATTGTGAAGTGGTGCGTCACGCGTTCTTTGTGTATATTTTTATAATACTCTTGATATAATACAAACATTTGAACTGTCCTACGTAATAACTGGGTAATTATTATATCGGGTTGCGAATAATTAACGACTCGTAACAATGGCCATTGATCAAAGTCAAAAACCTAAAAACACCAGTGTACCAGTATTCATGATTGACTTATAATAAACTCAAAATGCCGAAACAGATTGGTTGATTTATATCTGAATGTATTGAATAAAAATCAGTGTTAAAGCGAGGCACTGTCTAGGGTCTCATGACCCTCCCCAATCCCCATTCACTTCTGGACAGGTGGATACATATAGAAATAGTTAGTGACTTAATTTAGCTTGGATATATGGAGTGAAAAGGAACTCAGGTTCAGATTTTATAATTAACACCATTGAAATATTTACAGTTTTCAATAATTAGGTACTTCTAGAAAAAGGAGGTCAAAATCTTAAAAGGCCAACAACACGGTAGTTCTGGCAATAAGAGGGCCGTCGGTATCACATAAAATTATGATATAAAAATAATCGATCAAGTACGACCTCATATGGAATACTGCTCACATCTCTGGGCTGGTGCTCCCCAATATCAGCTTCTTCTTTTTGACCAAATGAGGGCTTGTCGAATTGTCAATCTCCAATGTTTTACTGATCGGTTTGATTCTCTCTCTCTACACAGAGACATTAAGTGTACTACGGTGATTGTTCTGAGGAATTGTTTGGGTTGATCCCTCCTGCCTCATTTTAACACCGTACGAACCGTATGAATTGAAAATTTCATCAATATCACGTTGAGGGCTGGAAGTCTTCCCAAGTCCGTTTCCCAAGGCATTTTCTTTTGCAAACTAGTGAACTGTGGAATCGACACCCGGTGAGGTTCTTCCTTGAGAGATACGACCTCCAACTATTCAAAATTTGCGTGGACTCCTCCCTCAAAGGCCGGCAACGCACCCACTAAAAATGGGTGTCTACGGGCTGCGACGCCTGCCCTTTTTGGGCGTCGTTTGCCCCTCCTATTATATTAAAAAATCACCCAAATGTGCGTGCGTGCGTAAATGAGGAAATATTTAAATTCTAGGTCTGATGAACTGGTACCAATAAATGGCCATTGGATTAATAATTATAATTAATAAAATAATTGAAATTTAAACATTTACCCACAAAAATACATACACTATACGTACTTATAATACTAGGCCAATACGATATAATATCCAAAAAAATAGAGATAATATAATACATAATATACACGATTTAAAAATTAATGTTCTGTGACTGGCATTGCGGTGTTATCATTTATATGCAGAAGGGAGTGCTCGACAGTTATATTTACCCCCGCATTGTTTTACGTTACCGTAGCAAAAGTATTGATTTCAATATTTTTTAGTAATTTGCTATGTGTGCCCGTAGAAACCTGGATGTTTTATTTCATTCGATGCCTGGCCTCTATGATAGAGTGAAATGTTACGGATATAATTATTATGAATTGCCAAATCAAATTAATAAAGTAATTTCACACTATTTAATCTAACAAAAAATTCTATTTATTTCATACGAGAATGTTGCTGAACTATCAATCCTGCATCGTATATCGTTGCTTTTTATTTATTTCGTAATCCTACCGTAATCCTATTCTATTCTTTTGTAATCTTAATATATATAAATTACGCGTCACGTTGTTTGTCCGCCATGGACTCCTAAACTACTTAAGCGATTTCTATCAAATTTGCACACCGTGTGCAGTTTGATCTAACTTAAAAGATAAGATAGCTAATTTCTTAATTTATACCCGAAATATTATTTTATTACAAATTATTTGTTTATTATTTGACAATCACAATTCTAACAATGGCGCTGTGTTGAAAGTACCAACGTTTTAAATAAGCTACAATTTATTGGCATAACCACCAAAAAAGCATGGTGGTCCCCATGACTGGTGATCAAACTCAAACTCAAACTCAAAATATCTTTATTCAAGTGGGTAACCAAGTACACTTTTGAATCGTCAAGTTAAACTCCTACCCTTCCCCGTTTCGCTTAAATAGTTTATTACTTAGTAATATAACAATCACCTTAGCCACAGCAACGCTTGGCCGAGTCTGCTAGTATTATATACCTATAATACTAGCTGATCCGGCAAACGCCGTTTTGCCATGTCATTATATCATTTATGATTATTGTGCCTCACTCGACATAGATAGGTATAGTGTGTCGCGGACTTTTTTGTAGATAATTATAAGATCTACAATTACTTAGAACATTTCATGGTTCTATCTTTAATAGTTTAGGCAGGGTACACAAAATAAGTAACTTTTTTGGTTGATTTTTTACACCTTGTGTCCGAAAAACCCTAATATCTTACGGAACCCTATTTTTGTTCAAAATTAAATATAGCCTTTATTACTCGTGGATAATGTAGCTTTCGAATGGTGAAAGAATTTTTAAAATCGGTCCAGTAGTTTATGAGCTTGTTGAAACAAACAAACAAAGTTTTCCTCTTTATAATATTAGTGTAGATAATATTATATATATTTTCCATTCGCCATACTTCAAGAAACAATGAACAAATTGAAAAAAAAACAATGTACTTTTTTGGAGAGTGACCAGGTCCTTATGTAAAGATTACATATGAAGAAAACTCTCATGTGAATAATCCTCTTAGTTTCGCTTTAAACGATTTCTGATTTTATTACTGTTTATTTACACTATACTGTTTAAATATTCTATCTTACTTTTAATGAAGGGACAGAGAAGACAAAAACAAGGTTATTATATGTATTTGGCACATACAATGTGTCCAATGTCTACTAGAGATCACGACCGTCAAATTGTCTGTCAAAAATAGAGGTACGGGATCTGGCGATTCTCCAATCATTTTATAAAAAGGTTTTATGCGAATTTAAAATAAATAGTAATCATTTTGATCTAATTAGTTACGGTACGTTTGCGAAACGGATTTATCAGTTAATAAAGTCCATAAAAATAATTGAAGAATATATAAACGTTAAATAAAAGTATAAATTGAAAATAAAATAAAAATTAATGCCCTTTGAAGATTTACTGATGTAGTTAAGAAATGTGTAGGTTTTGTACCTTTGAGTTCTTTTTAATTGCGCTCAAATACAGTATATGTATAATCGAGGTTGTGTTACCCTCCTTTTTTAATAATTAAAGTACGCCACATCATATAATTCATTTCAGTATATGTTACAAGCTAAGTATTCTAAAATACCTGACATTTATGTTGTACATAAATTTTACAAAATACAATAAAATATTACACTTCCAATTTTAGATTGTACTAGTAATTATTTGCTTAACAATGCAATTAATTATCTTTAATTCAGATACTTTACATTTAACCACGTTTCTATTTTAATCTTCTTTTAGTGTATCCGTGTGCTCTTTTTTGGCCTTTGCCGGGATTTGCTTTGCTTTTTTTTTATTAGCGGGATTTGGAGGAGGCAAATGCAACCCTCAAATTCCTCTCGGCAATGTGCCACTTTCTGCCATATACCACCTGCTGTTTCTTTAATTTGGTATATTTGGCTCTTTTTCGTTTGCCGTACCATGGGCACCAGTTTTGTTTTTTTTTGCTCCAGTTTTCTTTTCCTCTTGCCATGTGCCCCGCCCATTTCCACTAGTTTATTTATTTTTATTGTAACATCTGTTACCTTAGTTTTTTTTCTAGCTGTATTCATTAGAAGTCTATTTGCACTCGTTTCTATTTAAAACATCGTTAAATTAACGATATTTTTCTTTCATTCGATTCTATTTATAACTAGCGGACCCGACATACGTTGTCCTTTATACAAGATAAAAAAATAATTTAATTCTTTTGATAATTTTTGAATCCACTTGTACACATAAAAAACTTCATCACGATTTTTATGACCAGTCGTTTAGAAGTTTAATTACAAACACACGATTTATTTAAAGATATTCTATTTGAGTATAAATTTAAAGCGCAAATTCTGTTTAACAGAATATACTATATCGAGTACTACAGAGAACAGTATATACAATATAACGAGGAATCAAAATAATGGCACAATAAATAACAAATATACAGTATTAACAATATTCTTAGCGTAATTAGTAATAATATTAATTTAAAATTGATTCCTTTAATGGCAGACCTTTAATGCTGGCATATCCTCGCTGTATTGTGATACTTATTCGTAGAGCCAGGAAAGCACCAGCTCTGGGGTCACGATAATTTGCCATGATTAGTTTTACTTTAAAACATCGTAGTTTATTTTGGAAACACACCGACCACACAACACAACAAAAATGTTTAAAATTATGCTAAAAACGAATAATAATTTTTCAGGTAGATCTATTCCGGGAGATAACATTCCGTAACTCCGGTCAGACGTACCGTGGTGTACCTGTGATGGCCAGCAACATGGACACCGTGGGGACATTTGAAATGGCACAAGAGTTGTCCAAGGTATCTTTTTTTTATGAACTCCAACGAAACATGGTTTGCAATATTTTGACTTATACCATACCAAAGCCCGTCCCATCTTCCAAGGGATTTTATAATTAAATTTGCTCATTACTTTTAGGTTTGACCCACATAGACCCAGAGGGTACAGAATAAATAGATAAAGATCCTACTTATTGTCTATGAAGAATCTAAATATATGTCCCTTTATAAAAACTAATTCAGTATTTTAAAACCACATACTCTTTAGTTCCTTTCTGTAATTTATATTAAAACTAGCTGATCCGGCAAACATCGTTTTGCCATATATATTATTTCTAGAAACATTTTTTTAGTTCAATACAAATAACTGTCTACTATAATAAATAAAGGGGTTCATCGTAGAGGGGTGAAAATTAAGGGTTGTATGTGTTTTTGTATGCTGTATCATAAAAAAATAAAAATTGTCTAAAAAATAAAAAACAATTTTTTGGGGTGGACATCCCTTAACACTTCGGGGTTTAAAAGATAGATAGTAGCCGATTCTCAGACTTACTGAATATGCATTAAAAAATTCATAAGAATCGGTCGAGCCGTTTCGGAGGAGTATGGGAACGAACATTGTGACACGAGAATTTTATATATTAGATAATTAATTTAACTGAGCGATTTTTTATGAATAAGGGGGCTTTAGCTATAGCTTAGAAAGGGTTCTAGAATATCAATTAACCTTAAATCTACTTTCTTTTAAAGAGCCGTCAAACCATTTCCGTACGATATGCCCAGCGCTCAAGATGAGATAATGAGAAACGAATACGAGGCAATACAAGGCATCAGTATGCTTAATGTAAATATGTAATATTCGTAACATACTATAAACAGAAATTAAGTTAAAAAAAATGTTATGTAATAGGAGGCAATGGGCAGGAGGCTCACCTAATGTTAAGTGAAACTGCCGCCCATGGACACTCACATTGCCACAAGGCTCGCATTCTTTTCTTGAAGGATTCCTCGAATTGGTTAGGAAATACTTGAGTGGGCAGTTAGGTATCCGTTATTTATTTTCAAAGTAATAAAAAAGCATTAACGTTAATTTTAATTTAAGTTGTTGAATGTCTTTTATTAAGAATATGTGTTCGTCATGTTATGCATTATGTATCAAACTTTTAATATTCCTATTAGTGTTTCGGGAATCGTAGGCATTCTTAATAGGCTAGAATGCTGTCTCGTACACATTATCCTGTATGACAATGTAATAAATTCCAAACCGAATAGCTTCACCCTTCATGGGAATTAACCATTACATTGTTATGATAGTATTACAAGCAGGAAATGTAAAATAAACATTAGGCTCTTTGTTTAACAAGTAGTAATTCTAATAAATGGTATCTGATGTTCGCGATACTAATAAAACACGCCTATAGTTATATCGAAATCCCATGGCAAATAGGAAAATAGTAATTTGTTGTGGGCAATACTGGGGAAATTGGATTTAATGATGTTGATACTGTTTAATTTTTTATGTCTTTAGTATTAATTAACATAAAGTATGTTAGTTTTTGGATGAATGTTGTTCTTTACCAGGCGTGGAAAACACACAATCATGTGCATTTAATTACGATTCGCTATATAGTACTGGAAACTAATATAAAAAAGTCACAATTAAGTACCGAAGAAACATAAAATAAACTAAAAGTATCAAAACCACTAAGTCAGTCTACCACGCGGTTTAAAATCAAAAATTGAGTTTGATTTACACCTTCTTTTTATTTTACGAACCTTAAAAACAACATTTCTTGCTTGAGATTTAAGCGTTTTTTCGATATTTTCACAAAAACAACAAATTTCTAGAAAATAATTACAGATCTCGTACTTTGATATAAGGGTTGACACTTGATATTGCCATATGAAAATCATTTTTTTTTATTTTTGTGTTATGCTATGAGATTCCGGTAGACCTATATATCCTTTATAATATATATTTAGCCGAGTACCTTATGGCCCAAAAATTTCGACATGTGTACAGACTAGTTATACAGTTTATACTTAGCATAAATAATTAAAACTAAAAAATCAGTACTCTCGTTTAGAAAAATCCGTTTTTAATATATGGCTATAGTTATGACCCTAAGAATAGAGGGTGATATCACTACTAAATTTGTTTCTTTTTTAAGCATGGACTATTCACATGCATACACAAATACTACAGCCTGGAGCAGTGGAAAAAATTCGCACAAGATAACCCGAAATGTTTGGAACAAATGGGTAAGTGTTTTAGGATTTATTTCTATATTAGTTAATTAAAACTAAACGATATCCTTTTGTGATATCGGCCATATATAGTAAAGATCTTGATGCAGTCCTAAATACGGCGAAACGGTTTGCCTTAGCTTGCTTAAACAGGCTAATTAACCATGTGAATACTGAGGCAATCCAATTGATACAACAGAAACAAGACGCCTATAGAAAGAACTAAACCTTTTTAGTTAATAAAACTATTGTAGTGAATATAAGTGCAAGTGCGTTATCTCGGACACACGAAATGTCAAAACAGTATAGAACACCTATGGCCGCTTTCTATCTTCTATAATCTAAAATTATTTCCAATCCTGATTTTCGCAACTTAGATTGATAAAAAATTTCGTTCTGATATTCTTGAATTTTCGCTAAGCAGAAAGTGAGCCTCCATTTAATAATATTGTGTTCTGTTTTTTCAATTGATTATTGATATTTTTGATCTTTACTGATCAGCCCTGCGATTCTGTAACTCACTTTTCGAACTCACTCAGCGGTTTTCGCATCGGCGGTCGCTCGGAAATCGGTCGCAGTCGTTTTATGATTTGGCATTCTAATAAACAATAAACTACAAGCTTCCACCTTTTCAGAATGCCAAATCATAAAATGACTGCTTCACGACTGATTTGAGAGCGACCGGCTAATTTAAACAATATAAAAATTAAAATACTTTTCTCGTAACGCTCCTATTAAGCATTTGTGCCAAGTATAATGATTTATTTTCTCAATTTGACATTATTAATACTACAAAAATTATATTCAATATAATTAATTAATTAAATCTTCACACATCGCCTCTCACACGCACACACACATGAACACATACAAATATTATAATTTACTAGGGTAGGCCGTTCAAGGTGGTTCTTAGTTACATACATTTTGGTTTAGTCATTTTTATAAAAGCTGTTGGCTGCCGTAATAAATAAATAAATAAATATAAATAAAACCTAGGCCCAGGTTAAATGCCAGTAGATTTACGTACTTCTGAGTTTTTAATTTCTTCAATTATTTTAATTCTTCATATAAACGTTTTATTTATTTCTTTAAGCTGCAAGTTCTGGCACAGCAGAAGCGGACTTCGATCGCCTATCCGAGATTTTAAATAACGTCCCAGAATTAAAATTCGTCTGCTTGGATGTCGCGAATGGTTATTCACAGCACTTCGTAGAATATGTGCGACGGGTGCGGGCTGGCTTCCCCAAACATACAATCATAGTAAGTACATATAGTAAGTAGTATGTCGAGGCTGACCACGGTCCTAGTAAGATGATTGAGTAAGAATACAAGAACAGTATTCCCTTAAGGAACTGAATAGTGAAAAAGTTTTTGTTTTTTTGTAGATAAGTAATATTCTTAACATACTAAGTATAAGCCTAAATTAAGTAAGAAAAATATGTAATAGGAGGCAAAAGGGCAGGAGGCTCATCTGATATATTTTAGTGATAACGATGACCACGGACTTTTGCCAGACGGCTCACAAGTGCGTTGCCTGCCTTTTATTAATAGGATGTTTTATATAGAACAGTGGTCAGACTGGCAGAAGGCCCATCTGATGTTTATTGATACCGTCGCCCATGGACTCTCTCAATGCCGTTTCCGGCCGTTAAAAAAAATGTTAATTTATGAAGTCTATATATTATAAATACTATATATAAATATAGATATATTCTAAAAATACGTACTAACTGATCTGAAATTATCGTAGTTCATGTGTCCTTTTTTATTATTATTCCTTTCATTTCTTGTTTTAAATGTTCTGCTTAGTTTCATTAGTAGTTTTGCACATTTTGTTTTATCTAATTGAATTTTTTTATTGTAATTGTTGCTTACCTACTTTTTATTTTAATTTCACTGTATTTATGTAGAGATACTTGCAACGAAGTGTTAATAAATAAATGCTCCGATATTCTGTATCTTCATATAATCCACAATCTATGATAAACACTGAAGAAAATAGCGTTGAATTTTTTTCGGTTTTATTACGGAATTAAATATTATAAATGTTTCCCTTATTTTTTTTTATAACAGGCTGGCAATGTAGTAACTGGAGAAATGGTTGAAGAACTCATTCTATCTGGGGCTGATATTATAAAGGTATCTAATATATTCATAGATAATTCAACTTCTTGGTTTTCATGATAAATTTAAGGATGTTAAATGAATATTATGTATTTAATCTTCGACTATAGACCACATTTATACGATTTATTTTAAATTATTTATTTAAGTTTTAGTTTATATGATCGCTATACTTGCTTTACAGTTAAACGTTATTATAAACTACCTTTTTTTAGATATATTTTCTAGCTAATTCCCCGACTGTCTTATCGTCGGAGGTATTAAATACTAACGTATATGTACAACTTAAGTAAATGGTATTGGTAACCCGGATGACTAAGCACTACTACCTATTTCTCTTAACAACTTTTTGTATAACATTGACAGCAAATTCCAGAAGAGATGCCTCTTAACCTATTGTTGAACGTTATTTTTCTATAGTTCGTCTCTGTTACTTTTATAACCATAGCTTGTACAGTGTTATACCTATCGCTCAAGACATGTAACACCGCCACACACACTTCAACTGTATTGCTACAAGGACAGCCAGTACTGTCTAACCCTGAACCTGTAAAGAAACGCCCAGAATTCACCGTAACCTGTCAATATCTGGGTAATCAAACCCGTTTGTTTTATTTGTTTAATTATGGAAAAGTCCGGGACAACATTAGGAAGAAATAACTAGTTATTCAATAACTATAACAAACTACTTTTGCATTAATTAGTTTATATCAATCACAAGTGTTGTGACTATTGGACTCTTTGATAAGAAACGCAGGCGATTTATCTAAAGGTAAAAATTTAATTCATAATTAAAATTTTGCAATACGTATCATATGGGATACATCGGGCTATCATGTCCATATGTGTCTGCGCACACGCATTGTGCTTTTATTGCATTCATCTATCTACTCGGGGAATATTATATCTCCCGCGTTGGCTAATCTTTATCAAGAGTTGCCGCGGAGAGAGTTAGTATGGGGAACTTTTGCATAATGCCTTAATTAAAAATTTCCTTATTTCGCTCCATTAAATTTTTGTCAAATATTTCAGGTCGGAATAGGCCCAGGGTCAGTATGCACTACACGAATTAAGACGGGTGTGGGATACCCGCAGCTGTCAGCCGTCATTGAATGCGCCGACGCAGCACATGGACTAAAGGGTCATATCATTTCGGTATGAAATTTTAGAGTTCGATATTTATTTATCAATTTTACTGAAAGTAATAAAAATCTTGAGGAATATCCTGTTTCTAAATTTCGTACAATGTTATAAATAAATCGTTTTATTCCCACGAGAATGTAAGGGCGTGCTCCTATTTCACCATGCCTCCTGCTGATAGAGGACAAATCTTTGTTTTCAATTTATTTTATTATTATTTATTACTTAAGATGTCATGTGGAACATGGTGTAATAGTTGCAGCTCCTTACAAACGTTGTGTAAAACAAAAAACTTGCCGATTAAAAAGAGGACGAGAGTTTATTGCCAGTTCTTCTCTTCCGTTCTACGCCCTTTATTTGAGAACTGGCAGTAAATGTAAAATTAGAAGCATTTAATACGTATTTCTTTTTTGACGTTCATAAGTGTACATTGCCTATATGAATAAATGATTTTGACTTTTGACTTTCGTTTATTTACAAAGAAATTGGTATATTCCACTAGCCATATAAAAAGGCATGCAAATGTCATATTAATAAGAACAGTTAAGTTATTTATAATTGTTGTCAAAACTTATGGTCTAAATACTCTCCCTATAAAGGCACTTTACCTTTAAAAATTTCTTTAAATGTTGCCATGTGAAAAAATTAAATTTATAGGATGGTGGTTGCACCTGCCCCGGCGATGTTGCGAAGGCATTCGGCGCTGGTGCAGACTTTGTCATGGCCGGTGGGATGTTCGCCGGTCACGATCAATGTGGGGGAGATGTAGTCACAAAGCCAGACGGAAAGAAAGTCAAGTTGTTCTATGGGATGTCTTCTTCGACAGCCATGCTGAAACATTCTGGTGGCGTTGCTGAGTATCGTTCTTCGGAAGGTTAGTACTAGAATGTTTTATGTACTTGATAAGCAATCACCACTACTTCCTTTAAACTTCAGCCTGAAAGGGCAGGACAGGGCTGAAAAGTTCGTAGGCATTTTTATAAACAAACATTGAGCGTTGGGGGAGTGCTGCGGTATAATAGACTTCCACAAAATATAAAAAGTGCAGACAGCCTGGCAATATTTCAATTAGACTAAAAGACCATCTCCTGAGTGATACCAGTTACCTGCATAAATGAAAGTCCACCCAAGTTATACTTCGATAATTGATCCTTGAAGCTCTTCAATGACCCACGACGTGATAAATTGTATCTTTAGTATATAAGTTCTCATGTGACTATTGTCTGTTATGAGAATAAATAAATGTCTTTAAACCTTAGTTCCTTCACTCAATAATATATCTCACAAACAAAGTACGACAATTGTCAAATTTATACATGTGTCTTTTGAAGGTTATTTTTGTTTAGTTTTTATAAATTTATTTGTTTAAAATTAGTCTTTACTTAAATTTAAAGAACTTTATTTCTCATTACAAAACATGTATTTTTATTTGCACGAGAAACTTAATATAACGAACGTGATACACGTCGCCATCAGCCGTCCCAATTTTAGTCTACTAGGCTCATTCTGATATACAGTATCTTTAATGTCCTTTTGAATTGGTGCGCTAATATTACGAATTTAAGACAGCAATTGATTAAGTAATTGCACACCCTCATACTTTATAGACTTCTTCAAATAATTTGTACGCGGCTTCGTCAAGATAAGCAATGGATCTGTGTTATCTAAAAGGAATAAGTTATTAATACGTATTAATAACGCAGAGGAGGCAACATTGTCATCATACAGTCTTTTCTGGGAGTTTAATATGAACAAAATTGGATTTACAGGTAAAACAGTAGAAGTGGAATACAGAGGAGATGTAGCGGTAACCGTAAAAGACATTTTAGGTGGTCTAAGATCGACGTGTACTTATGTCGGAGCGGCGAAATTAAGAGAACTGCCCCGACGAGCCACCTTCATCAGATGCTGCAGACAAGTTAACGACACTTTCTCGTAATTCTATTAGAATAAATTAGATAAAATATGATTATATCCGAAGTATGCCTTTTTATATAAAAACTCTTTACCACAGCGTATACAGTTATGTATAGTTTGCGTTAAGCTGTGGTTTTTAAATATGTGTATTATCATGTGTATCTGTCACATACACAAAAATTATTGTGAAAATTGATAAATGCGGTAAAGTGTATATTTTGACGATTTGTTTTTCGTTCTCACTACTGCGGTGGTGTTTCGGTGACCGCGCGGTCTCTACCCTAAGGCTGCTACCTCGAATTTCGCGGGCAGCGGGGCGGCAGCGGCTGCGGCGCGGGAGCGAGGCGGCCAACGCATACCTGTTCTCCAAACCAGCGGGCAGATCGCGCGGCACTATAGCGGTGTAGTGTTGTGTTCGTGGTTGTGTAGTCGAGATATTTGTTTTTATTCGCGAACGAAATGTCTAAAAAACCGCGACAACATCTTTTTGATTCAAATTTATTGTTACGCTCGATTTATTGTGGGCAAAAATATGTTATATGCAAAAATATAGTTCCATATGGGTCTCCTTTCAAAGACTTCTGAAATAATTTGCTCTTGCACGTCCGAGGTCATTTTGATACGTCACAAAAAATATGTACAGCACTATACTACAATGCATACGCGCAACGCGGGCGGTCACCGCTTGACTGGATTGCGCCGCTCGTTACCCGCGCCCGCGCCGCTGCCACGCCGCTGTTTTCGAGAACCGGTCCATTTGATTGTTCGCATAATATCCTGCCGCTCCCGCGCCGCGGCCGCCGCCGCCCCGCTGCCCGCAAAATTCGAGGCAGCAGCCTAACATTTAGGAGATTCAGAAATGAGATCTCAGGAAATCAAGAGTGCCTTAACAGTACTGTATGTAGAAAGTCGAAAACTGTACTGTGTGTATGAATATTTGTCGACACGAACTGTCATTTTCATACAAATTTAGTTTTCGACACTACTGTTATCGCATCTTGACTTAGCCCCCTGTACTCCATTACGGGAGACAGACAAATCACATTTCTTACCCTCAGAGTCGAGACTTAAACAAAGTACTAGCGTATCTTAAAAACGTATTAGATTTTGACATCAATCAATCAATTCGCGTTCGACTTCCAATCTTACTCAAAATCTCGAGTTTATATAATGTAAATTCGTATTTTTTTTAATTTATCTTGCTTCTGTAATATGTATTTGCCTATTAATCGGATATAATAGTATTTTATTACCAATTAATTAATATTTCGAGCTTTGCTGTATGTCCATGTAGCACTGCTAATAATAAGTAGTTAAAATTGTTTCGATATCGATAAAATGATTATATGTATGGGCCATAAAACGTAACAGCAGGTCTACTCTACATTGGTCCAAGTTATTTACTCACTGAATAATTCGCTGGTATTGGTACTCTATAATAAAGTGCCGATTTGAATGTCATATATCGATGACCTACCTAGGAGTTATAGAAATTATTTTCGCATGTTAGCAACGCGTATAACTGAATGAACAGTTATTTTTAAGGGGTAAGCCTGCTGCGTGTTTCCTTGCCGATTTATTTATAATAAAACAACAAATAACGGACTATCTTATTTCGTAGTCGTAGAACGTTTGTAAGTTTATTAACTAGTCCAAATGTAGAGCATGCTTACAGTGGCGTAACTATACCACCTGGGGCCCGTGGGAATTTCTTTTGATATGGCCCTATCAGTAAAAATCTTCACTTCTACCATAGAACATTATATCTCTTGGGCAGGGGCCCTGTTGGGTCGGGGGCCCGTGGCATTTTGCCAGCCCTGCCACCCTATTGTTACGCCACTGCATGCTTATTACGGGGGATTAGAATGTGCACTGTTCTTTGGTATTCGTTAAACGATATCGAGTTTTGAGTTCTAACTCTCCTATTAACAATGTTGATATATGTGCTTTGGTCTGGACTCTATTTTATTGTATGGCCTTAATATTGTATTCAATAGACATTTGTTAAACTACCTCTGGTAATAGGACTTAATTCTTAAAATATATTTTTGATATTATTTTACAATCAGTTATTAAGTACAAAAATAGCACAAACTTTTTTTCGCTTTAATTTTAAGTTATGTAGATGTTACTGTTGTTGACATATTTGTAACATGATCAATTAAAGGAAGGAATTTAATCATTTTTTATTTATAACTCAATTTAGAATTAAGGTGGGTTAAATAGGCATCTCTGTGCAATCCAATAGGCGATATCACACCTAATTTCAGGTGGGATGGTAGCGCAACATACACAATAAAAAAATAAAATTTAAAACTTTGAAAAATAAAAGATTGTTGTTATATACCTATAAAATATATACATTATTGTTCTTCATCCTATAAAAATATCAGTGGTGCCACCACCTTTTTAGGTCTGGGCCTCAGATTTCTGTATCTGTTTCATGATATTTTGTCACTAATAGGCAAGTAGGTGATCAGCCAGCCGTAGTGACATGCCGTCAACGTTTTGGGTCTAAGGCAAGCCGTTTTCCTCGATTAAATCACAGAAAAACCTAAAAAGTTTTCATTCCGGAAAACCGAACACTCTCTGGGATAGCATAGCAAAATGTTCCATGTTGGTATGTACTAAAAAGGTAAGCTAAGTATAACCAGCGGCACGTAAGTCTAGCGCTGGCCGATACGTGGAGGGGATTGCTGCGCATGTGTACTGTCGCGCGGGGGACAAAATGCGACTGGAGAGCCAATCGACGCTCTTCATTCCGCTAGCCCCCCTCAGGTACCTTATTTTTTACTTCTGCGCAATAACGGTCAGCGCTAGAGATTCGTGCCGCTACTTATAAAATCAAATTAAGAAGAAACGAAGTTCGCGGGGGCAGCTAGTATTCATTCTATTAAAAAAAGAAGAAAAGAAAGAAAAGAGGTAGGAGGCTCACTTGATGTGAAGTTTCTTAGAGAAATCATTGTTAAGTGTCTAAAAATAACTGGTATTTTTATTTAATATACATATATTTTTAATTTTTGGAATTTTTTGTAACATTTATATTTACGAAAATAATCATATATTTTAGAAAAGATAGCTTGTAACATAAATTGTAAATATAGTATTGTGTACGAGTATGATGTGATAAACTTCAATAAATAAATAAAATAAGTGACACCGCTGCCAATGACCCAATACCAGAGGGCTCGCAAGTGAATTGCCGGCCTAACATGAATCGGTACGCTGTTTTCTTGATCGATCCCAAGTCAAATTATTTTTAAAATGCGCAAGTATTTGGAGTATTTAAGTAGCTTAAAAAGAACTTCTACAAAAAATGTTTTTTTAATGAATACCAATTTTTGAAGTTTAATTTATAATAGGATTTATTTTGAAAGAATCCTCGTAACAGTCAGCAGTAGTGCACATAGCGTTACTACTCGATAAACAATAACATAAATTACACTTAAGTCTAAATGACTCGCCTTCCGGACAAATATCTCTTTGATTCCTCTTAATTGGTACAACTTCCACTGAAACCGGATCTTTTTTTACACATTTGTTGGTAGCACATAAGAGAGTCTCACCGTCGCTAAGGCAACGACACGGATTACAATCATCAGTGTATGTTCTAAAGGGTTCACAGTAACCACTTAGCTTTGAGGCACTTAAGGGCTCTTTTTCAGTACATGATGCTTTCGTATAACAGATCTGTACCTTCTCACCATTCTCTTCTCGGCAATGACAGACCATACATTTAAGTTCGTAAGCGGAGTTCAAAACACAGTCGGATTTTATGATATCTATAGACGATGTGTTGTAACACAATTTCTTGGTACATCGTATAAGCTTCTTACCTTTTCTTAGTTTGATGCATTGGCACACATTACAATCTTTATAAAATTTAGTCCCTGGTGTGCAGTCTTCATCATCTACTGGTGATGTGGTTAGCACAAACTTACCTTTATTTTTATAATTTAATGTTGGTCGATCTTTAATACATTTGCGAACAGTGCATATTTTTCTTTCATTCTCATCGCAATAACAAAGATTACAATTATTTTCAAAAACAACATCAGTTCCTTTAGCTCGGCATTCGTTTTCAAAGTCTTTATGACCAGAAAGTGTATTTTTATTTTTAGAACAGCTTTCACAAAGAAGTCTATTGTTCTTCAAACATTTGCAGGGCATGCAACCTATAGTGTACATTGTATTTGGTGTACATGACGCATATATCTCTAGATTATCATCATCTAAATCATCAGTTCGAGCTATATTAGTAGTATTGGCTTTTAATACGGGGTCATCTTTGTGACAAGTGTTTTGGGTACATAAATTTGGATCTAAATATCCACTTGAGGGACAAAAACACACATTGCATCCTACAACATAGAGCTTGGTGGGAAAACAAGTATAGTTTGATGTGGGGTGAGCTAAGGAGGTATGTTCTACTGAGTGTAGAACACGAAAAATGTCTCTGCAGACGGGATTAGGCCAGTTCCCGTCCTCTTTACAGACGCACAACATTGCTCCCCGTCGGTAGTGAACACCAGGAGAACAGGAGGTCGGTGAAGACCTCCATACTCCGTGACCTTCCATGCCCACGTCTATTGCTTGGATGGCATCTGTAAAACCAATGAAGTAATATTTTAATCCTATGTTGGAGGTTTCAAAGCAGTTATTAATAACGTTGTATCAGTATCCAGCATAACATTTATTTTATTTATTTTATCCAGTAAAACTAGAGTTGTGTTGCGTAAAAAACTTACAGATGAAACCTATCAATGAAATGGAAATGTCTGTCCCATTAGGAGACTACTGTACTTTATGCAGACACTAACTAGTATTTGGAGTCTAACAACAAACCAGATATAATAAATCAGACACAGAGAAGTATTTACCTTTGAAATGTCCGAACATGTCAATCTCTTCACAAACTCTGGCCTCGCAATGGTACCTCTGTCTTTCATTACACCAACACCAGTTACAGTCATTCAGGACTACAGCACGCTTCTTGCACCTTTCACTCCATAATGTATTGTGAAGAGCTGTATAAATGTTTAACATTAAAATATTTGGTCAACACAGGTTTAATCTTTTAGTTTATAAACTTATTCGTCGTTTATCATTATGCGTCGTCAGAGAATCGTAGAAAATAAATGATATATCGTTTGCATTTAAGATCTTAAGGAATCAGCTTGATTGCCCCTAATTTTTAACTACATTTAATTTTCGTGTATCCTCTAGAAACTCTATGCATCCCATCTCCAGGCCAAAACTCACCGATATCCAGATTGAGCATTCTGATTAACGACCTAGGTCTAGAATAGTGTAGTTACTTGTTTTTTATCTCTTCGTGTATGTTATGTTTGCCTATAAGTGCTTGTAACATTAAATATTGTTTTTCTTGTACCAATGTATCAGTTTGCCGATCATTGGCAAGCTTCATCCATCTATACCATACATATAAAAATCGAAGTCCAAGAATAAGATATAAATAAGAAATAAAAACTAATGAAGATCGAAATCATAATACTCACGCTTTTCATGTAGATAGGAATTGATTACAACAATCTGTAATGAAACTATTAATACTAGACTATAAATCATATTTTATTTTCGTATAATAAAACTTATTATTTTTCGTATAATAATTTTCAATACGACTTTGTAACTACCATTTCTATAAAAACAATAAAAAAAAATTTAACGATATCAAATTTTAATTATTCCGTATATTACAGCCATTTCAATTAGTTTTACCACAATTTCTTTGTACGCACAACATTTTACCATTTTGTAGACAATAGCAAGTCTCACATTGCTTTGCAAAAGACTCTCCTGGGGTACAGGTTTCTTTATCTATAAGCATCACTTTACCGCGCCTAAGACTCAAAGCACCAAGACCAAGATACGAGTCATCATTGTAATATCTTTGAGATATTATTGAATCTATATTATTTGGGTGCTTGACTAGCTCGTCTTCTAACAGACCATGTTTAGTATCTCGTTTATCATTTATCATATAAAACAAGTTATCATCATTAACTTTTCGTTTACTCTCCAATAAATTTAAGAGCATTTCATCAGTATTTAAATCAGGTACGGCCGTTGTTGTTTCTATATTATTGACACTTTTCATAATACTTTTCTTCTTCCTGTGGCTCGGAAATAATTCCGATGCTGCTTCTAAATATTTATTTCCACATATGGAAAATGAAAATTTACCAAGTTGGAGTTTATCCTGATTTGCTACGCTGTTGCAAATTAATTTGCTTTTGAAGATACAATAACAGATTTGGCAAGGTTCTGATGAGTACCAGTTTCCGGCTTCACAGCTTCCGTCGACATTGTAAGATCTTCGTGCATCTGACGGGCATTTTCTTTTTGTACAGAATTGTTGGTTTATTTTTCCTTCAGCATCACATCGACATATGTTGCATCCCAGATAAATATATGAGTTGGGATTGCACACGGATAACTTTTGATATTTATCTAGAATAAAATATAATAATACTTTTTATATATAGATATAGACGAAATAGAAGCGTTAGCAGGAAGCGAATGGAGGAAATAAGCCATGAACAGAGACAGTTGAAAAAGCTGGAGAGGATATAGGGTTCATAGATAACGAGAAAAATGTATATATTAAAACTATTTTTTTTTGCAATGATTGGAAATCAAACGGTCTTTTATTATTAATATAATAAAGAAATACGAATAACAATGTATGAATACCTTACGTACTTTTATGCTTACTTTCGATCCCGTTTAAAAACATAATTAAAAAGAAAATGACTGTAGAAGTCATATTAAATTTTCTAAAAGTTTCATTTGCATACAATAAAAATCTAAACTTGCTCTAACATAAAGAATGAACCAATTTTGTGCTTCAATTATTTTCATGGCCCTTGATTGATTCCGGTCGAAATTTGCAATTTAATTAATCTCGTGATTAATTTAACCACTTATTTTGAGTAACATTGGATTATTTTTTATTAAAAAATTATATATTAATACATTAATACTTTTTTCGGATTTAATTACGATTTCACTGAAGTTCAGTATCTGTGAGTTTAGCGATATCGATGCAGCAATTATTTAAGTCTAATAGAAGGCATGAACCGCTAATATTCATTGAGATAAATTCCGCTAATATTCATATCTACAATAATCAAAAATAGCGGTTGATCGTGGAGGGGTGAAAATTAGCGGTTGTATGTATTCTTTATGTTATAGCATAAAGAAATAAAAACATTCTAAAAATAAAATACACTCCATATTACTTAGGGGTTTGAAAGATAGTAGCCGATCTCAGACTTAGTGAATATGCATAATAAATTTCATAAGAATCGGTCGAGCCGTTTCGGAGGAGTATGGGAACGAACATTGTGACACGAGAATTTTATATATTAGATGTAGATTATTTGTCAATTCAATAATAGGTTATTATTACACATTGTAGCAGTAGAATTTGAAGTAGGCATAACAAAAAAAATCTGTCGTAGAAGCGAATCAACAAAGCAATGAACTTTAATCAAAGCCAAAAATATAAGTTCCAACTGTTTCTTTGTTTTTGTGTCAAAAATATCTGAGATTGTTGCATGCTTTATACATTGACGTATTTTATTTTAAGCGGAAAAATGTGACGCGTAACGCCAAAATGTTACACTAAATTTTTTTCCAACCCCGATAAAGAAGTTTCACTTCAAAAAGGTTTAATTTTTTTATTATTAATGGTTTAATAATTACACAACTATTAATAATGTCAATTTATAGTCTATCATTTAATTAAGGACCACTTTATTATCAGCAAGAAACAATGGCTTGGAGTTCGTACAATTTCCGGCGTCACTTTTGAAGCAATGCTCTTCTATGACGTACCCGTCTTTACAAGTGCATATAAAACAGTCGTCTAATATTTTTCCAGGTTTTTCGCATTTATATCGTGTATGCTGATGCTCCACTTTGAGGACAATGGTCTCGTTTGAGTTGGGGTTCGTACTTTCTGTGTTATCTGTAAAAAAAAAAAAATTAACGTAAGTAATCTTAAAATTCATTAGGTTCATATGCGAAGTAAGTTAAAGAAATTCTATAAAGTCAAAAGTCAAATGACAAAAATCATTTATTCATATTGGTAACACAATGTGCACTCATGAATGTCAAAAAAGAAATATGTTAAATACTTCTAATTTTACATTTACTGCCAGTTCTCAAATCAAGGGCGTAGAACGGAGATGAACTGGCAATAAACTCTCCGCCACTCTTTTTAATAATATCAAACTAAGATTATTATTTTTTTAAAGAACTTTGCAAGGTTCGGCAATTTTCGTGCTCTTCGTGACCTATCGAAGCAATGAATTACAGTAGGAAAAATAAATATAACTTTTTTTTATCAATCAGGAAGCAAACGGGCTGTAGGTTAAGCTGTTAAGGGATAATACCCATAGACACTCAATACCACAGCACTTGCGAGTGCGTTACCGGAATTTTAAGAATTGTTACGTTCTTTTCTTGAAGGACCCAAAGTTGAATTGGTTTGAAAAAATTGTCCACAAATACTGCTTTAAAAAATCGCTCTGTTGTGAAACGAGTTATTTCTACTAATCAAAATAAAAAAAATTACGCGCGACAGAAGGTCATTTCACAGAAAAAATCTTGGCTCGATTTAAAGGGATGTCAATGTTTGAACAAATCAGATCGCCTACTGTTTTGTTGCTTCTTAAAGTGGTATTTTAATGCCCAAAAAAGGTGGATAGAAGAATTAGTTAGTAGGAAGCGAATGGAGAAAGAAAGCCATGGCCAGAGATATTTGGAAAAAGCTGGAGGAGAAGGGAAGCAACCCCTGAAGGGATTCCGATTAATGGTACTGAAGGAAGCTAGGATATTAAGATAACAAAAAAAAAATGTATAAACTGGACATGACAAATCTAAGCTCTATATTCTACTTTTGTAATTAAACAGGCTTTTATTGAAGTGAAACTTCTTTATCGGGGTTGGAAAAAAATTTAGTGTAACATTTTTTCGTTACGCGTCACATTTTTCGGTTACGCGCCATGTTGCTTTTTGAAGTCAAACTTCTTTATCGACGTATGGGAGAAATTTTGTAGCAAATCGTCACGTTTTTCAATGATAGTAATAATTCTATTAATTAATGAAATTCTATAATAATCTTCGTAGTAATAAGGTAAAATGAAATATTTGTATTTATGTCTATGATAATAAAAGCCTTTTGTTAAACTTTATCTAATTTAACGAATTTCTGTAAAGTTCCATATAGTAGATAATTTTTCGAAAAATAAGGTCATAAAGAAGTTTCACTTCTTACGTGTGTACACCTAGTACACGCACAATTTTTTATTATTTATTTTATTTATTTATTTATATTATTATTAAACTGTATAAATAATTTGGGGTTCTAGGTAAATAACAGGTTCATGGGCTACAAGAAGTATGGTTTACATTTATGTGTTTCATTATTTTCATCAAATCAAGTCATTTAACTTAAATAAAATAAATTAAATTTGCTTACTTGTCTTGCCACATTTTCTGCCCATGGGCAAGAAATTGAATCCAGGAAAGGCTTGTTCACAGTAGGTTGTTTTCGGAAGCGGCCGACAAAATAAATTGACGTTCCCCATATATGGACATATGCATTGTTTACATCTAAATATACATTTTAATGAAAATCAGGGAATATTGTAAATATTATTTTTAAAACAATGATGATTATTTTATGCAGGTAGCTAACGTGGTCTTAAAAACACAATACAAGTAGTTGTACCCTCATTTTGCAAGAATTATAAAATCAACTATTTAAAAAAAATATTTAAGGGTGGTTATATATTTATATGACGAGCTTAAGGAAGTTGGTGGAGAGGATTGAGAGAAAAATACTTAAAACAGAGAGAGATGGAGCCAATTCGAGGAGGCCTATACTCAATATGAAAAAAAGAATGTGTATATTCTATACTATATATATTGTTTGTTTCATATTGAGTATAGGTATATATATGTGTGTAATGTGTATATTTGTAAATATTATTTTGTTATTTTTCAAGGAATAAATGAGTCCTAATTATTATTATATTTATTTATGAATTATCTAAAGAGATAATCTTGTTCCATTCTATTTATTAACAAACCCATTACCAGATTAGTCACGGGAGACGATTAGAAATTATTTCGATTCCTTTTTGAGACATTAATTATTTAAGGATACGAACATTCAGCTACGTACAAGCTCTAAAATAACATTAAATTTCATAACACCCTATTTTTATTAATAATTGTCAAGTACAGTAGAGCGATAAAATAAATGTCACTGATTGTTACTTGCTATCTCACTTCTGCTCTGCGATTATAGCGTAATCGGCCACTCCACTTGGCGAAGCGCAAGTACACAATGTTCAGTGTCCGTACTCTGCATCTCTCAATAACGATTCCAATGAATCCTGGACTTAATAATTGGCTGACTTCCGTCAACCTTGGGTTTAAACAATAATTGGACACAGATCATGTCACCTTTCAAATCACCTAATTAGCTAAAAAATTTAAGCAATGTTCCTAAATGTTGTTTGCTGTATTTATTTTTAAGTTCTATTGTTATTGGTTGCATGAATCGCTATTAAGAGTTACAGAGTACAGATTAACAAATACTATAATCTGGGAACGGAAAATGATTTTGACAGACAGAAGAGATATCTTTGTCACTCTTTATTTAAGATCCGTTAGGATTAAGCGTCTGGGGAAAAATAATTTATCATTATTGACTACCTTACTATATACATAGATCCAGGCGTACACTCATGTCTTTCAGATCCTACGTGTACTGTGTAATCCATACATAGGTCTAAATTGAATCTCTTCACTCGATTATGGGATACCACATTTCGGTTTGTATGTTCTGTCCTATCGATGATCTGGAAAATCTTTTACTTCAGGCATCAGATGTTACTGTTTCAACGATGATGGCTGGTCTAAAACTAATTTTTGTAAAATCCTTTAAGTCAAATTTATTAGTAAGATGAAGAATCATGATGACAGATCATCAGATGTACCATGTACTTCTTCGCAAAAAGGTTTTATGATGGTATTTATACCAGCTCTTGGCGATTAAAAAGAGTGGCGGAGAATTTATTGTTCGTCTTTTCCGTTCTACGCCCTTGATTTGACAACTGGCAGTTAATGTATAATTAGAAGCATTTCATATTTATTTTTTGATGTTCATAAGTGTACATTTTGTTACCTATATAAGTAAATGATTTTTGAATTTTATAGGTATAACAAAAATTATTCTCTTACCGATAGCCCGTTGGTATTTTCCGCAGTATCATCACATCCTACAGTTTCACAACTGGCATACATTTTCAAACCCATTTCAGGACACATACAAATCTTGCATCCAATCGTAAATTCTTCACCGGGAAAACAATGATCTAGCGACCTTATATTCTCTGGTTTTTCTATACTCTGTGACAGCTTAGAAAGATTCAAAGGAGGTATACCACATTTATGTTGAGTGCACACTCTGTCTACTTTATCTCCATTTGGCGGGCATACACATACATTACAATCGACAGTGAATAGATGACCGGCGGTACATTCATTTGACCTCATAACAATTTTTTGACAATGATTCTTCGTGCATTTAGCAACGTTTTTGATTCCATCTTTTGGACAAAGGCAGATATTGCAATCAACTTCATAATATGCGAGGGGCTCGCAGGTAAATTTATCCATACCTATGGTGTGGTCAATTCCTTCTTCATAGCAACTGTTTTTGGTACACGCTCGGTCTTTCAACATTCCACTTTCTGGGCATATACAGAAATTACATTTCACTTTTGATATGGAACCCGGTGTACATGTTCCATCTGTATTATCAGTTGTTATTGGAAGTGATCTATATCTATGTGCGGCTCCTATTGTTCTTTTAGCTTCACAATCATCGTTGGTACACCATTTTCGATCAATTGTACCATTGACATTGCAATAACAGGAATTGCAGTCCACCGTGACGAATGTGCCGGGTTCACATTCAATCTTGTTGATAGCGGCATCTTGTGTTCTTGAGTTGTGGGTTTGTAATTTAATTTTTGATGTTGTGCATAACTTTAAACTTTTATATCCGCTCTCAGGACACAAGCAATACCTTTCATCTTCAATATATATTAAATTGGGTTCACATAATGCATCGTCTTCATTTCGTTTTAGATTTTCAATATTGTATAAATCTACATAGCTTTCATTGACAAATTTTTGTAGCAAACCTAGTTTGTTTTGGTAGTTGCAGACTCTTGTACAATAGCTACCACTAGTGATACCATTTTTGGGGCAAAAGCATTCGACGCAATTTGGAACGACTTCGCCGGGGCTACACGATTGGCTAGCAGGATATAAGTGAATATTAGATGCTTTTGTGCAATCTATTTCCACGCATCTATTCTCGTCGACAGTTCCTTCAAAGTTACAGTCGCAAAAGAGACACCTAGGTTTTAGAAAAGTAAATGGCGTACATTGCATTTTTAAATTCCTAAGTTGTACAAAAACTGGTTTGTTTTTGTTTTTACATGTTGTCCTGGTACAAAGATTTTCATCCAAATTGCTGTTTTTGGGACACAAGCAAATATGGCAATCTTTTCTATAATACGTACCTGGGATGCATCTTCTTATTACTTGCTTTGCAGGAGTCTGACATTTTTCAACACATTTATCGAGAACGAAGAACCCATTTTCGGAGCAGACACATTCGATGCACGGAAAAATATACATGACATTGGGAATGCAATAATTCTTCATAGCAGCTTGAAAATCGATGTTGGTATCAGTGGGACAGGATGAGTCTGTAGAACAGTGAGCTTCAACGGAAAGGCCAGATGCTGGACAGGTGCATAGGTTACAATTGATGTAATACGATTTAAATGGTTTACACTTAGGGCTATAAGCTGATAAGCCATCTTTAGTGCAAATATTTGTACAAACAAATTCCCTATTTTGCTGGCAAATGCACTGCTTGCAGCCTTCTTCAACGACTTGTCCGATCTGACAAATCATCCGACGTTCAATTGTTTTGCAGCTGGCATCACTCCATAAACCGTAGTGATTGCAACTGCATAATCGATTATTAAATACGAATTGCGTGTCGGGAACGCACGTACCTGAGTGATAAAAGAAATCAGTAAAGGATAAAACACACTATATTATTTTAATATTACTTACGGTAGCTATGAATTTGATATGGCAAAAGTGATAATAAAGTTAAAAATGTCACAATCATGCGCATTTGTGTTGTGAATTATGGAGTCTAATATCGACCTTGAGTGGAGAATGAAATTGAATTGGATTAATTTCATGCTTAGGACTATAACATTAAAGAGTTACATGCTTTATGACTATTTTTCATTCCGTATGTTAGCAATTTGATTTAAACCAAGCAAGTAATAAAATTCTTTTCCTATATGAAATTGATATTTTTTAGGATTTTCGTCTATGACGCAACTGATCCCGAATGAAATATAAAATCTCGTAACCCTTGAAGTAATTTCCCTTTCCTTCCCTATGTAAATATATAGAAAGCAATAAAATTAAAGTGTTATATATATATATATATATAAATTATTCGTAAATAGGAAATAGTAGTAATAATGTTATTACTCATATAACACAAATATGAGTGTCTATGCTGTCTTAAAACTAACAATCAAATTTCATTTTTTTTAAATTATTATTTTCCTGATCAATCTCCTTCGTGCCTTAAGCCATTAAAAAAAAGGGTGCGTGTACTGATGTGTACGCGCGTAAGAACTAAGAAGTTATACTTCTTTGAATTATTAAAAATAGTTTTTCATTGCATGCAAATAATTAATTACAATTAAATAATCAAAGACTGGAAAAGGAGTCAGTATAGTCAATAAAGTTCAGTTGACATTTAAAATTTAAATAAATAAATATTTATTAATATTATATTTATATTTATTATTATTATTATTTTCTAATATTAATTAGTATTGATTTAAATCACTTCTGATTATAATTCAGACGCACGTATAAAATTCGCACTTGTATAATGAAAACAAAATAAAAACACGTGTTTTAAATGTAGAAACTCAAAGCATGTGGATAAATATTATAAATATATATACACAGTGAACAGAGGCGGCGTGCGTGCCAACATGCGCCACTAACTTCATTCTGTTAATTTTGTGTCACGGTGCGCGCGCATCGTAAAATTTCACTTTCATCAATTTTTCATAACGCGCCTAAAGAAGTATAACTTCAAAAAAAAGTTATTTTCTTTATGGAACATAAGGCTGTCATACTTCTGTGTTATCTATCATATTTATTCATTCTAGTAAGAGATAAGATTTAGACCATTAAACCGTCATCCGTCAAAGGCATCGTCATTTTTCATATCTAAATGACAAAATAACAATATCAAATTGGAATGAATCTCTTGTAATGCCTTGGAGGATAATTAATCGTTTCGCAAAGAATGTGGTTCATTTAGATTGGGTAATTATAAAAAAAAACCGCGCAGTCAGCCATTTTGAAATAGGCTTGCAAATGTCAATAGACATAGGGATACAATGAACGTAAAACTAAAAACCTTAAAAAATATAATATAATAACTAAAATGTATTATTAAAAGGAGTCCCTTTAATATAAATAATTTTGGATTCTTTTTTACAGTCAAGGAAAGCAAAGCCGACCTCACATAGACTTTGTCTTATAACTCTTTTAGAGGACAGACTTACTTTTCATCTGTTATTAACATTATATGCACCATCATCAAACGAGCGAATTATTTATGTTCTAGCAAGAGTTCATTGTGAAGAGAAATCTATATGCAAATCGGGTTCGAACACCGGGAGTCCGGATTGAGAAAAAGTTGCTCTCTTCTCGTCGTTCTTGAGTCGTTTAAATATTTTTTTATTGCATTGACTTAAGGTCCTTTAACAGCGTACCGAAGCTAAAAAGGCCGGCAACGCACTCGGCTTTCTTACAGTGTGAGTGTCAATGGGCGGTAATACTAAACATCAGGTAAGCCACCTGTCGTAAAAAAAATTGTCAGAAGAGACATGAAACTTTTTAATTTATTAATTTGTCAATACAAAATATATTTTATAGTACAGGTTATAGGCCATGTTTTTCCAGGTGTAGACGTTGCTTTTCAAGTTTCATCGCCTGGGCGTAGTTGAGGCAGGTCTTTTGGGTACATCTGAGAGTAGAATCCAACTGGCAATAGCACTGGTTGCATTGGATACTAGAGAAAATGAAATTATATAAATAACAAAAGCTTTTTAGTTTAACTATTTTTGTAAGTTGTGTGATGTAAGGTTTTGGTCATAGACATAACATTTATTACTAACAAAACACACAAAATAATAATAATAACAATCAAAAAAGAAAATTAAGAAATAATTTAAAAAAAGGAATAAGGTACATTTTAAGTGTGTAATGTGTGTGTGTTGTGGTTGTAACTGGCCCTGACTCAGTATTATGCTGTGGAGCAGACGTGTTCCACAGCGCTGGTCATTCTGCCAGAGATCACACCAGTTAGTTTGCGCCTCAGATGCAAAACAAAAAAAGTATTTAATAATAGTAAAAACAGCAGTGTAAAGAAGACGCTTAATATTAGTTGCTGAACTAAGAATAATTCAGACAACCAACACCTACAATAGGTGTCACTCTCCGCTTGAGCCCATATCCGGCACAAAGTTCAAAAAGAGAAGACTTATGTTTGAGTAACGTTCTAGATTCGGACTAAATTGTGTTTGAAGCTAAAAGAAGAAAAGAAGTTAGAATTTAAAAAAATATTAATTCACTTAACTTTAGATTATACATATAATACATATACAATATTAAAAAGCAATGATCATAATATATCATTAAATTTAATAACAGAGTGCAATTAGTGTAGTGTGTAGTGGCCTTATTAATTGAAATTGGTGAATATAATATTTATTTATTTATAAGTTCTTTAACAACGTGTATGTATAAAATTATACAAGAAAATATGACATCACAAATTTTACACATAAATTATATTAGAATATAAGCAAGCAAGGAGGAGAAAACATTCAACAAGCAACCATAAAATATAAAATAAAATAATAATATGCTATGTGCATTTCGCACAAATTGAGATATTCATATAGTTATAGAATTATGGTTGCAGCTCCTTACAAACATTGTGTCAAACAAAAAACTTGACGATTAGAAAGAGTGGCGGAGAGTTTATTGCCAGTTCTTCACTTCCGTTCTACGCCTTTGATTTGAGAACTGGCAGTAAAAGTAAAATTAGAATCATTTCATATATATTTATATTTTGACGTTCATAAGTGTACATTTTGTTACCTATATGAATAAATGATTTTTGAATTAAGATTCTCGTAGTCAGATATAATACGACACACGTCATTGTTTCCATTGCAACAGAAAACCATATGGTATTATTGACGAGACTTACTTTATTCTTTAACCATTACATTGCCATAACATGCCCCAAGTTCGAAAGATAGTTTTAGAATATTATTGGAATAATCTAGAAGACGTATTGGGAAGTTCATCAAGAGTCGAATCATACAACGAATGAGCCACTTACGTATACATAGTCCCCGGCACACATTTCTCTTCATCAGGGTTCAAAGCCAAGGGCATTTTAGAGGCGTGACCAGTCAATTTCTCACGTTCCTCACACTGCGGAATTTCTTTGCAAACAGTGATTCGATCCACGCAATTGCATTGGACACAGCCATACGATTCGTTTTGATGACATTTTTTACCTGAGTAAATGTGATTTATGTAAGAGACCTTGCATTGATTCAAACAGGATTTTCTCGTAGGCACTCGTTTAGGAAGGATATCTAGCCGGTGTTACGTTCTTATACAAATTGTTAAATGGTAAAATACAGGACAGTAACATCATTTTAATAGTGTCCCTTATACATTGCCAAGGTTTGAAATCAGCAGAATTTTCCAAATTCCGTCTGCAAAAACCAACCTAGGATTACAGGCACCTCAGAGTTGGATATATTCGGCAGTGGACTGATTAATTTTAAAAAAGCATTTTTAAGTACCTCTCTGTGTGATCGATTTTTAAGTGATCCGCTGTTTAACTCATTTTTTTTTTGCTTACAAATGAGCAAAAGTTACTAGCAAAATCTAAAATTGCAAGTGGTAATATTTGTCACATATATGTGCATATCTTTCAGGCCGCTAATTAAAAGGCTAAGCTGTTAATTGAACGGCTAATTAAGCTAGTTGGCTGCGACATGTTTAATAATGTCATGTCATGTCAAGGTAGCTTATAACATATATGTATATATACGCATATAGATATAGCATTATATATGATGTGGTGACGAAATAAATATGTGTAGCATCATGTTTACAAAGCTGTTGCGCAGAGATCCTTTTGTTTGAATACTAGCTGGCCTGGCGAACATCGTACCGCCTAACAGTCGCTTCTTTATTTTTTTAAAATACTTATTCTGCTATTCGGGATACCGGTCTAGCTAGTAAGATAAAAAAAAGAAAGTTGATAAAACAACAAAAACATTATGTCAAAAAAAAACTTTATCACTCATTTTTTTTTAATTTTTCTCTCCGTAAGAACCATCCTTGTACTTCAAGGAATGTTATAATATAAGAATTGGCCAAATTGGTCCAGGCGTTGTTGAGGTATGCGCCACATTTTGCGATTCATTTTTATATTATAGATTAATGAATATAATATATAATTTAAATCTCCTTACCAGAGAGTTTCTTGGCTTCCATTTTGATGAGACCCTTTTTCGATAAGCAGAGATTTTCTTCGCAAACTAAATTATTTGATTCCTGGCACAAACATCCATTGCAATCAATACGATACATCCTTCCCGGCTCACATTTATCAGAAAGACTATTAAGAGTTCGAAACTTTTGTATATCCTGATGCTTAAATGGGAATTTCTTTAGTTTCGTCTTTGAATTAACTTGAAATAAAATGAAAACATTATTTTTTTCTCTCTTCTAGAATAAGAAACTATTTTCCTTTAGTATGTAGAAGACCAAATGAGCGGGACTCATCAAAAATACTGTTTTTTTTATTTAATCTGAAATGTTCGTATGCTAACAGAAACAATCTTTTTTTAATAAAATTGATTTGATATTTTTCAATTGCCTTCGAATATAAATAGCGGTCATAAAATTTTTCGATACCATTTTCATAATACGATTTGTGTTACGCCCTAAAATAAGCTTCATTTTCTACGATAACCAACAGCGTTATGAAAAAAATTGGTTAATAACATTGATTTACAATAAGAATATTAAGAAAAAATACACCTAGCGCCACCTAGTGTGTTATGTAAGTCGCATGTAGTAGTTAAGTTTGTTTTACAATATATCAGTTCATTATATCAGAAGGTTTTGTATTTCTTTGTGAGCTAAGTTATAATTTATGTTTATTACTAATGTTTTAAAAGTGGTGGTTCCGTCAACAGTAATTATTTACTTTTTCTACACATAATTTATTGTCACACATTGTCTATGCTTGAAAAGGAAATGCTTGTAACTTACGACGAATTGTATCCCGACATGTATCCGCACATATCTCTTTCTTTAGATAAGTGCAGTAACACGTCTTACATGACTTTTTTACGATCTTGCCCGGTGTACTACAACTTTCTGGGTTAATCTTGACCAGTTTTTTTAGACTCCCGTGTAAGCCACTCCTTTCGATTGTATCGTTAGTATTAGTTGATCTCCAGTGACGTTTCTGTAAATTGTTTATTTGAAAAAACATGATTCTTATTTTTAAATGGGCTGTAAATTCCACGATTAATGCAGCTTTTTCTGCGCCTGATATTTTTTTCGTTTTATCAGCAAGTTAGTGACGATTTAAATCCGAAATATAAGTCTCTACTTAGCGCGAACTATAACTTCCGTATGATACTGAATAATTTTTCGACGTATGGAATGAGGCTTAGTGCTCAGACTTGTTTCCATACGATATTTTCTTCTAGATATGAGAGATAATAATTGCACAGATAAAAAGAAAAGGGGCACAAATACTAGACTACCTTTGCTATATTTTTATTGTCATATGTTTTTACGTATATTAAAAATATATAATTATTGAGCAGCGTTGGCCTAGGGATTTCAGCGTGCGACTCTCATGCCTGAGGTCATAGGTTCGATCCCCGGCTGTGCACCAATGGACTTTCTTTATATGTGCGCATTTAACATTCGCTCAAATTGTGAAGGAAAACATCGTGTGGAAACCGACATGTCTTAGACCCAAAAAGTCGACGGCATGTGTCAGGTACTGGAGACTGATCACCTACTTGCCTATTAGATTGAAAAATTATAATAAATCAGATTCAGAAGTCTGAGGCGCCAATGACATTTTTTTAAAATAAATTAGTAACATAATACATACTTTTAGGCTTTTAATAAATCTCTGTTCTAGACACGCCATTTTCGTACACATTAGAACATTATTAAAGCCGCATCTACAGGTATTGCATCCTGCTTTGTACAAGTGACCGATTATACAACTTTGACCGTCATGGATTTCCGGAAGGTGATAATTTGAGAAGTCCTTCAAGTTTGCTAAGGAAATAGAAAATATACGCTAATTCGTTGTATATGTAATCATTGTTTACCCATAATGTATAGATATAAAAAATGTGAAAGGTCTGCAACCCATTCTAGATCCGCGTTGTTCTTGATATTCCATCATCGGACGTCCGCCGTTCCTCAACTGAGCGTTTTTCAAGGCAATGAAAATGTGGAACCAGCTGCCCACTGAAGTATTTCCGAACCAATTCAATTTAGGGTTTCAAGAAAAGAGCGTACCAATTCTTAAAAGGCCGGCAATGCACTCGCGAGCCATCTGGCATTGAGAGTGTCCATGGGCGGCGGTATCACTTAACATCAGGTAAGCCTCTTGTCCGTTTGCCCCCTATAAGACTCTACGACTCGGCAAAAGGCATCTATGCAGTTGCTGAAAACGTCCAAGTCATTTTTCATCACAATCAATCTGGAACATTAAACGATGAGCACATATGATGATGAGGACTTATATTCTTGGAGAAGGTATGTCATTTCAAAATCGATCTAAATCATTTTCAAGATATGATTCTTATGAATCACGTGTTGTATGATAGGAACAAACAATTTAGCAAATTAATGATTTAAAAGGGTTTTTGAGAGAAAACGGGATCGGTATCGCCATTGATCGTTATCGAAGCTTACCACGTTTGGTAAGCTTATAGGAACATAGGAAGTGATTTAAATTAAACAATCTTATGCGGAATCCCGTATATATTGTATAAATATAACAGTCACGCAATTAAAACTAAACTGAAAAAATGTAACAAGTCAAAACTTGATTTGAAAAGTATTTTTATGCTCTCCCATACGACTTAAAAAACAAATGAAGGCCCAAAAAGTTCTTTGTTTGAATGAAACCTTATGAAGACTGTATCTCATCGTTCGATGATATTAAACCCCTCCTCAATGCTAATCCGTCTATAATAAAATCATCCAAGCAGACCATCGTAGTGCAAGACAATTCTTTATTCGGTGTACAAACGCATGTGTTGCATTTAAGTTTGTATTTCTGACCTGGGGTACAAGGGTCATCAACGCTTTGTACTGCAGGTAGTTCGTCGTTACTCCTTCTTGAATTAACTTTCTTTGGTCGACAGTCCTTTTTGGTGCAAATCAATTGTCCATTCTCTTCGCAAATACAATGGTTGCAATCGATATAATATTCTCTGAATGCAGTGCATTTTTTATCCGACTTAAATCCTACATTTGTAACTGCTTTTGTGTCAGCAGTGTTGAGTTCCTGGATAAGATTGGGGCTTATTTTCTTGCACAATTTATCGATATAGTAATTGACGTCACTACAAAGACAAATTTCGTTATGTGTTCGCAGGAAATCTCCGAAGAGGCACGAGTCAGCTTTGTTAGTAGTTTTACAATATCGATTAGTGCAGCTTGTTGCTTGAATGAGGCCTGTTTTATCGCATTTGCATACATTACAATCGATAAGGTATAGACTGTTTGATTTACAAGTGATGTTGGATCTTAGATTTCCATGAACTATTGGTAGGTCGGTTCTGAGAGTACGGATGGCTTTTCGACAGTTTTCAGAAAGCCATCGTCCACTATCAGAACACGTACACACCGTGTGGTCTTTGATGTATCTTATGTTCGATTGGCATTCTAGAGTCTTCACTGTAAGGTCCGCTAAAATAAAACAAAATAATTGAGACACTAAACCCCATATTTAGAACAAACTGCAGCCTGTGTTTGTCAACGTCCAACCATTGACTACCTATCGGGGCTTTATATATTTTGATTGTTAAGGGTCTGTTTCACAATGTACGGATAAGTTCTGCATAAGTTACAAATTAGCTATTTATTACTTGGTAGGATAAACACTATTGTTGCGTTTCACGACTGTCAGATAGCGCTATTCGTCACATAAAGTCCATCATAAGTTATGAGTCGATGAAGTGTCAACTAGCACAATTTATCTTCCAAATAACTTATGTGTTGCATAGCTATTTGGTACTTTATCCACACATTGTGAAACAAACCCTTAGTGTAGTATTTATGTCAGACTATTGAATTAACATCAATTATCTTCATATAAAAAGATTTTTGTACTTCTGACATGGAAAAGACATTTACGCTCCTGCTTATTTTTACCTGTTAAGTCTCTGCATAAACATAGTATTTTCTAGAAGTTATACCTAGCAGCCTTAAATCTCTAGTAGTATTGAATAAGTTATATAATGTATTAGATATACTTCTTTGAGAGCATTTTATCCCGCGACAGATGTAGACGCCATCGATATTGCAGACACAAGTTATGCATGGACCTCTTGATGTTGCTGTTGGTATGCATTTACTTAAGTGCTGTTCTAAAAGAATGCGTTTTAGTATTTATTATATTATATATCATCGTATTCATTTCACATATGAGGGTACTTACTGTGAATAGTTTTTGTTGTTACCCACCCAAGTGGCACTGGCAAAAAACAAGTTGATAAGTTCTATTGTCACACGAGTATTTCACTTTTAATTTCGTCTTCAATATCGACAGATAATTTGATAAGTAGATAAACCGTTGAAGGTAATAAAAAACAATGATTACACTACTAAAATATCAAACTAAAAAATCAAAAACTTTTATACTGAATTAAATGTTAGTATTAACTTAATTGTAGAATCCTTGTAGAACAGCCTCCAAGGTCAGCTAATTAATTAAGCTATTAAATAAAGGCAAATGAATAAATGTAACTTACACAGCAGTGACTGTGTGCTGCTTATAAAGTACACAAGAAAAAGTATTGAAGTCACAACCATAGCGATGTATGGCGACGAAAAATTATCGCGTATAACTCATGAAATTATTGATTAAACTGCTATTGAATTTAAGTAGTACTTACGGTTATTTGAATTGTAATTGCTTATTAATTGCCTATTTCAAATTATTATTTTTAAATTCTACTTGAATATTAACTATCGCTATGATGGTACTGAATCGAAAATGATTGAAAGAATTTGACAATAATTATACATCTGTGTGTCAATTAAAATAATAACTACCCAATGCCACGTGATGGTAATAGGAAGAGGTAGACAGGTCAGGCAATGAAGTGATAATCAGGGAGGGGTCAGGGGATGTGTGGCCTAGAGTAGCAAGGGATAGAAAGTGGAAAGCAAGAAGAAGCCCACATGACACAAGACATACTGTTGAATTTTTTTTTGTGTGCACAGAAGTAAAAGGCTATCAAATATATTATTACCAGTACCCACTTAGGGGTTATGCGTGTGTCACACGTTTTTTGTGCTAATCATATAACTTTTGCCACGCATCTTGCCTTTTGAATTTCCAATTCGACTTAGGGTCCTTCAATAAGAGGGTACCAATTCCTTAAAGGCACCTTGCTAGCCTTCTGGCAGTGTGAGTGTCCATGAGCGGCGGTCTCCTATAGTTGAAATTGAAACGGGAATATTAAAATAAAACACATACATGGAATTATTTTTTTATTCATTCAAAATTATTTTTACATAGGCTCAAACAATAATGACGATCTTAGACCCAGATTTAATAAATAGCATAGCTAAAAAAAGGTTTACAGAATTAAATAATAACATTAAACAATGTATGATCATGATAATATTGAATTAAAATTAATTCATAATTAGCGCTCATAAAGCCTGATCTATAGTAAATAGTAAACATAAATTAAATCTAAGTAATCATTTAAGATTATGTACAAAGACAATTATGTAAGACCCAGCTCATGTGTTTTGTAATCGACCGAGTGTTTAAATCTATTTCGTTTCTTTTCATCCTGACTTACAGTTTTTATATAAAGTCAGTTAATATAACGCATAACGGGTCGTTTAAGTATTACGTAAGCACTATAAGGGGTGGCGGAGGGGGGTCTTTAATGTTCTTATTTGGTGATTACGTCAACAGTAATAATTTCCTTTTTTACACATATTACCCACACATTGTCTATGTTTGAATACGAAATGCATTTTCGAGGATTCCTAAAAAATAATACGTTTATGTACCTACTATGTATTTTTGATAGCTTTGCTTACTTTTGTTGACAAGAGGGGGGGGGGGGATAAATTGTAGTAAATCTGCTTACGTAATACTTTAATGGCCCCTAATGTGATATATGAACTTCAGAAAGTGTGAAATCACCTTAAACGGGTTTTACTACGCGTATTAAATGTATGTAAATACGAAACTTTTTTATTGGTTCTGTATAATTCTTTACATTACTTTTCCGTTCAAGAAATTTGTAACTAAAGTTTTTGTTGGATACATTTGATTAACTTGTAAGAATCTATATGACGATTTGAAAATATAATATTCAATAACTTATCTACTTTAAGCCTAAAACAATACAAATAAGAATAATTAAGTGAATACTATCAATGTAGATAAAACTAACTTACTTTTTCTTCGTTAGAAGTTTTAATACATACCGATCTGAGTGTCGAGAATTGGTTTTGACATTTCTATACCTTGTTTATTAAACGAGAACTAAAATAACTACGTATTTGTATCATGGTTCTTAACAGACTTAAAAACCCTGGCAATTTTTTGTATGTAAGGCAACCTCGATATTAACTTTGATCAAATATTTATAAGTTGGAGAAAATAAATTCATAAAGTGAATTTTCCCTTTCATAACTCGAATTAACTTTTTTATTGGTTATTTTGTAATATTTATTTATGATAAGGCAGTAAACTGTTTCAAGTTTTTTTAGTTTTTTATCCATGGTATGTAAAACCTAAATTGTATGAATTGTTACATACCAGGACTGTATAAATAAAAGAATGTTTCTTTGAAATCCTGATATTGGATTTGCTCGCTTTATTACATTTATTAAAAGAAAACGTTGTAAAATAATCACTTACTGATGTACCAGGGTGGCATAAATCTAAAGAGCGGGATTGATGTCTTGGTCGCAAAGACGTAGAGTACAGAAGGTGCTCCTTCCATCAGCTGAACATGTACAATCTTTGCATCCGCGTTTGAATTGTTCTCCCGGATTGCATCGGAAGTTTGGGTCGTTCTCTATAAAAATATTGTGTTACTTAAATTATTGTCTACAGAAAAAACTGTGGTATCTGTGGTACGGGTATAGACAAAAACCACAGAAAAGTTCTTATGTTACTTGTGTGTTTTTATAAAACTTTAATTATAACAGAGCAGTGTTGGCCTAGTGAATTCAGCGTGCGACTCTCATCCTTGAGGTCGTAGGTTCTATTCCCGTCTGGGCACCAATGGGCTTTCTTTGTGCGCATTTAACATTCGCTCAAACGGTGAAAACATCGTAAGGAAACCGGCTTGCCTTAGACCCAAAAAAGTCGACGGCGTGTGGCACTGGAGTCTGATCACCTACTTGCCTATTAGATTGAAAAATTATCATGAAACAGAAATAGAAATCTGAGGCCTTATTTTTCACTAAAACATAATTGCTCACATTAATATTAATTAGAAGCCAAAACCCAGGGTTGTATCCAATGGTTTTTTATACACTTTTAACCCAAAAATAAGTTATTCACAACATACCAGGAGCATTAATATCATTCTCGCTCTCATCGTGACAACGTTTCATGGAGCATACGGCGTGGTTTCCATCTGTGGTGCACTGGCACACGTTACAGCCCTGGTCAAAGACCGTACCAGGTGTACAGTTTAACTGCTCTTGTGATGCTACTTCTGGAAAGACACGTAAGTTACTAGCGGGACAGTAAAGGCCAGACCAGGCGTTAGAAGGCACTTGTGATAATTATTGTACTTATAAATAGTATACAATATAAGAGTTGGTCAAAAAGAGAGACAGGGCCATACCCTATATGATTTTTGTTAACGTAGTATTAACAAGAAAACCCTATGAATTTTTGAATGGTAAAACTTTTACAGATGAAACGTCACGAAGATGTGCAGCGTTTTTGTCGAAGAAAAGGGAGAGTGCGATTGAGACCGATTAAGAGAGAGTGAGAAGAGCGAATTACCTTATAGAAGTTCTATTTTAAAATTAGAATTTCGTAGAGTTTTTATGAAATATTAGTATTTCATATTTTATGCAAAATAATTTATTGAAGTCTCAAATGACGAATTGTAAATTAAACTGCCACGTGTTTTTATCATCATTGAGTATTAAACAAGGGACTGAGGGAAAATTTGCGCATCGCGGGACACAAACGTCAACTGATTTACTAATCACGCGATCGACACGTCACTCACCCGCCGCCACTCCTCCCAGTGATAGGTACCTAAAAATCACTTCTGCACAGGCAAGGACATTTGTTCAAGATGTTTGCCGGTATCTGTAAGTTTATTTGAGTTAGATATATTTCTTAATAATTTTTACCTCGCTTTGTCCTATCGGCTCCATTGTTGTTGTTTAAGGCAGCGCAATCAATTCTCGTGCATGAGTAATTCTGACCTTCATTATCACAAAGGCATTTATTGCAATCCAAGCGAAACTCTTGGTTTGGTTGGCAGTTCTTCGGTGCACCCTATAAACAAAAACGGTTTAATTTGTATAATAATATATACACATAATGGCGTTCAGATATTTGTGGATGGTGTTCTTTCCAGATCCGTGACCAGTCGAACCACTGACTGGTCTGGAGGTCTTATTTACATATATACAAAAAGAAATATATATATCTATACAATTTGATTCAGCTAAGAATAAGCTAAGATAAGCGGCCCACGTCCGGGAGAGGCCCTTCTCCAACTTTTTCCACCCTATTCTATTTTTTGTCATCATCCAATTTTTCTCTTTCTTTCACTTGAGCTCTTTTGCTCTTGTTTCTTTGTCGTGTTGGGCCAGTCCATTTGGTTACCGTTTTTGACCAGCTGCGATCTGTTTAACGGGCTAACTGTACGCACAACGGACCAATTAGGAGTCTAATTGCGGAGAAAGGAGTCCTACTACCCTAACGGGCTAACTGACCCGCTATCCATTTGGGTTGTTAGGGTATGTTGCTCAGCTTCTATTAGTTTCGTTTTCCTTCGGATACTTTCTTTTTGTCATTTATTTTTATTCCAAGAATACTTCTTTCTAATGCTGTATATCCTTAACGATTACTTTCAGGGTAATCGTCATGGCAGTGATTTGATGAAGATACACATGAATACCGTACCAGCCAAAATTTCTGATTCAGTCATTTGGATAAATCAACTGCCTGATCTGAAAATCTGGTTTCATTCTCGAAGCTGGCTCAATGGCTTGTTGTGACGGTGAGAGTTGCGTGTGCGCATTACCGTGCGTTATGGAGTGTTTAACAAAATAGAAGGTGCGTGTACATTATTTTTACAGGTATTGCCAGTACGTGGACACAAATTTAAAAAGTGCAAATTTATGAAAACCTTAGAAGCTTTGTGCACTTGTAATATAGGTTTGTGCGCATAACCAATACCTTTAAGGTTGGAGCTGGCCTGGACGGCGCTGTATCGGGGTTTGGTTTTTGCTGCAAATTTCAAGTACTGTAAATACAGCTTACAACCACCATGTCTATATATCTCAAGTATAGCCTTTGTTGGATTCCCAGCGAACTACCCTGCGATTCTGTAACTCACTTTTCGAACTCACACAGCGGTTTTCGCATCGGCGCGGCGGTAGCTCTCAAATCAGTCGTGAAGCAGTTATTTTATGATTTGGCATTCTGATAAACAATAAAGTACAAGCTCCCACCTTTTTAGAATGCCAAATCATAAAATGACTGCTTCACGACTGATTTGAGAGCGACCGCCGATGCGAAAACCGCTGTGTGAGTTCGAAAAGTGAGTTACAGAATCGCAGGGCTGGTTGCCTCTAGGCTGCACTATGAGAACTAATCCTATTTGTGATATTAAATATTAATTATAGCCGTGGTCCAGATAATCTTGAAACGGGTTAAAGGATTCACCATATTGATTTTAGAAATATTATAGAAATGGGAATAATATAATGACACAATTTATATTTATTTCATTAGTAGATTAAAGTATTTGTAAACTTACTCTAGTGAAAGATATAAAATAAATCAGTCTATAATCAGCCTCAGATTTCTGTATCTGTTTCATGATCATTTGTGAACCTAATAGGTAAGTGATCAGCCTCCTGTGCCTGACATACGCCGTCTAATTTTAGGTCTAAGGCAAGCCGGTTTCCTCGCGATGTTTTCCTTCACCGTTCGAGCGATTGTTAAATGTGCACATAGAAAGAAAGTCTATTGGTGCACAGGCCGAGGTCGAACCTACGACCTCAGACATGAGAGTCGCACGCTGAATCCAATACTGCTCTATGAAAAATACATAAAGGGCTCAAAAAGTATTGTAGTTTCCCAAAAACCTTCCTATAAAGTAAGAATTCAATTAATCTTTAAAAAGTGTGTTTACCTGTGAAGTTGCGCGCTTTCTTCTGTTTTTGTCCTGAAATCAAATAATTTTTCGACTTGATCAAGTTACAGTATACAAGTTATAGTAAACAAATAATGGTTTATAAATTAGGGTAAATTTGTCGAATCACGGCTCAACCTTAAAACAGCTCCAAATTTTTTCTATCGTTCTTTACGACTTGTATGTAGTATTAAGGAGGCGCATGGCTTTGGACCCATAATTTTTTAAAATATATTACATGCATGATGTAATAGTGATTACAGAATCGCATGGCAGATGTTCCTAAGGAAAATATCCGTGGGGAAATGGCAGCTATCTCCCCAGATTTACTGACAAGAGTTTTCACAAATCTGCGGTCGCGTTTAGAGAAGTGCCGTCTTCGAGAGTGCCATTATTTATATGTTGTTATTTTTAAAAAATAAACTACGTTTAATTACCTAATCATCCTATATTTTGTTTCAACTATACCTTTTGTATTTATTTTTTTAACCTATACTTAAAATTTCGTTCTATTGCGCCACCCGATATTATTTTGAAATGGCTGTCCTATAAAGTTTACTATTTGTCAGATCCTTCACTATTCTAAGGGTCTGTTTCACAATGTACGGATAAGTTCTACATAAGTTCCAAGTTAGCTATTTATTACTTATCGGTAGGATAAACACTATTGTTGCGTTTCACGACTGTCAGATAGCGCTATTCGTCACATAAAGTCCATCATAAGTTATGAGTCCGATGAAGTGTCAAATAATTTATGTGTTGCATAGCTATTTGGTACTTTATCCATACATTGTGAAACAGACCCTAAGACTTAAGCGGGCCATAGACGAACCGCATGTTGCAGGTAAGACCGACTGCAATATGCGGTCGCCGCACGGCGCTGTTTTCATACTAAATTCATATTCGCAATACACGGACCGCTCGAGCAGTTCCTGAGCAAACTACATATTGCAGTCGGTCTTGACTGCAACATGCGATCCGTCTATGGCCCGCTTTAGATGAAATGTCTGGCAGATCTCAATTCTTTTAAATTGGTTTTGTATCCTCCATTTGTTAATACCTTTTCGTCAGTTTCAGAAACGCAGACTCGCCGAGTGCAGGAATACGACTCGCCATCAGAATTACACCGACATGTATTGCAGTCCAGTTCAAACACTTCGTCGGGACGGCATTGTTTTTTGATTGCCCTCAAATTCTGAACAAAAATTGGTATTCATAACATAACATAACATTTATTACTAAACACAAAGTTATAATAACCAAAAAAGCAAAATAACAAAAATTATGAAAGAATGGGAATGATTATAAGTGTGTAATGTGTGTGTGGTTGTAACTGGCCTTGGCTCAGCATTATGAACACGTCCGCTCCACAGTGCTGATCATTCTGCCAGAGACCACAACAATTAGTTTATTTAATTTCAAATGCATACAAATTGATTTCTATGCTAAAAACATAAGGTTTAAATCAAATCGTGATTTTAATAGAAGTCTTATTTTAACATTTCAATAATAATAATTAAAATGTATAAATCGAAGATAAATTTTATACAGTTTAGTCCCTGTGGCAATGTACCGTTAACTCTGGCAGCATTTCCTCGCTGTTGCGATACTTATTCCTTGAGCGAGGAAAGCACCAGCTCTGGGGTACCATCTAGGTGCCAACTTAGAGGGAAAACGGGCAGGAGGCTCACCTGATGTTAAGTGATACCGCCGCCCATGGACACTATTAATGCTAGAGGGATCGTGAGTGCGTTTAAATGATTTGAAGATAGCCAATTGATTCCCACAGAAGGTTAAAACTAAAATACCTCAGGATTCTCTTCAGCCTCTTCGGGAAGGACGCAGACTTTTCTCGTGCAAAAGAAGCCAGTTCCGTCGTCGTTGCACCAACAAGTGTTGCAGTCTCTTATAAACATTCTGTTAGCAGTGCATACGACATCGGACGCGTTAACAGATTTTTGAGCCTTGGGAGAAATTAACAAATGATAAAGAAAAAATATGATTTTAAAGTTAAGTTATTGTATTTTTATATATTTTTTATTGTAACCCATAATAATATAATTGTTTCCTTTTCAATTTGAGGCTCCATTTGTCGCAATTATGTCGTTCACTTTTTCCAGTTCATCTAATTTATTTTATATTAATACGCATGGGTTTAGTTTTCGTTATTTTAACATTTTTTGGCATTCTGATAAACAATAAACTACAAGCTCCCACCTTTTCAGAATGCCAAATCATAAAATGACTGTTTCTCGACTGATTTGAGAGCGACCGCCGATGCGAAAACCGCTGTGTGAGTTCGAAAAGTGAGTTACAGAATCGCAGGGCTGTAGGCTTTGAATAGATCTAGATTAACATTTTAGTTTCGAAATCAAGGGCTTAAAGTAGACGAGAACTGGCAAGCAACCCCGCCACTCTTAACCGCCAAGTTTTAGTTAGAACCTGGTTATCTCTACATAAAGAGTGTGTTTTTATGTTTCTCAAATAATAGGACCTTCTAATTTTAAATATCATTATCTGTTATAATAAACAACTAACTTCCCACTGATGGAATTCATGTATTTTGCCAAATTTTTGCGTCTTCTTCAACAATAACTGATATCAGTCAATTAATATAAAACCATAATAAAGTGAACACCTAAATCTGTCATGAGCGAGCTGGGGACGCAGTTGATCACGAAACCCGTTCTCCCGTTCATTGTTTTTAATAATTTAGTCCCAAAACCGTTGCAGACACGACTTAGAGCATCAAACAAAGATTTCTCTTTATTAATTCTTGTTTGCTACCTGTACATATTTCATAATTATGTCGCAGAACCGTTCCAGCACGGTCTATGCTTTGTTACCTTTTCCTCTAGGGCTTTTCCGTCTACAGCCTTGCGATTCTGTAACTTTTGATACGATGTTTCTCAGAATGCCAAATCGTAAAATAACTGCTTTACGACTGATTTGAGCGCGACCGCCGCTGTGAAAACCGCTGTGCGAGTTCGAAAAGTGAGTTACAGAGTCGCAAGGCTGTAGACGGAAAAGCCCTAGAGGAAAAGGTAACAAAGCATAGACCGTGCTGGAACGGTTCTGCGACATAATTATGAAATATGTACAGGTAGCAAACAAGAATTAATAAAGAGTTTCGCGAGAGATTGCGCCCCGGCTGAATGAACAATGTACTAAATAATTATTTATGTACAGTTATTGTTTAAGTAAGAAACATGTATACAAGAAAATATGAGATGGAAAGAATGTCCCTGGACACTATGGCGGAAGAAAAGGGTAAACTTTTCTCAAGAACCATTCTATCTATTGGTGATACCAGTCTAAACATACGTTCGGTGGTTTATCGCAGTGATTCATATGCAGTTAAAGCTGTTAACTGCTGCTGTATGTAGGGGTGTTGAAATAAAATAACGTTAATAGAAATATGTTTAATAATAAAATAATAGTCGGTATGCGTCAAGTTTCCAGCAGTCACGGTATTATTGGCTTCATATCCTGAAAATTATAAAAAATATTACCAAGGAGTTGCAATGTCCTGTTTTTTTTATATAATGAAAGTAAACGAGGCGAGGTTAAAAAGTTTTTTTTTAACCGGATATTTTTTTGTTAATAACACATGTCGAAAAGTACGCTCATTACTACGGATTTTGAAACACACGTATCGTTATCTTCGTTCCACAACTGAGCGTTTCTTAAGGCAGTTTTCACCACTATGTGAAACCAGCTGCCCACTGAAGTATATCCGAACCATTTCGACTTAGGGTATTTCTAGAAAAGCGCGTAAAAATTCTGAATAGGCCGGCAACGCACTTGCGAGCCTTCTTCGGCAATGTCCATGGGCGGCGGTATCACTTAACATCAGATGAACCTCCAGCCCGTTTGCCTCCTATTACATAAAATAACTAACTGACGTTTGGATTTCTATGATATGTAAAAAGTTCAGTTGGACTCTATATGAAGAAGTTACCTCCAATTCTTTAAATATTTCAACGTCTTCAGGTAATGGACACGGTTTATTGGTACAAGAGTAGTTACTGCCATTCATATTACACCGACAAGTGTTACAACCCATATGGAACTCTGCGAGAGGCTTACACACGGAATGTTCTATGTGGTCTGGACCCTAAAAACAAATACACACGAATATAGTATTATTGTTTAAATATCAGTTGCTGATGAGCTGATGCCGTAATGGATCGATAGAAATCTCATTAAAGTTGGCCTAATTAGGTGGCGCTGGCTATTAGGGATCTAAAAGGAAGCAGTTCCGTAGTTTTGTTAAAATATCGAATCTAAGCTAATCAAAAAATCATAATATAAATATATACGTCAAAGAATGCTAGGATTGACAGGAAATGTTAAGTTAGATTTGAGATTTCTATTACTTCTAAAATCAATATTAATTTCATTTAATTTATTTCTATTTAATTATTTTATAGTTTATAATCATTACATGAGGAATAAAAGTACGAATATGTTACAACCAATCAGAGGTGAATGCCTCGGTGTCTAGGCGCCATCTTGACTTTTGACAGCGCAAACAGTGAACGCAGGACAGTACTGATTGAGTATTCAGTCGAGCATTGCGGTGGTGAGACGTTGGGCCGAGTTGGTTCTAGTAGATTGTGATTAAGGGTGAGGCCAAACGTGCGTAATCTTGTGGCAGAAATTCTGTTGGGATGCCAGACGAGCGCATTTTATTCATATCGAACGTTTATAGCGGATGTTTGTGTCGTGCAATGGAACGGTTGAAAATTTTGTGTATTTACGAAGCATATTTAGAAGACGAAGAAGTAGATAATGCCAGAAAAAGATGCTGGGTAAATCCGCTTCATAGTGAAAGACTGATGCTCGGCCCGCGCAGGCCCCCTCACCACCCGCAAACTCAGTTCGGTCCGAATAATGCGTGTGAGTCAGCAGACAACTCATTTTGCGTCGCCGCGTGAATGAAACAGGACTTTTGTATGAAACCGAACCGACTTCTGGCACGTCACTACACGGCACGACACGTAAGGGTGTTTCCGACTTTATTCGTTTCTTATTTTGTACCCACATGAAAACAAAAAATGACGATGTCAATATCTATGAATGAACAAATTTGAGCGATAATAAAACTTACCCCTTCCTCCATAAACACCTCAACATCATCATTGATAGCCCTATCATCGCAATCATCGTCAGTGCACGAGTAGCTTTGCCCATCAGCGGCGCACGCGCACTCGTTGCAATTAACTTTGAATAATGAATTCGCTTTGCATATTGGACGTTTTATAAGATTACCTTCGAATGACCTTGTCTCGATAAGTCTTAGTAGTTTTTCCTGAAAATAGGAAAAACTAAAATTTATTCTAATACTAGCAGAATTTGTTATAAAATATAGCATTCGGAAGAAAATATATAGGTGAAATATTTTTATTGATTATTATGCTGAGGACAGTGGCGTAACTATACCACCTGGGGCCCGTAGCAAATCTTCTTTCGTGGCAATTCTTTTAATGGGGCCCTATCAGTAAAAATCGTCCCTACTCAGTTTATTTTTAATAAACTTCGAGATTCTCAGCGTACTCAATTACACGTTGTATATCCCACTAATAGCCATAGGCCTCCTCTCTTAGGCGAGAGGGAATGGTCTGTAGTCCCCACGCTAGCCCAATGCGTATTGGAGACTTCACATTCAACATTTATATCTCCTATTTTTACGTCACTGGCTGAGGAGTAAGGATGTCGCTAGGGCGCCAGGTAGTTATACCCTCCCCTTAGAAAATCGGGATCTTCAATTGCAGATAAAATTATCTACTTATAACATTGGTAGATTATTATGCTGAAGGGCGTTGCCAGGGCGGCAGTGGCAGTTACCCCGCTCTCAGCGAACCGATAATATTTTTTATTTCTCAAAATACACGTTCACGTACAGTCAAGACCACATCGAAGTTTTCACTTGTGTATAGAACTACTTTTTCTATCGTCTGTACGTACATACCTTTTGTTCTGTTTCCTCCAGGCTTTCGCCAAGACAAGCCTTAAGTGTGCAAGATATATCTTCACCATTCGAAGAACAAAAGCAATCATTACAGTCAAGTTTAAATATTGCATTCGGCTCACAGACGGATCGTTTCTGGACTTTATGGAATGCATTTTGCCTTGACTAAAATTTAAACAATGGATGAATTAAGGAGATATTTCAGATTAGTATAAGCGGAAAGAGATCTGTCGTGACGAACTAATGAGTAGGTATAATTTTTATTTGCTACGCTAACTTTTTCCTTCTTATTAGCGACTATAGAACCTCAAAAAATTGTTATTTTTAATTCTGTTGGGCCAGTAGGCTTTCAAAATTTAAATAAAACCTTCATAATTTTATAGATCCTGCCAAAACCCTTCCACAAGATGGCGTCGAAATGTCAAGTTTTTTACGTATCATTCATAGATTTATATGGTATCATCATTAAATATGTCTGCTGTCTTCGTCCAATCCAATTTGTGACCATTTTGTGTAACGCGATTGAAGTATGAAAATCAATATTTTTAATTTGATAAATTAATCATTATTTACAAATTACATATATTTCTCCATTTTTCCATTTTAGATTCTATCTATCTATAATAACGTTATTGTCTACATATAACGTAATTTGGTACTGCTGATACTTCAAATTTCACATAGGCTCTCTTTCCGCTCTATACGTGATACGTATGTCGTTAATGTGTAAACCCCAGATACCATAGATTTATATCGTTAGATAGGCCCTTACCGCAGTGAGACCGCGCCGTGTTGTTCCACAGTCGAAGTGAGTAAGCTCACTAACCTAGGATCAGTGCACCCCTAAACACAGTGTTAGCCGGACGTGTTGTAAAGGACGTTTGCGAGCAGTTTAGTGTCACAAAATGCCATCGTGTGCCTTTCTAAAGTGCAACAACAATTATTCTAGAAACACAAATAAAGCCAGAGGTGTAACATTTCACTCGTAAGTATTGCGATTTGATTTAAAAACTTTTATTTTTCCTTCCGCACTGTCTAAAATAACAAATTAAAATGGCAAGTGCACGAAAGAGAAAGTAGTGTTTGCAACTAATGTAGGAGCAAAAGAGATGACACTAGTTTCGACCGTACCTTCTACACAAATTGCACTGTTTTTGGACGCCATGTTGACGCACACATTCAAACGTTTTCGTTAACGCACACATTCAAAAACAATGCCACAGTTTTTGGTGTCGGGGCCTATCTAACGATATAAATCTATGCCAGATACAACCCCTGGTCGGTTAGTTTAAAGTTATAAGAATCTTAACTTGACTATATATAGCCCTATAAGCTATCCCAAAGTATATAGTTATTAGAGACCTTATCTTGAATGATAGATAATCAACTGCAACTTAGCTACGAAGTTATCCCAAATTTAAACGACGAATAAAACATAGGTTCGCTTTTCTATTGTCGGTTCGATCTACGACGAACTAATTGAAATCTTTCTCTAGTTGAAAAAACAGTATACTTTAAAAAAAATAATAATGGTGCGTGTACTTATGTACGCGCGTAAGAAGTTATACTTCTTTGGCTTTCTTTATTTTTTTTAAATATTAAATAATTAATAATAAATATTTAGCGTTAATAATTAAACAATATATTTAATATTTAGTATATTATTCAATTATTAATTAATAATTATTATTATTATATTATATTATTAATTCAATTTAATAACTAGGTATGTTTCATAACCTTTTAACTAAGTATAAATAGGTCTTTGTGAAAAAGCATTGCTAAATTTCTTTGAAAAAATTATTAAAACTGCTTTATTTGTTTTAAAGGTACTACAAGTAGATTGTCTTATTCCCATCTCGCTCGCGCAGGCTCGGCGCCCATACTGAATTTTGTGTCACGGTGCGCGCGCATCCTAAAATTTCACTCTCATAAATTTTTCATAACGCGCCTAAAGAAGTATAACTTCAAAAACTACTCTTATTTTGGATTTTTGGGTGAATGATTGCAAATGATGTATATAATACATTAAAAATAAAAGTAAAGTATATAATAGTGCTTACTTACCTTATAAACCGTCACCAAGTGAATATTAACACAAATCACACATTAACACGTCCATCACCGAACGACGCAACGTAAAATTCATCACAGTGTGGGTGAATGAGAGTGAAGTAAACGCGACAAGTGAACGAGTGAATGAAAAGTAGTTACCATTCATTGATTTCATGAAGTGCGAAAGATGTGCGAATCTTATTGAACAACACAGCTTTAGATTGCGATATTGTAAATGTATAAAGACATTTAAAATTTATAAGTATCAGTAAAAAGAAACCAAATTAATAGTTCCTACATAGATTAATTATTTCTTAATGTAATATTCTAAGTATTAAATGAACGAAAAAAGTGAGTGAACGAGTATGAATCGTGTATGATTACTTAAATTATAAAAATATCAATCTTGTATTATTCGAGAGCCGCAATTCAGTGAATATTATATAAAAGTAAGCTTATTTTTGTATTTTTAAAGCACAATTGGCGACTTATAAAATGTGAAAAGTACCAATTCAATATTATAATTAGGTGCGTAACGTATAAAATTATTGAATATAAACTTACCACAGACGACAAAAATCTGTTTTCTATTTCTTCAGCTGGTTGTGGCTTCCAATCTGAAACTGAATTGTTTTAGTATTATTAAATTATGGAGGTGTTTATTTTAATCATAATATTATTTATTGTGCTCTGCGACGGTTAAAAAAAGAAAAAAAAGGTTAAGTTTATGGTTAAGTTTTTATTAGATTTAGTTCATTTTCGCATTTTGTACTGCTCTGTCTATATAAGATTTTTATTTTATCTTTCGATTTAGACTTTATAATTTTGTGTTTTAATGGGGCAGGGGGCAAAAAAGCGAGCAGTTAAATTTGAATAAAAAGCTCACTGCCAATCATGGACCGCAACGCCAAGGGGCTTACGGGTGTGTTGACGGCCTATGTGGGAATGATACGCACTTATTTTATATCGTTTCAATATACCTTTGGCAGCCGATTCCACAGATAATACTTTAAAAAGCGCCATGGTGACAAGTAAAATTTGTTATTTCATATTTTTCTGTTTATGTATTTTTAGATCTTTATATTATACGGAGACTAAATGTTATATTAAAAATTAATTAAATAAATAAATACAAAAAGATCTCACCGGTATGCAATCCACATCCCATTCTAGTACACATGGCGTGTCCATTTGTCGTACACCAGCAAGTGTTGCATTCGTTCCTCCACATGGTGTCCGGAGCACATCGGAGTGCGGTTTCTGGAATTATTTTATTAAAATTTAATATTTTCGTAAAATCCTCGACAATAAAGTCTTTAAAAGACAAATTAAGACGCTTTGTACTCCTTAAACTGTGTTAGTACGTACATAAATTATAAAAAAAATCAGCGGCGCTATTTCTGTATGCGTTTCAAAGTCAAAGTCAAAATCATTTATTCATATAGGTTGTCATAATGTACACTTATGTACGTAAAAAAAGAAAAAATAAATGCTTCTAATTTTACATTTACTACCAGTTCTAAAATTAAGGGCGTAGAACGGAAGAGAAGAACTGGCAATAAACTCTCCGCCACTCTTTCGTGATCATTTGTCAATCTAATAGGCAAGTATCAGGCTCCTGTGCCTGACACACGACACACGGCTTTTTGGGTCTAAGACATGCCGGTTTCCTCACAATGTTTTACTTAACCGTTGGAGCGAATGTCAAATGTGCATTAGATAAAAAGTCATTTGATGCCTGGGTCCGAACGAGCGACACAATTTAAAGCCACGAGGCAAATACGGTAACACAAAAAATAATGTACCAAGTAACCAAGTGTTAATATACATAGGTAATTAAATATATCTCTTATATATAAAACAATGTTGGGTTTGTTCGAACACTTATAACCCGAAAACGGCTGGACCATACTCAAGATTTTTGAGTTGTTGTATTTGTCTCAAGAATAGCAAATTAACTATTTAAAACATTAAAAATTTACGAAAAAAAGGGTGCGTGTACTTAAGTACGCGCGTAAGAACTTATACTTCTTTGGCATTATTAAAAATAGGTTTTGATTGCATCCAAATAATTAATTACAATTAAATAATCAAAGACTGGAAAAGGAGTCATTATAGTCAATAAAGTTCAGTTTACATTTGAAAAATTAAATGAATAAATATTTATTATTATTTATATTACTCTTAGAATAAGTGTAACATAAATTCTTTTATTATTCGAATGTTGTTTTTAAATTATGTCCAATGTCGTAGCATCTTCCGTGGCCAACTTTATTCGGTTAATTTTGTGTCACGGTGCGCGCGCATCGTAAAATTTTATTCTCATCAATTTTTCATAACGCGCCTAAAGAAGTATAAATCAAAAATAAAGGAAGAAAAATTCCAATATTTTGTTAACGTCATATATTGATTGTTCCCTTTAATAAAGGTTTCGAATTGAAAAGATATATTATCCATATTGGTTGTCAAATACTTTGACAACAATATTAATTTATGTATGTTGTGTAAACTAAGGAAAATATACTGAGCTACTTTAATAATATATAATAATATTTTCTATGTACTTTCATAAAATCATAAATTAGGTTCCGCTAATTTGTTCGCCGCTTAATAATAGAAACTATAAAACTTTGAAGATACATACCATTTTCTTGTCCCGGACAATCGAGTATTGTGCAGTTCCTGACACCCTCTTCGGAGCAGAAACAATCGTTGCATCTGCTCTTCCACCTAGTGCCTGGTAAACAATCTTTCCCCGATTGCAAATCCGCTTTCAGAAGAACTAGAGAATATGAATTTTATTTTAACCATCATAAAAACTAAGATCTTATTTGTGATAATTTTTGTTTGTGTATTAATTTTCAAGCTGCAGTAACAGAAGTACTCTTTCATCTCTTACTGTCAAATTGTGTTTACGATGTGATGAATAGAATATTGTTTAGTTTATAGTATTTTATTTTGTAATGTTTGTTATGTTTGTGTTGTAATTGGTTATGATCTCTATATACAGGGTGGCCAAAAAGTCGTGGATCAAACGCAAATAGGAGATAGATGAGGTCATCAGCGGCAAAAAATTGTTCTACGGAAGGTCTCTAAGGTCAACCCCTGCAGAGTTATGATTTATTTTGGTTTTTATATGAAAATTGCCTTTTTTTACTAATTCTTATTAAAATTCGAAAAAATCTACATCCTGTATCTTTTTCATAATATCCACTAGATTGGTACTGATGAGTTCTTGCGTTAGACATACTATTTATAGTTGTTTATTGAGTGTATTGAAGATAATATTAAGTTATACGATATAAATTTTTTTCAAATCAAAACTTTTTGTTTATTTCGGACCCCACTGTGAAAAAAAATTACTCTACCGAAAAGTGACCCTGTATTACAAGTTTTGGCGCATTCAATATGGATCCTGAAAAGGTATTACACATGGCCATGAATCGCTTTAATATCTTTCTAGGACGAAAAAACAACAACGATTCGGACTTATGATAGATTATTTACCTACCTGTGACCAGTACTGTGTGAATCGGACTAGATTCAAAAAATTGGACAGAGGCTGGAGGGTTACGTAGGAATTTGATTAGGCGGTGCAGATTAAGTATTATGGTCAGAGTCAGGAATTTTGAGCATATTTTATTGTAAAATATTTGGTTTCCTACAAACTACCATTGAGAAATAATTGTTTTAATACAATTATTATTTCACCATCGTTGTTTGTAATTCTTCCTAGAAAGATATTAGAGCGACTCATGGCCACGTGTAATACCTTTTCAGAATCCCTATTAAATGTGCCAAAACTTGTAGTACAGGGACACTTTTCGGTGGAGTAATTTTTTTTCACAGTGGGGTCCAAAGTAAAGAAAAATTTATGATTTGAAAAAATGTTATATCGTCGTATAATATTATCTTGAATACACTCAATAAACAACTATAAATAGTATGTCTAACGTAAGAACTCATCTGTACCAATCTAGTGGATATTATGAGAAAGATACAGAATGAAGATATTTTCGAGTTTTAAGAAGAATTAGTAAAAAAAAGTCAATTTTCATATAAAAACCAAAATAAATCATAACTCTGCAGGGGTTGACCTTAGAGACCTTCCGTAGAACAATTTTTTGCCGCTGATGACCTCATCTATCCCCTATTTGCGTTTGATCCACGACTTTTTGGCCACCCTGTATATGTATGTCATGTTTGCCTTTAAGTGCTTGTCACACTAAAAATTGTATTTTGTGTTTGTTTTTACCAATGAAAGGCGAAAAGATGGCAATGTCAATTAACAATATTACTAAGTATTAGTATTATTATTTATATATTATGTACAATTAAAATCAAAAATACAACCGTAAAATACTATAATTATTACGATTTATAAATAATATAATAAATATTCTTATTTATGCTACAGAATAATAATATAATATAATCATAATATGTTGCATTAGAAAACCGCTGTCTTGTTTAGGAGCTCGACAATTACATATAAAAATAGTTTTCAACTTAATCTTATGTTATTGTCTTTGATTGACATAACCTTTACACATTTAAAGAAAAAACTTTTTGACCGGATTGAAGTTATGTATTATTCTTCCCAAGATTCTTCCCAAGATTGGTACGCGAAGGCATTGAAATCAATAAACACCCCAACCCCAGAAGATGGCCTAAAATTGTCAAACACCTGGGATCCAATAATATCCAAATTAAAATCTCAAGAAAAACAATCCGCAAAAATAGAGGACACCGTGAGCCATTTCTGCCAAAACCCTCCATCTTTTAGTCGATACCAACTCCGGGGAAATAAATATAGATAATGCAACTTTCTCTACAGTTGTGATACTTTTTGACATCCAACACCTTTTGTCTTCAGTCACCGTGACCACGCACGCTGTAAAGCACGCGAAACGTCGGATAAATTTGAAATTATATTAAATAGTTGTAAATTTATAATAACACATAACTTCAATCCGGTCAAAAAGTTTTTTCTTTAATTTTATGTTGGTTAACGTATATATTATATGCTGACTGGATAGTAACTTACTGGTTCCTCGTGAGCAACCCTTCATAGTACAAAGTACTAGACCATTATTAAGGCATCTACACATATTGCAGTCTTTCTTGAACGACGTGTCTGGCTTGCATTTCAGCGGTTCACCTGGAAAATCATTTAATCTATTTACGTTATCTGTTTAATATAATCTATACATACTAAAAAATAATAGTTTAAAAAATTTCGGTCCCTACAGTGTACCTTTACTAAGCATTTGCTTGCTGCGAATAAAATATTTAAATATAAATTAACTCGCTGACCCGGCAAACGTCGTTTTGCTATGTACATTATTTCTAGGAAACATTTATTTAGTTTAATAAAACTAACTATCAACTATAATAATAGGGGTTGATCGTAGAGCGGTGACAATTAAGGGTTGTATGTATTTTTGTGCGCTGTATCATAAAAAATAAAAAGAAAAAGTTTTGCCTAGATAATAAAAATAAAACTTTTTGGGGCCACATTTAACATCTAGGGGGAAGAAAAATAGATGTTGTCCGATTTTCAGACTTACTGAATATGCATAAAAATGTTATAAGAATCGGTTGAGCCGTTTTGGAGCGAACAATGAGACACAAGAATTTTATATATTAGATTTACTCACTACTAATCGTTTTTCTATTGTTTTATTGGCATAAGTGTCTTCAAAATGCATTGGTACTCTGTAACTTCTAATTTCGATTTTCCGACGCTTTGGTTAGCAATTTCGATGTTCTTTCAATATAAAGTTTCGTGACATTAGGATCAATGTAAAAACTTAAGAATGAAGTCAGAATCGTACTCGCTGCTGGGAGTTGTGATGGAAATTAGTAAATTAAGAAAGTTGTTGAGAAATGTTATTCGATTCATTGTAAATACATAATCTGTAAAGGATAGTTAAGAATTGGCGAGAAAACAAATTGTTGCTACGATACGAGGTTTTACGAGTGTATTCTTCCCTCAAAGGCCGACAACGCACCCATTAAAAATGGGTGTCTATGGGCTGCGATGACTGCCATTTGTGGACGTCCCGTAAGCTTGTTTGCCCCTATTATATAAAAAAGGAAACTAAATTGTTGCACTGCCAGGTTCGAACCCATGATCGCTGAGTCGCCAGTCATCGCCTAGATACTATGCTCATTAAAAGAAACCCCTCAGTTACTCGGAAGGGACTATATTTTTATGTAACAAACTTAAAAACTAAACACGTTTTTAAAACAGCAAAACTGCTTTTTTTTTTATTTATGGCTTTGGCACGATTTCTGCATTAGCCAGCGTCAAGTTTAGGATTTTTTATAATTCGTGCTTGTCTTTTAGAAATTCTACAGTGTCCTCTATGTACGGTTTAAGCACTCGCCCGGTACCGCACAACCCTCCCAAAGGCCGAGAACCAATTTAAATTAAATTAAAACTTGCCCTCGAACCGGGAATCGAACCCGGTACCCCTCACCTAGCTGCCACTTAATAAGATCGCTAGGCTATGAGGCCCCCACCCAAAACGGCTTTACGTAACTAACTAATGTGTTTAGTTTATAAGTTTGTTACATTCTAATGTAGGTACACTGGACCACTATAAATTTTTGTGTAACGAAATAAAGAATTTTTGAAATTTAAATTGAATTATCTTTTTATGGGACAGAAGGCAAACCAACACTTTGAATTAAGTGCTTGCCGCCGCCCGTGGACACCTGCAATACCAAGAAGTCTTTAATGAAGCCCCCTATTTCGTATCTGTTTAATACCTGCCCTGCGATTCTGTAACTCACTTTTCGAACTCACACACGGCGGTCGCTCTCAAATCAGTCGTGAAGCAGTCATTTTATGATTTGGCATTCTGAAAAGGTGGGAGCTTGTAGTTTATTGTTTATTAACATCGCGACCGCCGATGCGAAAATCGCTGTGTGAGTTCGAAAAGTGAGTTACAGAATCGCAGGGCTGGAATGGCAGCTGGTCACATAGGATTCTGCCCATAAAACATCTAGATTAATCTCTGGTGGTGACTTACCATAGGTCTTATCACAGACTTCTTGTTTTAAGCAGATAGCTCTGCCCTCCTCGGAGCAGCGACACGCGTGACAATTGCTCACCCACTCACTCCCGACCAAACACTCGGCATCTAACCGCACATCTTCGTATGTGCTGAATTCTTCTGATTTTATATATTCTGCAATTTGATTTGTAACATTGGAACACTCCAAAATCAAACTCAAATAACTATTCATATAGGTATACAAGTACACTTATGAACGTCTAAAAAGTTAAATTAATTGTAAATTTACATTTACTACCAGTTCGCAAGTCGAGGGCGTAGAGTGGGCAAGAAGAACTGGCAAGAAAGTTTCCGCCAATCTTTTAAATCGCTAAGTTTTGAGTCATACAAATTGTTTGAACTGGAGCAAATCAATCCCAAGGATTAGGATCATTTAAATATTCGTCAAATTTATTTATCTCTATTGATTAATTTACGTTTAACGAAATGCAAATGCAACCGATATATAGATATACGTGTGTAATAACGTCCTTTTTCATAAAATCTGTCAAATTGCACCATTTTTCATATCAGCGTAAATTGATTTGAACGGACCCGGCGTTACTAGGCCATCACTACTACAAGTATAAAAAAATTCAGTGGTGCTACAACCTCTTTAGGTCTGGGGCTCAGATTACTGAATCTGTTTAATGATAATTTTTAAATCTAACAGGCAAGTAGGTGATCAGCCGCCAGTGCCTGACACACGCCGTCAAATATTTTTGTGTCTAAGACATGTCGGTTTCCTCACGATGTTTTCCTTCACCGTTCGAGCGAATGTTAAATGCGCACATAGAAAGTCCATTGGACAGCCGAAGATCGAACCTACGACCTCAGGGATGAGAATCGCACGCTGAAGCCACTAGGCCTACACTGCTCCTATAAAGTTGTATACTTTATAAAATATATAATTGTTGTTTTACAATTGACATAATATACATATATTATAACTATCTAACTCGGTCAAGCGTTGCTGTGGCTAAGGTTTTTGTTATATTACATAGTAGTAAACTATCCAAGGGAAACGGTAGGAGAACACCAGTCTTGGGGACCACCATGCTTTTTTGGTGGCAATGCCATTATATTGTAGCTTATGTGAAGCGTTGGTACTTTCAACACAGTGCCATCTATTAGAATTGTGACTGTCAAAAAATAATTTGCAATTAAATAAATTAAGCCTTCCCATCTTTTAAGTTAGATCAAACTGCACACGGTGTGCAAATATGATTGAAATCGTTTAAGTAGTTTAGGAGTCCATAGCGGACAAACAACGTGACGCGTAATTTATATAGGGTAATTCCGGGGGAGATGGCCAATAGAAAAAAGTTCGAGTATTAATTCATAGATGTCAATACTTTTTATTTATTTCCATTCATGTCGACACCGGCAACAAGTGACAGTGAATTGTTTTGCAAAAAAAATAGGAAAAAGTAAGTAATTTGACTTTGTTTTTCATTAGCACGTTAGATCTTAACTAAGGGGTTGACACATTAAGTGGTCAAAAAAAAGTTTGGACAGTTTTGTACGTTTTCGTGATATCTGCGAGAAGTTAAGAACTTTATCGTGTTCTAGCCTCAAAATTAACTCCATAAGTGAGATGTTGCTTTGATTACGCCCTGTGGCCATCTCACCCGGTCAATAGGGATAGATGGCCATAGTAGTTTCGGGAGAGATAGCCATAACATTGTATGCCCAAATTTAAATTTATTTTTAATATTTAATAAAATAGATGAAAGAAGATGCGCTGCCTCCAGGTTTAGTGGTTTATATGTCACAAAAATCCGCCTATATAACCTCTGACATATTTCTAGAATGAAGATTTGAAGATTGGATACAATGCAGTATTTGTATGCTCTGGGTGCACGAAAATTGGACCGAGTTTGATGACATGTGTTCTCACTGCGGCAATAAGAAAAAAAAGGAGTTAAAAGACCTCAAGGGTAACGGGAAAGGTAAAAAAAGTACTGGCCATCTCGTCCCGAACACTATGGCCATCTCCCCCGGACACTCGGGGAGAGATGGCCAGTCCTAGGTTTTTTTTTAAGTTTAAAATTATATTGTTAGCGTTGTCTAATGTGATGTGTCGTTAATATTTGATAAGAATAATAAATAAATTTTATGTTCTATACGAATTCACTGTTTTATTCATCATAATTCCTTTGTAATACAGTTTTATAGTTACTAGGGCCATCTCCCCCGGAATTACCCTATATTAAGATTTATAACGTATAATAATAATAACCTTTTTCTGTTGTGTCCGTTATACTTGAATCTTTCGCTGGAGCTTGTGACGGCACCCGTATCGCTGAAACAAACAATAATTCATTAATATAACTTTTTTTTTAAAGATAAATTCAAAACTTGGAAGTTAGGTAAAACAAATTAGCTATCTATTCTCAAATCCGCTTGACGACATTAGATTATGTAATCTTTGCGTCCGAGAATTACGCACGTAAATACATTTAAATACAATTAATTATCTACACAAGAATAATTTATATTTATTGTAATATTATAGTTATATCAACGTTTTACTTTAGAATTATATGAGGCTGGCCATCTGCAAGTAAAAACTATGATTTTATTATTTTTCGGCTACCGGGCTGGCTTAAGACTTTAGACCATACCTTCTCTTACATATATATTTTTTAAATAAATTTTACAATTGCGTAGAATAATTTATCGAGATGGCAATTGAATGGACAAGCCCCTACTTGAGTCAAAAGACTGTATCATGTATATTTTCGTTTTCCCGCCAAATTTTCGTCCAAAGACAACGCAACATTTCGGACAACGATAGCAGCGCGCGGCCGATCATCAAATTGCCCTTTAGCCTTCACAATTATTGCAGTTCTATTAATAGCAGGAAACAATTGGCTCGATAATTACCCCCCAGCTATATCTTAGAATTCCATAGATACTACAGAAATATTGAGCAAAAAGTTTGCATAACAGAGAGATTACAACCTCATTTGATTAATAACGATTTGCATTCCACAAAGTTCATCTTTTGTTTTTATATGTATTTATAGGACCAAATTACTTATATTTTCCATATTATAGTACGGATCACAGTCCTGGTCAATTCATGCAGCAGAATAAGAATGTTGCCTTTACTAAAGATTACCACAAGACTATCATTTACAACCGGAAGCTTCGTAACTTTGGCCATATTGCCAGGAGAGAACCGAACAGTCTCCACAAGCTGGTAATGGTAGGGAAGAGTAATAGCATGGGAATTCGGGGCCGATTGCCTGGTCTGACCAAATTAAGACAATTATAGTCACTGTAGAATGATATCCTCGTATGTCAAAGGAACCATTTATTTTTTGAAGTTATACTTCTTTAGGCGCGTTATGAAAAATGTATGAGAGTGAAATTTTACAATGCGCGCGCACCTGTGACACAAAATAAGGAGTGTGATTATAGCGTGCGCGAGCGAGATAGGAATAAGACAATCTACAAGTAAAAAGAAACAGAATATGCGTGAAGTTCGTATGCCCAGAATTTTGAATGACCATAATGACATTTGTCATTTACCTGTTAAACAAATAAAGGAGTTTTAATTATTTTTTCAAAGAAATTTAGCAATGCTTTTTGAATTATAATCAGAAGTGATTTAAATTGAATATTTAAACCAATACTAATTAATATTTGTGAAAAAACTGTGCTCATCAACGTTCCTAAGTGCTTCAATACAATTGAGGTTAACTATCCGTATGTATTATTATTATCGAGTAATGTTTTGATTAAAAAAATGACCACATTGTTTAATCAAAACATGTAATTTTTCTGATTTAATCTAGCAAATATAAGGACAAGAGACAAAAAACAATTGATGAATCAGTGTAAGTGCACTAAATTGAATACAAAAAAAGAGTTGTCATCTTATCGCTGTGGAACAAAGACAAACTATTTTTAATAATGCCAAAGAAGTATAACTTCTTACGCGCGTACATAAGTACACGCACCCTTTTTTTTATTCTTAGACTCTTATGTCATTTAACTGGTATAATCGTGAAGTAAGGGTTTATGTTATTAATAAATAAGTACTAAAAGGATTTTAGATTGTAAAAACAATCTAAAATTATGGACAAAAACACATACCTAATAATATTTTAACGATCATTGGCGATTTTTGATTGATTTATCGTCTCCTGTAATGTTTGGTTCTCTGGACATACGAGGTTATCATTCTACAGCGACGTTATGGGTCTTAACATTCCTAATTCACTGATATATGTGGATAGAGTGTGGATGCAGAAAGTCGACGTATTGGTTAGGGATTTTCAAGACACTTTCAGTAATGAAAACTAAGAAGAAAAATAATGTGACTAAAACATATTAAATCGATGTGAATAATTAAATAACGTTATTGAATGAATCAACAGTTTATCAAAGAGAGCGATTAGCACATGCATTTCATAGTAAATACACAAACAAAGCTACGCTGTCGATTCTAGTAACTCGGGTCGGGAGATAACGCTTGATAAGGATTTCATTCAACTGGTTGGAATCTCATTTTAAGTATATCGTTATATAATATAAAACTTACTCTGAAGCACTAAGACAATTATTATTGAAGTGAAACTTCTTTAGGCGCACGTGAGAAGAGCACCTTATAGAAATTCTATTTTCTATAGAGAATTTATGAAATATTAGTATTTTATATTTTATGCAAAATAGTTTATTAAAATCTCAAATCACGAATTGTGAATTAAAATGCCACGCGTTTTTATTATCAAAGAAATAAATTAAAAGAATAATATTTATAATTTGTATTAATTTTCGACACTTAATATTTTAATGAAAATTAAATTCTTAACATATCTTCCTTTTTCCCTCTCTCCAAGTCTCGGAAATCTCAAGTTTTAGATTTTTTTAAATAGAACAAGACTTAAAAATTCGTTTGTCAAAGAAGTTTCACTTCTGACATGTGTACTTTGTACGCGTGCAATTTTTGTTTAATATTACTACCAGTATTTCATAGTAGATACTATCTCTATTTCACAGTTTTAGGTCCCCATTGATGTGATCAAATTGCAAAGCAAATGTAAATCACTATAAACAATCTCGAACACCTTCCTAATAAATTGGACCGGCAGCCTCGATTTCTCTATAATTAAATTAAATTTAAAAAAAAATATTCAATAACAAGTTACATTTTTAACAGATATTGAAGCCCCTGAACAAGTCTAGGGAGACCTGTACATCAGGGTACTCCGCTCTTCCAATAGTATAACGAAATAGTAACTTAACAATTTTTGAAACTAAAATACAGAAAAAAAAAAAAAACAGAAATCTAAGACGAATTACTAAACTAAGGATACAGGTTTACATTTGTACGATACAGAAAAAAAAAAAAAGAAACAGAAATCTAAGACGAATTACTAAACTAAGGATACAGGTTTACATTTGTACGATACAGAAAAAAAAAAAAAGAAATCTAAGACGAATTACTAAACTAAGGATACAGGTTTACATTTGTACGATACAGAAAAAAAAAAAAAGAAACAGAAATCTAAGACGAATTACTAAACTAAGGATACAGGTTTACATTTGTACGATACAGAAAAAAAAAAAAAGAAACAGAAATCTAAGACGAATTACTAAACTAAGGATACAGGTTTACATTTGTACGATACAGAAAAAAAAAAAAAAGATACAGAAATCTAAGACGAATTACTAAACTAAGGATACAGGTTTACATTTGTACGATACAGAAAAAAAAAAAAAGAAACAGAAATCTAAGACGAATTACTAAACTAAGGATACAGGTTTACATTTGTACGCACCAGAATGATAATCTTAAGAAGTGATGGATGGGATGGGAGGCGGAGGGTGGTAGTGTAAAATAGTGTAAAGCGCAATGTGGAAATTAAGACTAGTTAAATTATACTTGAACTAGCAATTTAGTTTCTTCGTAGTTACCTTTTCATACCACGGGCAACAGGGATACTAATATTGCGTGCTGCCGATAGACTCTTATTGCCAGAAAGCTCGCCAGTAACGTTCAAGTTGCGTGCCAGCTATTTAGGATTTGGTGATATTATACCGGCTCTATATCCAAAATCTTATTTCTTTCTCTTAAAATATATATTATTCTACGATACAGCGGAGAGCCAATAATGTTATAAATAAATAATAACTATTCATGTCATAAAAAATCTAAACTGTATAAGCTACATTTGTATAGATTGGAAATAAACTGGTTTAATTATTATTATCATCATTTTTTAGTACAAGTTGTTAGTACTCTTGCATTACAGAAACTTTGAGCAGTGTTGGTCTGGTGGCTTCAGCATGTAACTCTCATCCCTCAGATCGAAGGTTCGATCCCCGGCTGTGCACCAATGGACTTTCTTTCTATGTGCGCATTTAACATTCGGTCGAACGGTGACGGAAAACATCGTGAGAAAACCGGCTTGCAAATCCAAAAAGTCGAGAGCGTGCGTCAGGCACAGAAGGCTGATCACCTAGCCTATTGGATTAACAAACGATCATGAAATAGATACAGAAATCTGAGGCCCGGACCTCAAAAGGTTGTAGCACCATTGTTTACACAAACTTTAAGTAAAGATGAGACCATTTGATTGCAATATCCGTAACAACATTCGAACGTTCGAACAGCTCGCAACGAATTTGAAACCTCCTTATTTCTATTTATACAAAGCTATTTATAGTTTCAGTAATTGTCAGTCAAATTGCCATTTGTCGATTAATTGGTGACGAGACAGTCGGGCGCCATTTCATTTACTGGAACTTATGCTATTTGTTCATTTAGCTTACGATACTTGAGGCAATCAAAGGCTCCAAATTCCGTGTGTAACCAACCACGCACGTAGGTTCACGCACGTCTCATTCGAATTCTTTGCTAACATAACGGAATAAACACTTATTCAGAGCTTGATATATTCGTTAGGGGGCTGATCATAATACATTACTAGTAAAATATAAAGAAAATCCAAAAGGTCACGCCTCATAGCGGTCATTCACGTTTTAAAAAAAAAAATCATTCGTTTACATTTTTTTTTGTTACTTCTTACTTAATATAATAAAAAAATATATAGTGGCGCCATAACTCTAAGGTGAGGAAAAAATATAGGGTACTGATAGGGCCCCATCAAAAGAATTTGCCACGGGCTCCCAGATGGTATAGTTACGCCACTGGTACAAGTGGTACATTCAGAATGATTAATAAACGATTTATTATTAATTAAATATATAAATATTCGGAGACTAACGAATGTACTAAATACTAAGATTAAGGAGTAACAATATCATATATTTATATGATGTGGTGAACTTTAATAAATAAATAACACCATGGACATATTCAAGCAAAATATGACGGGTAAACGGGCCATTGAAATGTTACAATTTCAGGGCCAAACTGAAAATTTGGTAGAAAACGCAATTTTATTTATGGGACATGTGCTTGTGGGGTTGGCGCCTGGCCGCCATCTTGGAAAAAGTGGTAAAAACACATTTATGGCTATATCTCCTATAGATGAACATCTTCAGAAAGAGATCCTCTACTAAATTGTTCTAACATAATTGTTTGATAAAAAATGTAACGGTGACAAAAGTAACACGTGCGCGCTTAGCCTTACTGTTCGCTACTGTTTATATTCTATATTAATGTATTGAGTTAATATTTGTTCCATACTCCAGTATGAATGTATTTGTTGCCGTGACGCAGATCACGGGGTAAAATACTGAGAAATTAATTAGTTTAACAATGACCTCATGCGGTATTGAATTATTCATTAGAACGATAAGAGCATGCATTTATGTACGCGTCAGGGAGATGTTAAAACACCACCACCTTCCTAACATTGGGTTCAGTGGCATAATAATAGGGTGGCAGGCCACAGGCCTCCGACCCAATAGGGCCCCTGCCTAAGAGATATTATGTTCTATGGATGAATGTGACGTCTCCTATTGGGCTAGCGTGGGGACTACAGACCATTCCCTCTCGCCTAAGAGAGGAAGCATAGGGCTATTAGTGGGACATATACAACGTGTAATTTAATACGCTGAAAATTTCGAAGTTTATTAAAATTAAACTGAGCAGTTACGATTTTTACTGATAGGGCCCCATGAAAAGAATTGCCACTAAAGAAGATTTGCCTCGGGCCCCAGATGGTATAGTTACGCCACTGATTGTATGCCATCACTTGTATATCTATAAAATATTTTCATATGTATCTGATTGTTCTCATGTATGATGTTTGAGGCCAAAAATAAATTTTAGATAAATTCATAATCACTCTCATCGGAACTGTTCGTCTCCGGACGGCCGATTAATAACATGCAGATTTATTCACGCGTAAAGATTCGGGGTACAGACGAAAAGGTACAAATTCCAGTTCAGCCTAAAAATAATTACATCAAACGGCAAACAATTGTAATAAAAACTTTATTACACACATGAATGGGAAAAATGGCGATGACGTCTACGTTTCAGTACGTAAATACCTAGTATCCGGTTTGAAGCACTTTGATGTCTTTTCGTACAGAAACTGCTGGTTTTCTCTTGGCCAAAGCTCTATACTCTCTGGATATTTTTAACTCAGGTTAGCCAGGCAAACCAGTGTGTTTAGATGAATCATTACCAATGGCGCTACAACCTTTTAGGCCTATCTATCTGCTCTCTTTCTTATTGCTAGTAGGTGATCAACCGTCTGTGCCTGACACAACATCGACTTTTTAGGTCTAAGGCATTCCGGTTTCCTCACGATGATTTCCTTCACCGTACCAGCAGCGTTAAATATGCACATAGACAGAAAGTCCTTTGGTGCACAGCCGGGGATCGAACGTACGACCTCAGGGCTGAGAGTCGCTTGGTGAAACCTATAGGCTAACTGCTCCTCCTTCCATCCATCCTTGATCATTAGGCAACACAAAAAGATGGATATTAAGTCTCACGTGTCAACGAATGGACCTATTATAAAAAGCTTTTTAGAAAGCTGATCGGATCGGAAAAGGCCGGCAGTGTACTTGCGAGCCTTCTGTCACTGTGAGTCCATGCGATATCACTTCTTTAATCAGGTGAGCCTCCTGCCCGTAGATTTAATGATGATCTATTGTTTCATCAGTTTTTTTTGCGAAAGAAATATCGGGAGTTACCTGATATTTTTAATTATTCTTCGACGTGAAGGTTTCTTTTCGATGTTTTCCCTTACCATAATATATCAATTGCGTACACAAAAATATAGAGGAAGAACTATAAATACCAGAAACCGCAGAGTTAAATGTAAAAGCTTGAAAGTTAACTACGATAAAATACATAATTGTAACCAGTTAAAGGAGGAAAACCGTAAACTGGTACATTGACATTACAAGCGGAACTATGTTACCGTTACTTTGAACCAGTGAAATTGCAGGACATTCTAGGACATCTATATTAATTCAATAGCATGGTCATGCATAGGGAACACCTCTCTACCTTACCTACCCACATCGTTACCAATGAATATAGAATTCTATTACATATACTACTACTAAAAAATACAAAACAATATTATTAAGTCTTAATACGTACTTACGAGTATAAGCTTGTCAACCCATACACTGGTCTTGACACGACGCTTTTATATGTTATTATGTTTGAAAGTACAAGTTTTATATTGCAAGTGTAATATAGAAAATAGTGACACTTGTCGTATTAATTTTCTGCTCTCAAATTGTAAAAGATGTTGCTAGCTAACATACTCCCTCAATAGGAAAGAATATATTACCCGGCAACATCTTTCAGCAGCAGTCTAATATAAGCGAATTACACATAAGCATGGAGCTATCTTTGACTACGATTTTCACATATACACATATAAAAGTAAAAAAAAGGATGCGTGTACTTTCGTACGCGCGTAAGAAGTTATACTTCTTTGGCATTATTAAAAATAGTTTTTGATTGCATGCAAATAATTAATTACAATTAAATAATCAAAGACTGGAAAAGGAGTCATTATAGTCAATAAAGTTCAGTTTACATTTGAAAAATTAAACTAATAAATATTTATTATTATTCTCTTACATTAAGTGTAACATAAATTCTATTATTATTGGAATGTTGTTTTTAAATTATGTCCAAAGCCGTAGCAACCGTGGGCAACTTAATTCTGTTAATTTTTTGTCACGGTGCGCGCGCATCGTATAATTTCACTCTCATCAATTTTTCATAACGCGCCTAAAGAAGTATAACTTCAAAAAATGCGCGCATAACAATGCGTAATATTCTATTGTCTTTGATACCTTTTTCGGACGCATGTATCATGTCCCGGTGTAAAACAATATCATATTACAAATGGACATGTGTCGCATACGTAAATGCTTATCAAAGGTCGCGGTATCTCTCATTCATAATATTATGATGTCATTAACACGCGACGGCCATCCTTCCGGGATTTGACGTTTCTATTATATACTGAAACCGCCTCGTGGGTTAACAGGAAGCCCCGCGATTCTTCAATGGGGCATGGGGAGAGAAATTTCTGCGCCTGTTTTACTTTATTATATTTAGGCCCCAAGACATACCAATTGTCTCACAATATTTGGCGTACGTACAAGTATTAATCTCTGTATTGTAATGTACTGAAAATCAGCATCAGTTGGGATTTGAATTCACGACCTCAGGAGTCAGAAGCACACGGCGCATCAGAAACAGGCGGCTGATCACCTACTTGTCAAACAGATTAATAAATGATCATGAAACAGATACATAAATCTGAGGCCCAGGCCTGAAATGGTGGTAGCGCCACTGATATATTTTATTGCTTATATATGTATATGTAAGCAACTAGGTTATCAAAATACAAATGATATTGTTTCATCGGGAATCAAACAGCTTCGTTTTATATGCTACCACATATAGAGTTACCTACTAGTTAATTAGTAATCCATTCCGTTCTTTGCGCTTTGATTTTTCAAACTACTTTAGAGATTAATTCGGTTTCCATTAATAGAGTGGTTCAGAAGCTATTATACATAGTAAAAATAGTACAAAATGAGGCAGAAAATACTTTTCTAAAAAGATATCCGAGGAAAGAATACTAATCGGATATTCAAACTGTTAAATACTAAGATGTAAGGCGCCAAAGCTATTATGCAAAGTGTTTTTATATTTTATTTGCATGAATAAGTGGTTAAGCAAGTTTACTTTGAGACGCTTAACGGTTAAATTGACTTCAACTATACTAAAGATATTTTGTTGCCACAATTATCCTGTATACTTTCTTTAAAGAAAGAGATTTTATAGCTGTATTGGCAATCCAAAGGTTGTGTGGTTGGAATGGCATAATATAATTTTTATTAGTTACACTTTCTCGCTCTCACTTTATGGAATTTACAATTAAGATTGTTATGGGAGAGCTAGGAGCTGGCTGTGTCAGGAATACAGGTATTTATTTACTTAAAAGGTAGTAGGTCTGATAAACAATAAACTACAAGCTCCCCCCTTTTTAGAATGCCAAATCATTAAATGACTGCTTCAAGACTGATTTGAGAGCGACCGCCGATGCGAAAACCGCTGTGTTAGTTCGAAAAGTGAGTTACAGAATCGCAGGGCAGATCAGAGTGAAAGCTAAGATCACAGCTGCGCTAATACGGCTTATAGTTGAAATGGTAATGGTCAGGCCATATTGCAAGGTGTACCGACAAAAGATGGAGCGCCGAAGCCACCCACTGTAGGAGGAAAAAGAAACGTGGGAAGACCACAACGTAGTCCTGGAATGCGTGGCTGTGGCCCAACGAACAGAAATCCTACTATCTGTGAGGTCGCTCCGTGAAGCCTGCGAAATGTCTAGGAGACTTCTGTGCTTCTGGAAGGAGCTAGGCTTTATTAGCCAGGACTTTACGCACAAAGGATCTAGTGAGAGTCTAAGTGCGGAAACTGTCGGAATGGACTAAACATTTGACTTAAACTTCTCTATACAGAATAACAATTCACAATTCATCTCCTCCATGCCCTTGAAACATCACTTAAGATCAAAATCGTAGACAGAAATGTCAACCGGATGCATGTTAATTAATTAATTGGCAACACAGATAATTGTTAAACTAATAGGTCCAAGGCTTGTCGACAGAAAAAGGTTTCCCACAGATAATAATCGTATTGTGTCATTGTTATAATTGAAACTAAGTATTGGGGATTTTTTGCAAGTATGATTTGAATAGTTATTCAACAGTGATTCACGGAATGAATTTCTTTACTGGTAAAGATTAAAATGCCTTTATAGCGGGGGAGAGTATTTAGACCATATCTACGTTTAGACATCAATTAAATAACAATATAACTGTTCTTATTATGACATCATTATGATAATTATGACATTTGCATGCATGTTTTATGGCAGGTTGCGGTTGTTGATTAATAATCAATCTGAATGTACAAGTTAGTGGCGTGGTGGGTGGCAGGGCTGGCAAAATGCCACGGGGCCCCGACGCAAGAGGGCCCCTGCCCAATAGATATTATGTTATACGCATTGGGCTAGCGTGGGGACTGCAAACCATTCCCTCTCGCCTAAGAGAAGAGGCCTATGTCCATTAGTGGGACATATACAACGTGTAATTGAGTATGCTGAAGTTAATAAAACTAATCTGACTACGTGACGATTTTTACTGATAGGGCCCTATCAAAAGAATTTGCCACGGGCCTCCAGATGGTATAGTTACGCCACTGGTAAAATATATAAATATTCAGAGACTATGCTAATGTACTAAATATTAAGATTTAGGAGTAACAATATCGATGAGCGGGAGCCTAAAATCAGATACAAACTGAGCTAACGCTGACATGGTACGTTTTTGAAGTAACAATCTTCTGTGCCAACGGATAAGTATTGTATTGCCGTGAATAAAACCCGGCATTAACCCGAATCAGTAGACTATATACCTAGGTGATATGGAAGACATAGAGTAATTAAACTAAAGCTTATCATAATTGTAATGCATAATATCGGTTAGCCCCAGTTCAAATGATATTTTGTGTTAATTTAATTTGTAGGTAATAAGGATCTAACCGAGTTTCTTACTGGATTTTCTCAGCAATATTATAAAATCAGTGAGTAGCGCTGTTTAAAGTGTGTGCCTATAATTTCTGCATCTGTTGTTCCGTGATTTTTTTTCTAAGGCAGCCTTCTTTGCCCGACATATTTTTGGGTCTAGGACAAGCCGATTTCTTCACAATGTTTCCATGAGTGTTATATGCGCACATAGAGAAAAGGTATATCGATGCACAGCCAGGGCTGAAGCTACCCCCTCAGGGATGAGAGTCCCACGCTAAAGCCTAGGGTAACACTACTCTTGCGTTTATTAATAGTTTGTAAACGGGCAGGAGGCCCATTGCTAAAGGGCTCGCACTGGCCTTTTAAGAATTGGTACGCTCTTCGGACCCTTAGTCGAATTGGTTCGAAAATAGATCAGTGGGCACCTGGTTCCACATAATGATAAATGAAGAAAACTTCCTTAAAAACGCTCGGTTGTGGAACAACGTCGAGGTGATACGGGTGGAGTTTCGTATTCTGCCTCGACTTCTGATGATGAAACACAGCACCAGCCTGCGATTCTGTATCTCACTTTTCGAACTCACACAGCGGTTTTCGCATCGGCGGTCGCTGATAAACAATAAACTACAAGCTCCCACCTTTTCAGAATGCCAAATCATAAAATGACTGCTTCACGACGGATTTGAGAGCGACCGCCGATGCGAAAACCGCTGTGTGAGTTCGAAAAGTGAGTTACAGAATCGCAGGGCTGGTGGTAAATGCGGTAGATGATGCAGAGACCCCTATTCTCAACGCAACGGAATCAAGCCGCTCGGAAAGTGACTGGTCGTCGAAGGGTATTTCCGTAAGATGTTGGGGAAAGTTGATGGAAAAACCCATTTAAATCGGCCATCTTCCCGAATCTATAAAAACAGTTTGAAAAAAGACACAGAGTAAAATGGGGATGAGGTTTTATTGCTATGTTATAAATCGGCATCTCTTCCTCTTAGTTCTTTTCTGACCCATCTAGCCACACTTTGACGTCGGAGTCATTGATTTTGTTTCAAGTCTTTTAATCGGAAACAATATTATTCCGGGTACAAGACCTCTGGATTATAAACTCTATATGTTACTAAAACAGCCATTCGTAATAAGGTAATAATAAAAAAAATTAACTTATGTAATATAAAAAAACAACAGTCGCAAGAAGAGTAAGAATTTTATAAAATTCAAATATCAAACGCTCTTAATAATTATTATCCTTACAGTTATTTTTTACAACACGAGATTTTAAAATTTTAAAAATCAACGTAATTTTTTTCAATGAAATATTTCCCCTGAAACATTCACGCAAATTAAAATCACTCACCGGTGCCCTCAGTAAGCTCCACATAAATAAAAAGTCCGATTACAATTAACCACTTCATTTTACACTATCACTACACGTCCACCACCCACCACAGCTTTCGCACCACTGACGTACCAATTAAAGTGATCAAGGCACAAAATTAAACTTGTTCCTTCTGATATATAATTTTATCTAAAACTACATGCAAAAGAACTATATTTGAATGATTCTCTTAATATAGCGGCACATTAAATTGTCAAGCCGTATAATTACGATAATGTTAGTTCGAATAGGGTCTGAGTAACCAAAGATAACAGAACGGTAATAATAATTAAATCATTATACGATACGATGTGGGTAAACTTTTTACGTCGTAAATACTATGTGAGATAGATATCTCACATCTCGTCTTTTTAAAACATTTATTATGACATCAAGATAGTAAAACGGATTTTTAGTCATGATTTTTTTTTAAATATGATACGGGCCTACAGAAAAAGCTCATAGACACGATGTTAGTGCAGGCCTTTTGAGGAGAATAGAAAGTAGAACATAAAGAGAGGAACATGCCTAAAGATCTGAACTGGAAGTCGATTCTATACCTCGCCAGATAGCAAAGAAAACGCCTAGCCATTGAGGTAGTTCGGATGAAACCTGGAGTCATTACCAGACCGGCTTCGCACGGGTATCCGTGAATCGAAAACCTTAAAAAAATATTGATGAAAACCGTAATAAATTGCGTCCAGTAATGTTTGAGTATACTCGTATAGCTAACACGCGGCGGAAGACTTGTTGAAAGATGAAACTTGGACATGTGCTGTCTTTAACTTTTTGTGGGCGTTATCAAACTCTACAACTTTTCTCTAGGGCCCAACCGCATATCTCTTATAGTTAAGCGTTCGTAAGAAGCGTCTTTGTTCTACAGTTTTTCTAACGTATATTGCAAATCCGACTTTTAAAAAAAATCTTTTCGATATAAATATTTTATTATTATAATTATTAAGACTTTATTGCTGAAAGCAAGTATAATATATAAACACTTGTTTAAGCTACATAACCTAACTTAATAAGGTTTTATTGATCAGCGTGTCCTGTGACACATCAGCTGCTTTCATTATTTTCTAATGTTGCTCTTCTTGTCCAAATTGTGCCTCCCATTCTCTTTATATCGTCTGCCCACCTCTTGCTAAGTCTTCTTTTCCTTTTTGCATCTCGTGGTTGCCATTTCCATCACCTTTACCATTTGTTGCCTTAACTTCCAGAACTGTTTCAAGATAATAATTCTCGAGTTTTAGCGAGATGAACAGCAATTAATTTTTATATATAAAGAGTAATTTACTGTAGTATCTGTAGTCTAAAATAATGTTACAAACAACAGAGTACATTAAATATTGAAACTGGCTGAAAACGAGACGCAAAAGTTAAAAAGTAAAAAAGTACAGCTAGCAACAGACCGGACATTTAAAAAACGAGAAAGGTTGGAAAATGCGAATTCTAAATATAAACGGATACATTCCAAGCAGAACAAGAACTGTAGTCATAAAAAGCGCACTAAAGTTACGATTCATTTTACAACACACGACTTGTAAGGATATTAGGAGACGGACAAATTTTGTAACATTCATGACTGATATTTAACATTGCGAAAACATGTTTGTTTTATAATAAATTTAATTGTCAATTTATGTTTCACTATTAAATAAATTTTTGTTTGAATTTTTGATATATACTTACGTAAAATTCATCTGAAAAGATCAATTCAATCTTAGTTCGTTAAAAAATTCTAATCAAAATGGCATAAGATAGAATAATATTAATAAATAAAATGCACATAATTTCGACCATCCAAACGCATGCATAATGTATCTATTTGTATAAAACACTAGCTGTGTGTTAAAATCAAATACAATGTCTACATTGCTTATAGGTACATGTAGCATTATACTGATAAAAGCAATTCAAATCGGTATTGCAATTCCTAAAATTACTTTCTACGACAAATATACATTACAGACATTCTTAATAATATGATGAACGTAAAGTAAAAGATCGTGTCGTGTTCGTATCGTACCCAATGAAGTGACTTCAAAGCGCGGAACCTTTGATAGCGTCGAGCCGCGATCGAGAAACTGAGATAGGCATGCATCGAATAAAGCCAGATTAGTCAAAGCCAATTTAAAATTCAAAAAACGTAAGCGATAACGCGAATAAAACAAAGATGCCGCTTAAAATGAGGATATTTATAGGCGGCACGCATCGCAATTTGGTAGTTTTTAAAAACAGAATTCATTTCAACAGATAAGAGACGAAAGAATGTCTATGGTTGAATTCTGTTGGGAATAATTATATTCTTAATTTAAACCATTTTTTTTAGTCAAAACTATTGTACATTCTTGACTCTTGCTGGAAACAGAACGTGAGTCCTAGCTTTTTTTTTATTAATATGTGAATAAACAAGCACTATGTTCTCTGTTATAATTTTCTTTGGAACTACTACTAACGACTAACTAATAAAAATGTATATCCGAAATACTGAATTTTTCATTGCAGTTCTCTACCGCTGCCAGGGCAAAGCTTATCACATCTGTAAATTTCAAGATTGTTTTATTCCCAGGAAAACAATAATTATTTCCGGAGAGCGTAGATTGATAAAAATGGTTAATAGAACTCAAAAAGATGTGAGATGAGATGAATATCAGTTTTTGCGTTTATCTAATGTACGTAGCCCGAAATTTAAATAATTATAACCAGCGGCACGTAAGTCTAGCGCTGGCCGATACGCGGAGGGGATTGCTGCGCATGTGTACTGTCGCGCGGGGGACAAAATGCGACTGGAGAGCCAATCGACGCTCTTCATTCCGCTAGCCCCCCTCAGGTACCTTATTTTTTACTTCTGCGCAATAACGGTCAGCGCTAGAGTTTCGTGCCGCTGGTTATACAATAAAATGAAAACACTTATTTCACTTTATAACAATTATCACTTAAATAAGATAAAATATCTGGTTATTGCGTGGTAACTACTATATTATTATTAATTGATATATTTAAAGATGTGGAATCCATTGACTAATATAAATACAATCAACACCAATGACGTCATCTAGTTGTTCAGTGTGCATTTTAAAACCCCTGCTAGAATTAAGACAATAATCTCATTCCTTTACAATAGTGGTTCCGAAATTAGCATACTACCACGCGATGAATAGGAACCACGAATTTAGATGTAACCTTTGGCTACAAAGATATCCCGCTAACTGAATTTGTATGGAAATTATTACGTCATAATCTCAAGTTACCATACATATTACAAGTATGCTGTTTTAAGTACGTAAGTGAGTCACGCCTGTCCACGTAAGTACTACTATTGTACAAGAATTTGTGCTTTTGCCTGCTAAAGATCTTAGACAAGGCATAATGATCACAGCTGAGTTAAGATTTTTTAAATAGTACACAAAGTGCCAATGCGTGAGCATACCAAAATAATGTAATTAATTCACGCATGTATTTTACGTAAACAACGGAATTAATCGTAGAGCAACATAGGCGGTAAAGTTAATTCGACTGATAAGTATACTCGTATAATATACAATTTCTTGATCTTAGATCGGGGCCTCAAGACCCTAAAGGCTCCGGAGGCAGAGAATATGAAGAGTCGTCACCCACTTACGCCAAACAAATTTGTATGAAAATCATCATGTGACAAAGCGTGAGCTAAGTTGTTTCCATACAAATTTTTAATTCGTTAGTGTCCCACAAAACTAATTTTGTCTTTAAAGCCCCAGGCCGGTTTGTTAGTGGTTTAATTGATCGAGCATCGTCCCTTAAGTTCGAGAGAACACATGCTCTAGCACAAGCTACTCCCTCTACAAACTCATGTTTATCCATTATAATATAATATTTAAAAAAAGTTTATTATTATTATCTATTACTTAATGTCCAATAATTTAATATGACGTAATTGAATGTCAAATATTGGTCTACAGATATAAAGTTTATGTTATCTATAGTCTTAATTAAAATACTGTAAGCACAGCTGTATCTGTCACTGTCACGTCATTTATGACGTGTTTTTTGAGTTTCATTTGACGTTTCTGATTTGTAAGGCAAAATATTTTTCTTAAATATCGTTTTGTTAGAATATAATATTATAGTCTTATTAGTTAGAATTTGATTAATAATACAAATTAATATTTTTTTACATAGTTTCTTATGAATAATATCTTGCTTTTAATGTCGTTGTAAAACAATTATATTTACAAATCAAAACTGATTCAGTATATGATAAAACTTGCGTCATCCAAATTAAAACGGACCCTGGTGACTTGTGTATTATGGTGAATATTTACAAAAAAGTCGAGTAGTTTTGAGGTAATTCAGCAATCAAATTTATAAACTTTGATGATATTACAAGAGATTGACAATATGCCGCCCGTAAAGCGTGTAAAACGCGTTAGCAGTGCTGAAGACGATGATGAGGATTATAGAAAACGACGAGACAGAAATAATGAGGTAATTAGCAGTTATTTTATGGTATTTCGAAGCTAATGTTAATTAACAAGCATAAAAATTAAAGTTCGTGTTTTATGCACTTTTTATTAAGTAATAAATTTTGAAGAATTTAAGAACTTTCATTTTACTATATAACATTTTTTTAATTTTAATTACAGGCAGTGAAAAAGAGTCGCTACAAGTCAAAGCAGAGAACACAAGAAACATTTACAAGAGTTAACAAACTTAAAGCGGAAAACCAAATGCTTGAAGAGAAAGTTAAAACATTAACAAAGGATCTGGAGTTTTTAAAGACACTTTTTATGGAGTATGCATCTAAGTCGGATTCAAAGTTTGAAGGAATTGATTTAGAAAAACTATTATCTGAAACACCAGAAGAAAAAGCAGGGAATAGCAGTAAATCTTAAGATCGATCGCCAGATGTTTTTGAATGATTTGAACAATTAACTATATTTGTACTGTGAGGAAGCAAAATAAATCTAAGCCTAGTGATAGTGAGTGTAAAGTGCAAAGCTTATGTGCAATTGAATTAAATGGTTAAATTAGTTATCTGATAAATAATATTTTATAAATGTAAATAATTAAAAAAACAGGATTAATGTAAAAATATAATTTAAGTATATCTTTAAATAAACTTCTTCAATTTGAATTTTTATACAAATTTAACATTTTATCAAAGAGATATAAATGTATAGCAAAACATTTAACAGTGTGTTGTGTCTGATTGTGTTTATTTAGATTAGGTACATATTTTACCTCCAAAAAGCGATTTAGGGTTTTTATGCTCCACTAAACAGAACTGGAAGAATGTGCAATCTGCTAGAGAGCCTGAACAATTGATAGTTTTTCACCCATCTAATTATAGGAAGGCCAGTATCACTTAGGTTCTTCTGCAATTTTTAATTTGTATAACTTCTTTGCTTTTATTTTTTCTCTGTTGCCTTGTCGGTGTTAGCCAAATAAACACAAATAATATAACAAATCTAATCACAATGTAACTATTTCAATGGACAACTTTTTAAAGTTACTTTAAAAATAAATTAAATTGTTTCTACACACATACACATGCATCTTGCTGCCAGCATTTACTAAATACATAATTATTTTGTATTTCGTAGTAATTTTTCGTAGATAATTTTTAAATTTAATAACGCAAAAACATATCCCCTTTACCCTGTTGGAAAATAAAAAAGGATCAATGGTACAGGATTAATAAATGCAAGAAAATAGATAACAACTTTATTATACAAAATATACATTATACTATTTCCAGACGTTTATCACACCGTCAGCAGAGGAGCTGACTAAATAACATTTGTTTGCTTCGACTAGGGTTATATCTGTGATCGGAGCGGTGTGATAAAAGGTCCTAGATTCCACAGTTCTGTACACATTATCCTCTATTAACGATGGTGGGGATGGATTTGATTTACAACATTCTTGAATAACTGTTGTACCGTCAATTATTCTGCTTCTGTAAGAAAGCCATATGAGTCAAGCCAATAACTTTATGTTTGACATAGTGATGCCAACACCAACAGAATGCCTTCCGGAGGACCAACTTAAAAAACCCTTAAAGTTTTTGTTGTACACTCAGTAATTAGATAATTTAAGGTAATAATATATCTCTGTTTCACCAAAGTCATAATATTTCCGCGAAATAAGTGGTTATACATTATTAGGTTCTAGATATTCGTGAAAATGTGTCAATTTTTTTTAATACTTGTGTTCCGTATAACATAACTATAGATTCAGGCTGACCTTGAACCGCTGACAGAACAAACAGTTAAAGCAAAAAAAGGTTTTAATCTGATTTATATAACTAACACTAACCTGTACGCAATCGATTGTGTCGTGTCATGCGGTGCTTGCACAAGTACATGGGAATCATCTGGATGTCTCAAGTCCCACATACGAAGTCGCAAGTCAGATCCGCCCGTTACTAAGAACCTGTCTCCACCAGCGCGACATCCGCTATATACCGCGCTTATGTATTGGCTAGCCTGTAAATAACTTCTTATTTATAGAAAAACATTGTGAGGTCTTAGGTTAATCCAAGAGCACCTGTCAAATAGATGTAGGATACATGCATCTATTATAAATAATATATCGGTCTAAGATCCCGATATACAACGACCTTCACCGAGATGCTTATTTAATGAAACGTATTTTATATTTAATTTAATATGTCAATAAATATAATCCATATGGGTTGCCTAGCAAATTTCAGTCCAGAGTATGTTTAATTAATATTTAAAAAAAAATATTTTTTTAAACATTTCACCGGTATGATTATTAGATAAATTCTATACCAATCGAAAGTATGAAGCCCATAGAATATGCAAACGTTAGGTTGTTTTTAATCAATTAATTATTGATGTGTATATTTTTTATGTGACACTAAAGTATATATACATCTTTAGTACAAAAGAAAGTTATAGTGATACATTTATAATACTACCCTGATTAAAAATATTGATTGAAAAAAATTTACCACCAATTTATCACCAAGATGCCTTAATATGGCAAGATATGAATCAATTAAGTAAAAATACAACAAAATTACTGGTGCAGAAGACGTCAGACAAAATTAACAGACTATACGCAATAGCATACAGATAAGATTATTGAAGTTATACTTCTAGGCGCGTTATGAAAAATTGATGAGAGTCAAATTTTACGACGCGCGCGCACCGTGACACAAAATTAACAGAATGAAGTTGCCCGCAGGAGATACTACGGCATTGGACATAATTTAAAAACAACATTCGAATAATACTAGAATTTATGTTACACTTAATATAAGAGAATAATAATAAATATTTATCTATTTAATTTTTCAAATGTAAACTGAACTTTATTGACCATAAGGACTCCTTTTCCAGTCTCTGATTATTTAATTGTAATTAATTATTTGCATGCAATCAAAAACAATTTTTAATAATGCCAAAGAAGTATAACTTCTTACTTTCGCGTACAGCAGTACACGCACCCTTTTTTTATGTACATAACTACTACCACTAGTCTGAAAGAAACTTTTTCTTTTTCTAATTCAGATTTTTCTTCTTTCCGTTTAACGGCCACTCTTATAACGTCATAAAATGCACTGTGCACTTACACTGTATTAATATTTTTTTTTACATACTAGGTTTAGATGTACATAAAGAAAGGTAAAGGTTCTTAGCAGACTAATAATATGACTCACCGGCGCAGTGTAGTTCAGTGGCGGATGAGGGGCCGTAGAGGGCCACAAGGCGTGCGTACGATGCGCGCTCTCCACGCACCAAGCGGCTGCGTCCCTTCCCCCCACCGCCCAGATGCGAGACGTATGTGATCCGTACCCTACTATACGTCTTATGCGTTCCGCTATAATGATGTTTTATTTATTTATTCACACTTCGTTACATTTATAGAAAAACAACATAATACAAATTATAAATGATGCAACGGGCGGCCTAATCGCTAACAAGCGATCTCTTCTAGGCAACCCTAGTAAGGAAAAAGAAACTAAAAAAAGAAATATCGTGGGTAACTGAGTGTGTGTTGAAGTGAGTGTTTAACCAAATCTTATAAAAAAAATATTATAGAATTATCAACCTAAAACTAAAAAATACAAAAAAAATTAATGAAATAAACTAAAAAAACTAATCTTACGTATTTATAAATGCGTTGCAATACAAAAGAATGTTTTAGGGTAAGATTAAAACCAGGCATTTCACAGATTTATTTCATATTTTTCTTATTGAGTAATTTTTCTGCCTATACTTTAGAAGAATTATCAGATATTCAATGCTTCTTTATTTATTTAATTATAAAAAAAATAAGCTGCCATGTAATGGATTACTCCAATTCAGCAACCATTTACATGTATATAACACACAAAACACTGCATACACACAGAAAAATGCAACACAAGATTAAACAGTAATAGATTAATATTACAAAATAGGGGCCTCATAGCCTAGCGGTCTTATTAAGTGGCAGCTAAGTGATGGGTGCCGGGTTCGATTCCCGGTTCGAGGGCAAGTTTTAATTTAATTTAAATTTGTTCTCGGCCTTTGGGAGGGTTGTTCGGTACCGGGCGAGTGCCTAAAACCGTACATGGAGGACACGGTCGAATTTCTAAAGACAAGCACGAATTATAAAAAATCCTATACTTCACGCTGGCTAATGCACAAATCGTGCCAGAGCCATAAATAAAAATGTGCGTGTACTAGTGTACACACGTTAGAAGTGAAACTTCTTTATGACCTTATTTTTCGAAAAATTATGTATGTATATGCAACTTTACAGAAATTGGTTAAATAAAGTTAAATTAGATAAAGTTTAACAAAAGGCTTTTAATATCACAGACTTGAATAATACATTTAATACAATTATTTCATTTTACCTTATTACCACTAAGATTATTACAGAATTTCATAAATTGTAATAGAATTTTTAGTATCATTGTTATCGTTCTTATACATTTTTGTTATTAATGGTTTAGAATCTCTTTGAATCAACCGTGGTAGGGACAAGAAAAAGACGCGCGTAACGGTCAAATGTGACGCGTAACCGAAACATGTGACGCGTAACCGAAAAATGTGACGCGTAACGAAAAAATGTTACACTAAATTTTTTTCCAACCCCGATAAAGAAGTTTCACTTCAAAAATATTACAAAAGGACTAACTATTTCTTACAGTATAGCAACGGACATAAAGCAGACCTGTCAGTTCAATCAAGATCATTTGTCAGTCGAGGATAGCGATTGCCGACTGTGCGACTTCTTTAAGTCATTGTTTAGTGAGTGCGTTGCCGGCCTTTGTGGGACGAGTATACTTCGAAAGAATATGTATACTTACAGTTAGGATGCCTGACAGATGTAATGGGTAGTTGGAAACGCAAATCCCACACACAGATGGCGCCACTCGACGTCCCCACTGCGAGATATCCCGCACTATTCGCGTATAGGCACGTGTACACGCCTTGCTTTAAATCACCTTGGAGCTTCCAAGCATTCTCTGAAAAAAATACTGCTTATTAAAGCCTTGAGGTTTTTTAAGTTATACTTCTTTTGGCGCGTTAGGGAAAAATGATGAGAGTAAATTTTTACGATGCGCGCGCACACCGTCACAAAAAAACGACACCCTGAAGTTAGCTATAGTCAACATTTTAGTTTTCGCTATTGTCGCTTAAACTACAAACGTAGAATAATGTTTTTAAAGATTTTTATCTTCTTACGCCAAAGAAGTATAACTTCTAACACGTGTACATAAGTACACACAAGTTTTTTTTTATCTCAAGTTTAGACCACTAAGTTCTATATTCTAAATATTTTTTTCTAAATTTAAAAGCTACAGATATATATATTGTAAAAAATAAACCACAGACAATATACAAAGAAAAAACAGATTACATTGTTAAACAAAATAAACGAAACAGAACACACAAGTCAATTAATTACATAATATTTTAAATAAAAAAAGAAATTCGTATCCCAAGTGATAATCTCGTCTTGAGCCATGTCAAATATGTAAAACTTCATACAGAACAGTTGGACAGCTGTTAAATCTAGATTTAAGTTGAAATTATGTTCTGAAATTTATCATTCATAATTAAAGACCAGACCAAATATAATCACGGCCTAATTATAAAACGTAGAATAAAAAAAAATATTCCAGTGGCGCTACAACCCCAAATGGATCTTGGGGTAAAGTAGATAATCAGCCTTCTATCTGACAGATGTCATTTGAGACATGTCGGTATCCTCACGATGACTTCTTCACCATATGTTGTTCGGATTAATACCTAAGCTAAGTTTCATCATCGGACATCGAGGCAGAATACGAAATTCCACGATACTACTATTAATTGATACGGCTAAGTAAAACTCACCGGGTGATCGGAGATCCCAGCCTACGATATGCGCATTGAGCGTAGCGTAAGAGATGACGCCCGAGTGTAAGCCACCTGCGCTTGCGCACGCCACTGCGCCACCAGCGCTACTATCCAACTGACGGCATTGAGATAGTGTTAGGCGCGACGAACCTGTATCCAACCTATGAAACAGAATTTTCGTTCTCAAATACCGATCCTAAAACAAGAGCCTATTTGATTCCGTTTTTTTTTATAATAAGGGTTGGACAAACAAGCCTAAAAAGGGCAGTTTTTAAGTTATATATTTTCCACCACATTTCTTTTCCCGGATGTCTATTAGTGTATCGAACCTACGACCACGGCAATAAAAGTCGCACGCTGAAGCCACTCGGCCTAAACAACTTTATTATAATGTATAAAATAAGGGTAGTCTATATTTTACCAAAATTAATAATACATAAAATTTAATAAAAAGGCAAAGTCTTGAGTTTCCTTATCTTTAGGGAAATACTTGATGAGATAGTAATTCGTTTCTAGCTTATTCTTTCTCGATACACTTACCTAAGCACAAAAACTGAGCCCTCTTGTGTGGCAGCCACTAAAGAATGTCCGCCTTCACACGCCGCTAGAGACATCACCGGCCCAGCACTACGATTGAATGTTGCTTTTGACCTGAAAAAAATATGCATAATTCTAAAATTTACTATCAAAAACAAATCTTAATATATATAAATTACGTGACGTTGTTTGTCCGCTATGGACTCCTAAACTACTAAACCGATTTCAATCAGATTTGCACATCGTGTGCAGTTTGATCTAACTTAGAAGATAGGATAGCTTACATCTCAATTTATACCCGCAATATTATTATATTAAAATATTTGTTTATTATTTGACAGTCACATTTCTGACAGATGGCGCTGTGTTGAAAGTACCAACGTTTCACATAAGCTACAATTTAATGGCATTACCACCAATAAAGCATGATGGTCCCCATGACTGATGTTCTCCTACCGTTTACCTTGAATAGGTTACTACTATGTAATACGAGCTAAAACCTTAGCCACAGCAACGCTTGGCCGGTCTGCTAGTAATTTTATAAAACAAAATTTTTCTAACGCCATCGCAATATTGTAGACCCGGCAATCTTTCGCTAAATGGGTGTCAGGAGGGGACAATTGTCGGATTTGACACAAGAACGATAATGATACCACCTACCATATCCGGCGCAAGCATATCGCTTGCCCTGGGGAACAAAGTGGTAAAGCACTAATACGACTGTTTTAACCTTTTGACTCTTTTGGATTGTAATTTTTTTTCACACCATTTTACTATAAAAAAACACGTGGATGTCTTAATTCTACGGATTTTTTGGAAGTAGATCGCAACAACCATAAAGATAGTTTTAGTTTAGATTGTAATTCTACCAAATAATCATAAAGTAAATGCGACAGTTTAAAAACGAATTGAAAGTGGTATAATTTTATGAATAGTGTAAATCCTCACTTATTAACATAGGCGTGTCCCTGCAGACGAGCCGCGTCCCACACTTTCACTGTTCCGTCGTCGGAACAAGATCCGAACAGAGCCGGATAAGCGGGCAAACGAACCATTTGGTTCACTCTGGCTCTGAAAAGTAATGTTGCGTAAGTAAACTCTTCCTTTGAGTCGTGCTTGCCTGCCTGTGCTAAGTGCGCAATTAAAAGTTGCTCTGAAGAAAAACTATGTCAGTGACGTGTCAGGCACAGGTGGCTTTACTGCATTTTATATCCCCCCCCCCTCCTCCTCTTGTCAGCAAGAGTAAGCAAAGCTCTCAAAAATAATAGTACATAAACGTATTATTTTTTTGTGTTTTTAAGGATAGACAAAGTGTGGATAACATTTAATAATTACTGTTGACGTAATCACCAAATAAGAAAATCAAAGACCGCCTCCCCTTACTTACTCTTAAGACACAAATGGATTGCTTTAAAAAACCAGCCATATTTTAATATACTAGCGTTTACCCGATATGTTTACGTTAATCACGATATATAAATGTATGTATCGTGAAATAAAAATACCCACCAATGACATACAAAAAAAAACTTATTTAAATTACATTATTATACCTTTTAAGTATAAGTACATAACAAAAAAATCGAAGTAATAATGTTAAAATAAATGAAACTTTAAAAAAAAATTCTCATTTAAAATTTATCCTAACACCTACATATAAATGTTTTGTATAACTTACTTATGTTCATGTAAATATGCCAACAGCTGGTTTCCGGGTCGCCATGTTACTGGTGCCACCAGTTCCTCACTGCTCTCTACATTATCGTCTTGGCTTCTAGAAATATTAATTAAAATTTAAGTAGCTTAAACACAAGGTTAGAATCAGCGAAATTTTTTTTGGAATGTAGGCAAACGGGCCGGAGGCACACCTGATGTTAAGTGATAGCATTGATCAGCTGCGACAGGGTCTCAAATGGGCGGGGCCAGTTTGGGCGTGGCGAACGTGACTACGTCCGCACCTGCATCCTTATAGTTCTAGCTGTTCAATGTTAATTTTGGTATAATTTTTTATTTAACAGGGGGCAAACGGGCAGGATGCTCATACAGCCGCCCATGGACACTCAAATTGGCAGAAGGCTCGCAAGTGCGTAACCGGCCTTTAAAGAACTTGTACGCTCTTTATTTTGCTTAGTTTTACATAACAATACAATAACCAAAATAATATTAATAAGGTGACGGTCCTCACTCCGTACTGGATTCAAAAACTTAGTTACGGTTGGTAGGACTGTACCCACAGAACACGAAAAATATTATTTAAAAAAAAAACAAAGCAACATAAGAAGAGAAGAAACGGTTTCGTTGCTAGTAAAAACGGGTAAAAGCTTCCACCAAGGAATCCTACAATTTTCTATTTCTGCCATCCATTATCAGAGATATCTGATGGGTAATAACCTAGATTACGTTCCTATAAACATAATTAATAAAGACAAATACGAATTTGAATACCTTAAAGTCTTTTGAAACTTTTGTTGCGTTCGAGTGATTAAATTTCTTAATTCCACACGACATGGCGCCATACTATCTGTAAAGATAATATATTATTAACATTACGATATAAATTTGATATTACGACAAAATTGCAAATAAATAAGGCATCGGACGTCAAGGCAAAATACCATCCGTATCACCTCGACGTCCGTCATTCCACAACTGAGCGTTTCTTTTTGTTTGCCGCGCACCATGTGGAACCAGTTGCCCACTGAAGTATTTCCAATTCAACTTAGGGTCCTTCAAGAAAAGAGAGTACCAATTCTTAATAGACCGGCACTTGGCTTCTGGCAGTGTAAGTGTCCATGGGCGGCGGTATCACATCGGGTAAGCCTGGCCATTTGCCCCCTGTTACATACAAAAAAGACAAAAATGAATACCAAAACTTACATTGAACATAGCTAGCACTGTGGCCCAGTTGCGAATGTACGGGTGCGGACGCAGTCACGCTCGCCACGCCCATACTGGCCCCGCCCATTTGAGATACTGTCGCAGCTGATTGGGTCAAAGTATCTGTCGCTGATTAAAAAAAATGTGAAAATTAAACAAATGCCTACAGAGTAATTTTAAATATTAGTAAAAATCAATATTTTTTTAATTTTTATGTAAACTTGGGTTCTACGTGCCCGTATGTACGTATAGTTTATAAGCGGTCACTAAGATGGAGTATTTCAAGAAGATTAAACTTCAACTTCATAAAATGTTTTGACATATATTCAATTTGACGTTTCACAATACGTCAGAATAAAAATATTCATTACGTATAATCTATGGAATTAATTGTCAAAAAAAAGTACTTTACTCTTTGTGATGAAAAGGAACGTAATTACCACTCGCCGTTAAACCACTTTTAATGTGGAGCACCGCACTTTATAAAATGGATACATTAACTAACAATAAAATGTGTGTATAGACTCTGATGTCCAGACTCGTATTGAAATTGAAAAATGTTCCCGGCCAAAAAAGTTTGCCATCTCTGACATGTCAAAAAATGATAGCTGTCAGAATTCTACGGATTTAAAAATCAGAATATAGGCTATACAAACTTTTTGATTGATTGATCAAAAACAATTTACTAATAATCAAGAATTAAATAAATTAATAAAATATATATATATATTTAATATAACAAAAAATAAAATACTTACGTTTGACAGTTCCTGGTTCTTGCGTTCCGAACATATGCTGCCATTCAGTGTTCATATGAGTTTCGTGGGACAAGGACGTCTTTTGTGTACGTCTAGAAAATAATTTATAATAGTTATTATTATTCAAAGTACTGATATATTATTTTATTTCTAACTTAAATATCGCATGACGTTTAGAAGACAGAAGCGATGAGAAGATGAAACAGCAAGAATCAATGGGTAAAAAATTAAATCTAACATGTTTCAAGAACTAGTTGACCTGCTAACTTCGATTTGTATAAGTACACGGTAGGCCCCGGTTACAAGGAATTTATTGTATATGTCAGAGCAATGGCTCTTGTATTACCTGCCATTGTCATAATAATTTAATAACATCAAAGTCAAATTAGTTCAAAACTGTTCTGTGGTATATTAGATCTGCCAATATTAAGAGATCTGACGAATATCGTCATTTGTTCGTCAACCAAGAAGAATTGTCTTTACGCATCCCTGTACAGATACCGACAAACTTCTTGAGCATTACACAAGGGAGTGGGGAAAAGTTTGCACATCGCGGACACAATCGTCAACTAATTTACTAATCACGCGATCGACACGTCACTCTCCCCCCCGGAGATGTTGCCGGTATCTATAGCAAGAGACATAGACAGGGGTATCTGGGCTTCGACTCTAGCTCCAGGAACTCCGATACCCAAAGAACTATACCTCTAAAACCAGTTCCAACGAGCGCCTTTGCATTCTACCGGGACATCAGCGTATACCAAATAACCAATGCCAAATATATCCGGTATTTACCTATTTTGTGTACTAGCGTAGATTTTGTCGTGTACGTTGTGAGGCGTCGTGTCCGATGTCGTATCCAATTGCACTGCACGGGACAATCCACCCGCAGATAGCATTAATCGTCCGGGAGCTTCAGTTATGTGCTGGAATATAATTAATCATGAATCATGAATTTCATCAAAATATGTCCAGCCGTTAAGGAGTTTAATTACGAACACATGCACAGAAGATTTATATATGTACCAGCTGTTTATTTGCTGTATAGATAAATAACCTAGATACCGACTGCAGCGCTATCTACCGGGCTGATTTGTGAATCTAAATTATCCACCCAAACGCATACAAAAAATCATTCAAATCGGTCCAGCCGTTTAAGAGTAAAACAGTGACATACATACGATTCAGTAGAATTATATATTAAGAAGATAACGTGATAAATAGAAGCCAGCTTTTATAAAATAAAAATTTTGTCTTTCATTCAATTTGTACATTACCTTAAAATTTCGTTAAAAATATGTATATGTAAAAAAATACAATATATCTTAGATAAGATTCTTTAAATTATTAAATATCTATTATGTGTCAACCGATGTTTCATTTCTATTGTTTGTTAGTCTGTGGAAAAGACGCTAGTTTTGACCTGTCATCTTGGATTATAAAAGAAATAGAAAAAAAGTGATTGTTTTCAAGTAAAATAACAAACTCTAAATTTTATTTCTTAAAATACATATTTCAGCAACACATATGAGTTTCAATCATAATATATAAAAAAACAGTGACGGTAAAACCTTTTTAGGTATGGGCCTCAGGTTTATGTATCTGTTTCATGATCATTTGTTAATCTAGTAGGCAATTAGGTGATCAGCCTCCTGTGCCTGACGCACGCCGTCGATTTTTTGGGTCTAAGGTAAGCCGGTGTTCTCACGATGTTTTAGTTTACCGTTCGAGCAAATGTAAAGAACGCATATCAAAAGAAAGTCCATTGGCCGGGGATCGAACCTACGACCTCAGGGATGAGAGTCTCACGCTGAAGCCACTAGGAAAAACTGCTCATTCATCATAACAATATATATATATAATATATATATATATATATATATATTGTTTATTCTTCGCGATTTCAACAAATTGAACACAGCGTATCCAGAGCTGGATATATTCGGTAGTGGGCTGATCGGTTTTAGAGAAAGCATTGTGGGGTGCCTTTCTAGAACCTAATTTCGCTGTTTTTCTGATGATTTTTCTTTTTTTTTTCTGCACAGTGCCATAGTTTTTGAAAATTTTATTTTATGTTTATGTTAAAAAATTGATTTTATTTTAATGTGTGCTTGCATTGTCGTGTGTGTTTTAGTTGTGTTTTTTTTTTAATTTCTATTTGATTTTTTTACTGAGAAACTTATGCTTGCATTAATTGTCACACACTTTAGATGCGGGATTTTGTGAAATAGTTGGTGGACTTAGGACTGTGTGTGATGTTGTGGGCTTATAACTAAATATATAAATAAATAAATCTGTAGTCTTTATAGTATATAGTATATAATCAACTTACTTGAGTCGCTGAACTTTGTATTTTAATTAAATGCGCACTCATCGCTAGAAGCTGGTTCTCCACGTGTTCCGTCATACCTGTATTAAATATATCTAAATTAAATTGCATCCAACTTTTAATAAACTATAATAATTCAGTAAGGTACTAAAAAACACACTGAATTTATTTTAATTTTCTATATATGTATAATTCCGTACAACTCCTCTGAACATTTGCTACGCGACATTTATTCACACACATTATTTTTATTCTCTTAAGTATCAAGATGATAAGTCGAACTATATTTTCAAGATAAACGTAATCTAGTACTTCAAATACCGCGAGACCATTTAATAGGTTAAAATACAATTAGACCACCATAAAAATGTTTTATTGTAAACGTATTTCTTTTATATATAACAAGGCAGGACGCTCACCTGATAATAATAATAATTTAATTAAAAGAATATGGTACAAAAATGTTATGGTGGTACAATCTAAAGTTCGCATACATTGCCACACATAAAAATTTGTCTTAAAAGGTAGAATAGAAGTTACAATAATTACATTTGTTAGGTTTGGATGTTAAGTTATGGACACATTGCCAGAAGGCTGGCAAGCGTTGCCAGTCTTTTAAGAATTGGTACGCTATTTTCTTAAAGGACCCTAAGTCGAATTGGTTGGTTGGTACTCAACTCAGATGTAAATGTTAATTAAATCTCACCATCAGAACTCAATCTTCTAAACAGGTTCTTCAACTGCTGTCCCATTTCAGAATATTGTGGTATCATTCCTTGTTTCACCTGAAATATTGTAAATAAAAAATGCGTAGAAACGAAATAAAGAAAATAGTATTTATTAACGGGCCCTTATATGCTATCAAGCTATTTCTTCCTTCTAGTAAGGAAAAAGAAATACCTACTAAGGTGATAGTGCTAGAATAACAATACCAAAAGTTCCAATACCCACAACTTACCCGTAACCGAGCGTTTTTTCTCTCTCTAAGTGTTTGGACGAGTCTGTCAACATCTCCATGTCTTAGTACTGCATCTAAAACCTTCCTTGGTATAGGTTCAGCCAAGCTTTCCAGCAGTAACTCGGCTCTTTCTACCTATGAACGGGAGAAGAAATTTACCAGCAAAAGTACATTGTAATTAAAGCTCATTTGACCAATTTAATAGTGAATATTTTCAAACTATAAGATGATATTTTTTATACACATTTAACTTTTTGCCCGACTTGTAATATTTTCACGAGTTACTATCAAGTATATATAGTGTAATCTAATTAAAAAATGGCTGTCTGGAAAGTCGATTTAGGGACAATAGTTTAACGTGACAACGTCATAACAAAACATTGATGAAATGATTGCATATTTTTATGAATTAAAATGAATAACTTTATTGAATTATCACTATTTTGTACTGATACAAAGGAGTGAATCGTCAAGCCAATCAAATGGAAGAGAGATAGATGCGGCGCAAGCGTACAATGAGCGTAACGGGACAATGAGCGTTACTGGACAATGAGACATGCTTTTTTTGTGCGTAGTGCCGGTGTTCATCGATTTATTAGACGTTGTCACGTCGAAATACTTATTATTATTTACGTTGCAGTACAAAATTTGGATTAAAGGCTGCATTTATGACTCGTTCCAATTAAACGTAGAATTTGGAACCAGTGGCTCTACCATTTTTTAGATTAACTTAAAGGTTGACCAGAGACTTAGAAACAAGGTTAGTTTACGTGTCTTTACATCACAATTTACCTGTATTAATTTATGTTTGAGATGTGGCCACACCAATGGCAGTATCTTGCAGTTGACATCAATTGGATTGAGGAGATTTGCAACACACGACACCAAGCCGCATACTTCGTGACGAATCTGTGAAATTAAAATGCGGGTAGTTTGGAAGATATCGCTTAATAGCAAGTACGATATTTTTATACTGTTATTATTTCGTGCCCTAAACGTCCTAATTAAAAAAATCTTTACTTGTATGTATATGTTTCTAGAAAATATATGTTAATTTTTATAAGTACCCGCAAACCAAAGTCTTAAAGAGGTAATATATCTATGGTGAATCCGGGCAATAAGATGGTAAGAAATGCGTATAAATCGTTTGCCTGCAGCCTTGCAGTACCCTGTAAGAGAATTACTGCTATCTAATAATTAATTCAAAAATGGCACCCTCGATCGATGTAGTTCTTCCAATATCCTTGATCTAAAATGATTGAAATTACATTATACAAAAAAATCATATAGAAATTAGAATCACCATTAAAGTTACAGAGTAACCCTGCACGGAAATCATCTTAGAACAACTCAATCAAAATATACTTACCCATAAGTTAGGATGAGCCAAATACACCGCGCTCTCGGCTAGTAACGAACAAAGAGCCTGTTTCGGTAGTAACCCTAGTTCAGCAAGACTACTGCTTGCTCGTATGGCTTTGGCTATAATCCACTCAGACGGGTCCGTTAGTCCCTGAAATATAAAAAATAATAAAACGTGTGGCACTCGGGGACTGCTGCGGTAAAGCTATTTATCAACTTATGCAATTATATTTATTTTTTATTTATGCACTATTTTTTTTCTTTGATATTAATTCAATCTGCACCGGCCGTCGTCAGAGAGATGTCCCGCTCTAACGCGTATTGGTCACACCTATATTACGTCATCGTGTGTTAGGTTTATTTTCGTTACGGAATTTCTTGATACGGTCGCCGCGACCGCGATAAAATCTATGCAATAGCTTAAAATCCACCATTAAACCCCCTTTCGTCTTCTTAAAACACAGGAAATGATTTCAATCTTTAATTATAACTTGCGTACAAAATTTAGTGCTAAATGAATCCACCAGTGTATCTCAACCCTGAGTTCGTAAAAAAAATTTTTTTTAGCTACCAGTTTCATAGTCAAGTTATCGTCCGACATAGACTATACCATTTTGTTACATCCAATTGATCCATCTGTTCGGCTGACCATAAAAGCTTCTTATAACGTGGCAGATCCAGTTCTATTTTATTTTATGAAGATCTTTTTTTATACACAACTGGACAGACTTTGAAGTTTCATCACAATCCAACGTGATGTTAAGTGAGATGCGCCTTATAGGCTATGCCTGTCCAGGCCTATTTAGCATGAATAAACCCATGTTATTCTGATAAGGGAAGATACAAGGAGTTCCATTTGCTGTTTTACAAGAAACGACGATCCAAATCGTGTTGTGCACTTGAGGATGTCAAGAACGAAGGGTTGAAACTCCTTCGTGCTTCTAGACAAGAGTTGTTTGAACGGGCACGACGGAAGAACGTCATTTGCTTTTGTCTTATTTATTTAGGTTTGACTAACAAAAAAACAGAATTTTCAAACATATACATACATTAAAACGTTTCACAAATAAATACAAAAAAGGGTTGGCGACGTTGCCGCGTGCAAAGCTACGTACCTGTTGTAACAATGGTAATAAAATGGGCGAAGCGTGATGCCCAACGTACGCCGCAACTCCGACGACTCTTTCAAAGAAACACCCGCGAAGAGCCGCCTCTTCCTTGTCGTTTAAGAATGTTACCATGTGTGAGAGGATTACGTCGTTTGCTGAAATAATATATGAACCATTGTTTCACCATTTCGTGAATATGTCATTATGTAGGGGAAGATCGTTACCATTCGTACGCGGGGCACATTCATACAGTCAAAATAAAACTTGAACGAAACAAAGTACAGTCTTGCTTTTGTATGTGTGCATGAGTCGAGGTACCAACTTTACATCAACGAAGTTTTGCGAAAATCGCACCGATGAAAGTGAAGTTACAGGCATGGACGTGTTTTCGCGCTCGGTAAGTAATTTTTTGATCAATGTTTTTGTCTCTTGTTACCGTAGATTAAATAAGTTTTCGAGTAGAGTATTCTATCAGAACTTGCAAAATATACTTAAGATACGTCTCCAATACTTAATTTATGACGTTTTCCTATTAATATTTAAATAAGATATATTTTGTTGTTATTCAGTTAGTGGGGTACTTTCGGACAGCACTAGATGGGGCACATTTGAACGAATTGTACAACTAAATTTGTATGAAAATTTGTCGACACGAACTGTCATTTTCATACAAATTAAGTTTTTGACTTTCTACCTACACTACTGTTAAGGCATCTTGACTAAACCCTCTGGTAGGTAGGTACGATTGTGTTAGTGTGCTAATTGCTAATTTTTGCATTAACTTTGTCCTGTGTTGCTATTTTTGCTATCGTCGATGTAAATATATATATTAATACCTTGTTATTATCTTATTATCTTTATTAAGGTTGATTTTGATGCTTGTGAACCAGATGCTTTGAATAATTTACCAATCCATCAAATAGTAGTTCCTTCGAACTCAGTTTTGATACCAGAGGCATTTCGACCCTATCCGCACGTTGTAACAAAGTAATAAAACAAACAAAATGACGACGACGGCCAGGAAAACCACAAATTTATACTGCCACACCCGAAAATAAGAAGTGCTAATCCGCACCAAAGATCAAGAAATGTGATTCTAAATTTAAGATACATAACTAATTAAATTTTGTTTTACATAAGAAAAGCTATGTAATTTTTGTTCACTATAAGAAAAGTATTTTATTTTTATTTAATAGAAATTAAATCTTTATTTTTCTGTTTAATTTTATTGCTAATAAATGAATTTTGATTTATGTGTGTCGTTTTAATCGCACGTACGGAACTACCCACAGCGTACGAAGGCACCCCCAACACTGTACGAAGGTGCCCCGTTGATGGGGCAGATTCGTACGTTTTCCAGATTTAGTTTAAATCATAATTATGGTTGAACCATCAGATGAAATCATTTGTAATTTTTTTATATGAATCTCAGATAGTTAGACTATACATTTAAGCTATCAGGTGATTAATTCATGGAAAAAGACAAAAAATAAAAAAATAAAATGTGAAAACCGTACGAAGGGTCCCGACCTTCCCCTATATCCTAAATATCTCCATTACTACCGAATATGGCGTTCAACCAGGCGCCCAAGGCCGCCTGGCAAATGTAGGTATATGAACAATACAAACAAAAACGATTGAAACGTACACACAAAAAATCAAAAATGTATTAGTCCTGTGGCTTATGTAACATAAGCAATACTTTTACATAATGGTCAGCTCGGAATATTCCGCCCACTTTTTTTGGCTGATTACGATTTTTTAACATCTTATGTATATTATTTTATAAGCAATACTATATGAATCTATTTTAAACATATCACATCATTTTTTATGGAAAATACACCATAGTCCATAACACAAGCCTATAGGCTTTAGACATGATCAATTGCATCCCCGAAACCTAGTCATATGTAGATGATCCTTTAAAATGGGTGATGACGGTCGGGACAGTCGTAGGTTCGATCCCCGTCGGTGCAGCAATGGACTTTCTATGCGCATTTAACACTAGCCCGTACAGTGGAGGAAATTCAAACTCTAAATAACTTTATTCATATAGGTAACAAGTACACTTATGAATGTCAACAGAGATGTTAAATTGATTCTAAATTAACATTTAGTACCAGTTCGCGTAAAGCGGGCAAGAAACTTTCCGTCACTCTTTTTAATCGCCAAGATTTGAGTCATACAAATTGTTTGAACTGGAGCAAAAAAAGCATGCCTTATACTTCAAAGTCGATGATGTGTGTCAGGTACAGAATGATCACTTGCCTATTAGAAAAAATAAATAACCACGAAACAGATACAGAAATCTGAGGCACAGACTTAAAACGTTGTCGCGCCATTAGTTTATTTAAAGTTGGTTTAATTATAATTATTGTAAAAAAGTTTACCTTTCTGCTTTCCAAAGAAAACACACAACTTTGTGATCCCATTTTCGACCAACGCTCGTTTGACAACCGCTTGAGAATCCGTTAGTAAATAGGAAACAGTTGAACGAACCTGAAGAAAAAAAATTGTTTTGTATAGAAATCCGATTCCGAAAAAAAAATCCAATTTTATGGAAATATAAATTTTCATTGATATTGCAATCTTCAGAAAATTAGAGTTAATTATTATTGAGAAATTTGACTTACCATTTCATGTAAAGCCGATAGCTCAGTTTCATAGTTAATATTAGCTGCTTCCTTATCAATCATATTTTGCGTTTGATCCAAAAACCGGACAGCAGTTTCTGCCAGTTTAGCTGAAAATTACGCAATACTTTCAATTTCGGATGATGTATCTGTGTGACATATAATAAAAGATCTTTTATTTAGTGCAAAATCAGAGCGACATTAATCCTATTATATTTATTAAAAACATTTTTTTTTATCTCTTCAGTCAGTAGTTTATATCAGAGCGTCGTGGTTAGAAAGGAAACACTTAGAGAGGACAATCTGGTCTCACGGGATTCTGCCAACGCCTCTCTTGTAACAGTGTATACAATTGAGGACGATGAGGTATCACTTGATCGGTCCATCTGGTTGGTTAACGGCCACGTGATCTTTTTTCTTCTATGTTATGAACCGATCTATTTCTCATCGCCTCTGCGCATTGTATGGCCGAAATAATATTTAATTCGCTGTTGACATATAGACAGTAGGTAGACAGGCGAGTCCGTATGCGGAATTGGGTCAGGATCGATGTATTGCTCAGCCAGTAAGAAAACGACGACCGGGGCAGCGACGCCGTGTTTTCGCATGTTTGCTCTAAGTTAAGATTCTGTAGATTTGTTCGTTAGAGGTCATGGTGGTATTGTGGCATTTGCGTTTGGGGTAAGGATAGGGCTCAGCTGTTACCTGCCTCCGCCCTTTGGCGAGCTGGCATCCGTCAAGACTTAGTGAGTAGGTTTGTAGATATTATGTCTGAGTCCCACATAATCCCTGCTGGAGTAAAATTCAGCAGGGATATGCGTAAAAGCATTTCCTGACGTTAAAAAAAAGGATTGATGTATTGGTGCGCTTCACAGTCCACGGTATTCTTAGCATTTGCCGTCAACACCACTGTGTTTTCTGTACTAAGTAATATCTATTTTCTAATAAGTTTGCAGGAACCTCCTCCAAGGATCTCCAGGTATCTGCGTTTTGATAATGTCATCCGCTTATCTCGTGAGCGGTCTTCCTCGGTATTGTTTCACAATAGGGTCACCCTTATTCATCGATCGTCTGACTGTCTTGCTACATGCCCTGCCCATCTCTATTTAAGCTTTAGAGTATAGTTTAGGGCATCAGTAGCTTTAGTACCGCTTCTTATCTTTGTGTCTTATTTTATAATTTTTTCTAATATTGAGCATGCTCCGTTCCGTCCATTTGACAAGTTCCGATTTTTCTTTCTATCTTGTCTGTATATTTCCAAGACTGATATACGTAAGACATGTCTCCCATATATCAAACTTAAATATATTTTTGACTTCTTTGTCATCATTCCAGCTAAGCCCCAACCCTGAAGCGGACCCTAATCTGTGCCACTCTATACAAGATCGTTTATGCAATGACAATTAATTTACAGACTATCAATCACCGCGAGAGCAGTGTTGGCCTAGTGGCTTCATCGTGCGACTATCATCCCTGAGGTCGTAGGTCAATGGAGTATCTCCGTGCGCATTTAAAACTCGCTCGTACGGTGAAGGATAAATCTAAATATCTACGACATATGTCAGACAGATCTACTTGTCTATGAATCAGAAATTACCAAAGAAACGGATCTAATATGAGGTACCAATTATCATATAGGATTGTAGCCAATGGATTATTACAATTTGAACCCACATTTTGGGGCTATAATAACGTTTTAATGTGAAGCAAAGATCTATTAACATTTTTAGCTCATCTATTGCTACACATGTTAAAACTTTTATAATTAAAAATCAATGTATTGAGAAAAACGTTGAACTTATGATTCTGGATTTTTTCTAATAGTAGACGAACATACACTTAAAAGTGATATTTTTAATATTTAAACATCACACACATTACGAGGACAATCAGATAATTATGAAAATATGTTATATAAAGGATTTACATTCTATATAACATGAGAACTACACAGCGCTAACCAGATCCATGCAACTTCCTCACAATCGAGTAGTAAGCAATTACGCAGCACAAAACTCGTGAGGGGACTCTTTGTATTGAAGAAATCGCATGGGTTCGCCAAGCATCCGCGAATATACACTTTAAATACATATTTTTGTAGGAATAATGAAAATAATAACAGCAAAGTTTCTTAAAACTGGTAATCAAAAAATCATCCATATATTACTTACCAATATTATTAGCGTACGCAATTCTCACAGGAAGGGCGGGGTCGGAGGCCCTTGGAGCGAGTTCTGGTAAGATATACTCGGGGAACACATTGCAGTCTTGTGGTGGGAGGGACTCCACACATGACACGCATCGTGTTACACACCAGACTGCGGCCGCGCGTACACGTGCTTCAGGGGCATGGGAGAGGTATATCTGAAATTGCACGTGAGACTGTTAAGTGAAAAGTTTTCAAGTGAAAGTTCTGTTTATTTATTTCGTATTCCTACAGCTAACATAAATTATAAAAAACAAAATAATATATAAAAACAAAAATTATGTAACAGACTATATACAAAAAGGTTCAAACATTTACGAAAAGAAAAATCAATAAAAATTAAAAATTAATTATTAAATGGGTAATACCTAATTCAGCTGTGCTGTGTAATGGTGTGAAAGTAAGGGTTTGTCTGTGAGGTGTGCTCATGATGCAGAATGATGGCTATAGACATTCTTAATACTCCTTTTAAGCATATTCCAAGATATCGGTCTTCACATATAATTATCAAATCAATATATACAAAATATTATAAAAACTATTTTAAAAGAGTATGGAGTTTCTTGCCCATTCTTCTCCATATGGACTACCTTTTGGAAGGGGCAACTAGAGTAATTTTCTTTTAAATATTTTTAACTTGTAATTTTGACATTCAAAACTGCCATTTAAATAGGCCTAATTTCAATAAATGATTTGACTTTGAGGCTTAAATAGCGGTCGTTGTATGTAAATACATACTATAAGTGTCGTAACATTTGTTTTATCTGTCTAAATGACATAATATGTTCCTTAAAAAATATTCAAATGCAAATAGCTAAGTTGGTCTCATTCTGTCAAATAGTGTTTACATTGTGGTGAAAAGGGACAGAGAAAGGATTTGATAGAGACACAATACTGATTGTGTTATATCGATATTTTTAAGTCTATCAACTAAAATTCGATTTCACTGACTTACATCTCTCAGCGTTAAAAGGAACGTACAGTTAACGAACACGGAAATACTATCTGTTTAGTATGCTCCAGTCAAAGCTTTATTTATTAGCTTTAAAATACAAAAGCTTCTTATTTAAAGGTATTTTACTTACAATATAAGGCAATATTCGATCCAAAATAACTTCAGATGAAGAGTTTTTGCACAAAAGCTGTAATATCTCGAGGCATTGTAACTTTGACGTGCAGTGGTGCAAACCGCGGATACATGACGTCACCAATGACGTCATCAGAATTAGTCCTTCGCTGTCCGGACCCTGTTCAGTCTTGTCGGGTGCCTTTTCTGACTGAAGGGAATTAATTAATTAAAAATGTTATATAAATATGTAATCAATCCCGTTTATATCTGTTGAAGAAGTTCATTTTTTAATTCGTATCACAATTCAGAATGTCGCCTTGAGCGCCGTCAAATATACCAAGCCTCATACAGAAAAATAGCAAATTGCCTTTAATTGACATAACCTTTACTTTTAAAGAAAAACTTTTTAACCGTATTAAAGTTATGTATTATTATAAATTTACAATTATTTAACATAATTTTAAATTTAACCGACGTCTCGCGTGCTTTACAGCGTGCGTGGTCACGGTGACTGAAGACAAAAGGTGTTGGATGTCAAAAATACACAGCTGTAGAAAAAAGTTGCATTATCTGTATTTATTTCCCCGGAGTTGGTATTGACTAAAAGATGGAGGGTTTTGGCAGAAATGGCTCACGGTGTCCTCTATTTTTGCGGATTGTTTATCTTCAGATTTTAATAAATCATTTATAATAATACATAACTTTAATCCGGTAAAAAAGTTTTTTTTGAAAAATGTTTTGCCGCTGATATAAGTTTCGTCCTAGAATTGGCTATCGTTTGAATGAACGAAATTTTTATAAAATTCGTTTTAAATGACTTTGACGTTTAAACAACATACTAGTGTAGCAATAATATGAAGTTTTGAATGTTTAATTTGAATTTTAAACTAAAACAAAATTAAAAATAACAATTTGTATGGGTTTCTATTAGTCACCAATGAATAATCTAAAATGGTTTTTATAACATTGTCAAATAGCCCATTCTATAATTTAGGACGAGGAAGGCTGGCAAGTAACTCCAGAGCCTCATGTAGATGATGGAGCCAGAAAATCAATGTATTATGTGAAAAAACCTCTTCTTCTGTCTTAGTAACTTCTCTTACTAAAAAGCCTACTCTAAAATATGCAATTAAAATACCTCTTCTTCAAAATCGGCGACATTCACGGTCATAACCCTAAACCCTTCTTTAACCAGGGCATCGATTTCCACCTTCTGGTTATCCGTGGTCTCATCCACCAGGTCCTGGTAATTTTTAGCATTTGAGGGTTGAGTAAATATTTTGATGATGTTTTTGATGTCCTGATGTATTCTCGAGATCTTCTCATCAGCTGGTAGAATCGGTTGAGCGGAGAATATTAACATATATGGTTGGAGAAATGAGTAGAAGTACTCGGGGAATAAGCTGAAAATTTTATATTAAATAATTTATAGAGTTTTTATAGGGATCACACAAACTAGAATCCTCCCTCAAGGAATTATATTATCATACACTTTAGTTTTGTTTAAAAGGGAAGATAGTTATTTGGTTTAGCTGCAGAAGTGTGTCTAACGTCCGAACCCAATAACATATCTCAATCCAATCTATCTGAGATAGTAATATGAATCCAAATGTTGTAACAGTGTGCCAATGACCAATCGATGGAATATAATAGCCATCTGTAGATACAAGCTATCGATGGGAGGTCGTATCGGTGTCTATGGATAGACCTTTGTATGAAAATGACATTTGACGAAAGCTCGATTTCAACAGTTAATTATTTTAACAGATTTTAACTTACACCAGTTTTTTTAAATAATTAAAAAAACTGTTTGTTATGTTTTAAACATACACATGTATATTTTAATGTTCTTTGTACGGTTTTATTTACTTTATTTGGTTTACATCGATTATCAAATATGAGTGTAAACTCGGTAAAAAGGAACGACAAAGAGCATTTAATCCGTCGCCATAAATGGATTGTCTTCGTAGGGTATGGTTATTGGGATGCAGATAGGAGATCGATCACCTGTCACGGCATGATCTCAGATTGTTTTGCATTTGAGATTGTGGATTGATTATAGGGCGTAAGCTAACCACATTGGCATATTATGAGAGTTCCTACAATAATAGGCATTAATAGATTATTGAAGACTATTTACAATAGTTTCAAAGAAAAAAATACAATTTAAAAAGCCGACAACGCACTCACGAATCTTTTGCGAGTATCCATGAGCCGCAGTACCACTAATTATGTAAGCGTTTTGCTCATTTGGCGATAGCCCTATTTAACAAAAACAAGTTTTACCTTCCCTTTGCTTCATCTAAGTAAATCTCAGCACTCTTCCGATCTCCTGGATTCCTTTCAGTCATGGACAGAAGCAGCTCTTTTAGTTCTTTGGGATATGAGTTACTCACTTCCATGGTGGAAGGTCGGTCTTCTCCATTCCTATACGCGAGTAGACCAGGAAGATCTAAGGCTGGCGTACCATCGTTCCACAGTTCTAATAGAGCACAGCTGTGGGGAAAATGTTATGAAATTATTGCAACTGTGAATGATTTCTCTATAGATAACTACACATAATTAAAATCAGCTTTTTGTGCCTTGGAAACTTGTCCAGGAATCAAAACCAGGCACTCTCAGCAACGAGATGGTATATATAATAGGTTAATTAAGAAAATAAGTCTAAGGTTTTATATTTTATCTGTATAGTAGTCTTTTGTTTGACACTCTAGAATCTCTATAATATAAGCACTGCTCTATGCCAATATCAAACACATACATAACACAGCTTTAAATATGTGTAAGTTTTTACTTACATACCTATACCAAAATTCATTATTTTATTATTTTCATTGTTTTATATTTTAGGACTTACCCTGTTGAAAATATATCCATGCTAGGTACAAGTTCACCAATCTTGCAAGGGGATTCGCTCAACAATAACCCAGCCATTTTGTCATCACCCTAAAAAAAATAATGAGGTGTTTGATGCAGCTCATGAAAAATATCTGAGACTATTACTAGCCAATTCCATTAAATACCATAATAGGATTGCCACAGATAATTTCTATGCCTTTTTTGCCTGTAAATTCATTGGAGTGACAAAACTGTTATTAACAAAATAATCCTAAATAACATAATTAAAATGTAAGGCGCCATCTGTATGCAGAGCATTTTTTTTCGTTATATGGAGGGTAGAGAAAAAAAAATTTGATCAATTACAACAATTTCTAATTTTATTACTATCAATAGATAAATTATTCTAAACACATATATTCTGTTAATTTTGCCTGAAGTAATACACGATAAGGTGACGATGGTGCGTTTAGTAACTGAGACCAAAATTTCCTATAGGCAATGTAATCTAAGAATAATGGCACACGTGTTAATGCAATTAATAATAACAAAGGCGAGACGGCTGTTTATGGCCTCAGGTCTTTTCAAGATTATAAAAACAAATTTTTTATATTTTTATTTATGGCTCTGGCACGATTTGTGCATTAGCCAGCGTCAAGTATAGGATTTTTTTTTATAATTCGTACTTGTCTTTTAGAAATTCGACAGTGTCCTCTATGTACGGTTTAAGCACTCGCCCGGTACCGCACAACCCTCCCAAAGGCCGAGAACAAATTTAAATCAAATTAAAACTTGCCCTCGAACCGGGAATCGAACCCGGTACCCCTCACCTAGCTGCCACTTAATAAGACCGCTAGGCTATGAGGCCCCATAAAAACAATTACACTTAAGAATGTCGTTGTTGTCTAAATATGAATATATTTCTTCGTAATAGAGAAGGGCTGTTGCGTTATAAAGAGCAAATTAATGTATGGGGTTTATGTTAATTTTAAACCAAACTAATTTATATAATTTTTACGTTATAGAGACTGTTTCATTATAACTAATGTGTTATAAAGAGATTACATTGTAATTATGATTTAAAAAATCTCAAATCACTTTTTAATGGTATTAATAATGAAAATACTCACTGCGGGTCTATTATGAGGGTCGGGTGCCCTTACAAATCTTTCAGGTGCAAGATAGCACAGCCTTCGTCTAGATGTGTCAAAGAAATAGCTAAAGTCAGCCGGGTTGTCATCTGGGAGGAAAGTGGGTTTAAAAGATGCTATATCCGTCAAGAGGACCCATAACCATGAAGTCACCATTATGTTTTCAAGCTGTAATACATTTATACATTTCTTTAATTGTTTTTGGATATTGGACATAACAAACAACAAATTACTGTGATCATGTAACAAGCAATACAATATTCATTTATTTAAAAGATATCTACAATAATTTGCCAGTTGAACTTCTTAATTCTGTGAACAATTAATTTTTTATGTTTTCAGCTATGTCAATAATCTATTTTTTATAAATAAATATTTATTAAATTTTTGTTTATCAATTGATTTGTATAACCCAGGTTGGTTGAGAAATCTCAATTTTCCATTTAATAATGTAGAATAGTAAATTCTATGCATATCTTAACATATTACCTTAATATCCCCATGGCATATCCCCAATTTGTGCATTCTGTGTAATGCATGAAGCACTTGAAAAGTAATCCATTTTTTTTCAAGCATGGTTAGAAAGGGCCGAGTGGACATTCGGTCATAGACACTGCACTTGCAGTATTCCCTTATGAGAAAACCTGCTTTGTCTGTTAACTGAAACAGAAAATACAGACAAATATAATAATATTGAAGCTAAGAGGTAAAATAGTTTGAAAATTATGGGCCACTTAACTTCTAAAAGAATATTTGTGTTATATAGTGTTTAACAAAAGAATATATGTATACATACAATAACTCGCTGAAATGGCAAACAATTGAATGCAGAAGCAAGTTGTTCCTTAATTTTAAGTATTCTTTCCTTATGTTCAGCAAGTGGTAGTGAGGGATCATGTATTGCAAACACTTTGACAACCACCAAACCTTCTCGAGTCCTAGCTCTAGCCACCTTAAAGAATCTTGTTGAGCCAAGGCTAAAAAATATAAAGGAAATTAATATACTTTTAATAATATGTCTAAACATTCTTTCTGTATTGTACTTTGTATTGAAATAATGAGGACCAATGACGTAGGTGAAACTAAAAATTATGTATAGTATAAAGAAACCTTATAGTCAATTAATAATCCAAGAAACTGTTAATGGCGATATTAACATTATAAACCGTACCTTTGATCAAAAGATAAATCGACATGGTCGCTCAGATAGTGTTCCACTGGATAAATCTGGGATGGGGCGATACCAACAAGTTGGTTACCCATTTTGTTTCAAAGTTCGAGATGGTGAAAACTGAAAACTAAGGCGACATCGTAAACCTTTCTTCTTCGCTTTTCCTTCCGATGCTAGGAAAGTTCAAATTAAAAAAAAACTACCAATAGAATGATAAAAGAAACAAAAAATCACCACAATACATTTCAATTTTACTTGCTGCTTTGTTTAGCTTTCAGGGCCAATATTATGGAGCAAAATTAAAATGTAAATATTGCCTTTCGAGTGATCTAATCACTGTGATTGGTCAGTGGCTGCAGTCAATAATCAAGCAATATTTATCTTAAATGACAATGGACTGAAATTTTTTTTTTAAAGACTTTATGGCCAAACCAAACAAATATTAATACTCGAAATCAAAACAAGATAAAATTAAGAAGCCAGATTTAAAAATAAAACAATAGATTTATAAAAATTTCGCTGATTTCAAATACCTGTCTCCATTATTTACCTATGTATGTATGTGGGTAGTTCTCAAATCTTAATAGGTACTGAACCTTTCATCTCGATAAGACTTTTAGTTTTGGAGCAATTAATTAGTGATTGAAATTATTATACTCAAATATTATCCGATTACAACAAGTCAAACTTATAAAACTATACATTCGAATTTTAGCATCGAACCGAAAACAACCGTAGTTAAAGATAAATACTAGTGTTCAGACAGTTCTTTATCAAAAAGACAGTGACGGTATTACGTTTTGGATTATGTGTCAGCGTTATGTCAACTTCTACTTGGTCATCTTGATCCGTTTAGTTTATGGCTTCCTGTCAGTCTTCAACAAATAATCTGAATTTCGTATCCTCCCTTTTTTCTTTTATTGTGTAGTTTTTCACAGAAAATGTCTTCTAAAAGTGAAAAAGATCGAGCTAAACAGATCCAGGATCGATGTCAGAACATTCTAATCCAAATGTTAAAAGATGAGGACAATAAATATTGTGTAGATTGTGACGCTAAGGGTGAGGAAATCTTTTTTTTATTTCTACAATTTTATAGTTCAACCAACAAGTTTTAGGCGAGATTTGAAGCTTAAATTTTGAATGTAAATTTAAAATTACATATTTGACATTAATGCTGTCGTAATCTCTCAGGGTCTTTGAACTAAGAAAATACTGACTCATAATTCTTGCTATATTCAACTCCCTATTAACACTTTTAAATTAATTATTTACCAAGACTATTATTTTTTATAAAAAATGTTGATTGTAATGGCAAAACATCGTTTTCTATCTTGAACATTGTTAAATTACTTAGCCCAATTTCACATCCAGGTACACTAATTTACAATGTAACATCTGATACCAATGTGAAAGGTTAATTGAGTGTTTAATAATGTATTTTATGACTCACAGGAGGAAACCATCTATCTACATATTTTGATCCAAACATTTCTTAATTATATGCAATGTCCTGCAATGTTTTTAAATGTATGTATTTAAAATAAAATTCTCACAATGTTTATCTGGTTAGATTTTTATTACATTAATCTTTAGAAAAAACTAGATCAGCCTTCTACAAAAATCAAACTATAAAAGATCTATTACCTAATTTTCTATCATTAAATACCCAAGAGAATGATCTTATTAGACAATATGTATAGTAATGTAAAAAGGTAGCAATTACATATAATGATACTATTCTCACTCTCAATAATTGTTTACAATACTGTTTTTGATAACTTAATTTCATTATAATAGCAATAAAGATAAAAATATTGGGTGTACACTATAATTTTTTTTTTAATGTTACTGCTCTTTATTCTTATTTTTTTTTTATTATTTTATTAAATAAATCCATTCTAATCTATGTTGTATTTGATTAGGTCTGATATTATAAGTCATTTTATATCCTGTTTTCATTGTAAATTATAATGATCAAAGTCATAACAATCAACTTTTAAATGGTAAAAGGTATACAAATAAGCGTAATTAAAACAAAATGATTAACTTTATTAAGGTTGTGATAGTTTATATTACAAAATATTATTGAAGGTAGGTAGAAATAAAAGCATCTTGTATGAAATTATTCAATGGCGTATTAGTATTGAAACAAGAACCTTCCATATATGTATTCCAATTCCAAAGCAGTCATAACAATGATGGGAATTCTTCCCCCTCAGTTTTATAATTATACTGGGAATTACCTCTTACTTACCCATATATTGCCTTATAGGGCTGTTATAAATTATTCATTAGTTAAACAAATTCCTTAATTATAGTTCACTTAAGTAACTAAAATCTGATGGATATATTGTACAAACTAGTACTACTATTATTTTATAAATGTATCATGTAGGTGTTTTTGGAATTCAAAGTTTTTTTAGTCAACATTTTTTTGATGACAGGACCACGTTGGGCATCATGGAACCTTGGTATTTTCTTATGCATAAGGTGTGCTGGTATCCATCGTAACCTAGGTGTTCATATATCCAAGGTGAAGAGTGTCAATTTGGACTCATGGACACCAGAACAAGTGGTAAGTAGATTGCTTGAATTATATAATAACCTATAATCTTTGGCTTCGTTATATTATCTTATATAGTTTTCATTATGTTTAAATTGAATTTTCTAAACCACTGTATTTTGACGCTAGCAAGAGGCAAGCAATTGGGATGCAGGCAAATTCCCAAATTTACTAAGCCAAAATTTAAAAACTTGTGTAGATGTACTTACTAAAAAGCACAACGCCATTTAATAATAATCCATATGCAGGTATCACTGCAACAAATGGGAAATTCTCGTGCAAGAGCAGTATACGAAGCAAATCTGCCGGACTCCTTTAGACGGCCACAAAATGACTCTTCACTTGAGTCATTCATACGGGCCAAATATGAACAGAAGAAATACATTGCTAAGGAATGGGTGCCACCACAACTTCCTAAAGTGAATTGGTAAGAGATAGTTGTTTTATTGTAGTTTAAAATATTTATTTAGTACTATCAAACTAGAAGGTCGTATTTCGCAATATATGGTTTCTGCATTGGCTGAAAACGTGACGAAATATTGAGCAATACAAAAAATATTTAATGATTATGACTCTATATATCTTACTTAGTCTATATTTTAGATAACTAATAATTGTTTCACTTGTAATAACATGTTACATGGTTTTTTGTGCTAGTTTTATTGCAATTATTTATTTTTATGGTAATGGTTGCAAATTTTATAGTTGAAAAAATATTTATTGATTAAGGAAGTAAAAGTATTAAGACACCAGTAAAGGTGTTAGACAATATTGTTTTTGCATAATTTTGATTGAATATAGTTAGGCTTCTATAACTTTAAACCAGGTTGTTCCTGGTTTAAAGTTGTAGAAGTTATTATATGTTATTATTGTTTGCCGAAATCGAACCGAAACGAACGAAAACGAAATAACATACAAGCCATAGATGCTTTTGACGTATGTTAGTTTTATAAAAATTAAAAATAATCCTTTATGTATATATATATATTTTTATTTAAAATTAATTATTAAATATATTATAAAAAATAGTATTTATCTGTATTGTATTGTTAACTAATGTCTTATAAATATAATTTATATTTATAGGGATAAAGAGATAGATGAAGAAATAGATAGACAAAAGAGGAAAAAGAAAGCGACCACTTCCTCTCTGGGACCATTGCCCGCGCCATCTGTTGATAAAAAATATAACGTAAGTAAAACTATATAATGTTTCTAACCTTTATTAAAACGTGATAATAATCTAATATTTAAAATTCTCGTGTCTCGGTGTTTGTAGTTAAACTCCTCCGAAACGGCTAGACCGATTCTCATGAAATTTTGTGTGCATATTGGGTATGTCTGAGATGCGGACATCCATTTTTCATCCCCTTAAATGTTAAGGGTAGTCCACCCCTAAATCATTTTTTTTTATTATTATTTTTTATGATACAGCATTAAAACCCCTATTTGTTATTATAAATGATATGCATGGCAAAACGACGTTTGCCAGGTCAGCTAGTTATTCATATATTAGTTACAAAAACCTAAGTCATAATTATTAAATTTCAGAAATCAGACGTTATCCCCAGTATACCTAAACCCAAATCGTCAGTCAGTCCCAAGTTGAGCAGAAATACACCAGTTGAAATCAAACCGAGTAATGGTGCAGCTGATCTGCTGGGTTTGGACACTGCCATGCCCTCGACCAAACCAGAGCAGAAGTCTACTAACGATGATATTTTCTCAAGTTTCTTCTCGGCACCAGAAAAACCGGCTGAGGTATGTATGTTTTATTATAATTAGTTCGTGAAAAATAATTAAATAAAATGACAAATATAAGTTACAAAATCTGGTATCACCTTTGCTGCGCAACAAATGTTTTGTGTGTATTATCATATGCATATGTCAGTTAATTTAAAAAAAAGCTCTTCCGAATAAGGGAGTGTTCAAGTATTACGTCACACAATTTTTGGAGATTATTGACCCCCCCCCATGTAACGCGCCGTAACGTTTTTCTGTACCCAAGTACAGTACTCTAGTGACTCTTTATACCTAAAAGTTACCATTATGTGGTGTTAAGTACTGGAAGTCGAAAATAATGTTAACAATAACGCGTAATTCAATCCCCCGCATCGTAACGTTTTACACATTGGACCCCCCCCCCCAAATTCGTTACGTAATATTTGAACGCTCCCTAAGTAGCCTTTTACACAAAGTATATTAATTATGAATAAACGTAAAATACTTTATTCAGACGTCTCAGATTAAAGTCCTTTAAAATTAAGTGTAAATAGGCTTTACAGCCAGTATCGGGTTGGAATTAATAATAAGTCTGAAAGTAATTAGTATGTTTTCTTCGAAATATATGACTCTCTTATAAAGAGCAATATCCTATTTCAGGTACCGCAAGAACAAAAATCAGATTTGAAAACAGAAGAAGAAAATTTCTTCAAACAATCTGCACCTACTGAGAAAGAAAAGTCTAAACTTACTAAGGATAGCATATTAGCGTTATACAGTCAAACACCTATGAACCAGTTTAATCCAGTACCTCAAATGCAACAGATTCCAGGTCAACAAATGCAACAGATTCCAGGTCAACAAATGCAACAGATTCCAGGTCAACAAATGCAACAAATTCCAGGTCAACAAATGCAACATATACCAGGCCAACAAATGCCAGGTCAACAAATGCAACAAATTCCAGGTCAACAAATGCAACATATGCCAAGCCAACAACTACCTGGACAACAAATAACAGGCCAACAAGCTCCTGGCCAGTTCTATCAGCCATATATGATGAATGGTATGCAAATGAACCAATTTCAGCCAGCTAGCCAATTTCAGTATCAAATGCCACCGCAGCCACAGTTTCAGACACAGCCAAACTTTTTCAACCAGCCCCTATCGCAACAGTTTGGCAATCTTAATTTAGGTCAAGGTTTCCCAAACGCATTTCCTAACCCCAATGTTGCCAGTAATTCGACGTGGCAATAATAAAAATAGTTTTTTTTAATGGCAATACTTTTTGAACATGGCGTTTTGGGCGATTAAAGTAGCATGGCATCTCCCGATTAATGAAATATGTTTAAACATTAAAAAATACAAGATTAGTGCATTGTTACACTTTATAGTCTTAATTCTGTCTATTCATATTTAGTTACAACATTGCGCAAACTTATTTTCGAGTTTAGTTTGGGAGATTCCGTTAGGTTTTAGTTCGGTCAAATCGCACATACGCCTTGAGACATTTCGTTAATCATAGACAATAATTTCATTCAATAGATAGAAAATGTAATCTAGTTGCCTTCAGGCAGATTAAAATTATTTCATAAAAATGCAGTCCTAATTGTTCAGTATGAGACGACAATGTTGAAATGCCAATAATACAGACATTCCTTTTAGCTGAATATATGAGTCTATTATACTAAATTATTGGTCTCTGACAAATGAATACAAATCATTACCGTCGAAACTTGTCATCAAATTTAAATCCTAATATTTTTGCCTACCGCCGTAATGTAACAAAACAATATCACTTTTACAATTTTAGAAGAGGAGTAGTCTTTGACATCAAAAATTACACATGATGTATGCCCAACCCCATAACATCTTGCCAAGTTTAACAATTTGACATCTATTGAAGGGAAAGGAATGTGTATAACTGAGTATATTGTTAAACTTTACTGTACACCAAATGTATCAAAAGTGTCAGAATTAGCAATTGAAATGCTTGTTTTGATGTCTTCAAGTACGTAAGCCGACTAATTCCTAATTTGTCACTACTGTCAAAATATATGAACAACCGTATTGGGTACTTTTAGGCGTATTTGGGGAGTCTAGCGTGATAAGCATATTTGACATTGCTGCTTAAAACTACATCAAATCATATCTTCTAGTTTAAGGTGTGTCGTAAATTGTTTTAGTAGAGAATTTATTTTTTTAAAGCACTTTTTTTCTACATTCATTATTTACACGATTATTTTTGTTTTAAAATTATTCTTATATTCGTGGTTTAGCATATAAGTTTTCCTAGAAAAGATATTGTGCCCATAAGTATTTATTATCATGAACGCATTTTGGTGCTGTCAACTTTTTTTTCTAATGTTAGTTCGTACGAAATCGAAGAGTTAATAAACTGTCTTATAAAGTAGATGATTTCGCATTGTTATCTTTTAGTTTATCTTATAACATTAATGTTCATAGATAAGATCTTGTGAATACTGTGATTTTCCATCTCAAGATATCATTTCATGTTTACTAATTCAATAATATATACATTCTAGTATTGGTCACATTAAGATTACTAAAATGCAAGAATATTGTGTACATCGGCTTTCGCTATTTCAGAAAAATCACTTTGATAACGCTATCGAAAACCTGCAATATTTGAGAATATTTTCAATATTATGTTAAATTTTTATTTCACTAATCTTGTAGCTAAAACATTATCATTGTTTGAGGACCTTACCTAATATGAAAAATGTGGGTTTGTCATTTTATTTACGATTAAAATATACTTTTAAGCTAACATAACAAATTATGCACTATTATATTTCACATCCTTTCAAGAGACAATAAACACGTTGCTTGGGAGCGAGAACTTACAATATTAAGTACTTAATACCTACGTGTGGTATATCCCCTTGTTTATAAACGTACAATAAACCTCTTCAAATATTTTGCCCTTAACTCTTACCGTCGCGTCATTTTGCAATCAAATAAACTGTATAAAATATTATTTAGCCGTTATAGGGCTTAAAGTACGTTTATGAATAAGACTGGTGACAGGGAGCTGATGTGTGCCGTGCCTCGCGTTTTTTTTTTGTTTTAATAAAAACGTTGATATAATTGTAACAAGACTGTCTGTCATATTGGCAAGATTTGTCTCGGAAATTGTACTTTTGGTTTTTGAATAAATACATAATATTGTCCTCAATGTGTAAATTTTAATTAATTCTTCCTAGTTCCTGTTCATATAATATAATAGTACCTGGAATTTGGCATTGAATTATGTTTTAATCAGAATTATTATCATGTTGGATGATAATAAACCTAGCTAAATACGAGTGGATTCCTATAAAATGTTTTTTATTAACCTATATTTTCTTTTCTGATAAGATAAATGGATCCTTACATAGGACAAGTCAACAACTAAAGTGTAATTTGTTCAAAATGATGATATTAATTTATCCCTAATGGTAAAGGCTAAGGAAATTAATTGTTCAACAACTTATAGTGACACAGAAAGATGCACTCTGTATATACTTCACAAAATATAGTTAAATTTTAAAACTGACAAATGACATTTCGAGTATAACTTCGAGGTAAACAAGTAGTGGATAGAAATAGTATACAGTAATTTTAAAAATAAGAAGTTTATATTCCATTTATAGTGATTGAAATATTTTAAACTACAAATATGAATATTTGGTAAGTAAACTAGAGTAAATTTATAATTATAAGGCCGTTAATTGTTGTAACTTGAAAGTAAATGTAAATGTGCCAATCACCGATTGCGATTCACTCATTGTATTTTCGCGCGCGCAGCCATGTTGACAGAAGAACAGCTGTTATGCGTGCAACAGAAAGTGAAATAGTAGATAATTTAGCGTTTCTTAATACCGTCATATAAAATAAAAATAATGTTTGATAAAACAAACAATCCTTTGGTCGTAATATATTTTTAAATTTTACTTAACTACATTGGCAATGTTGTAAAATATTATAAACGCAATGGCTTGTGGAAAACAACAACCGGACGACATTTTCGTTTGTGATGAAGAATTTGAAGCTAAATGGAGCAGGTTTTCCGACTGGTTGCATTGTATTTGTGTTGTTACATTCGATTTGGAACTGGGGCAGGCTATGGAAAGAGTATATCCGCCTGGTGTGCAATTATCTGATCAAGAGAAATGTAACATTTGTTATTTAGCATTCCCGGATTCAAACTCAGGATGCATGGGTGATACTCAATTTCACGTGCGACTGCGTTCACGTGCTCCACTAACACCGCAACAGTTGATTTATAACGAGGACAGCGTTTCTACGCTCCGAGCAGACCCAACGCATTACTGGGGCTTCGTTTATTTTCGTCAAGTCAAGGATTCGACCTTGCCTCGGGGCTACTTCCAAAAGAGCATTATTTTGCTTACGCGTTTGCCCTTTATTAACCTGTATTACAAAGTGATACAGCTTATAGCTCCTCGACATTTTGAAGATGGTGAAAGCAGCTTGGAAGCTGCATGCCATGACATAAATAGATGGCCAGAGTTGAATGCGGGTCAAAACATTCTATTGCCAGTCTTGGGCTCTGTTTTTCAGTCGTATATTCCTAATCAGCAAACTGGAAAGGTTACAAGATCAGATATTGTGAAACAAGTGCATTCCCCCAATGTTCCACACATAATAGTATGTATTCAAGATGTTAATGTTTTTGATGCTCTATCAAGTTTAATATCTCACCTGCATTTACTATGGGAGCTAGTATTGACTGCCGAACCCATAGTTGTTATGGCCAGTTCACCAACAGAATGTTCAGCTTTAGTCCAAGCATTGACCTACTTGATACAGCCACTTCCATATTCGGCAGAATACCGACCTTACTTTACAATACATGATAGTGAATTTAAGGAATTTACTAGAAAACAGTTCAATCCACCCTATGTAATATTAGGTGTGACAAATCCATTTTTCACTAAGACATTGCAGCACTGGCCGCATACAATCAAACTAGGTGATTCAACCCCTGTTAAAACTAAGTTGAGGAAACTAGGAAGTATTAAACATTTAGATTCTGCACCAGGGGTATACACTCAGTACAAACCTTATTTAGAGAAAGATAAGGCAATTATCAAGAAGTTGCATAATGGAATAAGGACAGATCGTCCTTCTGAAGTTCAGACAGCAATGGTTAAAAGGCATTTACTAGAACTAACACAAAGCTTTATGATCCCACTTGAACGTTATATGGCATCCCTCATGCCATTGCAGAAAAACATATCTCCGTTTAGATCACCTCCAGTACCTAATCCATTTAATCCAGAAGATTTTTTCACATCTCTGCAGCAAGCAGGTCCTCAATTGACATCTGGCATTAAAGGTGACTGGATAGGATTATATAAAAATTTTTTTAGGACACCAAACTTTAGCACCTGGTTTCATGAGCGTCATAGTGATTTAACAAATAAATTACAAGCTTTGCAATTAGAAGCCTTAGCAGAAAGTGACTTAAAAGAATGGTCAGTCGGAAAGAAAGAGGTTGAAATTGTTGACATGGTACTTAAACTGCGTGATGTGTTAAAAAATAATCCCCCAGTAGCAGACAACACACGAACATTACTGGCTCGGAGGTTAGATGATTTAAATTGTGTTCTTCAAGATGATATGAAGGCTATTTTAAATGCGGCAACGTGACACACATCTTGCTGCACCTCGGAACTGCGAGAGTGCAGCATTCATCTACGGCTCTCGTTTATTGCTTCATGTGTATAGTCCAGCCAAAGTTAAGGACAGTGCAATTATTCACAATAATAATTAGATCCCAACGTAAAATATTTTTCAATTAGATACTCAAATAGATTTATGTGGAGGTATTTAGAATTATCTACTACAAATTTAGTTGATATGAGAATTACTTTAATTTCTGTTAATAAATTAAAGTTATGAATAAGATTCTCCCCTCCATACCTTGTAGTATAATGTTAACCTCTTGTATATATTATTAGATGTCTGTGTGTGTTGTGTTTATTGTGATATCATTTTTGTTTTGGGTAACTCTGCTTAGATTAAATTCAATCTATCAAATCTTTCCTCACCATATGAAGACTTAGAACGCAACATTGACGGAATTGTGATTTACACAGAAGTCACCATTATAAATAAAGTGAAGTGAAGTTAGTTCTAAAATGATGACAATTTATTTGTACAACAATAAATTAAAAAATGTGTTAATTTAATGAGGCCAAACTTAATAACAGTTTAGTGTGCTTAGTAAACAAATATGATATTCTAATGAGGTCAAAAATTCTCAATTTCACTAGTGTGTTATAGAGAAATATATTTTATACAGCACTGTGCAATTATATTTTTACTCTTAATGTAAGTTAAATATTCCTGGTATGTCTATAAAATATGTAATGTATTTGTAAAAGATCTTATGTAATACTGCACTGAAGAATGTTTATTTAAGTATCATTTGCTCAATCATTAACAGATGGATCAAAACTTATACTCTCCACTATTTTCGTGTAAATGCTATAAATATCATGTAAGAGGAATAAATATTTTAGTCTTAATTATATAACTAAAATACACAACAATATGACATGCTTCTGCCTAAATATGGCTGCAGCTTAGTCTGAAAATTTTGCTACTTCCATGTATTCTATGTGTTAATTATGTTCAACCTAAAAAAAATAGTTTAACCAGCCATAATAACTAAGTTATTGACCAGTAAATGTTTACAGAAAATTATTTCTCAACAAAACTGAACTATGTAATTTTAAATAATAAAATGCTGTCAATTTTTAATAAATTCTTTTATTATCTAATTGTGCTACCTGTACCAATATGGAACATATGATCGGTTCAGGTGATAAAAATGATCTAGCAAGCTTTGACATGGAGTAAACAAGTCATCAACTTGACAGATCTCAGAGTGCCAATTAAAATAACTTAAATTAACAGTCTATGTACAGAATTCACAAGATAGGTAGAGTTGTTTATAAATGTACACAATTTAATACAATTTTGTTTGTTTATAAATGTACTTGATCTAATAGTTATAGAAATGTAAGTTAAGGAACAATATAATAAGGTTTCATTAATATAATATATAAGATTTTAAAAATAAGAGTGACTTATACAATTAGAATATACTTGTGAAACAATTGCATAACATTATTTACTTACTACATTTTTTTAAATTATCTTGACTACATTTATAAACAACCTCTGGGTTCTATTACAACTAAATCACATTTTCATATATCTAGCTTTGCTCCATATATTATCATTATCAGTGAGGAGGGTGTAAAGGCCTGCTAATGTAAGCCCAGCAGCTGCTCCTAAGCCCATTGAGCGCAAACCAGCAGTACTTTTATATAAAACACCTGTAGCTGTGGCAGCTATAAATGTATTTGCAGTATCTTCTTGGTCCCTAATCCAAGTTACACCCAGGGCTATACTTGAATAAAATGAAGCTAATATGCCTAAGGTACAGCCAGTTGTTGTGCCTGAAACAGATTTTAGTTTTGAGCAATTAAAAAATATTTAGCAGATTTGTAATTAGCATACAATTTAAAGGCAATTTCAATACCTTAACAATTTGAGAGATAATATAATCTCATAAGACTTTTTTTATGAATTATATGACTCAATTAGTTTTACCAAAATATTAATTATTTCTTATAAAAAGACAAACCTTGCTTCATTATGTAGTTTATAAGCTGTGTTCTTCTTACTTTGCCAATTTGTCCAGCTAATGTTGTCGCTCTTAATCCTTTGTAAAGACCAGCCATGCCTCCCAAACCTGAAAGGAAAATTTAATTAATATACAAAGGAGTATGATTGAGAGAAAAATGATGATGAGAAAATTTTAAGCTCATTCCCAAACAAAGATAGAATAAGTTTTTAGTAGTTGTATTTGAAATCACACAATTCCAGCATACTGTAAACTAAGTAATCAATAACAAAAGTTATGTAAAGTCAATGTTTGAGGTTATGTTCACACTGCATATAATTCATAGCTTACCTGATCCAGTCATGAAAGACATTCCAATGATTGGTAAAGCTACGTTTGATCTTCGTGCTGTTGAGGCCATATGGCTCTCATCGGGATATAGAAACTCTGGTTGCATTTTAGGTATGTAGTTGGGATCAAAGTTTAAATAGGGAGAAAGATTTGCACTGGCCTGATTATTTTGGGTTTCATTTTTATTAATCGGTAATATATCTCCAAATAAAGACATTTTCGTTGTTTAATTCACTAAAATTAAACAAAACTGTATTCGTTCGTGATATTGGAATCACGCAGAAATTTATCGTGAAGAACTGTCAAATAGAATGTCACAAATATAATATTTGAATCTCAGAGTGAGAGATGTCATCGTTGTATTATTGTCTATTATTTTTTTATTGTCAAGGACCTTTGTCCTAATGACAGTCGAGGGTTGCCAAATAAATATTCCTTGAAATTTTAAAATCACAATTCTAAAAATTCCCTCCAAAAGGGAAGGGTTTAGTTCCTTGTTCGTCAGCATCGTGCGTTATATTTTTATTCCAATACAGTGTAGAATTCCCGAAGTAACGAAATGCATTGCATTATTGGTAAAGTCAGGGGGTGTCGGTTTAATTTTCTAAATAGCCGACTCCTTGAACGGTTTTTATATAATTTGAGTTGTTTTATTTACAAAACAGATGTATAATTTTTTCCTCATTATTTATTTTATCTTATGACCAATATTATTTGATTTCTACAGTGAAGAGAGGACCCCTGAAGACGTCCGCAAAGTAATAAAAACTGCGAAGTTACACGAATCCGAACTAACCGAAATTACCCAGATTCTTAGATTCCCAGACGCCAGCCAACGCAATAATAACTTAAGGCTTATGCTATTAGATAATAATATATTAAAAGATATAGAAGAGGGCAATCCCATTGTATTTAAAGGTATTGTTTAAACGTATTAAATATGTAGTTTATTTATTTTCAAGCAAATCTAATCCAAAATGATGATTGTTTTGCTTGAAATCCAACCCTGGATCTTCGGGGAAATCGCATTGAATACTCACTTAGGTTTTGAGCAATTAAGCCATGCAGTCGAAAAGTCTTATTTTAAGATAGCATATTAAAATGAAATAGTTATGATATTTGTATAGTAAGCATTGAAAAGTTCCTTACTAAACAAGGTTTAGAAATTTGTAAGAAGAAATTATATTTTCAGGGGATCCAGACGAGAATGTGGTACTATGTACAGATGATAAAACATACGACGTCAAAAAAGCAGAGACGTCTAACAGCTTTTTACTCGTACCCAACCTACTTTTCGCGGCTTCCACAGGTCTCGACGAAACAATCGCAAATAATTCTATGGAAGATTCTGATTCATCTTTCGAAAGATCCAATACTAGTTTGAACATATCCAACGATTCTGATGATAAACCACCCAGAAAAATTGTAAATAAAGACATTGTTAACACATTCTTCACTTATTACGAATTGAAACCTTGTAAACCGCGTCTTTCAAAACTCTCGAAGCTTCTAGAAAGTACTACATTTCAGGGTTTAGAACTCGAATATAAAATAGATAAATCGAAATTGCTAGATTATAAAGCGATTTTGGATAAGGTCCAGGCGTCTCGTGTAGAATTGGATGAGGAGTTGACAAATATACAAGCGATAGAGGTCGATGGGCATTATAGGTTGTTAGAATTTGATTATGAATTTCGGGTCCTTTCGTACATGTTGGACCTCATTGAAGAGAATTCCTGGCCTTTGGACAGAGTATCTAAAGAAGTCACATTGGATAGCTTAAAAGATTTGGCTCCGATGTGTGTTTTGGAAGCAATGTTTGGTTTTTATACACTGAAAAGTGCCGAAGAAATGGGCGTCCAATACTATAGGTATAAAGAGGATAAAGTGTGTAGATTTTTAGCAAGAGTTCTCTTAAGAAGTGCTGGTAGATTCAATTTGTTTGAGTTTATGCAAGCATGGAGCGATTCGGTACCTGAAGGAATGACAACAAACGTATGTATTATATTTTAATGTGTTTATTTAAAAAAGTGCGTGCGTATAAAGACACATGTCAGAACTTAAACTTCTTTGGCAAGCTAATTTTTAAGTCTTGTTCATATTTATATAAATCTAAAACTTTAGATTTCCGAGACTTGGAGCCTGGAGGGCTAAAAAAGGAAGATATGTTAGGAATTTAATTGTCATTAAAATATTAAGTGTCGAAAATTAATACAAATACCTAATAATTTTGTTCTTCAATCATAAAAACACGTGGCATTTTAATTTACAATTCGTCATTTGAGATTTAAATAAATTATTTTGCATAAAATATAAAATGCGAATATTTAATAAATTCTTTTTACGAAATTTTCTTTTTATAAATAGAATTTCTATAAGGTTATCCTTCTAACTCTCTCTCAATCGCTCTCTCCCTTTTCTTTGACAAAAACGCTGCAAATCTTCGTGACGTCCGTAAAAATTTTACCCTCATGCGCCTAAAGAAGTTTCACTTCAAAAAGTTTAATACGAAATAGACTTACTTAGAAAACACAGTAAGGAACTTTCTTATGACCATACCCTTCGACTATTCACCATCACATGGAACAAAAATGTATAGGAAAATGTCATCGTCGTTGGACAATGGAAGGGACCCATCATTTTGCTTGTTCAAGTTATTTTTTCTTACCAAGTTTTGTAACACAAAAATTATGTATTTTTTTAGGAGTCACTTCTATCGGGCATAGCCTTAATAGACAAAAATGTCACTCCGCAAGTAATTTGGGGTTTCTCCGAGAATGAACTGCCGGAAGATATCAATGAGAGGTTCAGGATTTTATTTCACACAAAACCCAAGTGGACGGTTGACGAAATATCTCCATACATACAGTAAGTTACCAGGTTTCACACTAGTCGCGTATAACGCTGTGTACTGACAACTTCACATGTATAGTTTTCAATATAAATTTCTAAACAATCTTATGAATGTAAGCGTGGCATACAATAAAATTATAGACTCACGTTGGTATTTAAAATTCGCTGTATTGGTAATATGTAGTTGCCTAATGGCCGCTATTTGTTACATTGAAAGTTGAATGATATTAATGGCATTTCATTTTTTCAAAGATTCTTTTTAAATATCAGAATTTTTTTCTAAATGTAAGTACGTTTTTGACTGTGTATCTAGGTATATGTTTTCATTTTGAAATACATATTTTAATCTCTTATACATGATAAATAATAATACTAACATTTAGGTTTAACTAAAGTACCTACCATTGATGTAATTTAAGTAAATTATCTCTCTAAAGTTTTATTATTTTTAAAGGTCATATGCTACAGAGAAGCTGAACGTCAACGCTTTGCTGACGAAACATGCACGTGCGTCCACCCAAGATGGCGTCCGTGTATTCTCCGCCAAACACATGAATTAAGCTGTCTAGAAAAATAAATAAAATTTCTTAATTTTAGTTTTATTTATACCTATTTATGATTTATGAATGAAAGAATGAATAATGATAGAACTTACTAATTATAATACATTTAAGGCATCTAACGGCGTTAATAAAAAAAATTATGTTTTAAAACGCCTTATTGATAAATAATTAGTAAAGGTTTGTATTGCCACGAAAATTGTATCACTAAAGGGTTTTTTTATGGCTCTTACACGATTTGTGCATTAGCCAGTATTGTCTTTAAAAATTCGACCGTGTCCTCCATGTACAGTTTAAGCAGTACCGCACAACCCTCCCAAAGGCCGAGAACAAATTTTTAAATTAAATTAATACTTGCCCTCGAACCGGGAATCGAACCCGGTACCCCTCACCTAGCTGCCACCTTATAAGACCGCTAGGCTATGAGGCCCCTCACTAAAGGGTTACCCTTATTATTTTTTTTAAGGGAGCGCACAATTTCTATAGTCTATATTTACTCTATGACATATTTAAGTTTTTCTCTTGTCGCTGCTTTCGCTTGGGCGTTTAGCGCCATTCATAATATACTTTTATTTGTTAGGTTTATTCTCAATTTATGACAATCATATCATATCGTATCGAACTATTCACATTCTTAAATAGGATGAGAGAGAGAGTGATGAAAGAGATGCTACTAGGCGAAGTTTTTATTTCTTGTTTTTAAATCGCAACCATCCAATTGTTTTATATACTTCTAACCATAGACCAACTAAATGCGAATACTTTTTATCAAATGTTCTGCATATTAGATCTATATAAAAAATTACAGCTTTTATTGTTACAGTTACAATATTTTTATATATAATGATGGCTTCAAGTGCTTAGGAAATTCCCTGGATAGTGAATACAGATGAATCTTTCAAATAATTTGCAGGATTGCTTTTGTGCATTGCTATATCGTCTTGTCACTGTTATGCTAACGTGTAGTTGTCGTTTAAATGAGCTATAAAGCTATATTATGTGGTTAGTTAGTAATTAAAACATTGTTTTCATTTAAAATAAGTTTATTTAGAAGTCTTATATCTATAAATGTATTTCTTAATCTAACACAGCCACATAATTCGTAATTTTGCCAGATAAGAAAAGACTAGAGATCTGTTAAAATACAAAACAATATTCTTGTTATTAATATAGAATACAATAAACTTGAAAGTATTATAAATATTAAAATGTGACGACATAGTTGTAGTTACTGGATTTGGGCTGATTAATTATATTTTATCGTTGCATTATAAACTTGTCTTTGGTATCGCAATATTGTCTATGATTTTTGAATGTTTTTCTTGAGTGTCATCAGTTGGTCCCACATTTCGTTCGGTAAATCTTCACCCACTTCTTCCTTAAAGTATTTTTCTATCGCGTCAGCCTGAAAAAATATTTTTATGTAAATAATATTTCCAATAGCTGGCCAATGTCGGCACACTGATACTTAAGAAAAATATAATACAAAATTTAATGTGACGAGCACTTATAGGCATACATAACAAACACGAAAAGAAAAACAATACATCGAAATCATAAAACTACAGGAAAATCGATTACAAAGCGTGACAAACTATGGAACCTTAGACTTTTCATTTGACTTCGATTTTAACAGCTATATATATATATGCAACCATACAACATTTTCTGTTAGATATAAATATAACTGTCGTTTAGTATCGTAAAAATCAAACCGCTAAGATTAATTTATTAAAAAATCTTTTCAAACTCTCCTTACAGATATTTTTAGTTTATTATTTCTCTTGATTTTGTATTATGTGCTAATAGGATGGAGAAACAAATGAACCTACCTCTTGCAACCAGAAGTCCTTAGGAATGTTAAACAATTCGTTCATATTGATGTCACCAAGGTTACTACAGTTAAGAGCTCCGGGTTTTGGCACGAAACCTAATGGTGTCTCCACGTGACACTGCTCATCATCACATCTGCGCAAAACCCAGTCCAAAACGCGGGAGTTCTCACCGAAGCCAGGCCATAGGAATTTACCCTAAAATAAATAAAAAAACTATTATTTAGAAACTCCGGACATTGGCTTGATTTTGTAATAATTAGATTAATAATCTTTAACAGCTTTTGATGGTATAAAAAAACCTTTTTAGGTTTGGGCCTCAGATTTCTGTATCTGTTTCATGATATAAATCTAAAGGATAAGTAGGTGATCAGCCTCCTGTGCCTGACACATGCCGCGTCGAATGGGTCTAAGGCAAGCCGGATTCCAAATTCCGGATTCAAACGCAAAGAAAACTCATAGACAGAAAGTCCATTGGTGCCCAGCCGGGGATCGAACCTACGACCTCAGGGATGAGAGTAGCACGCTGAAGCCACTGAGCCAACAGCCCTCGATGGTATAATTATTTGAAATTTTGCAAATGATTTTGAACGATTAAATACTTCTTAAACTATTTAGATATACCTGTTGGTCTTTCCTGAACCAGTTAACGTGGAAGATCTTAGGCATCTGGCGACCAGCTCGCGGCATCGACAGCCAATGTTGGAGATACTCGCCAAAGTTGTAACCGAAGAATGGCCGCATTGCGAACGGATCGTGCATTACCACTTTTCCCTGCAATTAATCAGAATATTGTCAAAGATCTTAAAATTATAATTATGGTGTCTAGGACTTAGACCAAGAAGGTAAATTTTATGCCAAGGAACGATTAAAAAGAGGAATAGTTATTGTTCCCATATTCCTCCGAAACGATCAATTCTTATGAAATTTTTTATGCATATTTAGTAAGTTTGAGAATCGGCTACTATCTATATTTCAAACGCCTAAGTGATAATTGATGTCCACCCCAAAATTTTATTTATTATTTGTAGACTATTTTATTATTATACAGCATACAAAAATACATACAACCCTTAACTTTCACTTATCTACGATTAGCCCTTACTTTTTATTTGTATATTAAAAACAATTGACTTAAACTCTGAGGTTTATATAGAGAAAAATCACAGAAAAACCTAAAAACATTTCATTCCGGAAAACCGAACAGTCTTTGGGGTCGCATATCAAAATGTTCCTTGTTGGTATGTACTAAAGATGTACGCTAAGTAAAATCACATTAAGGAGAAACGAAGTTCGCGGGGGGCAGCTAGTTAGGTATAGAATCCTGCGTTGCCATTAAAACTCCAGTTTGAATTTTGAAGGTTTAGAACGACATCTTGCAATGTTCCAAAAACAGTATTTAGAAAACACCAAAACTTTGAAGGTTTAACTCACAGCATATTCAGCGGCTGCAGTCGACTCCGATCTCATGGAAGCCCCAAGGAAGACTCCATGAGCCCAGTCCCGGGCTTCGACAACTAGTGGAACACCCGCAGGGCGCCGCCCGCCCAACAATATCGCAGAAATCGGTACACCTTCCGCACTCTCCCAATCTCCATCTATCATCGGACAATTGGCCGCTGGTGTGCAGAATCTGAAGATAAATAATTATATGAGAAATTTTAAGTGTGCTTTTCAAATTAAAAGTCTCGCAAATTCGTTAAACCGTGTTTGTTATTCAAATTGATTAATAAAAATAATTACCTAAACATAATAAAAATAATTAAATATTAATAAAAAGAAAATTTAAACAAATTTAAAAAGTTCGGGCCCTGTGGCAGTGTACCTTTAACTCTGGCAGCATTTCCTCGCTGTATTGCAATACTTATTCGTTGAGTGAGGAAAGCACCTAATTTTATTAATTTATATACACAGAAACTATAATAATAACCATAAACAACAATAGAAACAACATCGGGTAATATATTGTATGGATAATTAATCTGATCTTATTTTGTATTTCTATTATGTCTTATCGATTATAATACCTTGAGTTTGGATGCGCAGCTGGCGTCTTCTTGGTCTGATCCCAAGCCTGTCCTTTCCAATCTGTAACACCTTCAGGGGCCGCTCCCATTCCCTCCCACCACACACCACCATCTTTAGTCTCCGCGACATTCGTGAATACTGTGTCTTTGAATACTGACTCCATGGCAATTGGATTCGTTGACGCCGATGTACCTTTAAAACAATTGTATTCTTTAGAGGCATCATCATCATAATGATGATGAAGAAATTTTTTTTTTCTCTCTGCTAATTGTAATGTTTTCGTTTTGTTTTTTGTAGTAATTATATTATATATTTTTTTTAACTCTTTAGCTTAAAAGGAATTAAAATTTTTACTGTGGTACAAATAAACTTACTCTACCCATCATTCTGATAAGGAGGGAGCTTGTAGTTTATTGTTTATCAGAATGCCGTTTGTTGAATGTTTATCGTAAAATGACTGCTTTACGACAGATTTGAGCGCGACCGCCGCTGTGAAAACAGCTGTGTGAGTTCGAAAAGTGAGTCACAGAATCGCACGCCTGATACAGAAATCCATGGGCAGAACCTAACAAGGTTGTAGCGCCACTGGTTTTTTTATATATATAGCAATAAAAGGTCCAGTCCTATATGGAAATGAATAATATTTACCTGGGGCAACACCGAAGAACCCGTTCTCAGGATTAATAGCTCTCAATACGCCGTTCTTGTCAAACTTCATCCAGGCAATATCATCACCCACACACTCCACCTTGTACCCCGGCAGGGTTGGTGTCATCATTGCCAAGTTTGTCTTCCCACATGCCGAGGGGAATGCTGCAGCGATGTACCGCTTGCGACCTTTCGGATCGGTGACTCCTACGATCTAGACAAGATTTATAATAAGTTACGAAAGACATTTAAGTTCCTACTAGAGTTTAAAAAATCGTTATGCTTTTGTAAAAAATCTATTATTTTATTAATTACTAGCCGTTTCCCGCCCGCTGGTGAATTAAATAATTTTTTTTTATGTTTCATTTTTATTATTATTTTTCATATTTTTATTATTCTTCTTTTTAAGTCGCTAAGAAAATTGAAAATTTTCGAAAATAGAGTTTTTAACAGATGTTGACGTTTTGAGGTTCTAGAAAGCCTCCCCGAATGTTTCCGCGGTGAAGCCGGTTGGATAAATTTTCATAAAAGTAAAACAGCAATAAAAAAATGAAGGAATGTTAGAATTCTTTTTATAGAAAAATAAATAGCCATAAACCATCTAGGAAAAATTTCGCATCGAATAGTGGTAGTTTCATGTCGATACGATCAGTGGTTTAAGCGTGATTGAGCCTCAAACGAACACCATTTTCATTATATATATATAGAAGAAGATTCGGTCAAATAATTAATATTGTTTGGGTAATGTTTATGATATCTCTTTAACTCTGTAATTCATAATGTAATGTAATACGTAAATTACTAAATTCTATGCAAAACCACTATAACATTTTAGTACCATGTACATTCTTGCAAATAACTTATTATTATGAAATAAAATAAAATATATTATTTGTGCCCAGTGAAAGTGAATTATAATCAGGAAATCTTTTGGTTTGAATGATCTTCGTTAAGTTAAATCCATACAATTAATTATGATTCATATACTTAAGTTTATTCGCCATATTAATACAATTAATAATTACCAGCATATGTTCAGCCAGCCATCCTTCTCGGCGCGCTATTACAGACCCCAGCCGCAGAGCGAAGCACTTCTTACCCAAAAGACTGTTGCCTCCGTAGCCACTACCTGTAACAACATATATATATGTTGAACTCTGCGTTACTGAATATAAGCTTTGTTAAAAAATGGGCCGAAAGTCCCAGTGGCTATACTCGAGAAGTTGTTTGTACCCTTAGCGGCCTATGCCGGCCTCGTTTGCGCCTGTTATGCCCACCTTCCACTGCGAGCGGAATGGACCCGTTACGGATTTGACGGCTCATTGGTCTAGTGGTTAGTACCCCTGACTGCGAATCCATGGGTCCCGGGTTCGATCCCCGGCTAAGACAAACATCGATGTGATGAGCATTTGGTGTTGTGCTTAGGTCTTGGGTGTTTAAATATGTATTTAAATGTCTATCTATCTATAATATGTATGTATATCCGTTGCCTAGTACCCAGCTTAGCATGGGACTAGGTCAATTGGTGTGAATTGTCCAATCATAAAAAAAAAAAAACGGACTCTGCTAAACTCGTAACAATAATTCCATTACTGACACTGTAAAACTTACCATAACTAACTATCTCATTGTCAGCTGGTCGGTGAAGGATGATAGTTCTAGCAGGGTCGCAAGGCCATCCTATGGTGCCTGATGACGCGGACCGTCCCACTGAGTGGAGACAGCGCACAAAGTGTTCATCCTTACGAAGAGCTTCTAACACAGCGGCACCTGGGAAATTAAGCATTTGAATTTGGTTTCAAATTAATAATAACTATTGTTTGTTCTTGAGTAGTTACGTCTAAAGATGTGTTTTACTGTAAAATAAATATCAAATTAATTTTATTTATATTAATACCCAGTTACACTTATGAACGTCAACAGAAAATATGTTACATTGATTCTAAGTTTGCATTTACTACCAGTTCGCATGTCAAAGGGGTAGAGCGGGCAAGAAGAACTGGCACAAGTGAAGGGCGTAGAGCAAGAAGAACTGGCAAGAAACTTTCCGCCATTATTACCCGTTGCTTAGATATTATATATAATCATATATAAAACATATAAAATAACATAGAAAGGTGTAAGTCCTCTGCCCGATATATTTGATTTTCTTTTATAAAACAGTAGGCAAATGGGCAGGAGGCTCTGATGTTAAGTGATACTCATGAACACTCTCAATGCCAGATGGTTCGCGAGTGCATTGCCGGCCTCTAATAATTCATACGCTTTTTTCTTGACCCTAAGGAAAATTCAAACCATTTTTTTTTACTTCAGTGGGCAGCTAAATCATAGTAGTGGCGGCTAAAATTGCCTTACATGACGCTCAGTTGTGGAACGGTGGACGTCGAGGGGATACGGGTGGTATTTTGTATTCTGCCTCAACTTTCGATGATGAAACTGATGATATGATAATATACATACCGATTCTGGTCATGACCCTCATGGAGTAGGCGACATAGGGCGAGTCGGTAACTTCAACACCAATTTTAGAGAGTGGAGACCCAACTGGACCCATTGAGAAGGGTATTACATACATTGTGCGACCTGGAATGATATTTTTTTTAATCTGACACCAATTACGCACCAAAAGAAAATCAATAAAACAAAAATGTGCAAAAAAATTGAATACGTGATTATTTTAATTCATTTACAAAATTAGATGAAATTTATCAATTTTATTTACATATTATTTATTATAAAAACTTTTTGAAGTGAAAACTTCTTACTACACATGAGTACAATTTTGATAATTAAAAAGGAGGGCAACTTACCTCTCATACATCCTGGGAAACGTTCAGCAACGGCTTTCTCATAGTCGGGCAGTGGAATATAGTTTCCTAACGCGCTCTTCTGGCCTGCGCGTGCGATTGGAACCACGTCACGCTCGCGCTCCGCACAAATAAAAGTACGGGACTCCACTCTGGCGACATCAGCTGGATCCGTGCGAGCCAACCAGCTATGTAAAAACGAAGGTATCTTTTATGTAATTACATTTTTGGTTTATCAAAACCGAAACATAACAATCAAATCAGTGGCGTAACTACACACCATCTGGGGCCGGTAGCAAATCTTCTTTTGTGGCAATTCTTTTGATGGGGCCCTATCAGTAAAAATCGTCCCTACTCAGTTTAATTTTAATAACATTCGAGATTTTCAGCGTACTCAATTACACGTTGTATATCCCACTAATGGCCATAGGCCTCCTCTCTTAGGCAAGAGGGAATGGTCTGTAGTCCCCACGCTAGCCCAATGCGTACCTATTGGAGACTTCACATTCATCTATAGAACATTATATCTTATGGGTCGGGTCCCGTGGCATTTTTACGGGTAAGGGTTACGCCACTGAATCAAATATTACTATTTTTTTTACAAATATAGTAATAATAAAAAATTACAACAAATTTAAAAAGTTTAGTCCCTGTGGCAGTGTACGTTTAACGCTGTATTGCAATACGTTGAGCGAGGAAAGCACCAGCTCGGGGGTCACCGGTACTATCTAGTATCTACCGGGCGCCCACAAAATGAAATAATTATTTTAAAGATATCAAAAGGTGACTTATTTTTCAACTCTGAGAATCTAAACAATGATTTGCACATTCTGAGATCAACAAAGGTCCAAGATTAATTGTCCTATACGCAGTTACATACTTGGTGAGCAACCCAAGTGTTATCAAAGAACTAGAGTTCTTTGTACTTAGGGGATATGTGCGACGGAACAGGCCAAGGTTGTTTGCGATACCAAGGGCCATAACCAGTGTTGCAAAGTTCGAATTCCGTCTCCGACACTATCGACGTCTTTATATGTTCCCAGACTGAGTTCACAGTGTATCTTATGTGTTTAATTAATCCTATGTATTTTATTATATATTTTTTTCAACATTATCGTATTGGCTTTGTATTGTAAGTGTATGTATTTTGCGAATAAATAAAATAATAGTTGACGGTTCTCTAACGATATTGGGACTTAATTTACATAAACACAATGTATATTGTATATCCCAGGACCAGCGTTGTCAGATTTTCTTTTAGTCAAGTCGGGATTTTGGCACTTTTAAAGCGAAAAAGGCGGGATTCATTTGTCAAAAGCGGGACATAGTAAAAAAATTTATATAATAATCAGAAGTTTTTAAATATTGTTTTAAATGTATTTAAATCAGATTAAACCTATCGTTAAATGGTTCTTACTTCTTTAGTCATCTTCTGATTAAAAAAATAACATAAAAAAAAAAGTTTTATTTATTAAAAAAATATAGCTTATTTTCCAGCACTTCTTATTGCCATCGAGTTATTCCCGAAAAGCGGGACTAAGCCTGTCCCGCGCGGGACATTTCATTTTGTTTTAAAAATCGGGACGTCTGGCAACGCTGCCCAGGACACACACATTTACTTACCAGTTATCATACTTGGGCAGCGGTTTCAATGTACCCTGAGTTTGCATCAGAGCCACTAAAGCATTGGCTTCAGCGTCGGAGCCATCACAAATGTGCACATGATCTGGCTCGCACAAAGCAGCACTTCGCTCGATGAAGGCTCGGACCTGTGGTGATGAAAGCATGAAGAATGAAGCTAAAAAGCTCTTTTCAGAGCGCACAATGAGAAGAACTAAAAACATTAGGGCCGTTTAATAATTTTATATTAAGCTTAGGCTTTTTGTTCCAAGTGTTGTGTGTTCAGTGTTGGCCTAGCTTGATGGGTTCGATCCTCAGCTGTGCACCAATCGACTTACTTTCTATGTGCGCATTTAACATTCGCTCGAACGGTAAAGGAAGACATCGTAAGGAAACCGGCTTGCCTTACACCCAAAAAGCGTGTCATCTGATGCCTATTAGATTGACAAATGATCATGAAACAGACACATCAATCTGAGGCTTAGACCTAAAAAGGTTGTAGTGCTACTGATTGATTGATTTAATGTTGTTTCCAGATATCACATTGAGGGAGAGCTTTGGTCCACAATTTTTTATTTGTTTTGACGATTTTTCTTTATACGAAAGACTATAGACCTATTAGAGACCTATATTAGAGACCTAGATTTTTGAATATTACATCCTCGTTAAATGTTTTATTACACTGTATTAATTGCGTGTATAGAAAAACGGGTAACACTGTGTTTTATTAACAATATGTATAATATATGTTGCACTGTCTTTTATCCTTTTAACATCCTCCTAACAGCCCTGCGATTCTGTAACTCACTTTTCGAACTCACACAGCGGTTTTCGCATCGTCGGTCGCTCTCAAATCAGTCGTGAAGCAGTCATTTTATGATTTGGCATTCTAATAAACAATAAACCACAAGCGGGAACCTTTTCAGAATGCCAAATCATAAAATGACTGCTTCACGACTGATTTGAGAGCAACCGCCGATGCGAAAACCGCTGTGTGAGTTTGAAAAGTGAGTTACAGAATCGCAGGGCAGTATTCGAGTCGAGACTCACTGCGGTGCATGGCTCTGGTATGTCATAAGTTTGCAAGTATGCAGTTAAATCTGGACTCTGAAAAGAAACCTCTAAAAGACCTACCTTCGGCGTTAAGGCGGCAACTTGAGGGCTTAGCTTATTCCCACGAAGGGCAGTCTGGTGAGCAGCTCGACTGCAGTTCACAGCTACCTGGGCGAATCTGGTAAAACACATAAAATTAAATAATCTATAGTATCCAATAGCGACATGACGCACTTTTGTATAAGTGACAACATCACAAATAGTTCAGACGCAAACGCCGTTTTGCCATGTCATTATATCATTTATGGTTATTGTGCTTCACTCGACATAGATAGATATAGTGTGTCTCGGACTTTTTTGTAGATATTTATAAGATCTACAATTACTAGCTTATATTTTATGTTTCTATCTTTAATAGTTTAGGCAGGGTACGCAAAATAAGTAACTTTTTTGGTTGATTTTTTACACCTTGTGTCCGAAGAACCCTAATATCTTACGGAACCCTATTTTTGTTCAAAATTAAATATATTACTCGTGGATAATGTAGCTTTCGAATGGTGAAAGAATTTTTAAAATCGGTCTAGTAGTTTATGAGCCTATTCATTACAATCAAACAAACAAAGTTTTCCTCTTTATAATATTAGTGGAGATGATAATAACTTTTCTTGTAACGCTCCCATAAATAGAATTAATTACCAGTAGGTAAGTATAATGATTAATTTTATCAATTTGTATTATAATTTATACACATTTACATACACACACATAAACACATACGTTCGCACAGACATACCAATATTTATAAGTATAATTTTTAGTTCATGGTAATTCTTTGTTGATTATTTATGGTTTTATAATTTTCATAAAAACAAAAAAGAATATAATACGCAACAATCAGTTTATTTGTGTTTTTAACTATATTTAAATGTCAATTAAAAAATAACTTTTAACGGGAAAAAACCTGCATGTACTGTTATTAATATTTGAAAGAGAAAAAACACAATGTGATTCAAAAATTATCTTAATCTCCAGCTGAACACGTAATAATTCTAATAAAATAATTACAATTTATTTCTAATCTAAAGATTTATCGAACGATAATCTCGATAATCATTTTAAAGTAATTGTTATTTCGAGGCTATTAATTGATAGTGTTATAAACAGGATTTAATTAAAATATTCAATCATTACGAAATGAACTATCATTAAGAAAGTGACATTAATGAGTATAAAGGATTAAATTTTTTTTTCTTCTAACAAAAGGAGTCCGCCAAAATTCGAATGAACTTTTTTAAATTTGGAATTAGCTAAATATAACCACAGACATACGAGTCTTGTACCTTGAGTACAGACAAAGACATCTCACAGAACAAAGATCTTTAGTCTGGAAGTTTTTTCTTTAAGAACCTTTTAATTAAAATTGCCTAAATGGCACATAATAATTATAATTTTGTGCCTTCTATGTTTTAGACCGGATTTAAATAGATATTAAAGACAAGTCTCAAATTTGAAAATCTTCAAAGACATGTTTAAAAGAATTATATACCAACAGGCAGGGGTCTCACATGAAGCGAACACTGCCAGAATCGTGAGTGCGTTGCAGGCTTTTAGGAATCGGTAGACCTTTTAATAATTTAAAAACACTTACTCAGCCGTCTTCCTTATGTAGTCTTCGGGGATAGTTTTGAAGTGCAACATTTTTAAAAATTTCATTGATTTAATTAATTATTAATTTAATTTTTAAATTGTATCGCTAAAACTGAATAAGTATATGAGCCACTTATAAAACTTTATTCTATCACCCATTTAATGGGATTTCAAATGTGGAATGAAAATGTTACTTGTGCGCGCGCGCTTTTAACAAAGAGTTGATAGTAGCTGCGCTGTGATTGGTTGAATTTGCGGGCGGGTCACTGACGTCAAGGCAACGCGTCGTGCCGACGTAACATGAATCAAAACAAATAAGATCTAATGTTTGTCGATTGTTTGTTATTGATTTAAACAAACTGTTTTTCAATTTGTAACGTTTCATTACAACTTACGTGGTCAAATACGTCATGTGCGTCTTAATTCTTGTCTTCTAAGGGTCGATTCGACCAAACTTCAATTTATACACGAGTAACTATACCAAGAATACTACTACAACGGGACAGTGTAAGAGCATACATCATGTCAACTCGATTTTGCCGTATTATAGTGTGAAAAAGTAGCTTTTAACAGGTGTCAAACGACAACAAAAAGTTTTTATTTCTGTTTGAGTTTTTGTTTGAGGCTTTCGTCTAGAAAGGAACTTCTGTTGAGCCTAGTTGAATTTCATTCTAATATTATAGAAAATAAAAAATCTAAAAATAAATAAATAAATAATAAAATGTTTAAACAATGCCAGACTATTAATTTAGAATTAATTTAAATTAATAGTCTGGTCGTTGATTGGACTGACTGACGCCATTAAATTATTCTAGGAATAGCTGTTATTCCGTGCGAAACGGCGGTATAGTAGCAATTCCCGAATAAGCCCACTATTCTTAGAATTTGTAGTTGGTAAAACGTAAAATTGATTTACTCTCGATTAACTGACGATTTATTCTAAGATTAAGATTTACTCTTGTTTGGTCGAACCGACCCTAAATCGAAAGAAAATGCGAATTCATATTTTGAAATTAATTTGTCAAGAGACAATAATTGGATATTATTAGAGGCAGCAAATGAATAAGGTAATTACGTGCAATAAATGAATTTTAATTTTGCTAAATTTTAATTACGTAATTTTAATAAATAAAATAGTAAAAACTTTATCCATGACAGAAAATATATGGTTGTGACAAAATTGATCTAATGCTATTACCCAAACTTGGGAACCCCTTTTTTACTATGTTACGATACTATACAAAAATATGCTAATTGTTATCCATTTTCGCGAAAGATGTATGCAGTTACAGAATGTTACCTTAACAATAGTTGTATTCAAAAATAGTACTGGATAGATTTTGTTTAATATTTTAACCAAAAGTAATGTAATAGGGCTAGATATTTCGTCAGCACAGTTAGAGGTTATATTGCGTCATATCAGAAATGTGAACGTTCAATCCAAACTCCAATGGGTTATGCTTTTATAGGTTATTGTGAAATACAAATAAAAAATTGGTATTTTGACACCGAAATCGGATAATCTGTATGATTTTTTATCTAAGAATAGCGCCATAGTAACCTGCAAAAACCTAAATTAGTCCAATTGCACCCTTTTGTCATGTCTCTTAGTACGGCGTAGACACAATTTGACAGGATAACTTGTGGAAGGTGTATTTACTTGAAATAAACAATTACGGGCTAATTAGTTAGTTTTTCCCTTTATTGCCACATATTTACTTCTTAGATTATATGATTTCGGTGTCAAACTAACGAAAATCGGATAATGTCTTAATAATGTAATGATCTTTGCTTAGAATTAACACTTAAAATAAATAATAACAGCCTAATTATTTTTTGGTTTTTAATGTCACATATTTATGACAGCCAAAATAAAAATGCAGTAAATTTGATCCACATCATCATGATGTTTCATATTATATTGTTTATTTTATTATATATATATGTATAAGATTAAACTGGAAGACAGCAGTTTAGATAACGTCTGTTGTGGTAATGATATTTAGAGCTACATAAGATTACATAGCTAGCTATGATTAGATTTTCAAAGGGGTAACGCTGCCAGAAGGTATCACTTTGAAAATAATCACTTTTACAGCATTCCTAGTACAAGATACAAGTAATTGACGAAAATAGGAGAAGAACAAGCCAAGAAAATCAGTCGCCGCAAATCGTTTACTACTAGTGAATGTTGGGCTAAATTCTTAAGAATATCTTACAGATCGAATTGTTGACAAAAATGACAACAGATTGCATAACTTATATTGCGTGGTATGAAATGTATAAAATTGTCAAGTTCAAGTTGGTCCTTTATTTACACTGTTGTCGTATAAAAGATAGAGAAATAAGGTTGTAAATGTAATATCTAGATCTACGTATATAGAACTGATTTTGAATAAAATTGAAGGATTAAAACGTAATAAATAATTTAACAATTATAGTTTTGAGTTTATAATCAAACTGTTCTAGTGTCAAGTAAATTTTAATTAAAATTCATTAATGAATATAACGAATTATTCTATTGTTTATATTACTCGAAGTTTTGGGTGCTTGAAGCGTCATTAGCAAGACACGCTACCTCAAGTCTATTGTAGTGTGTAGTTTATAGTTTATACATAGAGGTTTCATTTTAATGCTTTGTACTCGCGTACACTAAAAAAATGGATGACGAGTAACAGTTGTGGTATTATGATTAAATTCACTAGCAAAGCATAGATGTCGTTTTTAAGTTATTACCGACAAGAAAATACCCGAACTATGTTCAATCAAAATGTATTTTACGCTCTGAGATGAATACCTATGTAATTCTTTCAACCTGGCAACCCTATAAAAGGTCAAATAATCTGGCTCGGACCAGTTGTCAGCATTGATAAAATAACCGGTTGGGGCGGGGCACTGAGTTGTGTGGAAAATTTGCTTGTTGACAAATTAAACCGACGCGACGCTAATAAAACAACTGAATTGATTATGGTGAAACTTGGAGTGAAAGTTGTATACCTTTAACTCTGTATGATTTTTAGTAACGAGAAATGCAAGTAAATCATTACTACTACATATAAACAACATACTATTATTTAATATAGTATTTAATTAAAATAAGGCATCTAGATTTTATCTATACTAATATTATAAATAGAGCAGCAGGCCTAGTGGCTTCAGGTTGCGACTCTCATACCTGAGGTCCTAGTTTCGATCCCCGGCTGTGCACCAATGGAGTTTCTTTCTATGTGCGCATTTAACATTTGCTCGAACGGTGAAGGAACACATCGTGAGGAAACCGACATGTCTTGGACCCAAAAAGTCGACGGCGTATGTCAGTCACTGGAGGCTGATCGCCTATTAGATTTAAATATGATCATGAAACAGATTCAGAAATCTGAGGCTGAGACCTAAAGAGGTTGTAGCGCGACTGATTTATTTATTTTAATATTCTAAAGAGTCAAAGTTTTTAAGGTTTTAGGAATTTTCAAAACCGATTTTGAAAATTCTTTGAAAAACTGGAATTCTTTTTTATAGTTGAAAAAACCAAAACTGTCAAACTAAAACCCTTTTTACGATCGCTGTTTTAGCTATGTATGTAGTTCTAGAGAAAAGTTGTTGAACTTGAGTTGTATACCTCCACCTCGTATACGTCTATTCGCGATATACTTAAAAACTACTGCACAGTAGTGTGAAGTCGGAGTCGATATCGTTATTTTATCACAATCATACCACTACGGGGTTTTTCTGGTAAAGGAACATACCATGTAGACCGCGGAATTCATGCCTCATTATTCTAGCGGGTTATACCTGGAGGTACTGATAGCGAAACAAAAAGTTCCTCCTTTGTTCGAATAATAGATAGTAGACACCTGCGTTTATCAAGGTCGATGGTAACTGGTTCTGCTCTCTTTGATCAGGAAATAATTCCCTCTGACGTTCACATATTTTTTGTATGATTGTACACAGACTAGAAAGGATATTTATAATTTATGTAATAAACTAGAGAACATTTAAATTTACCTAATATGGAAAATTGCACGTAAATTAAAATATTTTTCGGTGAATTATTAGTAATCCGAGCTTCTGCAAGAACAGTTTATTTATACCAAACGGCTATTTGAGGTGAAAACTAGGGATATTTGAAGTCCCTAGGGGTCCAAATTTGTGGCCCCTTAACAAAAGCGTTAAAAATTCATCGATCCTGATCCAACTCCGCATACGGACTCACATGTCTATGATTTGCCGCCAGCGAATTATTTAAAAAATAAGAATTATTAAAGGATTATTTCGGCCATTCAATGCGCAGAGGCGATGAGAACTTGGAGAAACTGATCTTGGTTGGTAACACAGAAGGCAAAAGACCACGTGGTCGTTCACCAACCAGATGGACCGATCAAGTGAAAGACTCATCGTCCTCAAAACTGTTCAGTCATAAGAGGGCGCTGGTCAGAATCTGGTGGAAACAGATAGTCAGATCCAGATGCTTTCTTGCTGACCACGACGCTCAATCATTAGCTGCTGATTAAATAGAGAAAGAGAGAACAAAAGCGTTGATAGTGCTTAGTGTCTCCAAAACGATAGATATTTTTTATATGTTCTTAGAGCAGTACATCTGTTAGGTGGTTGTATTTTACGTAAATAAATAAATATGGTAGGTATACATTTTCTTATATCTTAAAAAGTTTAAATCTGCTTATGAAAAAGGCCCGTTTAAGTTTTTTTTAAATGATAACAAATAAGTATGAAGAGTATTTATTCACGGTTAATTAGCAAATTAATGGAAATTATCATAACATGTTATATAAATGTTTATATAACGATAGTGTAAGGTCAAGATGATATTTAAAGTTGGTGGAATTTTAAAAACGCAATACCTAGTCATTAATAAATTGTGTGTTGTTAAGGCATGAATAACCAGCTACCGGACGTGGAGTAGAACATATTATGCCTCCTTCATCATCAAGACCGTCGCCTGGTGGAGCAATGACTCATGAAAATTTTGACGGCTCATTGGTCTAGTGGTTAGTACCGATGACTGCGAATCCATGGGTCCCGGGTTCGATCCCCGGCTGAGACAAGACATCGATGTGATGAGCATTTGGTGTTGTGCTTAGGTCTTGGGTGTTTAAATATGTATTTATATGTCTATATATCTATAATATTTATGTATATCCGTTGCCTAGTACCCATAACACAAGCTCGAGTTTGTAGCTCTATTAAACTGATATATGACAAGGACTTTGTTTTATAATGTCATTGTAATAAAATCCATCGACACGTTTAAAAGATTAGATGGTATCCGTTATTATAACAATAATTAATAATGAAAACTATTCACGACAAATGAGTTGTGACAAAATTCATCTATTGCTAGTCCCCTAACTAGGGAGTCCCTATGTTGTGGGTAACTATATTCCGTGGTACATGGAATAAGTAGTCTTACAACTAATCAAACACGGGTCTTATAAGACATTAAGTATGCGTGAATATATGCGTGTGCTCATGTATTTGAGAGTGTAACTGAGAGTTCTTAATGCCCGCCTTCCACTGATGATGTTTTCGCAACGTTAGGGAGTGTGTCAGGCACTGGAGGCACAGGCACAATACCTGGACGGGTATTGCGACTGCGGAAGAGTTGCTACATCTGTCATAGGACAACGCTTCAAGAGAGTGCCGGCCACCTCCAGTAATGGAGAGGCACGAAAAGACGAAGAGGCTAGTCGTAATGTTCCATGATGTCAAAAATTGGATAAAGTATATAAAATAGTAATGTAGATTACAAATGGTATTTTCTTAATGTACATAAATAAAGAGAGATAACGTCAACTGATGCAATATGGGATGGGTGCCGTGCCTCCGAGATAACGTGATCTTTGATCTTTATATATAAATACATTTGTTTATATAAAACTTGTTTAAATATCAGAACATATGACTCTTAGGTCCGCTTTTACGGCCGGTTTGGGAATTGTAGTGAATTTTATGATCGTTGAATAATAAATGATTAAATATACAGTACATATTGTTAATTTATTTTTAAATCGGATATTTGTTGGGAATAAGGTCTTTTAATAAATAAATCAGTGCCGATATAAACTTTTTAGGTCTGGGCCTCTGATATCTGTATCATGATCATTTGTCAATCTAATAGGCAAGTAGGTGATCTCATGTGCCTGCCAGACTTTTTGGGTCTAAGGCAAGCCGGTGTCCTCACGATGTTATCCTTCACCGTTCGAGCGAATGTTTAATGCACACATAGAAAGAAAGTCTTTTGGTGCACAGCTGAGGATCGAACCTACGACCTCAGGGATGATATTCGCACGTTGAAGCCACGAGGCCAACACTGTTCAAAAGGTCGTTTATTCCGATTAATTAAGCAATTATTTAGAAATCTCTGTTTTCAGATTCTTAAAATTTATAATATTAAATACATACCTTTTTGATATCCTTGTAATAAAATACACCATCTTGGATGTTTACCAATTTTGGTGATTTCCTGAAAAAAAAAACTGCGATTATTTTACATCTTAAAATATCCTACTTTTTAATTGCTAACTACTTTTCATAAAAGAAAATCCATATATATTTTTATTTTCTCCATGAAAAGCAGCGTATAGTTATTCACCTAACCAAGTTTGAACCGTGACCATGCACCAATGGATATATCTCTATTGACCATTACAAATCGGTCGCACGGTGGACAAACATTATTATAACCCATGTCTTTGGCGGAGTGTCCCGTATCTCAAATCCACTACGTTTTTGACATATACAAGCACACAATCTCGCCTCTAAATAGTAATATAATCCATAAATAATCATATATCAAACCTATTTATTCTATATGATAAAAAATAAACTACAAGCTCCCACCTTTTCAGAATGCCAAATCATAAAATGACTGCTTCACGACTGATTTGAGAGCGACCGCCGATGCGAAAACCGCTGTGTGAGTTCGAAAAGTGAGTTACAGAATCGCAGGGCTGATTCTAGTTTAAACTGAGCAATTTTTTTTTTTGAATCATCATCGCTGTAGTAATAAGATCACTTTTTAACGACAATCCGTTATTACAATCACGGCTACGACGTCTTCAATATATACAACTTTTCTATAGAACAAACGGGGGCAAACGGGCAGGAAGCGGTGTCACTTAACATCAGATGAGACTCCTGCCCGTTTGCCTGCTATTACATAAACAAACAAAAAAAAGTATGTGTGTGTCAGCTACGACGTACGATTGGAGTTTACTCCTTACGAACAATAAAATGGCGATAATGTTCTGTGGCTGTCGACCATATTTTCATACTAAAGATGGTAAGAATATATTATGTTTTTATAATATAAATGTTTGTAGTACTAATAAAACGTACCTACATCATCTATGCCCAAATAGGATTTTTTTCTGTGACCAAAGTTACCTTGATAGAAAGAGAAGATAAGAAGAATGATCAATCTTTTTAGTTTTAATTTCACTGACCATTACTATTGACAAAACTCTATGGCACGCTAGACAATCTACTTTTATTTTGTACACCTGTCAACACTGACAATGTTGTAACGTGGCTGTCAAAACGTGATTTCAAAATAGAAAAGTCTGTGTTATGTATTCTATCTCATTCTTTTACACGTTCAATCCATTTGTCTCTTTCTACATAACGCCTCAACTTTTCGTGTTACACTTGATTTTACTCCTCATAAAATTTCCGTACCGGGCCTTATAACTCAAATCGTTTCTTGAGGAGTAAACTCCAAAAGAAAACATCATGCTTTAGTTCATATTTGAGGAATTGCTTCCAGTTCACTACTTATTTTACTAATTAACGCGCTTTAAACGCTAATTAAGGTTTTTAACTTATAAGTCGAAAACGTTATATTTAAATATGTAGAACTCCAGTGAAGCAAAATTGGGTCATTTTTTCAAGCTTATCTTTTACGAATCAAACCTTCCTAATTAACGTTTATCAAATATTTATTCCGAGGACCTTTGAAAGGAGTAAACGAAATCCTACACAAATTAAATACCGCCTGCTAAAGATCGGGCTGCAAATAGGTCGTACAGGGAAATAATTTTGTCTTAAGGAACTTTATTCGTTTGTAATTCAATAAACAGAAGGTTTTTGAAGTAAAACTTCTTTATCGGGGTTGGAAAAAAATGTAGTGTAACATTTTTTCGTTACGCGTCACATTTTTCGGTTACGCGTCACATGTTTCGGTTACGCGTCACATTTGACCGTTACGCGCGTCTTTTTCCTGTCCCTACCACGGTTGATTCAAAGAGATTCTAAACCATTAATAACAAAAATGTATAATAACGATAACAATGATACTAAAAATTCTATTACAATTTATGAAATACTGTAATAATCTTAGTGGTAATAAGGTAAAATGAAATAATTGTATTATTTGTATTCAAGTCTGTGATATTAAAAGCCTTTCGTTAAACTTTATCTAATTTAACTTTATTTAACCAATTTCTGTAAAGTTGCATATAGATAATTTTTCGAAAAATAAGGTCATAAAGAAGTTTCACTTCTTACGTGTGTACACTAGTACACGCACATTTTTTAATTATGCTACAATTACTTATTCTACGAAACTGTCCTTTATTTAATTACACTAAGTCCATGTCGTTATGTTTTTCACTAGTACTCGATCTCCGATTGAGTGAACGCCTCCTCCAAATTCTTCCACGTGTCTTTCTTGCTCGCCACAATTTTCGAATCCTGCCCCGCTATCCCTTTTATTCCATCTTCCCAAGTTTCTGATGGGTGTCTTCTCTTTTTCCTTACGACTGGGCAATTCCAAAGTAGTAGTGGTGACTTGTGGTCACTGGTCGTACTTGAATTCGTGTATGCGGTGATGTTAATTATTTCGACTATGTGTTTGCGTGTTGTTCCCACGAGAATGTAAGTGAGTGCTCCTATTTCACTATGTCTCCTGCTGATACAGGACAAGTCTTTGTTTTTAATTTTTGTAATTATTATTAATTACTTAAGATGTCCTGTGGAACATGGTTTAATGGTTGCAGCTCCTTACAAAGGTTGTGTAAAAAAAATGGCGATTACAAAGAGTGGCGGAGAGTTTATTGCCAGTTCGTCTCTTCCGTTCTACGCCCTTGATTTGAGAACTGGCACTAAATGTAAAATTAGAAGCATTAATATCATGTATTTCTTTGCTGACAAGTCATAAGTGTACAATGCGTTACCCATACCTATGATTAAATGATTTTTGAATTTGAGTAAGGGTCTTCTTGCCCATCTGTCAAGTAATGTGTCGCATTTCCACTTTAACTCGGCTAATATAGGTACCTGATAAATGATATTGACAAACATTAATTATCTTTTTTATTTCTAGAATCGGTATGAAATGAAGGTCGAATTGATAATATTTTAGCAATAAAATGTGGTTTATTACATATTGGGTAACGCCCGAAATTTTTATAAAACTCTGTATATATAAAATTCTCATGTCACAATGTTCGTTCTCATAGTCCTCCGAAACGGCTCGACCGACTCTTATGAAAATTTTTATGCATATTCAGTAAGACTGAGAATCGGCTACTATCTATCTTTCAAACTCCTAAGTGATAAGAGCTGTCCACCCCAAACAATTTTTTTATGATACAGCATACAAAAATACATACAACGCCTAATTTTCACCCCTCTACGATCAACCCCATTTTTTATTATTGTAGACAGTTATTTTGATTGAACTAAAAAAAAAAAATCCTTGTAATATATACATGGCAAAACAAACGTTTGCCGGGTCAGCTAGTGTTTATATAATATTTTAATTTATTATATAAACTAAGAACTATTTACACCTAAGAACAAGAACTAAACAAATGTTCTAAGTACAGTTTGACAAGTAAGATAGTACTTTCATTGTTTAAATGCAACTGTTTTCTTAATAGCATTTATTACCAATAGACTTTACTTTCTTAAAACTCGTTCGTGCGGTAAAGAAAAACACCAGGAGGAAACCAGCATGCCCTAAGGATTAAGGCAAGCCGGTCAACGGTGTGTGTCAGGCACATAAGGCTGACCTACTTGCCTATTAGTTATTACATTATATAAATCCAGGGTTCTAACTCCAATGTTTTTTTTTATATCTCAGATGGTCTGTTTCTTGAATTTTTCCTTCTGGCGTATGTAACTTCGCACATCACACAGGTTGAAGGTTTTTATCCTCAGAATTGAGGACTCGCGCGCCTAACCACTAAGTACTTCTCTGCTTTACTAACGTCCCTCATTTTAAAAATTACATTCTTATTATGAGAGTAATATATGTTATAGTATGTACGATCGCGGTATCACCATAATAAATATGTATATTATGAAACGTATTCTAAAATAGTGCAGGGTCATTATAGCTGCCTACTACGCAATCAAACTTGTCTGGTTTCACCCACTTATAGACTACAGAATTACCAATAGACATGTACACAATTACCAATATAACTATGTAATCTATGGCGTGTGTGATTACTGTGGCGCGTCGTGAGTGTAAAATAATGTCTAATTGTCTATTTTCAATACCTAAATTTCGTAAAATTTGGCTGTTATTGCAACCAGTTACCAGACGCAGTCTGTAATTCGACTCTAAAGTCCTCATAGCTGAGGTCGTTGGTTCGATCCCCGGCTGTGCACTTATGGACTTTCTGTCTATGTGCGCATTTAACATTTGCTCAAACGGTGAAGGAAAACACCGTGATGAAACCGACATGTCTTAGACCCAAAAAGTCAACGCCGTGTGTCAGACACTGGAAGGTGATCACCTACTTGCCTATTAGATTTAAAAATCATGAAACAGATTCAGAAATCTGAGGCCAAGACCTAAAGAGGTTGTAGCGCCATTGATTTATTTTATTATTGCATTTCGACAACGGGAGCCTAAGAGTTGGAAATGTTTAACGTTCAAACTATTCTATAATAGACCACAAGCCCATGAACAAAAAATACCTGTGAAATGACCCAACCTGAATTACGCTTAGAAGGCTGTTACTATATCTGAAAATAGCTCTGAGCACTATGCCGTCATTTCTGAGCGGTACATGTGAGTACGTGAGTGAATGGACTTTCTCATGTACAATGGGGGAATTTCGACTAATTATTAATGTACGGCTTTGTTATAAGTGTATAGATGATTAAAAATAAATGTCGAAAAACGTAGTGCCGTACAAAAGTGATGGTGCCGGAAGTCGGTGCAAATTTTTAATTCGACGACAGTTGCAGAAGCAATATAGGTCATTTATTACTGTACGGCATTTGTGTCATTCCTTTTGGACACATATACAGATACTTTACCCGTAAACGCCGTACATATTTCCAGCGGAGCGGTCGAAAGCCAAGGGTCGGAACCCTACCCCTACACCCATATACCCTAAGGTCATTGTAAAATGTACGGCAACATGTTCAAAATATTATTTAACACGGACAATAATGTTTTATAATTATGCCGTCCAAATATTATAGTTAATATTTGTGTAATTAAATATTTATCGAAATTTCAGGATTTACCAAGTTCTTACTGCTGTAAGATCAGAGAATAATGTACGGCAACTTGTTTTTTTACATAATGTTACTAAATATTACCGTTGTACATTATAGCCGTTCATTATAAATGGTAACAAATAAAAATATTATGATAAAAAATATATGAAATTTCCGAAATTTAGATGACTTTTCAAATGCTCCTAGAGTAATATGGGGAGTAATATTTTCAAAGATTATTGTTATTTTATATGTAACAAATATAAATAAACAAAAAAACCAGATGCCGTACATTTTACTCCAGATTATTCTTTACAGCTGATAAAAACTTCGACGACGTTTGAGGTGTCCCTTAAGGTCATTAATAACTGTACATATCTGAGTATACTACCATAAGACTGTAAAGTATATTTACAGACTTATCGTACCAGCAGAGAGAGGTAAAGGAAAAATATTTTTAACAAAAATAAAAATATAATACAGGGCGTCCCAAAGTTATGAGACATGAAGGGAAAGTACCTTAAATATCGCAGATAGGGTATTTTACTAAAAGAAGACTTTATGTTATTTATAAAAGTTAGTAATTCTGCATTTAAAGATTTTTTAAAAACTACTTGCCTCGTCTGGAAATCGAACCGGCTTAAATTAAAAAAAAAACACCCCTACTTTTATGATGCCAATCGAAAGAATGGCCAAAACCTAATAACTTTTCTAAAGTAACAGACTCGTAGGGGATTTTTTTAGGCCGAATACGATAGATAATGTTTTTAATTTGATTAAAAACATATATTCACGCCGTTCCTTTCATTTAAAATACTATGTTACTTAAGAAGAGTTATTAGTTTTTGGCCATTCTTTCGATTGGCATCATAAAAGTAGGGGTGTTTTTTTTTACATTTAAGTCAGTTCGATTCCCAGACGAGGCAAGTAATTTTAAAAAAATATTTGAATGCAGAATTAATAACTTTTAAAAATAACACAAAGTCTTCTTTTAGTAAAATACCCTATCTACGATATTTAAGGTACTTTCCCTTCATTTCCCATAACTTTGGGACGCCCTGTATTGGTAGGCGGTGGTAGCGGACTATCGAAAGTGTACGGCATTTATCTTTTATTGAAGATTGTCTAAAGTATTGATAACCTGTGTTATTGCTGTACAGATAAAAGTCACCGGAAAATGACTCTTTTCTGAGAAAAGTAATTTACCCCATACACCTATATGTTCCACAAAAAATGTACGGCATGCTGGAAAATGTTATCTATTTGTGAAGTACTCTCAAGATCATTTAATTTTATGTTGATTCATATCATCATCACCTATATGCTAATCAGACACATGTTCCGACCCTTGGCTTTCGACCGCTCCGCTGGGAATATGTACGGCGTTTACGGGTAAAGTATCTGTATATGTGTCCAAAAGGAATCACACAAATGCCGTACAGTAATAAATGACCTATATTGCTTCTGCAACTGTCGTCGAATTAAAAATTTGCACCAACTTCCGGCACCATCACTTTTGTACGGCACTAGGTTTTTCGACATTTATTTTTAATCATCTACACACTTATAACAAAGCCGTACATTAATAATTAGTCGAAATTCCCCCATTGTACATGAGAAAGTCCATTCACTCACGTACTCACATGTACCGCTCAGAAATGACGGCATAGTGCTCAGAGCTATTTTCAGATATAGTATCAGCCTTCTAAGCGTAATTCAGGTTGGGTCATTTCACAGGTATTTTTTGTTCATGGGCTTGTGGTCTATAAAAAAGCTATGATAATATTTGCTTAAAGACACCAAAACATAAAAAAACAACTTTAGACTTTTTTTGACATTTTAGAATAGAGCTTCATGTTTTTGATGAGATGCTAAAGCATTTATTTAATATCTTTGGACTGTTTATTAGTAGGAAACTCAACCAGGAAGACAGCCGTATTGATTACATCGTAATAACAAGAAATATTATAATATTTCTTGTATCATTTATCGTATTTACTTTTCACGGCCTTATAAAAATTTATCTTTTATTTAAATAACAGAGATATGGTCTAAACATCATAAGTCCATCGAGATTTTATGATGTAATTATTTATGTGCATGCAAAAATAATAATTACAGGCCAATTCGACTACAATAAAGGAGTTCTCATCGTTGTCATTACAAATTTGACATATACCATAAACAAAAGATGAAGACAGATTATTTTTTTTATGTTACAGGAGGAATATGGGCACGAGGTTCACCTGATGTTAATTGATACCGCCGCCCATGGACACTCGCACTGCCAGAAGGCTCGAAAGCGCGCCGCCGGCTTTATAGAATTGGTCGAATTGGTTCGGAAATACTTCAGTGGGCAGCTGGTTCCACATATGGTGGTGCGCGGCAGGAATTGCTTTAAGAAACGCTCAGTTGTGGAACGACGGACGTCAAGGTCATACAGATGGTATTTTGTATTCTGCCTTGACGTCCGATGATCAAACTGAGCTGCAGGTATTAGTCCGAACAACTCCTCTGAACCCTCTCCATGGTAATATCGGTAGAAGATGCAGAGAGATCCCACATATCTACGCAAGGGATCAAGCCGCTCGGAAAGTGACTGGTCGTTGACGATTCGAATCGCACTTCATTGAATACGGTCAAGCGGAAGGAGCTGGTACTGGGGAGCTCTTTACTTACCGACCATGTTGTTTTAATATAAATTATATAAAATCTACTATACAAAAATAAGTCGTGTTTTCCTTCCTGACGCTATAACTCCAGAACGCACAAACCGATTTCCACGGTTTTGCATTCGTTGGAAAGATCTCGGGCTCCGTGAGGTTTATAGCAAAGAAAATTCAGGAAAAAAATCAACAGAAAAGCGGGATCACCAAACGAAATGTTACAAAAAACGAAGCCATCTGGTGGCGAAACGTAGTTCGCCGAGTTTGCTAGTGCTATAATAAATGTTTATGACTTACGTTATACAATTTATGACAAAAGCAGTAAATTGTTTACCCCATAACTCATGAAAACTTATCACTAAACTTTGTTTTAACTAAAGTACTCATATGTAAAATACAGAAAAAGCAAACAAACATTGTGTGGTGGCTCTTTTCTAATAGTTAATCAAACTAAAGAGGTAGAGATGTTGGAACACAAAGATTGCTGCAAAGCCGGAGTTTGACATCAGCCCTGCGATTCTGTGACTCACTTTTCGAACTCACACAGCGGTTTTCGCATCGGCGGTCGCTCTCAAATCAGTCGTGAAGCAGTCATTTCATGATTTGGCATTTTGATAAACAATAAACTACAAGCTCCCACCTTTTCAGAATGCCAAATCATGAAATGACTGCTTCACGACTGATTTGAGAGCGACCGCCGATGCGAAAACCGCTGTGTGAGTTCGAAAAGCGAGTTACAGAATCGCAGGGCAGGTATAACGCTTAACCACGCTCAAGTGGAACGGAGGGAAGAAAATTCGCAAGATATAATCGATATTACGTAACTTAAATCAATCATTATTACTGCAATGTTATCGCGTAGTGTATAATTCAATAGATTTCGAAAAGTCATCTTTTGTAATCGGACGAAAAGGACAGATGATTACTTAGATTACTTGTAATTATATCAATTTTAATAATTTTTGTGTTGTCAATTAATCAAACATCACATGACCGAATTAACGTGGGTGATTCTTTTTTATCTCTGATTAATCGGTTTCTAAGAACTGATTTAAAAAAGGGTGCGTGTACTTATGCACGCGCGTAAGAAGTTATACTTCTTTGGCATCATTAAACAGAGTTTTTGATTTCATGTAAATAATTAATTACAATTAAATAATCAAAGACAGAAAAAGGAGTCATATAGCCCATAAAGTTCAGTTTACATTTAAAAAATTAAATAAATAAATATTTATTATTATTCTCTTACATTAAGGGTAACATAAATTCTATTATTATTCGATTGTTGTTTTTAAATTATGTCCAATGCCGTAGCATCTTCCGTGGGCAACTTCATTCTGTTGACTCTGTGGCACGGTGCGCGCGCATCGTAAAATTTCACTCTCATCAATTTTTCATAACGCGCCTAAAGAAGTATAACATCAAAAATTCTTAATCTAATAGACTAAAAATAATTCTTTATCATTAATTTATCTTTATTTACAATTCATCGCGTATTTTGTATACTCAAATCAGAGATTATGTAATGCAATATAACAGGAAAATTACTTTAATTTTAATATAAAACTAGTTTTAAAATTAGTTATTGATTAATTAATCTTTTATCCGCAAGAATGTATAATGTGTTAATAGGGTCTTTATATGTACGGTGTACTTTTCAATAATCAAAACGTTTTTAATATTTTACCAATCTGCTTGTCATCTGGCAATCTGTCATGGTTTTATATTAAAATATATTACTTGATAAAGGTAAATAAATGTAGCGTAAAAAACAATAGCTGTAAGGTTTTGCATTAGATTTCATAGATCTTAATATTGTCTTTGATTGACATAACCTTTACACATTTAAAGAAAAAACTGTCTGTGTGAGTCACCGTGACCACGCACGCTGTAAAGCACGCGAAACGGCGGATAAATTTAAAATTATGTTATATAATTGTAAATTTATAATAATACATAACTTTAATCCGTTAAAAACAGTTTTTTCTTCATAGATCTTTTTATATTATAGACAAGTCACTTGTGTCATCATTGTACATCAGCTTTCTGTGCCTGTTACCAGCCGTTGATAGGTGGGTTTACTCCAAGCGATTAGCGTTCACGTTAAGAAGGGTCATATCAGTCTCCAATAAAACAATACATTTCCCTAGATCCTTCTACGGATGGTTTACTTTTTAATTCAGATACCAGATGCGTGCTCGTTTCATAAGGATTTCCTTCACCTGAGTATTAATTTCGGACAAAGGTAGAAATAATCGGAATCATTTCGGACACAGGTAGGAAAACCGGAATCATTTCGGACACAAGTAGGAAAATCGGAATCATTTCGGACACAAGTAGGAAAATCGGAATCATTTCGGACACAAGTAGGAAAATCGGAATCATTTCGGACACAAGTAGGAAAATCGGAATCTTTTTGTTCACAGTTACAAAAATCGGAATCAAACGAATGATCTGAGGTGTCACGCGCCAACAGAGAAAGTGTTTTGTCTATGTAATGTTTAAATAATTGTTTATGACGTCAATAAACGGAAATGGGAATAGATGAAAACAAATTATAATGATAAACATGTTTGTTATAATTGCAATTGATTAGTAGCGATATTTTACGACTATATTTATAATTTATATATGTATATATATTTGAAAGCGTAAGTAATGCAATATAGCGAGGAAATTCCACAATTAAAGGTACACTGCCACAGGGACCAAAGTTTAAAAAAAAAATTTATTGTTCTATTTGTTGTTATTACTATGTAGAACTGTATATATGTGTTGGATTTATTTATTGTTATATATTCTCGCGTCACAGAGGTAGTTTCACTGAAACGGCTTGATCTTTTTATAAAAAATGTGTTTTACAGAGTTTGTCTAAGTAGGTCCTAATTTTTATTTACTCTAAGTGAAATGAGGTTTTGGCAAAAATACATATGATTCTTAATATATCTACCCTTCCCCCAACCCCCATTTTTTAAATAACGATATTAGTACTTTATAACAAATGTGATTTGCATGTCAGTTTTAGGTTTTTCAGTTGTTACAATTATAATTTTTAAACGATTATTACAAAAATTAAATTAAAATTTTTCTATAATATTAAATTATAATTCATGTTGTCTTTTTCGACTGTTTCCGTATTCCGACTGGTCCCATTTTGACGGTGAATAGATGCAAATTTTTGTTTATCACATACTTTTCTATAAAGACGAGATCTTTCAGCGCCCTATCTTACCTTTAACAACTTACACATAAACAGAAAGCCAAATTTATTTTCAACACACAAACATACAGAATTATGTATATAATAATATATTATATATGGGAGACATTTACGATTGCGGAATTAAACTCTGCTGACATTTAAAGTCCGGCTTTTAGTATATAATTATTTAAATTCATAATATTGGTGTGTTATAAATAGGATTCTAATAAATAATTGAATAAGCGTGTGGTCCGTAATGTTGACAAAAATTAAATAACTTCGAACTTAAAATTTTTGATATAAAAATATATAATCAAACTTTTGTTTTTAAAATTAGACTATTCGTTAAAATCAGAAATCTGGGTGACATGAAATCATAGCTTTCATAGTCAATCCTACTAATATTATAAGCGCGAATAAGTAAGTATGGATGGATGTTTGTTACTCTTTCACGTAATAACTACAGAATGGATTTTAATGAAAATTTACAATAATTTAGCTTATACATCAGAATAACACATAGGCTAGAATTTATAAAGATATTGTGTGAATTGTCTAAAATATCAAGTACGGGAACAATCTACCAACTGCGAGCTCTTCTGTCGTGCGCTACCAGAGTTACACATATGGTGGAAATGTTTACCTTAAATAGTCAATATGTTTAGTAGTTCTACGCCACGCTAATAAAGGCTACTAGAAATACTAATCAAATCTAATTCGCGGGCACAGGCTGGTATAGTGTATAGTAGTCTGTTTTTTTTCACCATTCACCATACACCATTTTAAATCGAATTTTATAGAAATAATGTGTCTAATTTAACGCAGATATATAGCGTTTATTGACTAGTTTTATGATAGGAAATAATAAATTAGCAATACTTAACCTTATTATTGCCGATAATGTGGAAATTGAGCAAAAAATACGTTATTAATTCATTACAATGCGAAAGTGAGTTTGAAGCCCCAAGTATTAATCTTCATTTTTGGAAATGGTTAAGATAGATCACCACAAAGAACTACGGAAAGAAGTATACTAAAAATGAAGAAGACACACAAAGTAAAATGAGATTATATGAGTCAAAAAACTATAGCAACCGATGCTATCACAAGCTTAGAAATCAAAATGGCAATGGGCTTTATTACGACACCTGGACAACAGATGGAAATTAAAGACATCAAAGTGGAAGGACCACTCGGGAGAAGAAGTGTGGGAAGGCGAAAAAGACGGTGTGCGGACGGTAGGTCTTAATAGAAATAACAGGAAAAGACTGGCAGACTATTGGCAAAGATAGGACCTTGAATGATTGAGGTCTTTATCCAAGAGGGGTCCATATCTACAGGCGACTAACATTTACTAAAATTCAGCTTATAGCTATATTATAGTACTTACGTACCTACTAACAACACTTGAAATGGATTGAAATAGAAAAAGGCTCTAACATTATTATTCTTGATACACGAAGTGTAAGATTATGTGTATGTGATTCCTGAGGTCATACGTTAAAAGCTGGCCAGTATTTTTTGTCTTTAATAGCGCACTTAGCATTTACAGAAACCGGTATGATTTAAAATCAAAAAACCTATTGAAAATTGATAAGACTGACGTATCTGACACGCCTAATGGAGGCAGTCTTCATCCAGAATCAATTGCAGAACCTGTCCGTGTTTCGGGTAGACAGAATTCTGTACAGATACCGGCAAACATCTTGAACAAATGTTCTTGCCCGCCCAGAAGCGATTTTTAGGAATCCAAGTTGTCTGTGGTGCGCGATCGCATTATTGGTAGACGTTTGTCGCACGCGCTGCGCAAACTTTCCTCCACTCCCTTGTTTAATGTTCAAGATGTTTGCCCGTATCTGTATCTTGTATAAAATTTCATGTTGCACGCAATTCTCCACGCATATGGCCTATAAAAACCGGATGCGGCAAGTTTTTATATTTTACGAACGCATACAGGTGAACCGAGATTAACTTGAATTGGAAAGGTTTCTCAACTTTTATCGAAACGATGTTTCATATAAATAGTAAAAACAACGTAGCCTAATACAGCTAAGAAGCCTTTAAATAGAGTTTGTTATATATAGGTAAAGCCAAGTTCGAAGCTATCAAACTATTTCTCGTAATTTGTGGCAATCATTTGATACCAGTAGTTAATTTAAATTGCTTAATGCATGTGAAAATCAGGTCGCAAACGGCAAAAAACACTTGCGAGGTAACGTTCGTTTTTACTACATATTGAAATGACTATACATACTTTATTTTTTATTTGATAATAAAAAAATTGTTTTGATTTTACGAAATAATATAATCGTGATTGTAAAACTTTGAATTTAATAGTTGTCTTCTGCAGGTAAATTTTGGAATAGTGGGTATGTTATTTGAATGCGTAATTAAAAGAAAATATCGTTATAATTTAATTGTAACAAATTAACATTAAAGTTTAATTTTAAGTAACCGTTTTGTGATTTCTTACTGTGTGTAATTATCATTTAAAAAATGACGTTGGGTAATAAATAAACGTTGTTTTATACTATTGTTTACTTAAATTAAAAAGAAAACAAGTTAAACTTCTAAATCAAAACAAAAGATAATCCATTGGTGACATGAAAAGTCGAACGTCATTCTGACATTTGATTTTTATCATCATAGAGTGTGTGTATCATAGAGCACGTATAGAGCAAAAAAAAAACTTACAAATAGCAGCCAGTGAAATCGCTCAGTATTGAATACGTGTTAAGTGGAATGAACGCGGGTGCGCACTGACTTTCAGATGCCGTGATAGCGCTCAGCGATAATTGATACCGATTTCTTTGGCTTGATCAATCAATGGCTATTTTTAGAGGATTTCAGCTGATTATTTGTCGTACATATTATTTACATGTTATATAGGAATGTCTTTTGTTTGATATGCACAGAATAGATTGATATAGTTTTTATATAACTGTTGACGTTTAAAAAAAAGTATGTATATACATATTTAGTATTTTTATTTTTAAGAAATTCCATTTTTGAATTAAATAAGCGTGAACTGTAGTTTCCGGAGGTGAGTTTATATCCGGTAGAGTATCGTGCAACATAAAAAAATAAATAACAAATTACTTCGTAGTTGACGGCGTCTAACCGGCACCCCGACCGGGTTTATTGTGAATACGATAAGACCAATTTATACAATTTTTTATCACAAACTGTACAACCACGATCCCAATTATAAAATATATCTATCGCTTTTCAATAGAGCCCACTTTCACCAAAATCTCCTTATTGTTAATATAACCGTAACTAAATCTTTAAAAAAAAATGTTTAGTGATTGACACGTTGACACTGACTTTGCTGACATATAATATGTAACATTATCCAAGTGAAATAAAAAAATTCTGTAATAAAAAGTTACGACTTTCCTTGATCTGTTTCTGTAAGGATTAAAAAAAACAGTGGGTAAAAAAAGCAACAGTTTTTTGTGCATGAGAATCTTTATTTTCATTACCATACAAGTACAGTAAAATAAAATAATTATAATATAAACTCTTTGTAACTTTATTTAATTAAAAGAAAGGAAAAAAATCTTCTTTATTGCCGATTTTATATTGTTTGTATAGGTACATCGGTTATCAAGAATTTATCAAAGTTATAAAAAAATATGCCAGAAATCACATCACGCGTAATTTACACGATTAATTGATTCGCTTCAAGAGACTTTCGGCCAACCAGTAATGGAGAAGCACTAAAAGAAGAAGAAGACTACTAGATTATCAGACAATTAAGTCAATGTCGATTTCAGCTATCTATATAATATCTGTATTGATATTTTAGCCTACGCAATGGATTTTAATGCGGATTTATCAATATTTCAGACAATTAAATTATCAGAAATCGACTTTAGAACGTAAATTTCCTTATTTGCCCGTTTTTTCGCAAAAGAGATTATGCATCTAGAAATACAAAAATTATATTCCTTTCTCCGAGGTAAAAAAAGTCTATTTTCGACACAGCAACGCAATTTAAAATAAAGAGAGGAGAGAGTACTTTTTATGTGCTTTAAAAAATTTGTTTCGACTCGATATATTAGTGGCGCAACCACCTTTTTGGGTTCTGGGGCTCAGATTTGTGTCTCTGTTTCATGATTTGTCAATATAATAGACAAGTAGGTGATCAGCCTCCCGTTCCTGAGACACGCCATCGACATTTTGGGTCTAATGCACGTTGGTTTCCCATGATGCTTTCCGTTCCGTTCGAGCGAATGTTAAATACGTTCAGAAAAAAAGTCCATTGGTGCACAGCCGGGGATCGAACCTACGACCTCAGGTACGAGAGTCGCAACACTGCTGCGACGTTTTGACTTGATAGTACTAGAAATTCATAATAATTATTAAATACTTATATAACCATACATTGTGATATCAATCATAAATCTTTAGTATATATCAATGTCGATTTCAGCTATCTGTATGACTATATCTCTATTGATATATTAGCCTACGCAATGGATTTTAATGCGGACTTATCAATAAACCGATGATTTCCCTACCTGTCGTCTTTTATTTTTAGAATTATAATTGATTTATAGATTTACGCACACAATAATGTTATGTATCAATTATTGTAAATTACAAACTAATATAAAAGGGAGGAATCTGGCAGGAGGCTCATCTGATGTTAATTGATATCGTCGTCCATGGACATTGCCAGAAGGCTCGCAAGTGTGTTGCTGGCCTTTAAGGAATTGGTACGGTATTCATACGATCTATATAATGTAAAGATGATTTTTTGTTATGATGGAGCCTAATTTTAAGGAATTTCATTAAACGTAATATTAATACATTTAATTAAATAATACCTAATTTGGCTGTGTTGTGTGATTGTGTGAAAGTGAGATTATGTACATGAGGGAGTTGTGGAGTTTCTTGTCCATTCTTCTCCACACGAAACTACCTTTTGGAAGGGGCAACTAGAATCATCTTTATATTTTATTTAACGTTCAAAGGGCCATTTTAGATGGTCTAATTGAAATAAATGATTTGGCAAAATTTGAGGATGTGTATGTAGGGTGTGCTCATGATGCAGATGATTTAGCGCTATGGATATTATTCATACTTATTCCTTTTAACCATATTCCGCGATAGCTTAAACCAGTCAAGGCTTAGTGGTCGTTGTATGTCCGGGCTGCGCGATACAAAACTGAGTTTTGCATGGTCGGAGTTGCTGTGAAGAACGTGGCAACGGAAACATGAAACAATATCCTTATAGAAAGAAGTGCGGCCTATAATAGGCAAAACTAAATACCATTTCAATCTTTATCATAAGCGGTTCGTACTAGTCAATGTACTTTCGCGATAAGTATGTTAAATTAAAGACAATTTGATAAAAAGGTTTTCGAGACAAATATTATTGATATTTTCAAGGTTTGTTTTCACAGCTTACTAAATGATAACAAAATCTGAATATAGAATAGAAATGTGATTGTTGAATTATTTGTGATAACATTATTTTAATGGAATAATTCGTTTGTTCAGAGGAGTTGAGAGAGTTGTTCGGCAGCTGAGTTTCATAATCAGGCAGAAAAAAAATCGCGAGTAAAGTTATTTAATATACTAGCAGACTCGGCCAAGCGTTGCTGTGGCTAAAGTTTCTGTTATATTACATAGTAGTCAACTATTCAAGGGAAACGGTAGGAGAACACCAGTCATGGGGACCACCATGCTTTGTTGGTGGTTATGCTATTAAATTGTAGCTTATGAGAAACGTTGGTACATTCAACACAGCGCCATCTATTAGAATTGTGTCAAATTATAAAAAAATAATTTGCAATAACATAATATTGCGGGTATAAATTAAGATGTAAGCTAGCCTATCTTTTAAGTTAGATCAAACTGCACACGGTGTGCAAATTTGATTGAAATCGGTTCGGTAGTTTAGGAGTCCATAGCGGTGAAACAACGTGACACGTAATTTATATATATTAAGATATTTAGCGTCACAGGGCCAGATAAGATTTATATATTAAAATTAGTATAATAAATCCCATACGTGGAATATAGTATGGTATAAGTATAGTATATACTTATAGTAACCACCAAACTTAGCACGGGTCGAATTTGAGACAGAGAGTAAAGACGCGCAATCATTCAGAACGTAGCCTGATTACGTCTAGATATCATATGTAATTAAATCATTACAGACAATTTTAATACGTAGTTGTAATCTATTACCGAACCTAATATGTTTAAAAGGTCCATAGATAATAAACGTAATATATTTTGTTTTTTTATCACATATCGTTGTATGCGCTACGTCAGACGTCATGTGTTATTTCAAAGGAACAAGGGATTAGAGACTAGTGTTAAAAATACCGCCACAAATGAGATTATTTCTCCCACACTGCGCTTTTCATATCTTAGTTCAATACATTCAAAGGGTCGCACCTGTTCCCTCACACCTATTGTGGACGATAGCCGAACAAGAAATTTATGGTTTATGTATTGAATAAAAATAACTCAACGCTGGTAAAGAATATATTTTGCTCGTAATAAGGCGTGTTACAGAGATCGAGCGATTTGTAGACATATTTTAATGTCGGTACGTATGGTTTGAAGTAGTTTCTAGAAATATTAAACTCTCAAAATTATCTTTAAAGCTGAGACATTACCATATGATTTAGTCTGCGACTTGAAGTTAAGAGGATTCAATTTACGAAGGACACTTGTGTCCTGATTTTATTTAACACTTTTATATGTATAGGTACATTTATAATGCGCAATGTGTGTTCGCCACTTAACTATTCTGACATAAACACACGCATAAATGTAATAACTTTATCAATTGGCTTGAATACACATTCCCAATTTATTGTGTAAAGTTGAATGCTTCATTTCGTTTTCATAGAAAGTTAACAATCATCTTTGCCTGACAGACGCAATCGATTTTGGGACTAATGGTAAGATCCAGTCTTCAGAGTCTTACAACTTAATACTTAGCGCCAAGTATGACGTCTGTGTGTTAATATCCAATACATTTTGTACTCCCAATCATTCTGAAGGGAGCTGAAGATACAAAGCCAGGTGTTTTTATCTAAATTGTTATACCCAAATCAACACGCCCACAGCTTAGGAAAATAAACAGAATCATCACTCCACAACGTTGTGTCTCTCATTGGTTAAATGACTATTCTCTGAAATCAAAGCAGCCGACTCTTGCCAGAGCACTAGGAACATATGGAGTAGCATCAGCTCCTATAGAATGGATCAACAACGTGTTAAAACAACGAGCTATACAGTTCACCGTAAATACCACTACGCTAGCTATCGTCTGCAGAGCCTGGTGTTCCGTCCTATGGAGTCTAGTAGTTAACGAGCTTATAATATTGTATGACATGATTGGTAAAGTGCAAGAAGTGCATAACCAAAAAAATATCATAATCTAAAAATAACAAAAAATAATCTTGGCTAATCTCACGGTTACCAAAATATACTACTAAAAAAAACAAAAAAAAAACATAGCCACCTTAAAGTGTGGACAAAGAAAGTTAGAACTGGTATTATAAAAATATTAGTTAGAAACGGGATAAATTGCCGCTGGATGCAATTGGAGCGGACTTTGGTATTTATATGGCAAACGAGTCTACGAAACAGCCCTAAAAGGTAAACCCCTGCCCATGGACAACGATATTTCCAGGAGTATCCTTCAAACATTTATGTGTAAATTGATCTAATGAATGCATAATTATCATAAAGGCCCTAATATGTACTTGTTAAATACTAAAATGTTTCAATCTCGTTACGTAAAAAGACAATTTTCGCTGTTTAAAACCTCCTTTTGAAAATCGGTTAAGATCCGTTTCACACTATAAATATTCTCATTGTCCTGTAAGATGCGCAGTACGTTCTTAGAAGGATATAAAAGGGGAAAGGACATTTATTCAAAACAGTTTAATACGAAAAATACAAGTGATTACAATGAAAACTGTTACGTACAGGTACTGTTATTAACGTAATTAATTGTTAACGTATTATTTTATTAGAATTAATTAATAGTTAATAATAATATAATATAATTATTAAATTTAAAAAAAATCAGTGGCGCTACAACATTTTTAAGTCTGGGCCTCAGATTTCTGAATCTGTTTCATTATCAAATAATAAATCTAATTAATAATTAAATGCATGTTTACTATATCATTTACTTGATGGATTACTTAAATATAGTACTGAATTATTAAATATAGTTGTGAACAGCGAGTGACTAATATGCGATAAATTCAAAGTTTTGTATTGTCTCTAAAATGCGTGATATATTTAAATTAACTTTTTAAACTAAAGATTGATTTTGTAATATTAGTTTATGTTTAAAGCGTAACAAATCAGTTGTTATTATATCCTTGTAAAAAATACAACCGATACCAAAATACACTAAAAAGTCTTCAACAATATTTCTTATTTGTATTATATAACCAAGAAAATTAAAATGAATTAATAGAAGGGTTCAGATTATTTTAGACAAACTTTTCTAAAATAATCTAAACCATTTTACATTATACACAACGGTTATTCAGATCGGTCATGGATCGGCTATGCTTTATAATAATAATATTAATTGTAAACCTCCTATTTCGTGTTTTATGAAGTCCGTGAAAAATATGGTTTCATTTGTGTAGTTCAGATCATAAATCTGTTGCGTTCAGGCCCTGGAACTGTTGAAATGCAATCAATAAAGTATATGGTATTTCTGTCTTGCAATTTACGTCATGATAACTATTTTTTAGCTGATGGTGGGTCAATACAAGTCTTCTTTTATACCTATATATTTCCAGTTTCTCTCTCTATTTTTAATTTTATTGTATAGGTACAATTGTTTTTATAATTTAGAATAGTAATTACAATACGACTATATTTGAGGTCTGGTACGTTGTAAGACAAGTTTAAAATTGGCGCTACTAGTAATAAACTAATCGCTTCTTAAATGACAGAGACATAGACTGCAAAAAATATTTTGATTTATTTTAATGTATATTTTTATTTATAGTAGTGACAAATTTTAACATAACGACAACGTTAGGCCTTCTTAAGGTCTGTTCTTAATCAGGACAATTGAATAAAAATAGGTGTAGTATCAATAGAATCAGCAGTGTTAAGCAGCAGAAATGATCAGTGTTAGCCTAGCTTCAGCGTGGACTGTCATCCCTAAGGTCGTAGGTTCGATCCCCGGCTCGGCTCAGATCATTCGCTCGAACGGGGCACGATAACTTCGTGAGGCTTGCCTTAGACCCAAAAAATCGATTGTGTGCGTCAGGCACAGAAGGCTGATCACCTACTTGCCTATTAGATTATAATTAATTATGAAACATACAGAAATCTGAGGCAACCTAAAAAGGTTAGAGCGCCACTGATTTATTAATTTTTTTATAAATCAAATCAAGTTTTAAAAATGTTATTTGTTTTCAGTGAAAGTAGGTAATTTAATCTAATTATTTACAAATTTATTATTTATTAAAACAAAAATCTTTGGTTTAGTTTTGTGTATATATACTTGAATTAGTAGGTTTTGATTTTCAAATATTTGAAACCAAATTAAAATATTTTTAGAGCGTAGAGCGGACCAGGAGACCTGGCAAGAAACTATCGCCATTTTTTTCCAATATGTTTGTTAGTAGCATACATTACCATGCTCAACATCTACACTAATATATGTATTATAAAGAGGAAAACTTTGTTTGTTTCATTGTAATGAATAGGCTCATAAACTACTAGACCGATTTTAAAAATTCTTTCACCATTCGAAAGCTACATTATCCACGAGTAATATATTTAATTTTGAACAAAAATAGGGTTCCGTAAGATATTAGGGTTTTTCATACACAAGGTGTAAAAAATCAACCAAAAAAGTTACTTATTTTGCGTACCCTGCCTAAACTATTAAAGATAGAACCATAAAATGTTCTAAGTAATTGTAGATCTTATAAATATCTACAAAAAAGTCCGCGACACACTATACCTATCTATGTCGAGTGAGGCACAATAACCATAAATGATATAATGACATGGCAAAACGGCGTTTGCCGGATCAGCTAGTGATATATAAACATATTATATGACTCATAATAATATAACCCTCACGTTTACACGATGCCTCTTGGTTCCCGTTTTTCCGAGTGCAATAATATTACTGCAGCGACCATTATAGTAAGAAAAGTGACGAAAACAAAAGAATAAAGAGTAAACAAACCACATTACTTCGTAATACCACTACGATTTTGGTTCATTATCAAGTGTTTGTACTAGTTAAACCAACATGTTTATAAATTTAAAAAAATACCCATAGAATTGTGTCTACGGGTCATGGGGTTATAAAATAAAAATTGCTGTTTGTAATAATTATGTTCCAGAATCCTTACGTTGGTGATGTTATTCACATTGGTGATGGTGGTGACATCACAGGTGACGTTCAGTCGAGACTGGGTTGGCGGCAAGCGGTCAGACACACACGTTGATTGTGGGCAGTTCACAAAATTGTGCAAACGGTTCATTGTAAGTAACATTGAGATTCAAATTCATTTATTCATTCAACACAATGTAAAGTTATAAAGAAAAAACAAAGAAATACATATTAAATGTTTCCGTTTCTATAACGCTACAATTAGGTTTACACATGAATGAAGACTTGTATATTATTTTTTAAGGAATCGAAAAACTAATACTCGATATATATAATAAAAAAGGGTGCGTGTGCTTATGTACGCGCGTAAGAAGTTATACTTGTTTGGCATTATTAAAAATAGTTTTTGATTGCATGCAAATAATTAATTACAATTAAATAATCAAAGACTGAAAAAGGATTCATTATAGTCAATAAAGTTCAGTTTACATTTGAAAATCAAATAAATAAATATTTATCATTCTCTTACATTAAGTGTAACATAAATTCTATTATTATTCGAATGTTGTTATTAAATTATGTCCAATGCCGTAGCATCTTCCGTGGGCAACTTCATTCTGCTAATTTTGGGACACTCTCATTAATTTTTCATAAGGCGCCAAAAGAAGTATAACTTCAATAATTGAGTTCATAGGAGAGGATAAAAATATATTGTTTCTAAAATGCTCCGCTATTATATTTTATCGGCATGAAATAAAATACACTTTTAGCGTTTCTTGTAATCTGGTAAGGGTCATTTATTTTTTTGAAGCTTTACATTCGCTAGCTGGTCAATAAATAAATGGTTTAACAATTTAAGAGCAAATAAAGCAGGGTCTTTTATCATACATTTTAATTAAAATTTATATATTAAAAGAGAAGGGTACGAAATGGAATGCTTAAGTGGCTTGCCCATGTAGAACGGATGAATTGTAGTTTACAAGTAGCAAATACAAGGCGACTGTGGATGGTTATGTCGGGTTGGGTAAGCTTTGTCGTACCTGGACCAAATCAAGGAGGAACTAGAGAAGGGATAAGTTAAATGTACCCATAGTGAATGTCAGGAAAGTGGATGAAGCGAGAGGTATATCAGGACCGTAGCAAGTGGAGTGGTCTCTTCCTACCACTTTGGGATGCGTGATGTATATAAATAAATAAAAATAAAAATGTGTGCGTGTACTAAGTGTACACACGTATGAAGTGAAACTTCTTTATGACCTTTATTTATCGATAAATGATCTACTATATGCAACTTAACGAAAACAAAAAACAACGATTAAAACGTGACGATTTGCTACAAAATTTCTCCCGATAAACAACTTTCATTCCAACACCGATAAAGAAGTTTGACTTCAAAAAGCAACATGGCGCGTAACCGAAAAATGTGACGCGTAACGAAAAAATGTTACACTAAATTTTTTCCAACCCCGATACAGAAGTTTCACTTCAATAATTTCTTTGCTAATAATCTTGTAATTGTGTTTATTTTATAATTATTTCAGCACGATCTAAGACAATTTATGTCATCGAAGAAGTTTGGTAAACATCGGAAGATGACTGAAGAAGATGACTTTGCTGTTTCCTACGATGACGATAAATAGTTTAAATACGACAACTAAAAACTTTCAAAAAAACCGATATTCCAACTGAAATAAATATAGAACAAAATTGTAATTTTTTTTAAGTGCAAGCTATTTTACATATAAAGCCTAACCGTACATGTACATATATATAAAAACGAAAAACAGTACAATAAAATTAAAGAATGGAAAATCGTGTCAGAAAAATTTTATCCGTCGAGATAGAATACGTAACTTCCGATTTCTTTTTTTTATTCGGAATCATTAAAACGAGCTATTTTCCTATATGATGCTGTACATAAATTAGCTATTTATTTGTACAGTACTATAAATGACAACGCTGTCAAAAGCCTCGAGGTTTATATTGAATTTACTTTTAATTTATTGCTTTACTAGCTGACCTGGCGAACATCGTACCGCCTAACAGTCGATTTTTTATTTTTTTTAAATACTTATTCTGCTATTCGGGACACCGGTCTAGCTAGTAAGATAAAAAAAATAAAGTTGATAAGACAACTAATACATTATGTCAAAAAATAAAAACTTACCTTCCCGGAACCCCTCCACTAACACTTGAACTTTATGATATGGTATTAAAGTTCAAACTGACTTTCAAGTATTATTACGAATATTTTGTATGGGAATATAGAAAAGTGTTGTTTTTAGACTTTTTCACTCATTTTTTTTAATTTTTCTCTCCGTAAGAACCATCATCGTACTTCAAGGAATATTATAAAAAAAGATTCAGACAAATCGGTCAAGCCGTTTTCATGTAATGTCGTGACAACGGAAAACGGGTTTCATTTTTATATATATAGATTATAATTTTTTAATGTCAATACAAGGGTACTATGTGTATCTGTGACATGGTTCAATCTGGTTCACAGATGATAGTACGTATCGAAAAGTATTTAATGCCTGTAAAACTGGGATTACTAAAATGACATTTAATCTGTGTAGATTGACTATTTAATCAATGTATGAATAAATATATCAATTATACTAGAAATATCGTAGTGTGTATAATTAAATAATTACTAATAAACAATAGTTTTATTTAAATAAAAAAAATAATAATAATACACTTTTATTGTTAATTGATTTTATGTACAGGTATTGCATAATCATAATTAAAACCGATACATAGGTAAATTATATGTTTCATTTAAAACACAAACTAATTCAACTATAAAGCAATTGTTTGTAATAATTTTTATAAACTATTGAATAAGAACAATGTCTTTTGTACAATTAAATCATTGTAAAAAATAATAAACACTATTTTATATTGAATACTTGAGTAGCGCTCCGTGGGCGTATTTGGAACTAAACGGAAGCTCAAAAATAAGTTCCAAGTATGTTTTTTTATTTGGCAATATTGCATATAAAACGAAAGAATTAATGAAGAATTATGGATATGTTACATAAAATTGTTGAAAAATAATACAATTAAGAAAAATAGCATAATACCGAGTTTATTTCTACCATAATTCTAAATTATACACAAAACTAATTAATTCATAGAAATAATTCATTCTAGTTTTGCATTGCGTTCTTACATGACTTAAAATAAATAAAATAATGACACATTGAAAGTTCAAAGAAATACATACCTGTTATTAAATATAAATTAAATCATTAATACAAATTAGATAATTTAGAATTAAACATTAGTTTATCCAAAAGATCTTAGCTTTATCTATAATCTGATTTTTAATTCCGTATAATTCTGATCGCTTCATTTTTTGACATGTCAGATATGAAAAACCTTTTTGCCCGGCACATTTTTCAATTTCAATACCAGTCAATATCTGACTCTATACAAACATTTTATTTGTTAGTGAATGTATCCATTTTGTTAAGTGCGGTGCTCCACATAAAAGTGGTTTAAGGGCAATTTATCATTACGTCTCTTTTCATCACAAACAGTAAAAAACGCACAAGTAAAGATAACATTTTTTTTAAAAGGTTTACTATACCTGAAATTAGTAGGTAGTGATGCCAGGTAAAGAGTAAAATAAAGTAAATAAATTTCGTGATATTGAAATATTTGCTATTTTTGTATTAGGTCACTTGAGTAATTAAATATTAAGATTTACCTTTTTGTAGGTAAAATATAAAAAATACGTAGCATTTTATTTTATTGCCCTAAAATGGGTCAAATTTGTCCATTTTTCGGTGGATAATTTTTTTTAGTAGCAACATTTATGACATGTCAGAATTCTATGAAATTAAAATCAGAGTATAACGTCGAATCCAATTTAATGTTGAACGTCATAATTATGACGTAAAGATACCAAATTTAGAAAAAAGAGAAGAGCAAATATGAATTCCACGAATACTTCGATATTTTAATATGAGGCTTTTTTATTCTAGTTTTCAAACATTATAAATATCCTACATTGCATTATCGTATTTATCGCAAATCCCTTAAACTTCCTAATTAGTACTAAAGTTGTAAAATTGACCAAAAACGAAACAACTGAATTTTAACCTATTTTCGTCTTTTATTATAAAACCGTAAAAGTTTGGTAACGTAAGTTAATACAAATTAGCTTCCAAATATGAAATTGGAACAATCTTAATGTCATAAAACCCTCTAATATTGCTTACATTAAAAAACCTTGTTAAATAATTTCGGTTATATCGACAAATTTATTTGGAATAAGTTGTCAAGTATTACGTAAGCAATATGGGGGGGGGGGGTTTCCCCTTTAATGTTCTTTTTTGTCAACAGTAATTATTTACTTTTTTACACATATTACCCACACGATATCTTAGCTTGAAAACGAAATGCATTTTCGAGGATTCCTACAAAAAATGAACACGTTTATGTACTATTTTTTTAAAGCTTTGTTTACTTTTGCTGACAAGAGTAGGGGGGGGGGGGGGGAATTACAGTAAATCTGCTTACGTATTACTTAAACAGCTCCTCCTTAGCTGACATTTCTGTCAAGCCACTTAACTATAAAACATGAATTACTCGTCTTCTTCGATGCAGCACCTCACATACTCCAACGCACTATTCAGCATCTCCAACCACAAATCTCTATCTTTCGGTGTGTCCGCGGCCAACAGATGTCTTCTCCTCACAACCCCATCCGATCCCTTAAAGTATACGAGGGAGCCCGAATCTGGGACTATGAGACCGGCAGGCACCGATGTCTCCAGCAGAATAGTGTTAGGTCTGGCGCAGAGGTCCCTGGGGGCTCTTGTGACCCGGTCTGAGGTGACCGTTGTGAGATCTATATCACCGATGGGCATCTGGAATGAAAGGGGCAAGTAATTCATAATGAGCAGTGTGGCGTGTGTCAAGCACATAAGATTAACAAATGATCATGAAACAGATACAGAAATCTGAGGCCCAGACCTAAAAAGATTGTACAAACAAATCTTATTATCATATTAATTAATTCTCGCTCACTTACCTTCTTCTGAACATCATCAGGGTATTTCCAGTAGGAGAGCATCGGTGGTTGCAAACGGAACCAGCGTCTATGCCACGCCCCTAGACCACTGACGTCATCAAAGGCGGTCAGAAAGGCCGCATGAGGGGGCGGGGCCGAAACGCGTACGCGCGCCCGTATGTCTACATGTATGTTGCCTTCTAGCGGACTACCGCTTGGAACCTATAAACATTATATTTGTAAGTTATTCATGTGAATATTCTCATACAAATTTGATTACAATACCAGCTCAAATCTGTTATAATTTTTTTTTTAATTCGCGACAAAAGATGAAGTTAAATGACAACATTTAGACTCTAATTCTTATATTGTCTAATGGACTTGTATCCAGGTCAAATTAAAAAAAAAAAAAACAATATCTAAACTTAGCAGTCTCTCGCTGACGGCTGAAAAGCGCTAGTTCTGTTAGTTTAAAATCGCGTTTTTATTTTTAGAAATTCTACTGAAATATTAAAACAAATTGACCTTGTTGAGCGTAAAACTCTTCCTATTAGCTTGCTGCAATGCGAATATACAATATCCGTGAAGCTGGAATTGTGGTGTCCGCACACTGTGGGGTCCCGCCGGACTTTGGACTCTGGGCGCTTTCAGTTCTGACACTTTGGACTTCGGTGTTAGGAGTTTTGAATTGCCCTGAAAACATTAAACATCGTATATAAAAACTAATAAGTGAATAATTTTCATAATCTAACAAACTGAACAAAAAATTGAGAAGGTGAACTTAAGAAGAAAACATATTATTAACCAAATAAAATAAATAAAAAGATACATGTCTTCATTTGTCGGTTAAATATTTAACTGAAATATATAAAAACATAATTCACCTAGGAATGCATGAATACTCAAAAACTATCGACTGATTTAAGATAAAATATACTTTGTATATTGACAAATATAAAAAATGCTAATTTTTTAGTTAAACTTATGATTAAATTACTCACTTTTTTATTTGAAATGTGATATTTGACATCATGTGGTAAAAGTTCTTTTGAGGCTTGCAGTAAATATACTTCGACCGTAACCTGAAAAAAAATTTTTTTGAATGCAATTTTATATTCTATATCCAAAAACAAATCTACATTTACATTTAGAAAGTATAAACTTAACACTAATTTATAAAAGAACTAACATTTAACTCATTTGTATAAAGGAGCGTTCAAGTATTACGTAACGAATGTTTTTGATTTTATAAATCGTTACGATACGGGGCGCGGATTGAATTACGCGTTATTGTTAATATTATTTTCGACTTTCCAATACTTTACACCACATAATGGTAACTTTTAGGTATAAAGAGTCACTAGGTGGTCACGAAACGTTTTATACTTGAGTACAGAAAAACGTTACGGCGCGTTACATGGGGGGGGGGGGTTTAGATACTTGAACGCTCCCTTAATCAATAGATAAAAACGAGAAATGTTCAAATACTGTTTTCGTAAAAGCTTTTTCTTTAGACGTTATAGTTTGTAGACATTATAAATTATACACGAAAGTAGAAAAAAAAACACTAAATTGATATTTTATTTTAAATAGTATACATAATTAAGATTAATGGTTTATGAGCATATCATTAAAACTGTTAACAATTATTCGAAAGGTATACAAAATGAACTAGTTCACTCTATCATTGACTATAGAATAAACAGAGACAGCATTACCTTAAAATCACTCGCCAATCCGTCCATACTTATTTCATCAGGAAAGTTGAGTGGAGCGTTGGGTTTAGTCAGTTGCATACTACTTGCCAAAACTCTGTCTCGACATTTGAGAAGACACACTGCGTGATGCCCTACAGCGCCATCTACCAATTTAAAAATATCATTAGCCTTAAATATTGGGGCGGGTGACGATTTTTCGTCGCCATTTTAAACGTACGTACTTTAATTGTCTCGATTTGTAGTAATATATCTTGAAATACAGTAATTTGTGACGGTCATATATTGGAGTCTGTGCGGGAAGAGAAACTTTGTGGGATTTAGCGTCGCGACGATAACAAAAAATTCTGTTGACATTGTTCGATATTATAGTTCGACAGTAATAGTTTTGATACTTAATAAATTATATAATTTTTGTTAATAAATGAAGTTACACATATCAAATAAAAATTATATTAGTTTGCGTAACAGTCACATCTGTTCTGTTTCCGCGCAGATAGAAATTATAAAAATACCACATTTTTTTCTGTATAAGTAAATATCAGATTTTGTTTTATAAATACTAAAATTTTCATAATTGAGGTCCACTGCCATGTCTAGATAGAATTGTGAATAAAATAATCATAGTAAAGCTATACAATTGGGCTCGTAATGTTATATTTGGCCTCTTAGACCCTTTCTCCACTGCTCCGGTCCGACGTCGGATACCGGAATGAGTCATGAGAAAAAAATCGGAGGCCGGATTGCGCTTCTCCACTATATCCGATCCGACAATAATCGATACTTGTGTATTTATCATGCAACACTTATATTAACTAAAACCCATTTACTTTATTTTATTAATAAAACGTTCTAAATTTTGAATATTTTATTGCCCTGGCTAGTTTATTACTTTTTTATATAGTCTATCTTTAAATATTAAAATCTACTTAATAAATAGTTCACTAATACTATGGTATAAAAATATAAATAAATAGCAACATAATTTGGTTTGGTCCAGGTTATCCAGATTCTTTCAAATTAAAGACTATAAATAAACCTATGAATAATAATTTATAACCTCTTGGATATACTTGGACCGATAAAACACCGCGTTCCGATCTAGCAAGTTATCGGATCGTTAAAAACCGGATGCCGGAGTAGTGGAGAAGCACGTAAGTACTGTTGTGAGTTTCTAAATCGGATCGGTAATTAACGTTTGCCGGACCGGAGCAGTGGAGAAACGGCCTTAGTCTTCGCTCATCATCACACTCACCGGCATGCAGCTGCCTGACGTAATCCCTGCGTAGTGGCACACGAATGTTCTGAATGTGCAGTGAGGCCATCCCAGCTGTGGCTGCAGGTCCGGCGCCTTCCACCTGCAACCTCTGCATTTCATGGAGGCATGCTTGACGGCGGTGGGCTGGAATATTTACGATTCATATGATCATGTCTCTTAAATTAAATATAGTCCTAGAAATTTTAAACAAAATAATAATATTTTATTAACACAATGAAATATAAAAATAATGATTTTTTTGTTTATATTTCATACAAAGCTGGGTGAATTTAAGCGGAGTTCTGCAAATTCTAGAGGCAAGGGATAGACAAACTGTGTTACTATATTATTGTATTATTTACCATTTAATAAGATTCTTTAATTAATCTACCAAAACTACTTAATAATATCACAATACACACTTGCTAATAATAGTAGTCTCTCTCCTTCAGCTTGTTCCGTTGAACCACTGAATTCTATCGTAGCGGCGCATAGATTTAATGCTTGACTTGCCTGAAATTTTTAATTATTATATTAAAACAAAACACGGTTTATATCAAGAAGATAAACTCAACAATTCATAAACTCAATAAACTTAGTTATTTCTCTTATTTGTTTATCAAAATGTTTTATTTTAGAATAGGGACTTTTAGATTTTTTTTTTCAATTTAATTTCCATTTTCCATTTTTATTTTCATATTGAAATATCCACCGATGAGAGCCTTATTTCTCACAGAGCTAACTGCAACAACACTAACCAAACATTAAGTAAAATCAAATCGAGATTGGCTTCCACGTGCGTTGCCAGTATTTTTAGTACAAAGTAAAGTGTATATTAACAGTGTGCTAATTGTGATATTCAGAAATTAGTGAGCTAAGTGTGTCTCACGTAAGTCAAAAACATATTGGATTTTTACTCTAAGAACAAAGACTGTTTATATACCTGTACGAGCCAAGGCTGTACATTTAGATCACTCAGGCTTTCTTAGTTTTATAAGCGTGGCGATTTCCTAAATCGTCAGTTACGCCCGGAGAGTATAGCCAGGCGTAGGTACTCTCTTCGATTTCTTACATTGCATTCATTCGTTACAAAGCAATTCACAGTAGTGGTTCACGCGAGAGGTTAATATAGAGTAAAAAGTGTGTGTGTGTGTCAGCTACGACGCACGATTGGAGTTTACTCCTTACGCACGATAAAATGGCGATAATGTTCTGTGGCTGTCGACCATATTTTCATACTAAAGGTGGTAAGAATATATGTTTTTTATAATGTAAATGTTTGTAGTAGTAATAAAACGTACCTACATCATCTATGCCCAAATAGGATATTCTTTCTGTGACCAAAGTTACCTTTATAGTAAGAGAAGAATAAGAATGAACAATCTTTTTAGTTTTAATTTCACTGACCATTACTATTGACAAAACTCTATGGCACGCTAGACAATCTACTTTTATTTTTTACACCTGTAAACACTGACAATGATGTAACGTGGCTGTCAAAACGTGAATTCAAAATAAAAAAGTCTGTGTAATGTATTCCATCTCATTCTTTTACACGTTCAATCCTACAGATATATATGTTTGTCTCTTTCTACATAACGCCTCAACTTTTCGTGTTACACATAACGCTTCATAAAATTTCCGTACCGGGCCTTATAACTCAAATCGTTTCTTAAGGAGTAAACTCCAAAAATAAAATCCTCTATTATTTAAAGCACCCCGATGAACCAGGAACCGCACAATACCTGTGATATAACAGTCTGCTGCTTCGATATCTCCCCCTGCAACTCCTTGATGCGCTGACGCACAGTAGTGACGTTCGGCACTTCAGACGTTGGTGGGGCTTCGCGCTCAGGTGACGTGTGACGAACAACGCGCATTGGTGTCGATGGTGTGCTCGACTAGAAATTTTAATAAATAAATAGTATTTTAAAACTGTTACATTAAAGAAAAATGTTTGGCGAAAGTCAAACTGTGATGGCGTCTATTTCGTTATATAGATTTAGCGCCTTTTTACTTTTATGACTGACAAAATTATAGATTTGTGTCTCATTTGTTACTTCTATGTATCATTCATTGTTGGTTTTAAATTATACTTTTTTATGAAAAATTGATGAGAGTGAAATTTTACGATGCGCGCGCACCGTGACACAAAATTAACAGAATGAAGTTGCCCACGGATGCTACGGCATTGGATATAATTTAAAAACAACATTCGAATAATAATAGAATTTATGTTACACTTAATGTAACAGAATAATAATAAATATTTATTTATTTACTTTTTCAAATGTAAACTGAACTTTATTGATTATAATGACTCCTTTTCCAGTCTTTGATTATTTAATTGTAATTAATTATTTGCATGCAATCAAGAACTTTTTTTAATAATGCCAAAGAAGTATAACTTCTTACGCGCGTACATAAGTACACGCACCCTTTTTTTTGTATTCTTTTATAAAACAAACAAACACCACCACACCACATCATACACAATCACAACCTACATATAAGCAACCCAAAATAACACATTTTCTTTGCCCAAAACTTTTTCTCCTTCCGAATCCCTTTCATCTAAAAAATGTTGTAAAAATAATAAAGATTCTATAACATAAAAAAAAATACCTACCAACTAGTATAAGTAATTGTTTGTATGGAAAATATCTTGGTTACCACAATTGAGACAAAAAAGGAGGAAATTGCTATATTGTGGACGTAAAAATCAACGATATATGCTAGGCGCCAACAAAAATATAGACGAAGTAATGATGCAGAATTAATTTAAACTTAGTTGGCGCTCCCTAACCTAAGATAAGAAACCACATGAAGATTGAAGACGTCACAACGAGGATACGAAGATTGAAATGGAAATGGGCTGGTCATATAATAAGAGGTATAGAAAAGTGGAACAAAACGATCATATATTGGTACCCAAGAAATAAGAAAAGAAAACGAGGTTGACTGTTTCGAAGGTGGGAAGACGAAATAAAATCCGTAACTGGGAAAATTTGGACCTGGAAAGCTCAGAACAGAGCAGAGTTGAAAGAAATGAAGGAGGCTTTTGCCAAAGTTGGGCAAACAGATGGGTTGTCGGCGTCACCGACTCACTAGTGATAATAGTTTAAGTTTAAAATTAAGTAAAATTTTCTGTCTGAATAAAGGCTTTTATTATTATTATTATTAACCTAAGATAATTCCTGGGAAACAAAAAAAATATATATTTACCGCTTGCATTCGCCTGTAAAAGCTGACGCTGTGCACGAGCTCGCTGCCCTTGTCGTGCCTGGTTGGAGTGGCTGCTGTCTGGTTCTTTAATGGAGACTTGAACTGCGCTCGATCCTGGTACACGAAACTTGATGATGAGAGGCACGCCGGCTGCAATATACGGCCGGTCCATAACAACAATGGACTCAAATAGGGAAGAAATATCCATTAGGATATATATAAAGTATAGAGTGAAAACTAAATAGGAAATAAAGAAAGCTATAATTCATAAATTTTATTATTGTAAGCTATCTATCTGGGGCAGCATGATTTAACTATTGAGTAATTGTACAATTGAACTAGTCCGCAATATTTAGTTCACTGTGACAAAAAATCCACAAGGTCATTGAATCTTCGATAACACGAGATTTCATTAACTTTTGAATATATTTAATATGAAACAGTGAATTGTTATTTTCAAATCCTATATTAAATGAACGAAGTTATAAAATATTTAAAATAATTAGGAATATTAAAACTTTGAAAACGTAACAAGGGTTGCCATTCGTACTAATTGGTAGTAGTAAGTATTGTACGTTACTTCAGGTTATTGTAATCTATACTTTATGAGAACAGTAGAGTACACGAATACACTTAGCATGAATCGATGTTTAAATAACGATTGTAAAGATTCTGTGCAATTGTTTAATCGAGATACTAATGTAATACAAACTGCACTGCATAAAGCAAAAAAATATATTTTTAAACATATATATAAAGAAAAATAAATTGTACTTTACGTTGATACTACGTACTTTTTTTTGTATATTATAACCAATTTACTTTAATTGCAAAAAAACCCTAAACGTAGCCCAAGCGAAAAATACGCTGCGAAATCTACAAAATACCGCAATATCATGTCTTTTACATATTATAAAATAAATATCTGAACTGAACGCTAGAGTCGATTTTACATATTATTGTGACGTTACCTCATTCACCTTATTAACTTTGGGCGGTGTGGGTCCCTCGTTCAATGCTTCGTCTAACAAATCATCTAATTCACTATCACAGGCACTTTCTTCGCTATCACTTTGAACAGCTTTTTTGTAGCTTGTATTGTTTTTCTTTACGACCTGAAAACAGTAAATAGTATACATAAAACAGAACTGTTTTTCATGACACATAGTTTATATAGAGCAGTGTTGGTGTAGTGGCTTCAGCGTGCGACTCTCATCCCTGAGATCGTAGGTTCGATCCCCGGCTGTGCACTAATGGACTTTCTTTCTATGTGCGCATTTAACATTCGCTCGAACGGTGAAGGAAAACACCGTGAGGAAACCGACATGTCTTAGAGCCTAAAAGTCGACGGCGTGTGTCAGGCACAGGAGGCTGATCACCTAGTTGCCTATTAGATTTAAAAATGATCATGAAACAGATTCAGAAATCAGAGGCCCAGACCTAAAGAGGTTGTAGCGCCACTGATTTATTTATTTTTATTTGTAGCAGATTCTAAATAAAAATAACCACTAGGTATAGGCGTCATCATAATCGACAGATATTCCATGACTATGACGATATACGGTGTTAACGCATTGCTTTACCGATTCTCCAATATAAATAAGAAATTTTATATGAATAACTTACATTCATAACTTCGCGACCAAACGAAGTTTCGCCCCAATCGTCCGATTTATTTAACTTCGCGGGTATATCCTCTCTGAAAAAAGATAAAATAAATCGTCATGGAAAATCAAACAACTATTCACTCATACTTTTCATGGCTAGTGTGCATTTTGTTAAACCTATACTTTTTGAATAATTGTATATCAATTTAATCTTACATATCCTACAATTTTATGCAAGATTCATTATCAGCTAAGAGTAGAAAGGAATGGGAAGAATGAACGAACAAGAATTAGGACATTATCGCTGTCTACATATATGAAATAGATGTATGTATCGGTGAAGAATTATTATTAAACCCGTTCTTTAACGTCAAGTAATCAAGCCGTGTTTGGTATAAACAATAGACCGATCATTCATTGAGTTGTGTAATGCTCTGTCATATTTAAAAGTGATACTATTGCGGGGACTACGGGAATCCCTACGTACTAACGTTTTTTGTTAAGGTCCGTGATGGACAGGAATTAGATACATGGGCCTCCACTATTATTAATGGCATAGCATATCATCCTTCAATAATCCAAACGAATAAACAAAAACAATTACTTGCCGGCAAACCCAAAATGTGTACGTTATAATATGTGCGTTAACCACTCAGCTATAGTGAACAGTAGTTGTATAAAAAACCGAACATTTACCTAATTATAACCTTTGTTCATCATAAGTCAAAACTTTTATTATTTGTTAGTGCCTATAGTGGTTAGTTAATTTTTTAATTTTTTTTAAATTATGTAATTTTGTTTTTCCTAATTGATTTTGTATGTTTGCTTTTTTTTGTATCGTCTGTAAGCTCTTGTCAATCTGGGGTCGCCTGTTAGGGCAGGAGTGCTGTTATAAATAAATAAATAAGCTATCTCTGTCCATTGTTGACCACGGGTCGTGTGATTTTCTATGGAATAAATACTATCATATGCATAGACACCACTTTGGTACTAGTGCTTTAATTGCAGGAAACGAACTAATTTCCATATTTCTATGAGATTTTGTGGAGATAAGGGGTCGTTCAAGTATTACGCACTAAAGGTTCTTTGATTTTCTTATTTGGTGATTACATCAATAGTAATTATTTACTTTTTTACACATACTCTATAATTGTTAGGGAAATTGTAGAAAATCTGCTTATGTTATACTTGAAAAGCCCCTAACGAAGAAAAATAACTTTGTATAACATGAGATATGCCATACCATATTTACGGTCAACTCTCAAAACTCAAAATAATAGGAAATAGGATTCATATTGGAATCAACTCAAATTTGGCCAACTATTAAGCTTACTTATCAGTAAAATGACTTATATACCCGCGTCCCATTAAATAAACTTATACAACGCCAAATATGATTCTAGAATCACGACTGGACACTATCTGGACAATATCTATATATTCCTGAAGGCAACACATAAGGAAACGAGCAACGATTTACAATGAATCTAAGACCAAGATAGAAGATTATTATTTATTAGGATATTGTACGAGCCAAGGCTGGAACATTTTGCTCACTCAGACTTTCTTAGTTTTATATGCGTGGCGATTACCTAAAGTAGTAGTTACGCCCCGAGTAAAACCAGACGCAGGTACTATCTTCAATAGCATTGCATTCATTCGTTTCATTGCAACTAAATCATGGAAGTAACGCCCCGAGAGAATAGCCAGACGTAGGCACATACACATACAGTTACATAGCAATTAACAGTATTACGCTGAAATTCAATTTATGTACGCGAGTAGTTAATAGAGTAAAAATAAAATCCTTTATTATTTAAAGCACTCCGATGACCCAGGAACCGTACAGATTTAAACGCAAATACATCTATTACTCAAAGAGGTTGAGGTAGGGGGTATATTCGTTCACTTGTTTTTTAAATAAAATATCGTCTACATCATGGCAAAACATAAAGATTAAAAAAAACACACAATACATTTATACGCTTCTAACGTACGGTTTTTCTGCTTTGTACATCGGGAGCAAACAACGTATACGACGAGAGATCGTTGGAGTTATTGCCACCGCGGCTAATAAATGGACTATCAGGTCATTAGCCAACAAAAAAAGTATGTTGAAAAACTACTTATATATGCATTTGTCGTGCTCCTATCAAGACTGCTATTAACTGCTGGTTACATTTATACAAACCACAGCGGTTTTCTAATGTAACATATTATGATTTAATTTCATATTAATTTGTCTAACGTACCTGATTGTTTACCAAATATGTAAGGAAGTATCTATCCGGATATAAATTATATAAAAAATTTCTTCTGGTCGTAGAAATAGGGACAGAAAGGACAAGGGATAAGTAAATACCTTATTTATTTAACAATGCACACAACCATGAAAAGGAGTGAATAAAATACCATACATAATTTTATTTTTTTATTCCTTACAAAAACAGATAGAAAATTTCTACTATCACAGACAATAACTTAAGATAACGCCTTCAAATACAATGAAGGACGTAAAAACTAAACCATAGACATCACTGTCTATAGCATACTGAATGAAAGAGGCAGCTGTATTTTGAGTCATTACTAAAAATCTACTTAAGTGTGTACTTATAAATAATCAAATACAATGCAAGAAATTACATAAATAGTTTTCCCACATTGCATTTTAAATTTTAATACCATCTAAATAAGGTTCAATGTACTTTGCGCTACACAAAGGTAGCTTGTATTATGTAAAAATAATCGTAACGAAATATCACAAATTAACTTCTATATAAGCCGCTTTATGAACCAGTATTTAATTTTATGCGTATATTTCATTAAGTACTATAAGGCATGAACACAGTCTTTAAACTGGGATCATAATTAATTAGGAATAAATCGCTTGTCACCTCTACACGGTAGTTTTTGCGGCAGTATTATTTTTAATATTTAATATTAGTCTTGAATCAGTATATGTTATGTTATGTTAACTATATATATCGTTTTTTACATAGCAACTATGAATTGTTATAAGATTTCTGTAACATGATAGTTTCATGATGATTTGGATGAATTTGCGATATATATATATGATATTGTTAATGGTGGACAATTAATATATATATAGTTTAGTTCATTACATATTTCGTGGACAATAAATATTTAGCCATTTGTTGTTGTAAATTTTTATACCATCATTTGGAAATTGTCCTTTTGTGAACCGTCTCTACCTGACACACTTTAAATGTCTAAAAAACTAAATAACAGTGTTCCTTGTAGAAGATGTCATGAATGATCATCAAGTGGCTGTAATAACACGATTTTATAACTTCTGAATGTCAAATCTTGGACGTAAATCGATCAGATTCAAAATAATAGATTTTTTTTTGATTATTATTACCAAATAATCGTTCATTTCTTTCTGTCAAATAATCGATGTTCTATGATAAAAAGAGACAGTGCTATTAAAAATAATACCGCCAATTTTAATACTAGATAATAAATTACCCTAAATCTATCTAGGCAACGTACAGTCTTAATGTATTAATTGAACTAATTGGCTTCGAGCGACTGTATTTCTAATTGTTATATATAATGATGTTATATATAATATAATATATACATATATATAATGTTAATATCGGGGCATGAATATTTGCGTTCGTTTATAAACTACAAGCGTAAATGGTTCAAGTATGATTACCAGCGTCGTTTGAGTCCTATTGAACAGCTGCGAATTTATTTTAAAACATTTTTTATTCTTTTTTTTATTAGAATTGTATCAAATTATAGGATGTTAGGGCTGCTGTAATCATTAAAAAATAAATTTTACGATGCGGTACCTACATAACTCTTGCATCATAGTTATTACACTGGATATATGTGATATCTTTACATATTACCACTGTGCGTTTTTCCTAATACGATTTTAATATCATATCGTGTGTTCATGTGGATTCGAGAATGGTTTAGATTAAGTAGATGATTTTTGTTATTACGTGTTTGCAAGACGTCTTCCGCTAGTTTTAATTATTGAAGACACGAGAAAAATCGTAATATTGTGGAGAATATTTTTGTTATACAGTAATGCATACGTATTTCAGCACCATAACGTGGAGATTTCTTAATTTGTATTCCTGTGTGAAATTTATATTTTTAAGGCCATAATTAGCTTCACCTTCACAACTGTTTCAATTGTTTTGTTATTAAATTAAACTAAATAACTCTATTAGTGTTCCTAGTTTTTGAATTGTTAAAAAAAAAGATTTTATGATATATATGATTCTCCTATAAGGCGGTCCGGGTCTAACTAAATAATTATATATTTCTTTTTTGACAATTTGTTTGACTTTTAAACAAATGTCCCATCGACATAATTATCTACAAATAATATTCTGATTGTCATTATGATTGGCTTATCGCGTTAAGCGTTATACGATAATGATACAAAATGCATTTATAATAACATGCTTTGGTTGGTTGAGTTTTTATATGACCACAATTTGTTAAATAAAAAATATAGGATTTTTTCGCGTCAAATAACGAAACCGTCATAAATCTTTGATATATGTATAACCTTTCACTGGAATATCGTTTATAACAAAAACGCTTTTATTATCCATTCCTTATTTATAGGGTCGACCATGAAGGCCTATTCGAATTGTGGTTAATTTTAACTGGCAACATTTAACAGTCTACATTTTTCGGCAAATTGACTTGTATCAAAAAAAAAAAAAACACGCGATATAAAACGTTTGTTATGTACGAGATGTATAAAGGTCATCAAAATTAATTGACATAACGAGAAGACAGGATTGTTGTATGATACGATTCAATAGGTACCTTATTTTAAACACATAAGTCTCATTTTAACTATACATAAACGTGGCAGTATTAAATCGATATAATATACTTGATCCGGAAAAAGGAGTAAAGCATTACGTCAGGCAATTTTTTGGAGATTATTGACACCCCCCAATGTAACGCGCCGTAACGTTTTTATGTACCCAAGTATAGTAAATCGTTTCGTGACCACCTAATGACTCTTTATACCTAAAAATAACCAATATGTGGTGTAAAGTACTGAAAAGTTGAAAATAGTATTAACAATAACGCTTATTCAATCCCCGCCCCGCACGTAACGTAACGCCCCGTAACGTTTTACAAAAGGAACCCCCCCTCAAAATTAATTACCTAATACTTGAACGCTCCCAAACAAGTAAATTACGTCAAGTGCAAAATATATTACGAATCTATGAGATATATTGTCATTGCAGTTACTTTCACGCTTATTCATAAAAACTAAATCAGTCTAATTGAACTTTTGACAAGTACTCTTTTGTCTCTATCGGTAAATTTGTATTTTCGCTGTGATGAAAAGAGACGGCTGGATGAGTTAAAACAGGCCAATACTGATTTATTGTACGAATAAGGGAGTGTGGCGCTTACTGATGAGACGTTTTGTATTATTATTTCAAACTACCCTACATCGGTTTATCTATGGCAAGCGCACATCACATGCGATCTTAACAGAAATAACGACTTGAATATTTTAAATATAGAAACCGGACGTTTTTCAAAACACTTAAGACTATATAATTGATAGAATGTACATTTAAAAATCGAATCATCGTTCGCTTGTGATTGGTCGACAGCGTTTGACCAATCACAATCAAGCGACACGTTATTTGATTTTCATATAGTGAATTTCTATATTAAGGCTTAGTTATTACTAAGTTTCCATTGTGAGGCCCCATTTGCACCACAAAAGCTCATATACATAGAAAGAAGAATATGCATTCCACAGTATAATAACCGCACCTAGAACCACCACAGTCAGAGTACTCCTCTTGCGTGTCTGTTTCTATGTCTGAGAGGCGTGGGTACAGACTGGTTGGTTGTTGGACCACTGCTCCATTCTCTTTATTGTTCACTTTAATCCTTTTAACGTCCTCTAGTACTGATAGGACTACGGGTGAGTCCTGTTGAGAACCTGGAATTAGATTGTTTATAATTAGTTTAAAGTTCTACAAGTTGAAACAGATTATAAATAAAGTACTGTTTCGTCTCTTTCTGTCGTATAGTGTTTATGCTCTAATGAAAAAAGACAGATGAAAAGTTGAAACGGTGCACTGACCTTCAAGTTTTTATAAAAATCCAACTTCGTTGTTTACAAGGAAACTTGGTATTCATATGGATTTTTATTAAGAAAATGAATTTAACATAATATCCTGAATCGGACTTAAAAAAATACTTCCAAACCAATAATTCTAATTCAGCTGTGTCTGTTTCTTTTGATTTTTAAAGCTTGCCCAAAGGGTACGTACACAGCGTATAACCATAACGTGTGGTCATAATTCCGATCGAAACAATAAGTATTGTAGCAAGGCTGAATGAAACGCACTTCTGATCCCCTTGAAGGGTTACATTTGAAACTTTAATAAAAATATAGTCAAAACCGATTACGACGAAATTGTTTAGAACAACAACAACAAACAATATACCGGTTATATTGACCAAAATCAAAGGTCCCGGCTGAATTCTATTGTATTAGTTTCTTAATAACGTCATCGGCTGTTACGACTATCGGTTTTTTCGTTATAACAGTTTTTGACTGTAGTATATCTTCTGAAGCTTCGCAAGTTTTTTCCTACAAACAGTCAGCAACTTTCTTGGCACAAAAATCTTGGCAATTTGAATAGAAGAACGGAAGTTAGATTAACAGTAATACTTACTTCTACGTTTCACCGGCTGTGCTGCTTTATCATCTTTTATCTCCTCTACCTCAGGTTTAGGCACATTACTTATAATCTCAGGTTTTCTAATCTGAGATAGGCTACTGGTACTGCCCATCAGAGGTGCCTTCTCTGAGGGATCTGTTTCATCATCATCGGAATCGTCTGGCTTTGGTGGAGGGGGTTGCTGAAAACACAAGCATATTTTATCAAATTTAGGATCTGCTTTAATTTGTAAGAAATAAAGAACACACATGATATGATGAGCATTGACCTAGTGGCTTCAGTAAATCTTCTGGAGTAAATCCAAGCAGGGATTTGTACCTCAGGGAGAGTCCTGAAACCACTAGGTCAAATCTGCGATAAGGGAGCGTTCAAGTATTACGTAACGAATTTTGGGGGGGCCCTCCCCCTTCTGTAAAACGTTACGATGCGGGGCGGGGATTGAATTACGCATTGTTAATATTATTTTCGACTTTCCAGTACTTTACGCCACATAATGGTAACTTTTAGGTATAACGAGTCACTAGGTGGTCACGAAACGTTTTACTATACTTGGGTACTGAAAAACGTTACGGCGAGTTACATGGGGGGTGGGGGTAAAAAATCTCAATAAATTACGTGACGTAATACTTGAAAGCTCCCTAACGCAAATTATGTAGCGAATATATAAATATATGGAAGTATTGGTTCTCTGCACCAAGAGACCAGCCCTGCGAT